>CAKXYN010000121.1:3880000-5080000 GCA_935064755.1 Tragelaphus eurycerus | reverse complement strand
TAGACCATGGGATTGCAAAGAGTCAGACACAACTGAGTGACTTTCACTTTAAGGAGACATCCCAGGGTAATAAATGTGCAGCAGGCTTAAAGAATTCTGATCAAGACTGAGGCAGAACTAAAAGCTCTAATGAAAATGTCTTTGTATATCAATTGAATGTTGTTGAGCAAAAGCCACTTCCAAACGTAATTATTTAATTTTTATTATTATTACTAACATATTTATAGACCAACTGAGCAGTGTCTGCATAAGTGCGCTGGGCCAGACTGATCTTGACTAGACATGTTCACGACATGAGTGGCTAGTGTTGATAGATTATCTGAGGGCAGACTGCACTATACTGGTCTTGTGGGCCAACTCAGGTCTCCTTTATATTTATTTCATTTCTTAATAGCAAACTAGCAAGCAATATGGAGAAGGACATGGTGACCCACTCCAGTACACTTGCCTGGAAAATCCCATGGACCGAGGGGCCTGGTAGGCTATAGTCCATGGGGTTGTGAAGAGTTGGACACGACTGAGCAACTTCACTTTCACTTTTCACTTTTATGCATTGGAGAAGGAAATGGCAACCCATTCCAGTGTTCTTGCCTGAAGAATCCCAGGGACAGGGGAGCCTGGTGGGCTGCCATCTGTGGGGTCACACAGAATCAGACATGACTGAAGCGACTTAGCAGCAGAAGCAGCAGCAGCAAGCAATAATCTCTTGAAAGGAAGCACATTTCAAGCTGTTCCTAGTACTAAGTTTGCTACTCTCCTAGAAGACATGGCTCTAGGCAACCAATTCATATGGCTAAGCCCAGAGTCACCAGAAGAGAGATATCAAAGGGCATGGAGGCAGGGAGATGTGAAAAACTGGGGTGATTAACATAATCTCTCTTCCCTAATCTCTAAGAAAAATGTAGAATGATACCCTTTTGTATTTCCTGATATTTTGAAAGGAGTTTTAGTATTTCTAGGTGAAAGTTTAGGGATAAATTAGTAATAGACACACAGGAAAACCACGTACACAAACACATTAGACAATTATTAATTTGAGGAAAAACAGAACTACAATCATGTCAAGACTTGAAAAAAACTGATAACTATTACAAGAATGTTTTTAAATCACAAGGAATGCATGGTAGATGGGCAGATATGAAAAGCAGATTTCTGAGTTTGTTACAAGTCTTACAAAAACAGTTGAGTTTTTGAACTCTGTGCATGCTGCTGCTGAATTCTGTGCATATATTTATTTTAATCTGACATGTAAAACAAAAAGAAGCCAAAAGAGCAATGATATATCTTCATAAAGGACACTTTACAAAGATATCAAGAGCTGAATGACCTTGAACTTCCTTATCCTTATTTCCCTTAAAAACAAACAAAAAAATTCAAATGAGCTAATCAATCTCTATCATTCCTTTTAATTTAAAAATTTCAAGATCCACAGTTCCAATAAAACTTGCTAAACACTTATTCTTTAAAATCACTGTTATTTTTAAATTATTTTTAAATAATAATTTAATGTCTCAGTTTAATGTCTTTATTTTTTTATTCATCTGTTCTATATATATTTTGTCTATATCCATTTAACCACAAATTTTGCTGTCTTGAGATCATTATTACTTGTTTAATAGCAGGGCCACTGTCCTTATTCCCCAACTGCCCGAACCAAAATTACTCCATTTATTTCTGAGACTAAAAAAAGATTTTCAAAAAGGGCTAGAGAGTGATATAAGTACCTCAGGCAGAGAAGTAATTTAGAGCTCCTTCAGACTGCTGTCTTTTAAGTATTGGCTCAAAAACTACATAGTAAAATATAGCCAGTCAGAAATATTTTTGTCTATTTTTTTTAAGTTATTCTTAAGGCCATTACCTACTGCAGGAAAAAAGTGAATGCATTTCAATAGTAAGGTGTTACACATCGATGTAAACTTTGGTGTCATTTCTGATTTATTCAGTGGCATTGTGTGCTTCTTATGAATTGGTGCTCTAATCAGCTTCCTAGCTGGCACTCCTTGCTATTGAGTTTTGGTCTGAAGTGCTCTAGCATATCTACAGTGCTCAACAAATGACAATGTGGTTCTTTCTTGCTATTTTTTTTTTTTTTTTCATGTTCACAATATACAAAGCTGCTTGGAGGTTTCATCATTATCCTCACTTTTCCTAGGGTGATGTTATACAACATGCTAAACATAATATCAGACTATTTCCTCTCCTAAGTAGCCAAAGTGAAACCTTTCCAGTTTAATCACCCACCCCGTCCTCTCATTACCATTCTCTTAGGAAAGACATTTAGTGTGTGACTAAATGTTAGAATTTGCCTGTTACTCCAGGTGTTTCTTGACTTCCTACTTTTGCATTCCAGTCCCCTATAATGAAAAGGACATCTTTTTTGGGTGTTAGTTCTAAAAGGTCTTGTAGGTCTTCATAGAACCTTTCAACTTCAGCTTCTTCGGCGTTACTGGTTGGGGCATAGATTTGGATTACTGTGACATTGAATGGTTTGCCTTGGAAACGAACAGAGATCATTCTGTCATTTTTGAGATTGCATCCAAGTACTGCATTTCGGACTCTTTTGTTGACCATGATGGCCACTCCATTTCTTCTGAGGGATTCCTGCCCACAGTAGTAGATATAATGGTCATCCGAGTTAAACTCACCCATTCCAGTCCATTTTAGTTCGCTAATTCCTAGAATGTCAACATTCACTCTTGCCATCTCTTGTTTGACCACTTCCAATTTGCCTTGATTCATGGACCTGACATTCCAGGTTCCTATGCAATATTGCTCTTTACAGCATCGTACTTTGCTTCTATCACCAGACACATCCACAGCTGGGTATTCTTTTTGTTTTGGCTCCATCCTTTCATTCTTTCTGGAGTTATTTCTCCGCTGATCTCTAGTAGCATATTGGGCCCCTACTGACCTGGCGAGTTTCTCTTTCAGTATCCTATCATTTTGTCTTTTCATACTGTTCATGGGGTTCTCAAGGCAAGAATACTGAAGTGGTTTGCCGCTGGATCATGGAAAAAGCAGGAGAGTTCCAGAAAAACATCTATTTCTGCTTTATTGACTATGCCAAAGCCTTTGACTGTGTGGATCACAATAAACTATGGAAAATTCTGAAAGAGATGGGAGTACCAGACCACCTGATCTGCCTCTTAAGAAATCTGTATGCAGGTCAGGAAGCAACAGTTAGAACTGGTCATGGAACAACAGACTGGTTCCAAATAGGAAAAGGAATACGTCAAGGCTGCATATTGTCACCATGTTTATTTAACTTATATGCAGAGTACATCATGAGAAATGCTGGACTGGAAGAAATACAAGTTGGAATCAAGATTGCCGGGAGAATTATCAATAACCTCAGATATGCAGATGACACGACTCTTATGGCAGAAAGTGAAGAGGGGCTAAAAAGCCTCTTGATGAAAGTGAAAGTGGAGAGTGAAAAGGTTGGCTTAAAGCTCAACATTCAGAAAACAAAGATCATGGCATCTGGTCCCATCACTGCATGGGAAATAGATGGGGAAACAGTGGAAACAGTGTCAGACTTTGTTTTTCTGGGCTCCAAAATCACTGCAGATGGTGACTGCAGCCATGAAATTAAAAGACGCTTGCTCCTTGGAAGGAAAGTTATGACCAACATAGATAGCATATTCAAAAGCAGAGACATTACTTTACCAACAAAGGTTCGCCTAGTCAAGGCTATGGTCTTTCCTGTGGTCATGTATGGATGTGAGAGCTGGACTGTGAAGAAGGCTGAGCGCCGAAGAATTGATGCTTTTGCACTGTGGTGTTGGAGAAGACTCTTGAGAGTCCCTTGGACTGCAAGAAGATCCAACCAGTCCATTCTGAAGGAGATCAATCCTGGAATTTCTTTGGAAGGAATGATGCTAAAGCTGAAACTCCAGTATTTTGGCCACCTCATGCGAAAAGTTGACTCGTTGGAGAAGACTCTGATGCTGGGAGGGATTGAGGGCAGGAGGAGAAGGGGACGACAGAGGATGAGATGGCTGGATGGCATCACTGACTCGATGGATGCGAGTCTGAGTGACCTCCGGGAGCTGGTGATGGACAGGGAGGCCTGGCATGCTGCGGTTCATGGGGTCGCAAAGAGTCGGACACGACTGAGCAACTGATCTGATCTGATCTGAAATGTTAGAATATTTTTCAGGCAGAAATAGGAAGTAGACAGAAAGGATTGTAACAGGGATTTGAAGAAGGAGAAAGGTTCAATCATGGTGGTTTAATTTAATCTACACCCCCTGTTGAAGATCACTTGACTATTTATGGATGAGTTTATTTCTTAGATGTTTATTCTGTTCTATTGGTCTTTATATCAGTACCATACTGCTTTAATTACTGCAGCTTTGTAATACATCTTGAAACCAGGAAGTTTGATGTCTCCAGCATTATTCTTTTTTCTCACAATCACTGGATATTCTGGATAATTTGTTGTTCTGCTTGGATTTTAGGAGTGTTTCTTCTACTACTATAAAAGAATGCCATTTGGGATTTTGGCCTCATGCATTGGAGAAGGAAATGGCAACCCACTCCAGTGTTCTTGCCTAGAGAATCCCAGGGATGGCAGAGCCTGGTGGGAGGCCGTCTATGGGGTCGCACAGAGTCGGACACAACTGACGCAACTTAGCAGCAGCACCAGCAGCAGCAGCATTGAATCCATAGAATGCTTTGGACTGTCTGAACATTTTAACAATACTAGGTCTTCCAATCCACAAATACAGGCTGTCCTTCCATTTATTTGTGTCTTCTTTAATTTCTTTCATCAGTGTATCATAGTTTTCAGTGTACCAGTATTTCATCTCCTCGGTTAAGTTTATTCTTAAGTGATTTATTTTAGTTTAAATGGCATTGTTTTATTCATTTCCTTTTTGGATCATTTATTTTTAGTATCAAGAAACACAACTGACATTTGTATGTTGAGTCTTTATCCTTAATCTTTATTGAATCTGTTGATTAGTTCTACCATTTTTTGGTGTTGACTTTAGGTTTTTCTAATATAAGATCTTATTATTTGCAAACAGAGATAATTTTAATTCTTTCTTTCCTTTTGGAAGTCTTTCATTTCTTTATCTGGCCTAACTGTACTGGCTAGAACTTCTAGTATTATGCTGAACTAAGGCAATTCTCATGTGTTAGAATGGCTATTGTTTTTGTTTCCTTTTTTTAATATAACATGTGCTAGTGAGAGGAATTAGAACCCTTGCACATTGTTGGTGGGGATGTAAAATGGTAGATCTGCTATGCAAAACATAATGGACATTCTTCAAAAAATTAAAATTAGAACTACCATATGATCCAGCAATCTCACTTATTGGCATATATCCAAGAAAACTGAAATTAAAATCTCAAAGAGATATTCTGTACTCCCATGTTCATTGCATCATTACTCACAACCAAGTTATCCCAAGAATAAAAAATAAAATGTCAAGAAAAAATTATATATGGTAGGTATGAGAGCTGCCTCTCCTAGTGCAGTTGGAACAATGTCCTCTTCTATGTTAATAATATCTATATTATATACCCTGAGGGCTTCCCTGATGGCTCAGAGGGTTAAGCATCTGCCTGCAATGTGGGAAATCTGGGTTCAATCCCCAGGTCAGGAAGATCCCCTGGAGAAGGAAATGGCAAGCCACTCCAGTACTCTTGCTTGGAAAATTCCATGGATGGAGGAACCTGGTAAACTACAATCCTTGGGATTGCAAAGAATCAGACACAACTGAGAAACTTCACTTTATATACCCTGGAGGCACATGATTAAACTAGGTTGGGATAGCCAAGTGGCCAACGGGATAGTACATTTGTTGTTCAACAGATGTCAGGAACTGAGATTAAATGTCAAAGACAGGAGGATGTCCAAATAATGATTTTAAATGACTACAGACTTAGGGGGCAAATATGAATTTTAATCCTTGTGTGATCACTTACTAGCTGCTTTATCTTAAGCACAATGGTTCTGCATCTCAGTTTCTCCATGTGTGAGAGGAAAAGTTGCATATGGAAATTAGTGTACATTGCCAAGAGATAAAGCATTTGACAAAAAAAAAAAAGCAAGTGCACAGCTTTTCATGTACTTTAACAAAAGATTTACATATTGGATGTCATGTGCAATATTACTGAGATTGAAAGGATAAATTAAATATACATTGATACTGAAGAAGCCAAACACTAGGAGATAAGATTTGTGTGTGTGAGTGTGCGTGCATGTGTGTGTGTGTGTGTGTGTGTCTAAATATACAGAGAAATGTCACTAGTGTTATCATGGAAAACATATGGAGAAACTCAGGAAGAGAGAACTGCTAGCATATAGGAAAAATGGTTTCATTTCTGACAAATAAAACAGCTAAGAAACAGGATTTAAAGTTTCTCATAGATATTAACTCTGGGAGAGGGAAACAGCTCTTCTTCTCAGACCAGTAAGATTACAGAAAGATTAGGGTGAAGGGTGAAGTCGCTCAGTTGTGTCCAACTCTTTGCAATCCCCTGGACTGTAGTCTACCAGGCTTCTCTATCCATGGGATTTTTCCAGGCAAGAGTACTGGGGTGGGTTGCCATCCTTCTTCAGACAGAAAGATTAAGTAAATTTAAAGATATATATATATATCTTATGGAAAGAAAATATTGATTGATTGATAGAAGTAATTCAGACTGTTTTTAATAAATTCAGAGGTAACTCATCATTAAAGTAGGAGGAAGAAAAGATAAACAGAAATGAGAGTACTAGAAAAGAATCAATAGATTTTGGTGAAAAAAATGAATGTTTTTGCCTGCCTGGATTACTGTCTGCTTGCCCCCTTTCTAACCAATTAAATCACTACAGAGACTTCAGCAATAAATTGGTCATGTCTCCTTAAAGACATGTTCTCTGTTCCTGTTTTTTTTTTTTTTTTCTTATTTCTGTGATTTCTCTTCTTAAATGTTCTTATATTGTACAGTTTATCCTGATAATATAACCTTATGCCATACAAGCCTGACATTTTCTTCCATATATTCATGGATATATCTTGTCTGTAAGCTCCTCAAGGCTAGAGATGCCATCTGTGCTTATCTTTCACCATTCCTTATTCAGGAAACATTCAAAATTAACGAGTTGTACAACTTGTACAAAGACTTAAGGAAGGAGGCTGGTGAAAAAGTAAGATTATATTCCCTTTACTAATCCATAAACTATTTTCTTTTTGTTAAACTGGAATGAATGAAAACTATTAAATCAGTCATATTTATATTTGTATAAAATATAAAGATTGCAACTGTACCAATCATGTTGTCTTTTCCTTACCAAATAGTGAACAGAATTTTGTAAATATTTGCAATGAGTTAGGAATGAGCCAAATTTCACTAGTTTAATGTCAAAAGAGGCTGAGTGGTGTATTACCTTATGTTGCCAAATTCCACATCCATTCTAAAAGGAGCATCATCAAAAAGACTGTAGAAAAAACAAATGTAAAGTTAAATAAAACAATGAATCTAACATCCATTCAGCATAGAGATTAAGTTGATTCATCCCTTTGTAAAACAATTAGAATAGTTATGATCACCATTTATTTATTTAAAAATTAATATAAAATATTTTATAACTTCAAAAATGATGTGTAATACTTTGAGGAAACATAAAAAAGTATAAAGCAGTTGAAGCTATCCATGAACAGTCCAACCAGAAATAGCCAGTGGTGACAGTTTAGTATATAATATTCCAGTGTTGCAGTACCCACAAATAAGAGTACTTGTCTTACAGGGAAATTAAAGAAGCTGAAGAGAAAGATGAAACCAGGACTAAAGTCTTAAAGGCACCCTGGGAAATATAAGATTTTCTGCCACATTGTGATTCAATCTAATAGCATGGAAGCAATATACACTGTATAAGAGACTCATTGCTAAATGTTTATTGAATTCATACCCAATTCCAGAGAATTGGACCAAGCAGAATGGGGATGCAAAAAAAGAAAAAAAGAAAAAGAGTTCTGTCCCTGTTCTTTTAAAAATAAAAATCTGGTAAGAAAGATAAGATAGAGAAACAGGTGAAAAAATAAACAGCACTAAAATATTTAGGTAAAAATTCAAGACAACAAAAAAACAGGTATCAGAAGATTATATATGATTAATTAGCAAAGGAAGTCCACAGACAATAACTACTATCTGAGTTCACAAGCACTTGAGTGTGACTTATGGCAAAGTGCATTAGGTAGGAACTCTAGCATAACCCCTAAGCTTCCTAGGAGAACTCCATATATAAAGGACCAGTGCATGCATACTTTCAAGTTCACCAACAAATTGAAGCCATTCTGTTTTGATTAGCTTGTCCTACTTTCCCCACTCTTCTGCATTGCAAAAAGCATCTGGACTAAGAAAGTCTGTATATAAACCTTGTTAATAACAATAAATAGTACTCTTTGGTCAAAGGAGCAGAATCCTGACCACCAAGAGGCTCATCGTTGTCCAACCACCTACAGTGGTTTTAATCATCTCTTACAAGAAAAATCTCTTTAGAAGACCAATCCTGACAATAGCGATCTTTATTGTTGTGGGGTTTTCCTTACACATGCACTGGAGGCCTTGTGGATAGCTCTGTTTCCCTAAGCTAACAGGAAGTTTAAGTAATCTCCCTTTTGTTGAAAGACCTCTGTCTCTTTATAATATTAAGGGGGGAAATGAGTGCTGGAACAACCTCCAGAAGATGAGAAATTTGGAAAGGAAGTAGTGTTTCTTTCTTTTAAAAAAAAAAATTTGTCTATTTATATATTTGGCTTTGTCAGATCTTAGCTGCAGCATCCAGAATCTTCGTTGTATCATGCAGGATCTTTCATTAAGGTCCACGGGCTTAGTTACTCTGCAGCATGTTCCCCCACCAGGGATCAAACATGTGCCCCCTACATTGCAATGGGGATTCTTAACCACTGGACTCGCAGAGAAGTCCCGAGTGTTTCTGGCTAAGTGTTACTACCATCCTCACCTACTCCCACTATCCAAGTCTAAGGAGCCAGGAATCCACTCGTGACCTTGGCAGCCCTGTGCCATTTAACCACGGGATTTGAGAGAGGAATGAATGACTCTCCTAAGTGACTATATCCCAAAAGGTGACTTCTCTCTGAATTTCGCAGAAAGGATGAAATCTCTCTCTTGGGCATGGGAAGGAGCTGAGAGTGAATCACACTCATTTAGCAAGAATTCCTAACGCTTTGGAGCCCCATTTGGGGTGCAGTTGTGTTCCTGTACTCCACCTGTCTACCTCAACATTTCCTAATTCTGTGGATGGAATAATAATAAATAAGGGGTGGAAAAGTGGGTACAGATGAGGTTTTTAGGTGTTCTTGGAAGCCAACAATATAGGCTTGCAGAAAACTTTATAAAGGCACTATATTACAATTTTCAGAATTGTTATTTCTAGCACCCAAGATCGGAGAAGGCAATGGCACCCCACTCCAGTACTCTTGCCTGGAAAATCCCATGGACGGAGGAGCCTGGTAGGCTGCAGTCCATGGGGTCGCAGAGTCAGACACAACTGAGCGACTTGACTTTCACTTTTCACTTTCATGCATTGGAGAAGGAAATGGCAACCCACTCCAGTGTTCTTGCCCAGAGAATCCCAGGGATAGCAGAGCCTGGTGGGCTGCCGTCTATGGGGTCGCACAGAGTCGGACACGACTGAAGTGACTTAGCAACAGCAGCACCCAAGATTCCAGAGAAAACCGGTGTAAGCTGTTGATAGATTTATTTCTGTTAGGCTATAAAAAGTTAATTTTTTTTATTTATACACTTGAGCAGGTGGCAGGTGTTGTAAGGTAGCTCATACAACACTCTCCATCTTCTAACTTGACTTCATGTAATTAAAAAGCTGACAAGATAAAATGGCCTTTTTCAGACTGAAATTATCCATGTCCCTTTGTGTTCCACCAATCATGGAACTGTGAGCAGTATGCGATGAGGAAATCAAATCTTTCGGGAACCTCAGTGGCAGAGGCATCTGGTTTTTCAACAGTGCATTTCAGGCCTTGGGGCAGCAAGAACACTGGTGCTTCAGCAAAAGCAGCTGTATGTCTGTGTCTGTGTCTTTTTCCTGCCCAAGGTATCTCTGACATCATCATTCTTAAATAAGTAGCAGCCAGAATGGACATTCCTGACTACAATTAAAGTTGCTAAAAATTTGGGAAAAGTTTATGATTAATTACGAGCAGTTTACTTGGTCATTCTGGAAAACAAATGGATTTGAACCAGAAGGTGTAGATCAAAAAATTATTTTACAACTTAAATGTATTCAACCATCCCTGAGCATTTAGTGAGCACCGGGTATGAGTTAGGTGCCATGCTAAGTACTAGGACTACAAAGATGAAAATAGCTAATCCTCATTAAAAAAAAAAAAAAAAAGCTAGTGACTTTTGATATCCTGTAATAATGGCAATGATAGAGGAAAACAGATGCCTTATAACACAGATAAAGTAAGCAAGTTAGTTCAGTTGTCTCAAGAAGAATACCTGGAAGGGTAGGGGTGAATACCTAAAATTAGGAATAGGAATGTGGGGCATTTCCAGCAGATTGGAGAATGTGGAGGAAGAATGAAATGAAACTAGAGGTTGCTGTTTCTCCAGATACTAAGTGAAGTGCTTGGTAGGGAGAACTACAGGGTGAAGGCAGAAGGTACCTGTGAGTCAGAGGATAAAGGTTGTTGTAAGGCATGCTGGAGAGCTTGGATGATACCTATAGACATTATGGGAATTAGCTATGCAGTTTCAAAATGGTGCTAAAATGCAGATAATAAATTTAAATAGGTCACAGTAGCAGCGGAGAAGGCACTGGTGACCCACTCCAGTACTCTTGCCTGGAACAGTACTCTTGCCTGGAAAATCCCATGGACAGAAGAGCTGGGTAGGCTGCAGTCCACCGGGTCACAAAGAGTCGGACACGACTGAGCGACTTCACTTTGACTTTTCACTTTCATGCATTGGAGAAGGAAATGGCAACCCACTCCAGTGTTCTTGCCTGGAGAATCCCAGGGACGGGGGAGCCTGGTGGGCTGCTGTCTATGGGGTCGCACAGAGTCAAACATGACTGAAGCGACTTAGCAGCAGCAGCAGCAGCAGCACAATAGCAGTGTGAAGAAGCTAGGAAGGCTGGGAATAGTCTCTACATGACAAAACCTGCCTTGGAACAAAATGGAATAAAGCAAGGGATGTTTAAAAAATATTTCAGAAGTAAATGATGTAGGGCTTTATATCAGAAGTACAAAGACTTCTCTCTGACTCCAAGTTTCTCTTTTGAGTGTGTAGGTAGAATGTAAACAACAGAGCACAACACACTTGGATGTTAGTCAATGGAAGAATATTGTCCAGTTGTCCTTGCTGCTGCTGCTGCTGCTGCTGAGTCACTTCAGTTGTGTCCGACTCTGTGCGACCCCATAGACGGCAGCCCACCAGGCTCCCCTGTCCCTGGGATTCTTCAGGCAAGAACACTGGAGTGGGTTGCCATTTCCTTCCCCAATGCATGAAAGGGAAAAGTGAAAGGGAAGTTACTCAGTCGTGTCTAACTCTTCTCGACCCCATCGACTGCAGCCTACCAGGCTCCTCCGTCCTTAGGTAGAGTTAAAGAGTATGGTAGGGGCCGGCTAGTGCAGGAGATGCAAGAGTCAATGGTTTGATCCCTAGCTCAGGAAGATTCCTTGGAGTAAGAAACCTGCTCCAGTATTCTTGCCTGGAGAATGCCGTAAACAGAGGAGCCTGGCAGGCTGCAGTCCATGGGGCTGCACAGAGTCAGACACAAGTGAGCACAGCACAGCACACACAATATTATGGCAGCCAGACTGGGAAAAGATTCAGACAGCTTACAGTTCCAGAAGCAGTACCTAACTGAGTGATGAGATGAGTGTACAAGTTATAAAGGCTTTTTCCTTCAATATTGTTTTTTCTTTACATTCTGCTATTAATGTAACAATTGAGCATGTACAAAAGAAGTAAATATACCAACACCTCTTCTCATGGGAGACAAGAAAACATAGCAGAAAATGATCAATAAACATTCCATGTCAACTTCCAAGTAAATATTTGCTTCAAAGCAAATTACCCACATTACTGATATGAGCGTGAGGTGAGTGTCACACCTCACTGGTAAATGGAAGTAGACGTTATATTGTATTGTTAAATAATTGTGCAATTATCCTAATACGTCAGTTTCATGCTTTCTATATACTGCTCAAATTTTAAAAGATTGCCTCTCACAGAATTCATGCTTAAACAGCTTTAATGTAATTTAGTGATTCTGTCAAGTGAATTCAACAATGAAAATATTAGGACAATCCCAATTAATATGACAGAATGGCAAGAGAAGCAGCTGGCTGAACAATATTTTCACCTCCGGATGTTGTCTTCAATTAAATTTCCTATCAAATGAAAGAATTGATTAGTCTTTTCAAGCAAGAAATCTTGCTTCCTGCAAGTAAACAGAACTGTTTCCATTAAAGCTTTCAGTCCCTTTAAGAGGTTGTCATCTCTGGCTGGTGAAGCAGTTTATGGCATCTCAGAACCTGCTTTCAATACATGCACTGATTTAGCCAACAATGGTATGCTGCAAGTTCAGGAACATCCCCTACAAAGGCCATAGTTGGACCCTGGAAAAAGAGACAAAAGGGTCAGCCAGTTACCTTTGAGTTTTATGATGTGTATTTCTATGCTTTGATATGCAGTTGTGTATACACAATCTAATTAGTGCCAACACTAGCTTTATAATGAAAACAATCCATTTTCTTACTTGATATCTAATTTTCTCATTTGTGACATCTTTGATTAAAAAGAGCACACCACACCATCTTGTTGATTGCAGCAAGGATAGAGCCCATTATTACATTATTAAGGCAATACACTGAGTGATAAAATGAATTTAGCCAGGAAAAAAATCACATTTAAAATAATTATGTTGAGTGGTTTTAATGGAGATAATCACACGTTTATTTAAAAACACACATGAGCTTCTAAAGCATAGGGTAAATTTTTGAGTGGATATCTTGAATATTCAAGATACTTGTAAAAGGTATAAAAACTAGCAAAAATGAATTAGATAGTTATCATTCAACATTAAGTCTAAATATGATTCGATTCATGCCTTGGCTATATACATATCTTTTTAATCATCAATTTATTTTAACAATTTAAAAACATCATGTTCACTGATGACTTATGTTAACTTTCTGATATTCATGGTACAGTATTTCAGGAATACATTCTTATATTTACATAAACCACATGATTTTATACAGTTTGTGATGAGCATCTATCTACCTTATAATGGATCTCCAAGGAAAAGAATATTATGCTTCCAAGATTTCTTTTTCCATGCTGTTTATTTATCATTTTTAAGAAATAACTTATATATAGGTTACTATCAAGGATAGTGTGGCAATAAAAACTATAAATATATTAGCTATGATTACTGAGTGTCATTTACAATTTCCATGCACATATATGCAGTTGCATGGCAGTGGAAATAAGGAATGTGAACATGTATTTTAAAATAAACTGTATTTTGTACTTATAGTTGTGTATAAGTATAACATTACCATATACAAAAAGATCATGTTTTTGCTTCAGAAACTCTTAATCTCTGTCATTTAATATAGTACACAGGGTGAGTTCAGACACTTTCCATACAGGTATAATTCATGTTATAAAGAAGATTCTCAAATAGAAATTTTATGTAAGTCTGAAACTATCACAAAAACTAAAAATTATGCTATGAGGTAGCTATTAAATATAGGTATTAGCTGGGACTATAACTGTGCTTTGATTTTAGTTTGCCTTTGATTTTTATTTTGATGACTTTCCCAGTGTTGTATGTTCCTTTAAATACTTTTTATCAAAGGAGCAGTGCCAAGTATCTCCTCTGTACATCCTTACATCTAGAAAAAAGTGCACCTCTTAGTTCTTTGATCCATGAAACATCTTCCTGCTTCTCCATCCTTATTATAAAATCAATACATGTCATTAGAGAAAATGGGCAAACTGATAAATATAAGGGAAATCACCATGGTCATATTTCCTAAACACAGGTATTAGAGAATTTTTGTTGTTTTCTTTCCTCATATATGTTTTTTTTTCCTCAGATATTTTTCCATTTTCAGACTTTTAGCATACTGGACATGTAATTTCATGCCCTGCTTTTTATCCTATTTATACCATAGATGCTTTCATGGTTCAGCTTTTTAATAAATGAAGCATGATTGATTTATTATATTAGTTTTAGGTGTACAGCACAATGATTTGAAATTTTTATACATTATGCACCATGCAAAGTTATTATAGCTGAATATATTCCCTGCACTGTACATTACATCCTTGTGACTTACTTATTTTATAACTGGTAGTTTGTTTCTCTTAATCTCCTTCACCTCTTCACCTTCTCCTACTCCCCTTCCATCTGGCAACCACTTGTTTGTTCTTTGCAACTTAAAAAAGTACACTTTATGTTTTAGCATAGTTTTAGATATTTATAAAAGTTATAAATATAGTACAGAAATTTCCCATATACCCAAACCAACTTCCCTGATGACAAAATAAAGGTTGATGTATCATTATCAAAGCCAACACTATATTCAGATTTCCATAGTTTTCCCTAATGTCCTTTTCCTGTTATAGGATCCTACCAAAGACACCACATTACATTTTGTGGTTATGTCTCTTAAGCTTCTCTTAGAAGTGAGTTTCTCAGACTTTCCTTGTTTTTTGATGACTTTGACAGTTTTTGAAGACCAAAATCACGTATTTTGTAGGATGCCCCTCCCTTTAAATTGGTCCAATGTTTTTCTTATGATTAGACTGGGGTTATGTGAGGAAGACCTCAGAGATAAAGTGCCATTGTTATTACATCATATCAAGGATACACACTATCAACATGACTTATCGCTGTTGACTTTGACCTTGATCACCTGCATAAGATAATGTGTGTCAGAATTTCCAGTGTAAAGTTAGTCCTTTACAAACCCTCTTTTGATACTGTTCTCTTCGAAAGGAAGTCACTCTGTACAACCTAGACTTAAAGAATGGAAAAGACTGCTCTGCTTCTGAGAACAGAGTATTTACATAAATTATTTGAAATACATCTCATGGGAGGATTGTCCATTCTTCCACATTTATTTGTATAGTCAATATCATTTATATCAGTGTGGATTCAATGATATTTATTTTATACTTTGAGTTATGGTTCAATACTACTTTATTTTTATTGCTCAAATAGTTGTAGGTTTGAATCTTGAGATCTCTTCCAGTAGGTTCTTTAACACTTTGATATCCTCCTATTAGTCTGCAGTTGTTTTTTAACACTTTCTGATTTTCTGGTGCTTTTCTGGATCATCAATCATTTAATGTGATACTCCTCAGACTATAGCAGCTGGGAGTTCAATAGAGTCATAATAACTGTTAATGATATCATCTACTTCTGATTTATTGATTACGCCAAAGCTTTTGGCTCTGTACATCACAACAAACTGTGGAAAATTCATCAAGAGATGGGAAGACTAGACCACCTGACTTGACTCCATAAATATTTGTGCTAGTCAAGAAGCAACAGTTAGAACCAGACATGGAACAACAGACTGGCTCCATATTGGGAAAGGAGTACATCAAGGCCATATACTGTTAACCTGCATATTTAGCTTATATGCAGAGTACATCATGCGAAATGCCAGGCTGGATAAAGTACAAGCTGAAATCAAGATTACTGGGAGAAATATCATAACCTCAGATATGCAGATGACACCACCCTTATGGCAGAAAGTGAAGAAGAACTAAAGAGCTTCTTGATTAAAGTGAAAGAGGAGAATGAAAAAGCTGGCTTAAAACTCAACATTCAGAAAACTAAGATCATGGCATCTGGTCCCATCACTTCATGGAAAATAGATAGAGAAACAATGGAAACAGTGACAGATTTTATTTTCTTCGGCTCCAAAATCACTACAGATGGTGACTGCGGTCATGAAATTAAAAGACGCTTGCTCCTTGGAAGGAAAGCTGTGATCAACCTAGACAGCATATTAAAAAGCAAAGACGTTACTTTGCCAACAAAGGTCCATATAGTCAAAGCTATGGTTTTTCCAGTGGTCATGTGTGGATATGAGAGTTGGACTGTGAAGAAAGCTGAGCACCGAATAATTGATGCTTTTGAACTGTGGTGTTGGATAAAACTCTTGAGAGTCACTTGGACTGCAAGGATCAAACTAGTCTATCCTAAAGGAAATCAGTATTGAGTATTCATTGGAAGGACTGATGCTGAAGCTGAAACTCCAATACTTTGGCCATCTGATGTGAAGAACTGATTCATTTGAAAAGACCCTGATGCTGGGAAATATTGAAGATGGGAGGAGAAGGGGACGACAGAGGATGAGATGGTTGGATGGCATCACCAACTCAATGGACATGAGTTTCAGCAAACCCTGGGATTTGGTGATGGACAGAGAAGCCTGGCATGCTACAGTCCATGGGGTCACAAGGAGTTGGACATGTTTGACTGACTGAACTGTTAATAAAATATTAGTCTTCAGACACACCATCATCCCACAGCAGAATCCCTGGTTGTTGTTATTGTTCAATCACTCGGTCATGTCCAACTCTTTGCAGCTGCATGGACTATAGCAGGCCAGGCCTCCCTGTCCCTCTCTGTCTACCAGAGTTTGCCCAAGTTCATGTTCATTGCATCGGTGATGCCATCCAGTCATCTCATCCTCTGATACCCTCTTCTCCTGCCCTCTATCTTTCCCAGCATCAGGACTTTTCCAATGAATCGTCTGTTCACATCTGGTGACCAAAATACTAGAGCTTCAGCTTCAGCATCAGTCCTTCCAGTGAATATTCAGGATTGATCTCCCTTAAGATTGACTAGTTTGATCTCCTTGTTGTCCAAGGGACTTTCAGAAGTTCTCCTCAGGACCACAGTTGCTGCTGCTGCTGCTAAGTCGCTTCAGTCGATCCCTCCCCCCCCGATCCTGGGTTCTCCAGGCAAGAACACTGGTGGGTTGCCTTTCCTTCTCCAATCTGGTGGTGGTGAGTCGCTCTCGTGTCCACTTAGCGACCCCATGGACTGGAGCTACCAGGATCCTCCGTCCATGGGATTTTCTGGGCAAAGTACTGGGGTGGGGTGCCATTGCCTTCCCCGCAGGACCACAGTTAGAAGGCATCAATTCTTTGGTGTTCTGCCTTCTTTATGGTCCAGCTCACAAAACCATATGTGACCACTGGGAAGACCATAGCCTTTAGTATACGGACTTAGGCAGCAAAGTAATGTCTCTGCTTTTCAACACACTGTCTAGGTTTATTCCTTTCCTGCCAAGAAGCAATCGTCTTCTGATTTCATGGCTGCAGTCACCATCCACAATCTCTGGTATGCTCTGTCAAATTCCTCCCTTATGGCTCTAGCAAAAGGCAGAGGTTCCCTTTGAGCAACTGTGAAAAGCCATGACTGACCACACATTTCCCCTCAGAGTTTCAGTCCTGTATTTATGCCTGAGAATTAGCTCTTCATTCACTCCTAATGACAAGTGTAGTTCGTGTCATAATTCTTGACATGATGCCTGGTGATAAACCTGGAACAAGTGACTTCTCTGATTGTTTCCTTAACTGCTCACTAAGAAAAAATATTTTTGTCTGGCACAGCTATAAGGAAAAGTAAATATTTTATGTGTCATATAGATGTATTATGTTGTATAATATACATTTATATAATATACAGAAATCAAAATATAAAATATGTCCTTTACACTCACCTTATACAAACACACACACACATACAATAGATATTTAACATATGGAAGTTCCTCTCCTTTTGCTCCCAGATTTAGTGGATCTCTGTGATTCAGAAGCTTCCTTGGATGGTTTCTTTACTTAGCTCTTTTCATTCGATCTGCTAACCCATGTTCTTAAGGTCTGGTACAGAAAAAAAAAAAAAAATTAACTATCACATAGTGATAACCTTTATCTGAGGCCAGTCATTGTCTCTGAATCAAGTTTGTGTTGGCTTAGTGCCCTCTCTTTCCCCTCCTCCTTTAATTGAGTTCCTGATTAAGGAGACTTGTGTGATGAATACTTACGGGAGATGGCCCTGGATAGGCAGATACTGTGTTTCCTGCGACTATACCTCCCAAGGGCATCTGAGGCTTTCTCCTGAATATTCTGCCTGACTCACATATGATCTCAGTACAACCAGCCAGGTTGGAGCCACAATGGCACACACGTCTCTGGCCCTGACCATTTTCCTTCTCCATATCTGTTATGGAACCACTCGTATGCTCTTCTGGAAATATTATTTAACCCTTTGTTTCTCTATGAACACTTCCCTAAGTGGAGCAAATTGAGAAAGCATCTATGATTTCTACCAAGCTGGCACTCCCAGCTGAAGCTGCATGAGCTAGAAGACCTGGAATGAAGAGAGAAATAAGAAAAAGGGGAAGGAAACTTTTTGAATTTATTTCCTTATTCCTTTGCTCTCACACACTATTTTATTTAAAGTAAAACTTTATTTTTATTTTAAGTATATGGTAAATCAGACTTTATAAGGTTTACTACTATTGAATGATGAAAAATAATATTTAGACTCAACATGTGGAAATTTCTAGATGTACACAAAAGTAGGGAAAATTGAATTCCCCTGATCCCACTGTTCTCTTCTACTACATTTTAAGGTTCCCTCATGGTATGTGGCAAATATGGTTAACTGCCTAACCTAGACTCACTCCTTCACACCCCACCCACTTCCTTGTTAAAGGAATGCTGATGTGTGTCAAAATGACAACATCCTACTGTGTCAAGCTTGAAGCAATCTTCCCTTCTGAAAGACAGTTTCCAGCCAGCCCTCCAAGAAAGCATGAACATATCATCCAGTTCTGGCCAATGACATGTAAGAAGAATCTTCTTTCTCTGGCAAAAGAAAGCCTCATTTTGCCCATGTTTTTCCTCTTTATTTTACACCATCATATGTGGATGCAATACCTGGAACTCTAGCAGCTATTTTGTGATCAGGAGGTAAAGAAGATCACGTGAATGACTAAGATACCAATCTAGGGCCACGGATATTATTCATTCATTTTACAAACCCTGGAACTGCTTACCTTCTCCAGATTATTACCTGTGTGAGATGATAAGAAGGATGAATTGCTGCATCACTGTTGTAGGCAGCCAAAATCTTTTGGTCCATTTTCATAATAGATTAATATATTTGGTTTCATATCATAGGAAGCTGTATAGAATCTTCAGATTTGTCATGTCCTGGGCTCAGACAGAAAAGAATCTACCTGGAATGAGGGAGACCTGGGTCAAGAAGATCCCCTGGAGAAGGGAAGGGCTATCCAATCCAATATTCTTGACAGGAGAATTCCACGGACAGAGGTTATTGTCCATTGGTTCACAAAAAGTCAGACATGACTGAGCTACTTACACTTTCTTTTCACTTTCAAATTTGGAGTTGACATACACCTCACAATGTGACTGGTAAATCAGTGAAAGTACTTGATCAAAATTCCCCTCTAGGAGCTGGAAGGAAGAGATGTCATAGTGAGCTCCAAAAAGAATGGTCAAAGCAAGGCATCTGGGTTTTTATGCTGGGCTTTAAACTTGTGCCAACAGCTCACCCAACATGAGAGATTTGCCTTTTTTGATCAGTCCTGGTGATGTAATGATGGTCATTGCTACTCATCTTGGAAATAATATTGATCAGCTAATGTGGAATGACTGAGCACCAAAGAATAGACGCCTTCAAACTTTGGTACTGGAGAAGACTCTTGAGAGTCCCTTGGACAGCAGGGAGATCAAACCAGTCAATCCTAAAGGGATGCAAAGAGCTACTTATTGGAAAAGACCCTGACGTTGGGAAGGATTGAAGGCAGGAGGAGAAAGGGACAACAGAGGATGAGATGGTTGGATGGCATCACCAACTTAATGGACATAAGTTTGAGCAAGCTCCAGGAGATGGTGAAGGATAGGGATGCCTGGCGTGCTTCAGTCCACAGGGTCACAAAGTGTCGGACATGACTGAGTGACTGAACAACAAAAAAAAATGAGGAATGTTCTCTGTGGCAGCACATATTTCTGCCAGCTGCTCTCTATGTGTATATAGGGGATATTTTGACCTGACTATCAGTGAAGGCAATGGCACCCCACCCCAGTACTCTTGCCTGGAAAATCCCATGGACGGGGGCTGGTGCTCCAGTCCATGGGTCGCTGGTCGCCGACTGGCGACTTCACTTTCACTTTTCACTTTCATGCATTGGAGAGGAAATGGCACCCACTCCAGTATTTCTTGCCTGGATCCCAGGACAGCCGTCATGGGATCGCACAGGTGGATCGCTGAGCGACTTAGCAGCATACACAGCAGTTAAAGCATTTTAAAAGGCTAAATTCAATTTAATTTATTTTTAAAACTAATTCCTTGACTTATTAACTGATTACTATGAAGTTTTGATTGTATTTTCCCCTATGAATTTTCTTTGGGGATGAAGTTATAAACCTTGGTTTGAGTCTAGGGTCTTCACCTTCTGGCCCCTCTGGCTGGAAAGCCCACTCCAGCAGTCTTGTCCTTACTTGTCCACATTCTCACACCAGGCACTGTTTGTGTGTGTGTGTGTGTGTGTGTGTGTGTGTGTGTGCATATGCACTCAGTCATGTCTGATACTTTGTGACCCCATGGGCTGTAGACTGCCAGACTCCTCTATCCATGGGATTTTCCAGGCAAGAATACTGGAATGGGTAGCCATTTCCTCCTCCTGGGGATCTTCCCAACCAAGGGATCAAACCTGTGTCTCTTGTATCTCCTGCTTTGGCAGGCAAGTTCTTTACCAGCTGAGCCACAGGGAAGCCCTGGGACCAGGCACTGGTTACACTTAAATATGTGAAAACAATCTGATCTAACTGCTTCCAGATCTCCCTATGATGCTGAGACATCTCTGATATCTATCAGAACTGTTCTTTACAAAATTCCAAGGAAGAAGTTTTTTTCTTATAGCTGTACCTAGTTTTTTTGAGGTGTCCATATCATTTCTAGTCCCTGAACAGCTCCCACAAATTTGGACTATTCTACTTATTCCCATCATGTCTGAGTCACTTAGGGCTTTGGTATTCAAGGTTTGAGCAAAAAACCCAGTTTCATGGTCAAAATTTAAGCAAAGCATAGTTCCAAGATATGCCTTAACCCAAAGTAATAGGTGGAGGTGGCAAGCGGGGCAAGCGGACACTTTCATTGACTCAGTGGTTATTATGTGGCAGGATCTGGGCTAGGTTCTGCTCCTAGGATGTTCCAGCAGACTGAGAGCATAGAAGCAGGAACCAGGCGATATGATCTGATGGATGGATAGTGTAGTGCTCAGAGGCCACCCCAACCAAATTAAAAGAAAACACTCATTCCCTTCCAAAGATTGCTTTTGACTGAAGAGAGGTGCATCTTCTAATATCATGTCCTTTGTGGCCCATTCCTAAAGACAGCCTGTATCCTGTGACTGGTGAATACAGGTGAACACAGGTCCCCTTGTCCAACTCTGCAAGACCATCCCAGACCCAGAACCCTGGAGCTGTGACCTTCGTTGTGAGTTTGTTCTGGTTCAGCTTCCCTCTCTGCCTATTCTGTCACTCTTCCGGTACATTGATTTGAAGAGCACTTCCCCCAGTACATGTCCTGCAGGTTAATTACTAATTTCCGCTTCCCAGGGTAACTCACCAGCAACCCCTCTGCTCGCCGCCTTGGGTCTCATGTTTCCACCTGGAAAACTATGGAAGGTGGTTTTGTTCTATAAAGCCTATTTCTGACTCCATGATGCTAAGGAAAGAAGGATACAGGGTTGGAAGAGTTTTTGTATACTTGTTGTTGTTCAGTCACTCAGTTTTGTCCAACTCTTTGAAACTCCATGGACTGTAGCCTGGCAGGCTCCTCTGTCCATGGGATTTTCTAGGCAAAACTGCTGGAGCGGGTTGCCATTTCCTGCTCCAGGGGATCTTCCTGACCTAGGGATGGAACCAGAGTCTCCTGCATTGGCAGGCAGATTCTTTACTGCTGAGCCATCTGGGAAGCCCTTTGGCATACTGCTGCTGCTAAGTCGCTTCAGTCGTGTCCGACTCTGCGACCCCATAGACGGCAGCCCACCAGGCTCCCCCGTCCCTGGGATTCTCCAGGCAAGAACACCGGAGTGGGTTGCCATTTCCTTCTCCAATGCGTGAAAGTGAAAAAATAAAGTGAAGTCTCTCAGTCGTGTCTGACTCCTAGCGACCCCATGGACTGAAGCCCACCAGGCCCCTCATTAACAACAAAGTCGCTACCTCTTCCTGGATCAAAGCCTTGACACTGGAGCTCTGTGAGGACCTGCATGGGTCAGAAATCCCTGCCTTCATTCTTCACTGTCACTGATCACTGTGACCTATTATATATATTATTCTTTTCTAGACTTTTCTTGTTTCTCAACATGTAGTTATGTATGCCATATGTGAGATCATTTTTTCCCTTTCAAATAAATCATGTAACTTCTGTGTTTGTCAAGAAACCCAAAGTAGAGAAACTTGAGATGTGAATTGAGAAAAGTTCAGGTGACTGAGCTCCATTAATTCTCAGGAATGACGAGTCAAGGTCAGTCCAAGGAAGAATGAAAAATATCACAAAATGATTTTCTTTTAAATGGGAAAAAATAAGCCTGAGGAGGGTGTTCACCTTAGTTCTTTTGAAAATATTTTATAGCCTATAAATAAGATATAAGAGTTTATAAAACAAAGACCACAAATTCTATAGTTTAGAAAAGTAAAAACTTGATTTGATATATTTTGACTATATTTAATATTATTTAAAATAAAATCATTCTATTCTCTTAATGATCCTGAAGCTTCCTTAAAAAAAATTTAAAAGACATTGAATAAGCAGTCTATTTACTTCATACTAAACTCTCAGATTTCATTAAATGAATATAACTATATATTTAATGGAAATATCTTGTATTTCTGTTTGCATATTTACTATTTAGTGGTAGATGCTTGGCATCATTTAAGAAAACATTTAACTGATAATATAATCTTTAATCCATATATTTTAGCATCACATAAATAAATAAGTGCTGGGAGCAAGGTCAGAGATAATGAAAGCATAAACGTCCCCCAGATAAACTTTGTAAGGTATTTTCTCTGGATATTTTAATATTTCTTTCTTCTTTTTTCAGGTCCCCAATCATTTCAATAAATAAAGCAAAAAAAAAAAAAAATATATATATATATATATAATTATTGGCCCCATACCAGTAACAGTTCTTTAGAAAATGACATTTCTGACAGACTTTAGTACACTGATCCAGTGTTGAAACAAACCTGTGAACCTAAGTTTTGCCCTGAGCTTAATGAAAAGGTCACAATGTCATTTTTCCTAGATGACTCTTATTCTCCACACTAATTGCTCAGCTTCTTCTCTTGTCTTTCCGTTGTTCAATTGCATCCAGTGATGTCTTATAACTTGACTATGATTTCACCACTCCTCTACTTAAAGTCCTCTAAAGGAGGACTATATATATATAGCTTTATATATATATATATATATATATATATATATATATATATATATATATATATATATATATATATATATATATATATATATGATATCACATCTCTTCTCTCCATTCATGATGACAGCCCTTGTCAGGTCCCCTTTACCCTTGGCTCTTAGTAGTCATTCCCTGTCAGGAGCCGGCTTGGATCAGAGCTCCACCCATGACAAAGGTCATGAGGAAGGAGGCTCGGCATAAGCAAATGCGGGATCTAGCCTCAGGAGCCCCCTGGAAATTCTCGAGCATCTACCCCCAAAACCAGAGTCTGCCTACTTTCTGCTTTGTGCTCTCGCCTACACCTCTGACTTTACGGGGGGCTGTCCCCCACTACCTCTCTCTGAAAAAAAGAGTTAACTTACAGCTCCAGTTAATGATTCCTGGGTGTAACAGTGTTTCAACCTACAAACTCTTTTGGAAATCCCCTAGCCTGCCTGAATAGGTTTTTTCCGGCCACATGTGATTCAGAGCCTCCCAACTGTGAGAGGCGTGAGATGTTCTAAACTGTCTAAATACAAATTCCTTTGAGCAGTTAAAAGATTGATTAGAAATTGTATTGGTGAAGGGTTTTTCACTTGTTGGGCCAATGTTTGCTGTTAAGTCTCTATATCTCTTACCCACTGTGTCCTTGGTAGTGTATTGATTGATAAATTGGTTTATAGAAATGTAAGTAGTAGCTTTAATGTTTGTAACCTTGGACCCTTGAGTTAATTCTTGTTACAACCCACCACACCTTTGCCCTATAGAAATGCAACTCCAATGCTTTTGGAGGGTGGCGCCTGACTTTAGAATAATTACCTTTAGAAAAAAAAAAAAAAGTTTCTTAAAATGTTAACAGGCCTCCTGGCCAGAAGATGATATAATTCACCTAAACCTTTGCATGTGATAAGTTTGAAAGCCTGGCTCAGGGACTGCTGCCCTTGCATGACTCCACCCCTTCCCCCATTATCCTCTATGCAAAAGTTAAGGTATAAAACTACTTTGGAAAATAAAGTCTTTCTTTTTTGGATGGCCGAAATTTGATGTCTCCGTGTCGTTCTTTCTCTCACCTTCTGGCTAAACTTTCCTCTGGGGCGGGGAAGCTCGTCAAGCCTACTAATTTTGCCTGGGCTTCTAAGATCTGACTGGGGAGGCCTTAGTGTCTCCTCTCCCTTGGGAGAACGGGAAGACGCCTGCGGCCTACATAGGTGACGTAAATTCCTTGCTTTGGAATTTTATTCAGCCTCTTTCCTTCAGTAAATTTCCTACTGAGCTATCCTCATCCTATTATTCTTTATATCTTTAATTAATACTTAATTAAGCAATTGTTCCCTGATTGTCGCCAACACCGTCCCCACTTTGAATTCCCTGGATCCACCGGGGCTGGACCCCAGCAATTCCCTTCTCCCGGGATCTTTCTGACCCAGGGATTGGACCTGGATCTCCTGCATTACAGGCACATTCTTTACCATCTGAGCCCCCAGAGAACCCAATTATAACTTGTACCTTGCATTAAAATTGTTCCTGGCATGTGGTGCTAATTCTATGGATTGTTGTGAATTGCTATCCTAAACGCTGAACCTGAGTTCTTTTTTTTGGTTCCATATTATGAATGGATTATTGTCACAGTGTGCAATAAAAATGACTCTCAGGTACATACAAACTCTGAATAGTAAATTGCCCCCGAAACAGGCTTATCTTCAATTTATGCTTTGCAGGTTTCACCTCTCATAGTGATTAATATCATATCACTATGTAAGGCTCAGATCATTCAACAATGTAGCCACCATACTTTGGAAGTCAGACAGTGGAGAAACACTTACTTTGCTAGTAAAATAGCATCCTTTGACATCCTGATTAATGAATATTTGTGTTACATAGAATAAAGATACAGACAGTATCAGGAGTTAATCTTGCAAACACAAGCACATACACAAAAAAAAACCCTTTTTCCTGAGAGAAAAGGCAATTGCAAAAGATATTTTGGCAACAAAAAAGCACTAGCTCACAAAGAGGACCCATTTAAATTTATGAAAATGCTAGGGGATTAAAGAGAAACTTTAAAATATGAGCTTAGGGTCTTGGGTCCAGAACCATTTGGATAAAAATCCTGCTAGCAGTGGATGGGTTGAATCTTGGATTCAATAAAAGAATGTGTTCCAAGCAAAGACCTTTAAAAAAATCTAGTAAAAAATACAAAATTGAGCTTTAAAATAAGCTCCAGGAAGGCAATACCTCATCTAGGAACATGAACAAGCAAACTTTTCCAAAAGTGGCTTTGTGTAGTTGTTTTTCATTTGTTTATATTTTTAATTTTTGCTTTTACTTAAAGACTAATTTCTTTTTTCCACACATTCTAATAAATATAGTCACAACAACTTAATAGGTTACCAAAAAAGGACATTCTTAAACTTAAGCTGGGTGCCCCCTATTTCTTTGTCAAGCACCCTTTTGAGCCAATATTGTACCTTGTACCTAGAATTTGATATTTTGATGTAATTGCATTTAATGCACTGTAAACGGTGGGCTAAACTTTGCCCAGTGCTAAGGATACAAAAACAATAAAGACCTTGTCCCTGCCCTCAAGAAAGTTGGATTCTAGGAAAAGAGAAGCAACATTTAAACAAATAAGTCTGCTAAAGTGTTATACAGTACACAGGAAAAGAAGGAAATGGAGAAAAAGGTGACACCTCACAGAGGAAGCAGGTATACTTCTGAGAGGCAGTGGTCTTTGAACTGCATCTTGAAATATTGGAAATTCCGTTTTCAACACATATTGGGTCCATTATATTTCAGGCCATGGAATCACGTTGAATGCAGGAATGGAGATAATGATGTAGATTTGACACTAGGGTTCTAGAATGAGGAGTTATTTCATTTAAATTCAGATATTCTTTCATTTTTTTAGAGAAAGTGTTGATGCAGGGAGCTTAGGAAGAAGGGTGGCAGAAGTAAAGCCAGAAACGTCTGTAGGAACTTGACTGTGTATCACTTTATGGCCTTAATAATGATTTTGAACTTTATTTATTAATCATTTGAGAACTTTTCAACAGTTTAGAGCTATTTGAGTATCTACCTCCTCCCTCCTTTGAAAAATGGGAATAATAAAAAATGTCTACCTCATAAAAAGGATTAAGTGAGAAAAATTATATGAATCTATTAGTTCATTGTGACTCTCAGCTGTTATTATTACATATTTGGCATAGAGGATTTATAGTGGTCATGAAAATCACCTTTTAAAAAAGTAAAAAATATTTTTGTAGAGAGACATAAGCAATTCTCTAATATTAACATATATAAGTATCTTTCCTTTGAATATCAAATTTTAAACTTTAGCATTTCTTAAATGTTCAAATGTTCTGGAACTAATTCTTGTACAAATGAGAGTGTGATGATTATTTTGTACTGATATGGACATGACAGTGTTCAGTAAATATGCAGTTGACCAATATTTTTTACTATACTTGTAGAGTGGTATGAACATGTATTTCCTTATGCAGGCTAGAGTTCTGACTCTTTTAACACTGAAAAGATTATTTTTCATCAAGTTGACAGCTGACGAAACTGCAGGATTATTGTGAATCCACAGCTACCTGTCAATATAATGTGAAGTAAATGATTTTGAGGGAGATCCACAAAATAAGGATATCAGCACGAACTAGAATGGTTGCCTTCTTGTCCAATTTATTCAATGTGCTTGGTCTTGACAGTGTGAGACACTAAAGCTGACAGCTGGCATCATTTTGAGCACGTTCCAGGTTCACGGGCCAATCAAGGACTATTTAGAATCCTGTTGTCCTGGATCTATGTGAGTGGGATAAGGGTGATGTAGCCTTCAATGTTTGTGTAAAAAGGGGCATGAGAAATTGACTTCTTGTAAAACTCATTTTATGACTTTACCAAGAAAAGCTTTTGACAGTTCATTGGTCTTCTGTCACTCATTAACAAAAAACTGCTTCCCAAGGTCAGTGTGACATGGTTCAGTATTAGAGTGCATTGTTCTTACAGTAGATGTCTGATCACACATGGGATGGTAAACAGTGAAAAATTAGCTCTTATTTAAGGATGTATGCTTAATGCTCTTTGCCAAGAGTTCAGATTAAATAGGTACAGTAGCTTTTGTCCAGATGGATTAAAGACAGCTCCATTTGTGATTTACAAGAGAATAAAAAATGAGATGGTTATGGGGTTTTATTTGCACGTTTTGTGCTAAGAAATTTATGGACCAAATTTTGCCCTCAGATTTACATAAAAGGTTTATGGACTGTGTGCACATTAGAGCAGAAATTGCTTTTATTTAGTGATGCTGTTTTCCCAAAATGATATTTTCATGCAAAATTCATTCATCATAATTTTGAAATTCGTAGAGGCCTTAGTTACTCCAAAATTAACCCATAATGCATTTTTAATTGAATCATAAATGTGGTATTGCTTAATCTAAGTGCACTGGCTCTTCCTGCAAATCTTATCACAATGTAGATGAGAAAAAAAACATTTTCTGGATATCCAAGTTATAAAATCTGGGGGGTGGGGGGGAGGTTTCAACTATGAATACTGTTTCTGTCTTTAATGAGAAACAGTAGCCCCAGTTCTCAACTTTTCACATCTGAAAAATAAGGATAAGAAAGGGTCCTACCTCATAAGGCCAGCACAATACCCAACACAACGAGAGTAAGCACTAGCTAAATATTTATGAGTATTATTATCACGAAGAATTGAGTGGTCTCTTTTTTTGTAATTTCATTTGCCTTGCATGTTCATGTTTTGCCTCATTTAGATTCTTTAGCCAATAAAAATATGCAATAGTTGCATATGCTACTTAGGGAAATGAAAATGTTTCTGCTATTTTCTGCCTACCGTATTGAAATATTTGATGGTGATAATGAGTTTTATTAAGTGAAGTGAAGCAAATAATCAAATGGAAAACATGAAGAAAGGTTGAAATTTAACCAGGGTTGTGCCCTAGTCCAATAGCACATTAACAGCATGAATTTTAAAGATATATTCGTTACACTTATTTACAGTACATCTTAAATTTGTCCATCTCATTTCAACTTCCACAACGTGTCTCGTCTAAGCCACCCCACATTATCTCTCACCTGAGTGGTTGCATTGGTTTCCACACTATCTCTCTAAATGAGTTATTATGCTGCTGCTGCTGCTAAGTCCCTTCAGTCGTGTCCAACTCTGTGCGACCCCATAGACGGCAGCCCACCAGGTTCCCCATCCATGGGATTCTGCAGGCAAGAACACTGGAGTGGGTTGCCATTGCCTTCTCCAATGCATGAAAATGAAAAGTGAAAGTGAAGTCGTTCAGTCGTGTCCGACCTTCAGCCTTATTATAAAGGTCCCTCCAATTCATTGTCCACACAAAAGTCAGAGAAATGCTTTCAAAACATGAAATGTTTGTGCCATTCATTTGCATAAGTCAGAATGACAGAGATAAAGACTGTATGCTATCACTTTTATGTGGAATCTATAAAACAAACCAAGGAATATAACAAAACAGAAATAGACTCACTTATATAGAAAACAACTACTGGTTACCAATGGGGAGAGGGGGTGAGGGACTAAGAGGTACAAACTGCTAAGTATAAAATTAATAAGCCTCAAGGCTATATTGTACAATACAGGGAATAGAGCCAATACTTAATAATAATTTTAAATTGGATTATAATCTATAAAAATATCATATCACTAAAAAAATATCTTCTAATCTTGCCAAGTGATATGAACAGTATTTATCCAAAATTTACTTCAGATTTTAGAAATCCATTGCATTCACCAAAGCATTTAGGATCCTGCCCTTTCCAATAGCTTCCTGAGTTGTCTTTGGTAGATTCCACTGAAACTTGGTCTTTCTGATTTTAGTTATCTTGATAGTGAACTAACTCAAAACTAGTACAGAAAACTAAACCAGAATAAATTACAACATGCACCCACTCACACACACATACAGATACACAAAACTAACAAAATTCCCTTACCAATGTTTCTGATATGGAGATTTAACCATATGGGTCTTGTTTGGCTACATTTTGTTTTTTAGGTGAAGATACTGGTGAAAGCTTTGTCTTTGAGCAAATTCAAATTCCATCAAAGTCTCCTATCAATGAGATTTTGTAGCCTCTAGCTGTATACAGAGAGTTATTTAACAACACTTTCTGAGTAACTATCAGATGGGATCATGTTCTGGGATGATTTAAACATCAAAGTAAACTCATGTACAGAAAATCTGAATGATAACAGTTATTCCTCAAGAGGTCATTACTTCAGAGACCATTTGAATTAAAAAAAAAAAAAAAAACTGTGAGATCTGAGCAGTGAACACATTACAATATTAATCTGAAGTTTCTGCAAAGAGGAACTTCGCTTAAGTGATGATCAGCATTGGCTATTTTTATCCTACCATTGTTATCATTGCTTATCTTTTTAAAGGTTTTCCTAAAAGTAAACTCTAAAGTTGTATAAAAATTTCAAAGTTCCTTTGACTTATAAACTAATTTTTATATCAGTCATCTCCAATCTGACTTAATGCAATGTAAAAGGTAAGATAAAGAAAATAAAGTTAATACAAAAGTTTTTTAGTTGGATCAATCAAGTCAATTACTTATTACCTTTGAAAAGAGAAAATCAGAAAATTTATGAGCTGATTGAAAACCTCTGGAAAAGCTACTTATATGACGCTATGATGAAATGCACTTTGAATTCACTAAAAAATTGCACATCCATTCATATTCATATGACGCTTTAAAATCTACACTAAGCTTACAACTTTTCATGAGTAGCGGCCTTGGTAAAGATGTATCGCACTCAATTTATGATTCAAAGGGATAACTGACATTGTGTATTTGTTATAATAGAGAGATAATTCATTGTCCAAATTGGACATATCAAGAATCCCACCATAAAGTTGTCTCAGGTGGTGAGGAGTGATCACTCTAGAACAAGAAATAGCAAATTAATTTAACCTTTGATATTAAAAGTATACATATAAATAAGCCATATATATACATATGTTTTAGATATGTGATATAAATGTAGATATAGATATAGATATGGTCTTCCCTGCTGGCTCATATGGCAACAAATCTGCCTGCAATGCAGAAGACCCAGTTTCAACACCTGGGTCAGGAAGAGTCCCTGGAGAAATGAAAGGCTTTCCACTACAGTATTTTTGCCTGGAGAATCCCATGGACAGAGAATCCTGGCAGGCTATAAACCACAGGGTCACAAAGACTGGGAACGACTGAGCAGCTAACGCTTTCACTTACTTATAAATATAAATATATATATATGTGTGTATATATATATATATGTAAAATACTGTGTGTTTTTTACAGAAAAGAAAATGTAAGGGACTTAAAATGTGTATAGCATAAAAACTTTTTGTACTTCTTTTTTTCATTACCTAAATTATATTCCAGGCTTCCCAGGTGGGTCAGTAGTAAAGAATCCCTTGGAATAAAATCTATGACCAATCTAGACAGCATATTGAAAAGCAGAGACATCATTTTGCTGACAAAGATCCTTATAGTCAAAGCTATGGTTTTTACAGTAGTCATGTATGGATATGAGAGTTGGACTATAGAGAAGACAGTGTCAAAAAATTGATGCTTTGGAATTGTGGTGTTGGAGAAGACTCTTGAGAGTTCCTTGGACTGCAGGGAGAGCAAACCAGTCAATCCTAAAGGAAATTGATGGTGAATATTCATTGGAAAGACTGCTGCTGAAGCTGAAGCTCCAATAGTTTGGCTACCTGATGGGAAGAGCCAACTCATTGGAAAAGATTCTGGTGCTGGGAAAGATTGAAGACCAGAGGAGATGGGGGTGGCAGAGGATGAGCTGGTTGGATGCAGTCACTGACTCAATGTACCATCAGTTTGAACAAACTCCAGAAGACAGTGAAGGACAGGGAAGCCTGGTGTGCTGCAGTCCATGGGGTCACAGATACAACTTAATGATTGAACAACAACAGAATAAAGTTGCTCTCTAGAGTTGAGAGCGGTAGCTAGAGAGGCCAAGATCCACAACCTCTTTAGATCATTGGATTGCCACTTAGAATATATGGTTCCAGGAAGTTAGCTTAAATTTAATTATACCCTATCTGACTGATATTAATTAGTTTTCTCTCTTGAATTGAATTGGCACTTTAAGAGCCTAGGTCTTCACAACATCATTTAAAAAAAAAAAACATAATTTAGCCTAATCTATTAATTAGTCCATTAATTTTTAATGAAGCTTATTTTTATTTGAAATTTTACATCATACAATGAGTTGACTGATACAGTGAATAGACTGATATAATGAATACATCAGTAATTTTAGGATACCATTTTAGACACAGAAAAAACAGTTCATTAGAGAATACATTGCGTATATTGCTTGGTTTTTAACATTTCATCATCCTTATATGTTAACTGATGCAGAATATCCCAATAATATGTTGGGAACTTTGGATATTAACTCTTTCCTTTTATTTACTTGACTGAGACCATTCTTGTAATGGCCTAAAAGACACAATGGCTCAAACAGGAAAGAATCCGCCCACAATGCAGGAGACCTAGGTTCAATCCCTGGGTTGGGAAAATCTCCAGGAGAAGGGAAAGGCTACCCCCATTCCAGTATTCTGGCCTGGAGAATTCCATGGACAGAGAAGCTTGGAGTCGCAAAGAGTTGTACACAACTGAGCAACTTTCACTTCACTTCACTTCCATCGCGTGGAGATTCTTCCCTATAACATGAAAAGAATAAGAATTGTCTCACAAATCAGGTAACATTTGCAAAGTGTTTGGTATGGGGTATCTGATCAAACAACATTAGTTTGGGCTTCCCTCATAGCTCAGTCTGTAAAGAATCTTCCTGCAATTCAGGAGACCCGAGCTCGATCCCTGGGTCGGAAAGATTCCCTGGAGAAGGAAATGGCAACCCACTCCTGTATTCTTGCCTAGAGAATCCCATGGATAGAGGCGCCTGGCAGGCTTTAGCTCATGGTGTCGCAAGAGTCAGATACGACTTAGTGACTCAGTCAGTTCAGTCTCTCAGTCATGTCCAACTCTTTGCAATCCCATGGACTGCAGCATGCCAGGCTTCCCTGTCCCTCACCAACTCCCAAAGCTTGTTCAAACTCATATCCATCCGGTCGGTGATGCCATACAACTATCTCATCCTCTGTCGATCCCTTCAGAAGTCCTCCTGCTTTCAATCTTTACCAGCATCAGGGTCTTTTCCAGTGAGTCAATTCACCAATCAGGTGGCCAAAGTATTGGAGCTTCAGCCTCAGCATCAGCATCAGACTTAGTAACTAGACCACCACAAAAGACATAATATACTTCTCAAACGTTCTAATTAATTGGGTACCCAAATCATAAATTATATTAAATTGCAGAGTCATAGAATCCCAGGTCCTGTGAGAACACTTTAAGTCATCTATTCAAACCTCCCACCAGATGAAGCAAATGGAAGCAATGGTTTGTTCTCAGAATGATTAACTAGCTCATTAGTTCTATAATTACCCCACATACCTCAGCTCATTTCTATGCTGTATTAATCTATCCTCTTTAACAATGTCCTTGTCACTTCCTTTAGCAATATATATAGTTTAAATATCTAAGTTATAGATCTATTCGTCTATAAATATTTTCAGATAATAAGAACAAATCAAAAATACTAAGATTGGAATTCATATTATTATTTCAAGGTCCAAAAGCTGCTTAGTAGTTGATATCTTTTTAGCAGTAGGAGCTGCTTAGCAGATTTCTGAGCCTACTATTGTAAAATGACAGGAACACAGAAATACAGATACCTTGCAATTCTGACACACACAGATGATTCATTCTGGTCTCAGAAAAAATGCACAATTGGCACTTCCCACCATTATGGGAGTGTTTTTGCTCCCCACTTCAGTATTGATTTACCCTAAAGTCTGGATTACTGTAGATTGAATCACATTGAACTAAAGGTAATTTTTGTCCAGGAATTTCACACCAAGTTTTATATCAAGGAATGAAATATTATCTACAATGAGATGGTGAATCCATAACATAAGTATAATTACTATTTTATTAATTATCTTAAATGAAGTACAATATTCACAATAGTGTATATAATAAATATATCTTATATTTGAAAAACTATATGTAATAATTTAAGAAACAGTTCATTGTTTTATTTGGTCACATTAGTACGATTTTTCAACATGGAAAAAGAATTGCAATTTATAATCATGAAATATTTTACTGCAATAACTTGTATGAAAAATGATATTTACCAAACAATCCAATTCAATGATGTAATTTTTCTTTGTTAATTTTCTTGCCTAATCACTTAAACCCCCTGGAAATTTGACAAGTCTCTCTTAGAAAACTGATCTGGAACTGGGTTACAGAAAACAAGGACATTGATGAGAACTGCCCTTGAACTCATCTGTAAGGTTTAGGTATTGATTAGATTACTACCAAGATAATGATCAGGAGCATGTGATGCAAAATTAATAAGAAAATTAGCTGAAAAAAATGATTAGAATTTGGATAATAGATGAACTTTGTAAAATAAAATGGTACAAATTGAAAACACTATACAGTAGGTGGTTGGTGGCTCAGATGGTAAAGACTTTGAGCCCCTGATGGCTCAGATGGTAAAGAATCTGCCTGCAATACAGGAGACCTAGGTTCAATCCTTGGGTTGGGATGATCCCCTGGAGAAGGGAATGGAATGGCTATCCACTCCAATATTCTTGCCTGGAGAATTCCATGGACAGAGGAAACTTGCAGGCTACAGTCCATGGGGCTGCAGAGTCATACATGACTGAGTGAATAACATGTTTCATACAGTAAGTCTGTGATTAGCCCCAACCATGTTAATAAAATTCTTTTAACATCCTGTGAACTATAGCCATAAAAAGAAGCAGGTCACAGATTGAGTCAAAGCACTAAATATTTTCTTCCTCTCCCCTTTGAATAACATTTTCTAGTGCTGTAGGTGAAACTTTCCATTATTTCATCACTTTATACCTGAAGAGTGAGAAAGCCAAGAGACGGGGAGAGTATCAAGGGGGAAGAAGACCAAAAGACATGAAGAAAAAACGTAATGTCTAAATATTGCCCTTTTTTCTTATCTTTTCTCTTCTCTCATTTTCTCTTCCTTCTTCCAGATGCCAAGTTTGCAGATAAAAAACCAACCCCAAAATTCTGGGGTTTTTATCAGAAATATGAGAAAGAGAAAGGAAAGGAGAGTAAGAAAGAGACGGAGGAAGAGACAGACAAAAAAATAAAGACAGAGAGAGACAGAGAAAGGGAAAAGTTGATCAAAAGTTAAAGAAGGAGATCACAAACAAGAAAGGAATGCTCCCTCTCACCACTTTTATTCAAACTATTACTGCAAATCCTAGACAAAGAAATTAGACAAGAAAAAGAAAGAAAAGGAATACATATCTGAAGGGGAGGAGTAAAATTTTCTGTAGTGGCAGATAACATGACTTTATATATAGAAAACTCTGAAGATGCCACCAAAATGCTGTTAGAACTAATACATAATTTCAGTAAAGTTGCAGAATACAAAAATCAATATACAGAAATGTGTTCTATTTCTACCTATGAACAGCAAACTATCAAGAGAGAAATTAAGAAAAAAATGTGTATACTATAGCCTTGAAAACATCATAATTCTTGGGAATAAATTTAACCAACAATGTAAAAGACCTATAAACATAAAATTATGACTTTGATTAAAGAAATTGAAGATGACATAAATAAGTGTAAAGGTATCCCATGTATTGTAAGAATTAATATTGTTTAAATATCCATACTACTCAAATTAAATTATAGATTCAATATAATCCCTCTCAAAATTTCAATGGCATTTTTCACAGAAATAGAACAAACCTAAAATTTGCATGGGACCCACAAAAGACACTGAATAGCCAAAGTAAGCATGAAAAAAATAAAATAACAGAGCTAAAGGTATCATACGTCCTGATTTCAAGCTGTATTACAAAGCTACAGTAATCAAAACAGCATGACAGTGACGTAAATGTCATATATATCATGTAGACACAGGGACTGAGGAAATAGAAAGCTCACAAATAAATCTCTGCAGATATGGTCAATTGTTTTTTTTACAAAAGTACCAAAAGTATAATGGAAAAAATGTCATCTCTTCAATAAATAGTGTTGGATAAACTAGGTAATCACAAGCCACAAAAAAAAGAAGAAATTGGACTTCAATCCTATACTGCACAAAAAAATCAACCAAAAGTGGATTCAACTTGAACACAAGACCTGAAACTATAAAAATTCTAAAAGAAAACACAGGAAAAAGCTCTTTGACATTGGTCTTGGCAAGAACATTCTGGACAGCAAAAGCTTAGGAAAATAAGCAAGTAAGACTACATCAAACTAAACAACTTCTGCATGATAGAAGCAAAAAAATCATAATAAAATGAAAAGGCAATGTATGGAATGAGAGAAAATATTTGCAAACAACATATCCACTAAGGGATAAATATTCAAAATATACAAGGGACTCATACAACTTTATAGAAAAAAAAAAAACCCTCAATTTTTGAAAAAATGGGCAAAGGATCAATACAGGACTTTTCCAAAGAGGACATACAAATGGGCAGCAGGTATATAAAAAGGTGCTCAACAATACTAAACATCAGGGAAAGGGAAATTAAAACCAGAATGAGATATCACTTCATACTTGTTAGGATGACTATTATCAAAATGACCAACAAATAACAAATGTGGCAAAGATGTGGAGAAGAGGGAACCCTTAAAAGCCTCTTGATGAAAGTGAAAGAGGAGAGTGAAAAAGTTGGCTTAAAGCTCAACATTCAGAAAACTAAGATCATGGCATCTGGTCCCATCACTTCATGGGAAATAGATGGGGAAGCAGTGGAAACAGTGTCAGACTTTATTTTTCTGGGCTCCAAAATCACTGCAGATGGTGATTGCAGCCATGAAATTAAAAGACACTTACTCCTTGAAAGGTAAGTTACGACCAACCTAGATAGCATATTAAAAAGCAGAGACATTACTTTGCCAACAAAGGTCTATCTAGTCAAGGCTATGGTTTTTCTAGTAGTCAGGTATGGATCTGAGAGTTGGACTGTGAAGAAGACTGAGCACCACAGAATTGATGCTTTTGAACTGTGGTGTTGGAGAAGACTCTTGAGAGTCCCTTGGACTGCAAGGAGATCCAACCAGTCCATTCTAAAGGAGATCAGCCCTGGGTGTTCTTTGGAAGGAGTGATGCTAAAGCTGAAACTCCAGTACTTTGGCCACCTGATGGGAAGAGTTGACTCATTGGAAAAGACTCTGATGCTGGGAGGGATTGGGGGCAGGAGGAGAAGGGGATGACAGAGGATGTGATGGCTGGATGGCATCACCAAGTCATTGGATGTGAGTCTGAGTGACCTCCGGGAGTTGGTGATGGACAGGGAGGCCTGGCGTGCTGCAAGTCATGGGGTCGCAAAGAGTCAGACATAACTGAGTGACTGAACTGAACTGAACTGATAGTAGAAATGTAAACTGTTACAGCCACTATTACAAACAATATAGAATTTCCTCAAGAAATTAAAAATAGAGCTTCCACATGATTTGGCAATCCTACTTCTAAGTGTATATCCAAAGGAAACAAAATCATTATTTTAAAGATATTTCTTTACTCCCATGTTCATACTGCTGCTGCTACTGCTTAGTCACTTCAGTCGTGTCCGACTCTGTGTGATCCCATAGACGGCAGCCCACTGGGCTCCCCCGTCCCTGGGATTCTCCAGGCAAGAATTCTGGAGTGGGTTGCCATTTCCTTCTCCAATGCGTGAAAGTGAAGTTGGTCAGTCATGTCTGACCCATAGCGACTCCACGGACTGCAGCCTTCAGGCTTCTCTGTCCATGGGATTTTCCAGGCAAGAATACTAGAGTGGGGTGCCATTGTCTTCTCCACCCATGTTCATAATAGAAACATTATTCACAAGACAAGATATGGAAAAACTTAAGTGTCCATCTGTAGATAAATGGTTAAAGAAGTTTTGGTGTATATATGGGGCTTCTTTGGTGGTTCTGAAGGTAAAGAATATGCCTGCTGTGTGGGACATCCAGGTTCAATCCCTGGGTTGGGTTGATACACTGGAGGAGGACATGGTAACTCACTCCAGTGTTCTTACCTGGAAAATTCCATGGACAGAGGAGCCTCGTGGGCCACAGTCCATGGGGTCACAAAGAGTCAGACATGACTGAGCAACTAACATACTAACTGTGTCTGTGTGTGTTTAATAGAATATTATCCAGCCTTAAATAAAAACTTGTCATTTGCAAAACATGGATGAAACTGGAGGGCATTCTGCCAAGTAAATTAACCAAACAGAGAAAGACTAATACTGCCTGGTGCATGGTATCACTTATGTGGAATCTGAAAAAAAAAAAAAAAGCCAAAATCAGAATTAGAGTAAAAAAAGCAGTTTCAGGGGACTAGAGAGTGGGAGAAATAGGTAAAGGTTATTGGAAGGTAGAGGTTAATGACAGGGAAGCCTGGTGTGCTACAGTCCATGGGGTCACAATGAGTGGGACATGAATGAGCAATTGAACAACAATGATGAAAGGGTGTAAACTTCTAGTTACAAGGTGAAGAGCTTTGAGGATCTGTAAGTATAACATGATGACTATAGTATATACTGTATAGTTATAGTATATGACTATATACTATATGTCATATATAGTATATGACATATAGTATATACTGTATAGTATGTACTATATAGTTGAAATTTGCAAAGAGAGTAGAAAAATGTTCTCACACAGACACAAAAAGGTAAATAAGAGAAGTGATGGATGTGTTAATTCAAGAGTGTGAATCCTTTCATGGTATACATGCACATCAAGTCATTCCACTGTATACTTTAACAGTTTTACATTTTTTGTCAGTTACATTTAAATGAAGCTGGAAAAAAGTCAAAGAAGAAACTTCTAGTTTTTAGCTATATGGATCATCTTATTCAATTAACCTTTCATGTCATTTCTAAGGTTAAAAAAATATTCTAAATGTGGTGGATTCTTAGAGCTATTTGCAAGGTGTTTAACTCTGTTCATAATAGAATATTATTATAGGTTAAGGGCTGGGAGTTGGTGATGGACAGGCTGTGCTGCAGCTGGCGTGCTGCAGTCCATGGGGTCACAAAGTTGGACACAACTGAATGACTAAACTGAACTGAACCGAAGGGCTAATCATTTTACCATACACTTCGTAAAACTAAAAGATGGACTTGTCATATATTTCCTATTTAATCTTTTAACATCCATTTTTCATCTGTAAAATGAGTTTTAATATCTCTTCAGGTTATTTTCAAGTATAAAATGAGATAGCAGAATGTATGTGACAAGATTTGTTTTCTTTTTTGTTTGTTAAAATGCCCAAATGCCAGATTAACTATTTGTATATTGGACTGGTTCAAAATTGGGAAAGGAGTATGTCAAGGTTGTATACTGTCACCTGCTTATTTAACTTATATACAGAGTACATCATGAGAAATGCTGGATTGGATGAAGCACAAGCTGAAATCAAGGTTGCTGGGAGAAATATCAATAATCTCAGATATGCAAATGACACCACCCTTATAGCAGAAAATGAAGAGGAACTAAAGAACCTCTTGATGAAAGTGAAAGAAGAGAGTGAAAAAGCTGACTTAAAACTCAACATTAAAAAAACAAAGATCATGGCATCCGGTCTCATCACTTCATTGCAAATAGATTGGGAAACTGTGGAAACAGTGTCAGACTTTATTTCCTTGGGCTCCAAAATCACTGCAGATGGTGACTGCAGCCATAAAATTAAAAGATACTTACTCCTTGGAAGAAAAGCTATGACCAACCTGAAAAAAAAAAAAAAAGGAGAAAAAGTGAAGTCGCTCAGTCGAGTCCCACTGTTTGCAACCCTATGGACTGTATCCTGTTTGTAACCCTATGGACTGTAGCCCGCCAGGTTCCTCCGTCCACGGAATTTTCCAGGCAAGAATTCTGGAGTGAGTTGCCATTTTCTTCTCCAGGGGATCTTCCCAACTCAGGGATTGAACTCTGGTCTCCCTCACTGTGGGCAGACTCTTTAACATCTGAGTCACCAGGACAGCATATTAAAAAACAGAGACATTATTTTGCCAACAAAGGTCCATCAAGTCAAAGCTATGGCCTTTCCAGTAGTCATGTACAGATGGGAGTATTGGACTATAAAGAAAACTGAGCACCGAAGGATTCGTGCTTTTGAACTGTGGTGTTGGAGAAGACGCTTGAGAGTCCCTTGGACTGCAAGGAGGTCAAACCAATCAATCCTAAAGGAAATCAGTCCTGAATATTCACTGGAATATTCACTGATGCTGAAGCTCCAGTACTTTGGCTACCTAATGCAAAGAACTGACTCACTGGAAAAGACCCTGAAGCTGGGAAAGGCAGGAGGAGAAGGGGATGACAAAGGACAAGATGGTTGAATGGCATCACAGGCTCAATGCATATGAACTGGGCAAGCTCCAGGAGATGGTGAAGGACAGGGAAGCCTGGCATGCTGCAATCCATGGGGTCACAAAGTATTGGACATGACTGAGTGACTGAACTGAATTGAACTGATACCAAAGTGACTAATGGGTTAACAGAATTTTACTTGAATACTTTAAAATTATACTTCCTAACACAAAGCATTTTTAGAAATTCTAACTTGGAAGATTCTTACATATGTATCTTAACATCACAACAAAATTTGAAAGAATATTTTAAAGCTTTTTGTTGTTCAGTCCTCCAGTTGTATCTGACTATTTGCGACCCCATAGACTGCAGCACACCAGGCCTCCCTGTCCCTGACCAACTCCTGATGTTCGCCCAAGTTCATGTCCATTGCATCAGTGATAGAGACGTGAGTTCTATCCCTGGGTTGGGAAGATCCCCTGGAGAAGGGCATGACAACCCACTTCAGTATTCTTGCCAGGAGAATCCCATGGACAGAGGAGCCTGGTGGGCTATAGTTCATAGGATCACAAAGAGTTGGACATGACTGTAGTGACTTAGCACACACCCATGCATACTCCAATGAAACAAAATATTTTAAAAAGACTACTATGCTTAAAAACTGATTGTTCCCATAATAAAAGACAAAACCCAACAGTCTCTTTAAAATATAAAAAGTATAAGATTCACATATAGAAATATAGTAACTCAAAATTTAAAATATTCAGTCAATAGAAATTATTCATATAAACATATTCATAAATAACTTCCACTAAGCCATTTTAAAGCAGGAATCTAATTCTTCAGCTTTGTAGAAAGAAGGTGCACTTACTCTATGCACAGTTTCAAGAGAGACTGTCCTAAAGAAGGAATCTCTGCCTTCAGACAAAAACTGATGCCAAGCCCTCCTTGGAGGCAAGTGAAGAGCAGAGAAAATTGTCATGCACAACTAATGTGTCTGTTGCTCATAGTGGCCACCAATGTTTTCTCTAGTGGGAACTCATAATTATTTTGCTTTTCATAAAAAGGACAGAAAAAGGTTAAAAAAATTAGAAATGATGACATGATTAGTACTGAAGAAATATATTTAGTATAAAATATCTAGTAGTTGTGTTAAACTGCATTCAACACTTAAGTGCGTAGATAGCAACATCATGCCAAGATCATGGTATCTGATTCCATCACTTCATGGGGAATAGAAGGGAAAAAAATTCAAAAGAGTGACAAATTTTATTTTCTTGGGCTCCTAAATCACTGCAGACTGTGATTGCAGCCATGAAATTAAAAGACACTTTCCCCTTAGAAGAAAAGCTACGACAAACCTAGACAGTATATTGAAAACCAGAGGCAACCTTTGCCAACCTTTGCATGTATTCAAAGCTATGATTTTTCCACTAGTTATGTACAGATGTAAGAGTTGGACTGTAAAGAAGACTAAGTGCCAAAGAATTGATGCTTTTCAATTGTGGTGCTAAAGAAGACTCGAGATTTCCTTGGACAGCAAGGAGATCAAACCAGTCAATCCTAAAGGAAATGAAACCCGAATATTCATTGGAAGGACTGATGTTGAAGCTGAAGTTCCAATACTTTGGCCACCTTCACATCTGGGGGCCAAAACCCCTGATGCTGGGAAAGACTGAGAGCAGGAGGAAAAGATGGCAACAGAGGATGAAACGGTTGGATAGCATTGCTGACTCAATGGACATAAGTTTGAGCAAACTCTGGGAGATGGTGAAGGACAGGGAAGCCTGGCATGCTGCAGTCCATGGGGTCACAAAGAGGCAGACTTGACTTAGTGACTGAACCACAACAAGTCCAGAGAACTTGAGGAATGCTGAGTAATGGGGAAGGGGATTGATACATTGCCTGGTTTTTCATTCAAGAACAAACATGAAAAGATAACATTATATTAACCTGGTGAAACAATCACTGGCATTTCTATATTTGGGGTGGATTTTTGAAGCATAGTACATGGCTAAAGTAAAATTAAAAAGCACCAAATTATGCTGAGCTTCAAAGAAAAACTTAGAGCAGGTAGCAGGGCCAAAGCTTATCACATCTGTCACTACAGTTTCTATAGGAGAAAATTAAGATTCAGGCATATTAAGTTTCTATGTTTAAAATCAGGTTGATTTAGGAGGTGAGTAGGATTAGACCATGTATGTTACCATATCACGGCTTTTATCATTTTGCTTTCCTTTAAGTTCCCACCATACGTTCACATTCTCACTTTCTGAAAAAAAAGTTTCATCCTTTTTTTTCCAAGGAGCTAGAGTATTAAAATCTGTCTGGATGCTGTGGAATTAGATAAATCAAACATATTAATATTTCCTGTGGATTTAATCATTTAGGATTATGTAGAGTCAAGTAATGTAAATGTCAAATAAAAGAGAGAAATAATCAGTACAGTGGTTTCTATACTTACATTTAATATCATTCACAGAGTGGTTTACCAAAGAAGGGCTACAAGTGTGAGCAGCATTCTAGAGCTCTCTACCCCATCCTATCATGCCAAATCCAGATGAACACTTACTGCTTTTCCTGGCCACAGTTGCCAATAACATCTCACTGAAATTCAAATTAGGGCTTCTCAGCCAAGTGCAGAAGGAACTCCTTACACATCCAACAAGACTGGCCCCAATGTGTTACATCTATCTACACATGACTATCCATGTTCTTTATTTGAACTTTTTAATTAGTTTCATCTTGTGCTCAATTATCATGTAAATTAGAATTTCTTGTACCTCTTTAATCTTTCTTTTTTAGTCAAACAACTTTATGTCAGGTTCTCAAACTGATACTATTTCTCGCTGAATATTTATTCTATGTATAATAATTCAAAATGAGCAATTATTGAATGAATAAATGAATAAATTCAAAGCTTTTGATATCTCTGAGATATCATTTAAAGACTATTATCATAGAAGTGGAGAAGGAAATGGCAACCCACTCCAGTATACTTCCCTAGAGAATTTCATGGACAGGGTAACCTGGGAGGCTGCAGTCCATGGGTCACAAAGAGTTGGACATGACTGAGCCACTACCTACTACTATCATAGATGAAATGGGCAAACATTATCTTGGTAAGAAAGAGAACTTGAATGCCTGGAAAACACATATTTCAATGACATCTGAGTAGTATGAGCGCCATACACTTCTAAGAGAAAACTTTTAATCTTTTTTTCTCTAAACTAGGTTCAAACCCAGCATAATAAAAACTTATCTCCCATGTCTCACATTCAGTGAAAGCCTGGAAAATAGACATAAAGTCAAATGCATAGCTAATAATAATGCTTTACTTTACATACTGCTTTATAATTTATAAACTTTCTCATAGTTATCTCATTTGATCTTCAGAACTGCCTTTCACACTATAGAAGTATAGAAGTATATGATCTTTTATCTCCTCTTTCAAAATTCAAAAATCTCTGAAAACCAAGTTTTTTTTTTTATTTTTTTTTTTTGTTTGCTGCCAAAACCCATTTAAAGACAAAACTAATCTGAGCTTTTGTCAGTATGTTTATAGACCTTCTTTCCCCACTTAGTATAAATATTCATGAATCACTGCAAATATATGAATATGTTTCTCTGTGGGATGCTGCTCCAGACCCAATTTAGTATTAAATAATATATGATAGACGCACTACATGATTTTGCTAAATTTGAATTTAAACACAACTAGGCCCGCAGGTTTCACAGAATATGTTGTGGGCCATTGTTTACATGGTCAATTTAATAATGAAAAAACTAGTTCTTAGTGGTTAAAGCAACTCACCAAACTTCACACTTCCAAGTAACTCTCATTTCAGGTACAGGGATTTGATGGCCTTTTTCAAAATCATATTTGCTAGATAAAGAAGATTTTTAGCCAGTGCAATACACACTTAAAGATTTTAGATCATAGTAACTTTGTTTCAATATGCTACTTATCCAGAATGAGTAGAGGACAAAATATAATCTTCATTCTTGTCAGTGTCAGAGTTTATTTTGGTGGGCCCCAAAATCACTGCAGATGGTGACTGCAGCCATGAAATTAAAAGACGCTTACTCCTTGGAAGGAAAGTTATGACCAACCTAGATCACATATTCAAAAGCAGAGACATTACTTTGCCAACAAAGATTCGCCTAGTGAAGGCTATGGTTTTTTCTGTGGTCATGTATGGATGTGAGAGCTGGACTGTGAAGAAGGCTGAGTGCCAAAGAATTGATGCTTTTGAACTGTGGTGTTGGAGAAGACTCTTGAGAGTCCCTTGGACTGCAAGAAGATCCAACCAGTCCATTCTGAAGGAGATCAGCCCTGGGATTTCTTTGGCTGGAATGATGCTGAAGCTGAAACTCCAATACTTTGGCCACCTCATGCGAAGAGTTGACTCATTGGAAAAGACTCTGATGCTGGGAGGGATTGGGGGCAGGAGGAGAAGGGGACGACAGAGGATGAGATGGCTTGATGGCATCACTGACTTGATGGACGTGAATCTGAGTGAACTCCAGGAGTTGGTGATGGACAGGGAGGCCTAGCGTGCTGCAATTCATGGGGTCACAAAGAGTCAGACACGACTGAGCAACTGAACTGAACTGAACTGATGGTCAATCTACTGACTGGTCCTCTAAACGAAGAAATATAGATATTTCTTGCAATCTATAACTTACTTCAAGTGACAGTCCTTCAAAACTGTAAGTAGTTATTTACCCAAAATGAAAGTCAATTTTCAGTTAATGTGGTATACCAGCAAATAAACATTTAACTAATAGTGGACACTTACTGAGGGCTTCCTTAGTGGCGCTAGTGGTAAAGAACCTGCCTGCCAAAGCAGGAGACATACGACATGGGTTCTATCCATGGGTCAGGAAGATCCCCTGGAGGAGGGCATGGCAACCCACTCCAGTATTCTTGTCTGCAGAATCCCATGAATGGAGGAGCCTGGTGGGCTACAGTCCATAGAGGGCAAAGAACTGGACACAACTGAAGCAACTCAGCAAGCAAGCATGCATGCAACATATAGTATAGGGATAAATGAAAGTCTTCTCTGCCTAAAAATATTACTTAAAATCATGTAGATCTTTAGAATCAGAACACATCTCAGAGGCTATCTAGTTTGAAAGGTCACCTCCTGCACTCCTAGAAAGGAAAATTTAAATTCTTATGTTACATTTTTGTCATCTGTACTATAAAAATTCAAAATAACTTCCTGTAACTTCCATACATTTCAGCATACTGCTACTGCTGCTACTGCTAAGTCGCTTCAGTCGTGTCCGACTCTGTGCGACCCCATAGACGGAAGCCCACCAGGCTCCCCTGTCCCTGGGATTCTCCAGGCAAGAACACTGGAGTGGGTTGCCATTTCCTTCTCCAATGCATGAAAGTGAAGAGTGAAAGTGAAGTCGCTCAGTCGTGTCCGACTCTAGCGACCCCATGGACTGCAGCCTACCAGGCTCCTCCGTCCATGGAATTTTCCAGGCAAAAGTACTGGAGTGGGATGCCATTGCCTTCTCCAATCAGCATACTAGCTCTGAAAAATAGAGAATAATTTCAGTCTCTTCCATGTAAAAGTCCTTTATGTGGTCGAAACCTGATACTAAGACCTCCATTTCCCATAACTTCTACATCCCCACAATAATATAAATAGATATTTTGTTTGATTTTTTTTACTTGCATCTTTCATAGCAGTGAAAATAAAAAAAAAGTATATTAAAGGAATTGATAAATTACAAGGCTGGATTAAAGACAAATGGTAATTGCTATAAAGATAATAATTAATATTACATGATTCTTACAACTACCAGGAACTCTTCTAGAATTACTGTAAAGTGTGCCCTGTGTAATAAAATTTAATCCTCACTCTCATTTTATAGGCTATTCACTATTATTATTCCCACTTTATAAAGAAGGAAAGTGAAGCACAGGGAGATTGACTTCCTTATGGACACATAGTAAGTGTGAAATTAAAAACCAGTCATATCATTATGCTTATCTTTTATGTCATACTATAGAATCTATAAGGAGAAGGCAATGGCAGCCCACTCCAATACTCTTGCCTGGAAAATCCCATGGGCAGAGGAGCCTGGTAGGCTGCAGTCCATTGGGTCACGAAAAGTCTGACACAACTGAGCAACTTGACTTTCACTTTTCACTTTCATGCATTGGAGAAGGAAATGGCAACCCACTCCAGTGTTCTTACCTGGAGAATCCCAGGGATGGGGGAGCCTGGTGGGCTGCTAGTCTATGGGGTCGCAAAGAGCTGGACACGACTGAAGTGACTTAGCAGCAGCAGCAGCAACCCAAACACATGAGGACAAGGAACAAACGAGAAAATAAAGTCAATACATGTTGTCGGATAATATAATTGAACTAGTACAGCAGTGAAGTTATCGTCATGCAATTTCACCTGAGTTTTAAACTTTTAAACCTCCAACTACCAATTAATAATGTGTTTGGAACAAGTTATTTCTCTGTAGGTGGGATCACATGGTCTCAGAACTGGATTATTAGAAATAAAAGTAACCTAGAAATAATTAAATTGATCTTCAGTGGCATCTTAATATATATCATCCTCTTTTATAAAAATAATGGAATAAGAGCAATTTTACTCATTATTATTTGTTCACCTTACAGAAGACCCATTCATTATATAAATCATTATTGTGTCATTACTATATTCCAGGTACTATTGAGCACCAAAATACCGTAATGAGAGACACTATATTCTGTCTTTAAATCATGCACAGACTGGTAGAGGGAACAGAGAAGTTAATCAAAAATTATAATCCACTGTAAGTGCAGAGTAGGTATAATAACAGGTGTTGTGAAAATAGAGACACTTCAAGTAACCCTGATGGAAAGGAAGGAATCATTGCATGGAGTCTTAAAGAATCTTTCAAGTTAATTATATAGAAAAATAGAGAAAATAAATCTTTGAACAGAAATAAGGCAAATTACAAAGCCTAGTGGTAAGAGAAAGCATCTAGCAATGGGAAAATTGCTAACAATTTGTTCCTATTTTAAAGACTGGTTAAAGAGAGACTTTTGTTACATTTCCAAGCAAGATTGTTAAAGGAACCATATTTACCTTCTTGCCTTTGACAACCAAAATAAATAAATAAATCACAGCATATATAAAACATTATTTTAAAGACACTAACATCAGCCACTGATTTAAAGTAATCCCTGAGAAACAGAAACACCATGAGAGTTCCAAGGCTGTTCAGTGGCTTTGAGGTATTTCCTGGTCATAGTGCAGACAAGGGGAACCCAGCAGAATATTTAAGTTGAACAGAAAGTTCTGGGTGACCAAAAGGACTAACATTGGCAGTACTGAGAACCTACGAGAAGAGTGCTGCTCAGAAAGCATATTCTGAATATATAAAGGGAGCTTCTCAAGTATTCAGCTGAGTACTGATCAGCATACACTTCCAAGAAGACTAGCTCAGGGCTGAGGCGATCCAAAAGGATTAAAAGAAACGGAGCTGATGCTGACATAAGGTGAATAGTGATTCATCTCACTAGCTAGACCAAAAGAACCCATGACTCACTGGGCACTGGTAGAGTACTCAGAAGAATCTTATCTCAGTAGTAGAAATCAGCTATACAGTAGATATTGGCCAGGTCTCATAAAACAAATTTAAAAATAATATGTAAGGGATCAAACTGTTCCAAATACCTAGATGCATCCTGCAGAAAAACTCAATTATTTCTTTGTGTGCTCAGTAGTGTCTGCTCTTTCCGACTCTGTGGGCTGTAGCCCGCCAGGCTCCTCTGTCTGTGAAATTTTCCAGGCAAGAATATTGGAGTGAGTTGCCATTTCCTACTCCAGGGGATCTTCCAGATCCAGGGATCAAACACATGTCTCCTGTGTCTCCTGCACTGACAGGCGAATTCTTTACCACTCCAACCACCTGGGAAGCCCCAACAATACCTATCAGATCAGATCAGATCAGTCGCTCAGTCGTGTCCGACTCTTTGCGACCCCATGAACTGCAGCACGCCAGGCCTCCCTGTCCATCACCAGCTCTCGGAGGTCACTCAGACTCGCATCCATCGAGTCAGTGATGCAATCCAGCCATCTCATCCTCTGTCGTCCCCTTCTCCTCCTGCCCCCAATCCCTCCCAGCATCAGAGTCTTCTCCAATGAGTCAACTCTTCGCATGAGGTGGCCAAAATACTGGAGTTTCAGCTTTAGCATCATTCCTTCTAAAGAAATTCCAGGATTGATCTCCTTCAGAATGGACTGGTTGGATCTTCTTGCAGTCCAAGGGACTCTCAAGAGTCTTCTCCAACACCACAGTTCAAAAGCATCAATTCTTCGGCACTCAGCCTTCTTCACAGTCCAGCTCTCACATCCATACACAACCACAGGAAAGACCATAGCCTTGACTAGGCGAACCTTTGTTGGCAAAGTAATGTCTCTGCTTTTGAATATGCTATCTAGGTTGGTCATAACTTTCCTTCCAAGGAGTAAGCGTCTTTTAATTTCATGGCTGCAGTCACCATCTGCAGTGATTTTGGAGCCCAGAAAAACAAAGTCTGACACTGTTTCCACTGTTTCCCCATCTATTTCCCATGCACTGATGGGACCAGATTTAAGGGCCTAGATCTGATAGATAGAGTGCCTGATGAACTATGGAATGAGGTTCGTGACATTGTACAGGAGACAGGGATCAAGACCATCCCCATGGAAAAGAAATGCAAAAAAGCAAAATGGCTGTCTGGGGAGGCCTTACAAATAGCTGTGAAAAGAAAAGAAGCGAAAAGCAAAGGAGAAAAGGAAAGATATAAGCATCTAAATGCAGAGTTCCAAAGAATAGCAAGAAGAGATAAGAAAGCCTTCTTCAGCGATCAATGCAAAGAAATAGAGGAAAACAACAGAATGGGAAAGACTAGGGATCTCTTCAAGAAAATCAGAGATACCAAAGGAACATTTCATGCAAAGATGAGCACGATAAAGGACAGAGATGGTGTGGACCTAACAGAAGCAGAAGATATTAAGAAGAGGTGGCAAGAATACACAGAAGAACTGTACAAAAAAGAGCTTCAAGACCTAGATAATCATGATGATGTGATCACTGACCTAGAGCCAGACATCTTGGAATGTGAAGTCAAATGGGCCTTAGAAAGCATCACTACGAACAAAGCTAGTGGAGGTGATGGAATTCCAGTGGAGCTATTCCAAGTCCTGAATGATGATGCTGTGAAAGTGCTGCACTCAACATGCCAGCAAATGTGGAAAACTCAGCAGTGGCCACAAGATTGGAAAAGGTCAGTTTTCATCCCAATCCCAAAGAAAGGCAATGCCAAGGAGTGCTCAAACTATACCGAACAATTGCACTCATCTCACATGCTAGTAAAGTAATGCTCAAAATTCTCCAAGCCAGGCTTCAGCAATATGTGAACCGTGAACTTCCTGATGTTCAAGCTGGTTTTAGAAAAGGCAGAGGAACCAGAGATCAAATTGCCAACATCCGCTGGATCATAGAAAAAGCAAGAGAGTTCCAGAAAAACATCTATTTCTGCTTTATAGACTATGCCAAAGCCTTTGACTGTGTGGATCACAATAAACTATGGAAAATTCTGAAAGAGATGGGAATACCAGACCACCTGATCTGCCTCTTAAGAAATCTGTATGCAGGTCAGGAAGCAACAGTTAGAACTGGTCATGGAACAACAGACTGGTTCCAAATAGGAAAAGGAGTACTTCAAGGCTGCATATTGTCACCATGTTTATTTAACTTATATGCAGAGTACATCATGAGAAACGCTGGACTGGAAGAAACACAAGTTGGAATCAAGATTGCCAGGAGAAATATCAATAACCTCAGATATGCAGATGACACCACTCTTATGGCAGAAAGTGAAGAGGGGCTAAAAAGCCTCTTGATGAAAGTGAAAGTGGAGAGTAAAAGGTTGGCTTAAAGCTCAACAATACCTATAGGAATACAAAAATATCTAGGACAAACTAGACAAACAAGTTAAAATGAACAATGTCTGAGATTCAATAAAGAATTTCCATGTATGGACAGAGAAAAAAATTATTGCCTATCATTTTAATTTTTTAGACCTAATTGCAGTCTTCCCAGGTGGCGCTAGTGGTCAAGAACTCGCCTGAAAATGCAGTAGACATAAGAGATGTGGGTTCCATTCCTGTGCAGGAAGATGCCCTGGAATAGGAAATGGCAACCCACTCCAGTATTCGTGCCTGGAGAATCCCATGTGGACAGAGGAGTCTGGCAGGCTATGGTCCATGGGGTTACGCAGAGTTGGATATGACTGAAGCAATTTAGCCATGCAAAACAATTGCCTGTTTAAACAAAAATAGTATCAATTTGTGCTGGTTTATTATATATTAAATGTGAAATATAATAACATAAAGAGTGGAATGGGAGAAATGCAAGATACTATTAGAAAGTTCTCATACATGAAGTGCTGTAAGTTCACTTGAAGATATACTGTGATAACAAAGTTATATACTGTAAACCCAAATGCAAACACAAAAATAATAAAACAAATATTCATAACTGATAACAAAGGAGATAAAATAAAACCATAAAAAGTAATCAAAGAAAAGGCAAAACAAGAGGGGAGAAAGCAATAAAGAAAAACTGGAGAAAGCAAAAGAAATATCAAAAGGAAAGACTTAAAATCAAACTTATCAATTGCATTAAATATTATGGTTGTTGTTCAGTCCCTCAGTTGTATCTGACTGTTTGCGACCCCATGGACTGCAGCACTCCAAGCTTCCTTGTCCTTCACCATCTCCCGGAGCATGCTCAAACTCCTGTCCATTAAGTCTGTGATGCCATTCAACGGTCCAACGAGATAAATTATAGATTTGGGTAACAAGAGCAACACTCCACTATAGGCTGCTTATGAGAAGCATACTTTAAATATAAAGATAAGCATGCATTAAAATTTAAAGGGTAAAAAGGTGCATCATGCTAATATTAACCTAAAGAAAGTTGGAATAGTTATATTAATATCAGAGAAACCAGACTACAAAGCAAAGAATACTGCCAAGGCTAAAGAGGATAATTTCGTAATGACAAAAATGTCAATTCATTAAAAGAATATAACAACCCTCAAAGTTTATAAACCTAGAAACTGAGATACAAAATGCTCATAACAACTCTACGTAAAGAATATTTTCAAAACTTCTACAAAGAATTCATTAACAAACTACACTTTACCTTTGAACAACATAGATTTGAACTGTGTGGGATCATTTATACATGGATTTTTCAATCCTTGATAGCTCAGTTGGTAAAGAATCTGCCTGTAATTCAGGAGACCCTGGTTCTATTCCCGAATGGGGAAGATCTGCTGGAGAAAGGATAGGCTACGCACTCCAGTATTCTTGAGCTTCCCTTGTGGCTCAGCTGGTAAAGAATCTACCCGCAATGCAGAATACCTGGATTTGATCCCTGGGTTAGGAAGATCCCCTGGAGAAGGGAAAGGCTCCCACTCCAGTATTCTGGCCTGGAGAATTCCATGGACTGCATAGTCTATGGGGTCACAAAGAGTCAGACACAACTGAGCCACTGTCACTTTCTTTCAAACACTACAGTACTACATGATCCACAGTTGGTTGGAGCCAATTATAAGTTGTATTCATATTTTCCATTATTTTCTAACTGTAGAGGATATTCAGCAAGCTTTTGCTTTTTAATGTATTCTGACTTTTTAGGACTAGAACTCTACTCATATAAATTGTTAGAAGTCATTTTTCTTCTTCACATATCTAAATAGCAAGTGTCTATAACAATGTTATTATATTCATAGTAACAAATTAGGCTAATTCAGACTAGTACATTTTATGTAGCAAAATAAAAAGATAAAGTATAATCAATTTTTCTGTCACAACTTTTGAATGTAAATGGTAATATTACACACCCCATGTACATTTACTCTAATATAAGACTGCCATGGCATTCAGACAATTGTGATTTTTAAGTTAGCACAATTGAGATTAATCCTAACTTGAAAACTAATTTAAATTTTACTTGTATCGAAAATATAGGCATGATGGTTTTTTCAAAATGTACTCATTACAGTCCCTATTTTTATTCAGACACAATTAATCAGTCATTAATGAAAAGAAAATTTCTCTACTACTGTAAATATGATGATTATAGCACTCTAATTTATTATACTATGGGATCTAGCCTTTGCTCTCTTCAGCAGTAATATATACTGCTTAAATTATCATAAGTGGATTTCCTACTGTTATGTACAAAATCTAATAGTAACATAAATTTAAAAAGACAGGATACTTAAAAGCATCTACAGGCAACTCATGATTACAAATGTATTGTCAACAGGGGAACAATATTTTAAAGCTATAAAAGCCAATGAAATTATAAAAATTTTAAAATATAAATCTTTGGCTTCTACTGGAGAATACAACTTTTTTATTGCATATCCCCCTGGTGACAGTTATTAATTTTCACTGAATATTTTTATCAATAAAAACCTTAGCAAAAAATACAAGATATATAGATTTCTACTTGCTGTTAAATTAAAACTAAAAGAAATAATGATCCATTTTATACAAAGATAAAATGAACAAATGTATTCCCTCAGGAAAGTACCACCCACCTATGTTTACCACCACTAAATCTGAGAAGGTGTCCTTTAACTCGTGGTAAGATCTATGTTAAATTTAGATATAAACTTGATTTAAGCATCCATATGTTGCACTTGACTAAATAAACTTTCCTAAAAATGTTAAGTTGAACATAATATAATTCATTTAAAAAATAAAATAAAAAGAGGTTGGCAGTCACAGGTCACTTAAATCTCACTTTTATGGGAGAAGAGTCGGAGTTTCCACATATAATTTCTATATTCAAGTTCTAAGTTTGCTTTAATTACAATGTATTTTTCTGAACATTATGTCTTATTTGCAAAAACAGCTACATTCTCTGTCTTTGAATACTATGTTAAATTAGGCAGCACTTGTGGAATCTGGTGGCTATGAAAGTTCTAAACATCCCTTGTTTTATTGGAAGGAAATTGCTTTCATCAGTGAATGAGTCATAAAGATATGTATATCCACCTCAGCTGTGTTACCATGAAAGATAGGGCTGAAAGCTAAAGGCAAAACCAAACTTCTCCATAATTCTACACTGGACATCGATCTTTTGTAGTCAAAATCTTCAGAACTGATTATACCTGCAAAGTGAATTTTCATTAGCAATTTTAATGACTTAAAAAAATTTTTTTTTCATTGAATTCAAGTAAAAGATTATGCAGCAAATAGGTTAATGTTTAAATATATATATATATTTTATCATGTTCTCATTTGCTTTAGAAACTGTACATCCTACATGGATTTTGAAATCCATTGCAGCTTCTAATATTTCTCCCATTTGAGCCTAAATCAAGGAATTGTTTAAAAATTATGTCAACCTATGATATTGAAAAATGATAATAAAAATAAAAGTTCAAACCCATCAAAAAGATTTTGAATTATATAATGATGTTCAAGGTATGAAATTTTAAATATCTTCTCATCTAATTTATTACATAGTATTTAACCAACTAGTATATTTTAAATATTTTAGCATACTATGGTTTATTTTCCTTAAAAAGAGTGTGAGAAAAATTTGAGACATAAAACTGTATTTCAAAACATAATGAAACATCATGAGAATGTCACTTCTGTGTACAGCATTTCATTAATTTAACATTATCTTCAGACTCCCAACTTCTTGTTTTACGTTACATGGTTCAGTTCAGTTGAGTCTCTCAGTGGTGTCCGACTCTTTGCAACCCCATGGACTGCAGCACACCAGGCTTCCCTGTCCATCACAAACTCCTAGAGCTTACTCAAACTCATGCCCATCGAGTCGGTGATGCCATCATCAAGCTGGTGATGATGATGGTACATGGTGCACTGAGCTATATAATACAGTGTCCAGAAATGGCAGGAATTCTAACACGTGTACTCAGGAGTTTTTATTACATTGTCTGAAGGCTCCGTCTACACATGAAAATTATTTATCAAAATATGATTTATAAAGCTTAAATTACTAGAATGAACTCCACACGGACAGCTATTAACATGAAAATGAGATTCAGGGACTTCCCTGGTGGTCCAGTGGCTAAGACTCCACGATCCCAGTGCAGGGGGATCAGGTTCCATTCCTGGTCAGGGTACTAGATCCCACATGCCACAGCTAAGAGTCTGCATGCCCCAATTAAAGATCCTGCATGCCACACCTAAGCACCAGAGCAGCCAATTATAAAAAAGAAAAGAAAATGAGATTCATTCCCAAACAACCATTCCACACCATTTTGGGTGTCAGATCACCACCTTCATGCCTTCTAGTCATCATCTCTGCCTTGTGTCATTATTTCTTCCCCTGGACTACTTCTACAGAGATATTTTCTCTAGGTGTCTTGTCTTTACATTACCAAGGCTGCAAGAATGGTATTTGGTTGTGCCAACAACCAATTTGTGCCAACTTTGCATAACCATATTGTTAATTTATTCATTTCTCCCTCCCTCTACCTTTTTTTTTTTTTTTTCCAACAGAAGACTGCTAGATGAAACTTTCTTCTTTTTAATCTATCCTTGTTTTCCACTCCCAAAAACTAAGGTCACTGGTTATGGCTTACGCATTTCCTTTTCCTTTGGAGAAATTCTTTTTCCTAGTGTCAACTTTTATGCCTGCTTATTTGACAAGATGGCTAATTGAAGGGCCAGGAAAACAAAAAGATGGTGGGTGGATGAACTAGTATGCTCCACTATGTCCTCTTGTAATACCAAATTTCCATTTCTCCAAGTTCCTTTTACTGGAATGGGTGTTATTTTAAATTTTACCATAAGAAATGATAAGATATTCAGAGTTCTAAGCTTCATTTTCCACAGAATCCTCTCTACTTGGAAATTATTATCTTCCTGTTTCTCTATCTTTCCTCTTATTTTCTGAAATCCAGTGGTGACATAAGGGATTAAGATCATGTTTCTGAAACTTTAGTCCATCAAGACAAAGATGTGTTGCGTTCAGTTCAGTTGATCTCTCATGTCCAACTCTTTGTGACCCCATGGACTGCAGCACGCCAGGCTTCCCTGTCCATCACCAACTCCCAAAGCTTACTCAAACTCGTGTCCATCAAGTCTGTGATACTATCCAACCATCTCATCCTCTGTCATCCCCTTCTCCTGCCACCTTCAATCTTTACCAGCATCAGGGTCTTTTCCAATAAGTCAGTTCTTTGCATCAGGTGGTCAAAGCTTCAGCTTCAGCATCAGTCCTTCCAATTAATATTCAGGACTGGTTTCCTTTAGGAAATAAATAAACTGGAAAATTCTGAAAGAGATGGGAATACTAGACCACCTGATCTGCCTCTTGAGAAATTTGTATGCAGGTCAGGAAGCAACAGTTAGAACTGGACATGGAACAACAGACGGGTTCCAAATAGGAAAAGGAGTATGTCAAGGCTGTATATTGTCACCCTGTTTATTTAACTTATATGCAGAGTACATCATGAGAAATGCTGGACTGGAAGAAACACAAATTGGAATCAAGATTGCTGGGAGAAATATCAATAACCTCAGATATGCAGATGACACCACCTTTATGGCTGAAAGTGAAGAGGAACTCAAAAGCCTCTTGATGAACGTGAAAGTGGAGAGTGAAAAAGTTGGCTTAAAGCTCAACATTCAGAAAACGAAGATCATGGCATCCGGTCCCATCACTTCATGGAAAATAGATGGGGAAACAGTGGAAACAATGTCAGACTTTATTTTTCTGGGCTCCAAAATCACTACAGATGGTGACTGCAGCCATGAAATTAAAAGACGCTTACTCCTTGGAAGGAAAGTTATGACCAACCTAGATCACATATTCAAAAGCAGAGACATCACTTTGCCAACAAAGGTTCGCCTAGTCAAGGCTATGGTTTTTCCTGTGGTCATGTATGGATGTGAGAGCTGGACTGTGAAGAAGGCTGAGTGCCAAAGAATTGATGCTTTTGAACTGTGGTGTTGGAGAAGACTCTTGAGTCGCTTGGACTGCAAGGAAATCCAACCAGTCCATTCTGAAGGAGATCAGCCCTGGGATTTCTTTGGAAGGAATGATGCTAAAGCTGAAACTCCAGTACTTTGGCCACCTCATGCGAAGAGTTGATTCATTAGAGAAGACTCTGATGCTGGGAGGGATTGAGGGCAGGAGGAGAAGGGAACGACAGAGGATGAGATGGCTGGATGGCATCACTGACTCGATGGATGTGAGTCTGAGTGACCTCCGGGAGTTGGTGATGGACAGGGAGGCCTGGCGTGCTGCGATTCATGGGGTCGCAAAGAGTCAGACACGACTGAGCGACTGATCTGATCTGATCTGATCTTCCTTTAGGATGGACTGCTTGGATCTCCTTGTAGTCCAAGGGACTCTCAAGAGTCTTCTCCAATATCACAGTTTAAAAGCATCAATTCTTTGGCATTCAGCTTTCTTTATACTCCAACTCTCACATCCATACATGACCACTGGAAAAACCATTGCTTTGACTCTATGGACATTTGTTGGCAAAGTAATGTCTCTGCTGTTTAATATGCTGTCTAGGTTTGTCATAGCTTTACTTCCAAGGAGCAAGTGCCTTTTAATTTCATGGCTGCAGTCACCATCTGCAGTGATTTTGGAGCCCAAGAAAATAAAGTCTGTCACTGTTTTCATTGCTTCCCCATTTATTTGCCATGAAGTGATGGGACCAGATGCCATGATCTTAGTTTTTTGAAGTTGAGTTTTAAGCCAGCTTTTTCACTCTCCTCTTTCACTTTCATCAAGAGGCTCTTTAGTTCTTCTTCGCTTTCTGCCATAAGGGTGGTGTCATTTGCATATCTGAGGTTATTGATATTTCTCCCAGCAATCTTGATTCCAACTTGTGCTTCATCCATCCCAGTGTTTCTCAGGATGTACTCTGCATGTAATAAACAGGGTGACAATATACAGCCTTAATGTATTCTTTTCCCAACTTGGAATCAGTCTATGCATGGTTGTAACTGTTGCTTCCTGTGGTTCTAACCAGTCTATATGTGGTTCTAACTGTTGCTTCCTGACTTGCACACAGATCTCTCAGGAGGCAAGTAAGTTTGTCTGGTATTCCCATCTCTTTAAGAATGTTCCACAGTTTTTTATGATCCACACAAAGACTGTGGCTTAGTCAATAAAACAGAAGTAGATTTTTTTCTGGAATTCTCTTGCTTTTTCGATGATCCAAGGATGTTGGCAATTTGATCTCTGGTTCCTCTGCCTTTTCTAAAACCAGCTTGAAAATCTGGAAGTTAACAGACATGTACTGTTGAAGCTAGGCTTGGAGAATTTTGAGCATTACTTTGATAGCATGTGAGATGGGTGCAATTATGTGGTAATCTGAACATTCTTTGGCATTGCTTTTCTTTGGGATTGGAAGGAAAGTTGACCTTTTCCCATCCTGTGGCCACTGCTGAGGTTCCAAATTTGCTGGCATATTGAGTGCAGCACTTTCACATCATCTTTTAGGATAAGAAAGCCCTCCTCAGTGATCAATGCAAAGCAATAGAGGAAGACAATAGAATGGGAAAGACTAGAGATCTCTTCAAGAAAATTAGAGACACAAAGGGAACATTTCATGCAAAGATGGGCACAATAAAGGATAGAAACAGTATGGATCTAACAGAAGCAAAAGATATTAAGAAGTGGCAAGAATACACAGAAGAACAGTACAAAAAAGTTCATGACACAGATAACTACAATGGTGTGATCACTCACCTAGAGCCAGAGATCCAGGAATTGGAAGTCAAGTGGGCCTTAGGAAGCATTACTACGAACAAAGCTAGTGGAGACGATGGAATTCCAGTTGATCTATTTCAAATCCTAAAAGATGTGTGGGTTCTTCATTTATTTGATACCTTTAATGCCTTTATTAGATAGTAATATTTTGGGGGGAAAAAAAGCCAATAATGGATATTGTTCCATTACCATTTATTGCATCTATATATTTTACCAGCTACATCAGGAATTAAAAGAACAATTCTGGATTTGTCTAGAAACTTAAGCCCATTTGCATGTCCTTAGACTACAGATTGACAAATTGGAAATTACCCTTTTTATTACCAATCATTAATTGTTGTTAATTAATGGTCTTACCAACTTTCCATTCCAGAGAAAACAGAAGAGCTAATTTTTAAATGTTTGTTATTATAATTATTATTTCTATAAGAAGGTATCTTACCCTCATTCTAATTCGAGTGGGATTCTTTTAACAATAAGAAGCTCATATCATTGTGACAATGGATTTTATTCTTTCATTGAAAACTCCTAGTTTTTCTTTTTTTCCTGTGTACAACTTATTGCCTAAAAGTTTGTTAAGCTCTGATCCTACAGCCTCTATCTATGCTGAATAACTATGCTGTAATCTGAAAATAATACCTGAGAACTACTTATCCCAGAACAGTAAAAAAAAAAAAAAAAAAAAACTTAATTACATTTTTTACAAAAAAGGAATTAAAGCACAAAGACTTTGTGAAATCACTAAATGGTCACGACCTCTTTTAAAATTTGTATGACCTGGAATGGAAACTATAATTTAATTTTTCACTAGAGGGAAAAAAAATTGAACTTTAGTCACACAAGGGAGGACTCTTAGGAAAAGCTAACTTGACTTGCCTGAGAGCTGAGGCCAAGTCATGAAGACCTAACTTAATTATGCATGAGTAAGGAAGAGCCAGAATTCTCAGAAAAATCATGGGTCAGGGGAGCAGTGAGTTAACCCTGGCTGATCGTTTCAGGATCTTGGGAATGATAACAATATAGGTATGTTCTTTCCTGGGGATTTTTCTTTAGAATTTTTATAAATTTGAAATGTGTACTTCAACAACAAAAGTACTTTTCTCATTTAGAGACAAAGGATCCAAATATAACTATTGATAGTGATAGCTTATGGTAAATGATGTTGATATCAGATTCCTGATCTCCAAAGAAGATTTACCTTCGGGATCAGGGACCAGGCTTGATCACTCAAGAGCTTTTGTGTAGCAGAGTTTATTAAAGTATAAAAAGGGACAGAGAAAGCTTCTGACACAGACATCAGAAGGGGGATGGAGAGTGCCCCCTCACTAGTGTTAGCAAGGGAGCTATATACTTTTTCAATTGGTTATTAAAGTAAGTTAAAAAAAAAAAAAAGTGTCAAGGTTGTAAAAGACTTACCAGACCCACTCCCACAATTTATATTTTAAGATAATGGAATTAGAACTATAAATGGAAAGATCTTACTAGACCCACTCCCATAATATGCATTTTAAAATGACAGGATATACATTTTTAAATGACAGGATTAGTCAGAAGGGAAAAGAGAAACATGTCCTCAAGAAGGATACAGTGTTGTTATATTATCACTGGTACAGAGTTTAAACTGAACTGTTTTGTTCTGTAATCATCAGCTCTGGGCTTAGAGAAAAAAATGTTTTATGTGATTAAGATGAAGAAATGTAGGAAAAAACGTTTGTCCTTTTCTCCTTCTCTAGACCCCCAGCCCCCTTCCTTCTCAGGGATCCTGGACTTCTTAGCAACCTACCTAAAGAATTGACTCTCTCAATAGGGATCTTTAACATAGCAGTAAAATCTCCTGATAGAAGGGTCCACTGTGTGAAGATGGAGGGGAATGGTGTGGATGTTTTGATTGGCGTAGACAAGTCTGTCTCTACTGCCTTGGCCTGCAGTTATCTCTGAGTAAGCTGTAAGAAAACATTTATTGTGTTCCAGGAGGGACAGAAGTTCACAAGAAGTTCAAAAGGGATGAAGGATAGGGGGCCTTTGAGGGAAATTAGAATTGCATTTTTGGGTGACCCAAATTTTTATCCTTTCCCCCATTAAGGATTCTTTAGTAAAATCTACATTAGTCATTAGTGCTTTGCAAAATCAACTTTGCATGTGTGTGTGTGTGTGTGGATAAAAATTTTGTTTCAGTGTTGGCACAGAGGAAAAAAATAGAGGCTGCCTCCAGGACAGACAACCATAGCTGGATTAAATGCAGCATGAAATAAGTAGGCTGTTAAAAAGCAGTAAAGATAAACTGGAGTTTCAAACTCTTGTTTGCCTGGATTCTGGGGAAGTTGAAGCTAAAATACTCTTTCACCTTGGACAATAAGGGGCTTTCCTGGTGGCTCAGATGATAAAGAATCCGCCTGCAAAGCAGGAGACCTGGATTCAGTCCCTAGGTTAGGAAGATCCCCTGGAGAAGGGAACCCACTCCAGTATTCTTGCCTGGAAAATTCCATGGACAGAGGAGCCTTATGGGCTACGGTCATGGTGTTGCAAAGAGCCAGACACAACTGAGCAACTAACACTTTCACTTCACTTGGACACTACGAACATCAAGAGCTTCTCGTCACAACTGTGGGTGACAAAATTCAGTTCAGTTCACTTCACTTCAGTCGCTCAGTCGTGTCTGACTCTTTGTGACCCCATGAATCGCAGCACACCAGGCCTCCCTGTCCATGACCAACTCCTGGAGTCTACTCAAACTCATGTCCATAGAGTCGGTGATACCATCCAGCCATCTCATCCTCTGTCGTCCCCTTCTCCTCCTGCCCCCAATCCCTCCCAGCATCAGGGTCTTTTCCAATGAGTCAACTCTTCACATGAGGTGGCCAAAGTATTGGAGTTTCAGCTTTAGCATCAGTCCTTCCAATTGTCACGTGAGTGTATATTCCTCGGTTCTTTGTCTCATCACAACAAAGATTTGGAGCGACGGACATTAAAGCCCTCGGCGCATCACAGCTCTCGGGTCTTGGACAAACCGTGTTATAGCTCTTAGGCAAATCAGTGTTACAGCTCTATTTTATTTAGAAGATAGCAGGAGAGAGAGAGAGAGAGAGGCGCACATGCACACACGGGAGAGAGAGAGTCCGTGAGAAAGCGCTTTGGCTCCTCCTTTTACATGTTTTTTCCCTCCACCTGGGCCTGCCCTATGCAAATTGGGCTTAGCCAGGAGTGCTGTTTGTTCTGCCTGAAGTCTTCGCTCTGGTCCTTGGGCCTTCCTTTGACCTTCCTTGTCTTTTAGCCACCGCCATTTTGGACTCCTTTTCCCTATTCTACCTACCTAACACAGTGAACACACAGGACTGATCTCCTTTAGGATGGACTGGTTGGACCTTCTTACTAATTGGTGGTCATCAAAACTGCAAAGAGCACTCTTGAGAAAGCTGTAGATGTATCAAGAAGCATGAGGGTGATGGTGATCGAGATGGTCTTAAAGTTCTTCTCAGCTTGAATGAATTTCAGACAGATTTCTTTCTGACCATGGCCCCCTAATCTCCATTTTCTCACAACACTTACTTTAGAAAATCTGTCATTGTAAATTCTCTCTCTCCTTTTTGAAATGCATGTGAATTCTTCTCCTAGTCTTTTGCCAATTTTACAACCCATAAAATGTCTTTCTTAAGACATTTCTCCCATGCAAATGTCCCTGAGTATTTCTTTGATTATGTGTGTGTATGTTAGTCACCTAGTCGTGTGCCACTCTTTGTGACCCCATGGACTGTAACTCACCAGACCCCTCCATTATAGGGAATCATATGATTACATGATTGCTCACATTGTTTAGCAAAGCATCTATTTCATCCAGCACTCTGTGGCCCAGGCAGCACTACAGATTTTTTCAGTTGCCACCACAGTGACCTCTGTGGTTTTAGCCACTTATAATGTTTAGATAAGAGGTGGCAAGAATACACAGAAGAACTGTACAAAAAAGAGCTTCAAGACCTAGGTAATCATGATGATGTGATCACTGACCTAGAGCCAGACATCTTGGAATGTGAAGTCAAATGGGCCTTAGAAAGCATCACTACGAACAAAGCTAGTGGAGGTGATGGAATTCCAGTGGAGCTATTCCAAGTCCTGAATGATGATGCTGTGAAAGTGCTGCACTCAATATGCCAGCAAATTTGGAAAACTCAGCAGTGGCCACAAGATTGGAAAAGGTCAGTTTTCATCCCAATCCCAAAGAAAGGCAATGCCAAGGAGTGCTCAAACTACCGAACAATTGCACTCATCTCACACGCTAGTAAAGTAATGCTCAAAATTCTCCAAGCCAGGCTTCAGCAATATGTGAACCGTGAACTTCCTGATGTTCAAGCTGGTTTTAGAAAAGGCAGAGGAACCAGAGATCAAATTACCAACATCCGCTGGATCATGGAAAAAGCAAGAGAGTTCCAGAAAAACATCTATTTCTGCTTTATTGACTATGCCAAAGCCTTTGACTGTGTGGATCACAATAAACTATGGAAAATTCTGAAAGAGATGGGAATACCAGACCACCTGATCTGCCTCTTAAGAAATCTGTATGCAGGTCAGGAAGCAACAGTTAGAACTGGTCATGGAACAACAGACTGGTTCCAAATAGGAAAAGGAGTACGTCAAGGCTGCATATTGTCACCATGTTTATTTAACTTATATGCAGAGTACATCATGAGAAATGCTGGACTGGAAGAAACACAAGTTGGAATCAAGATTGCCAGGAGAAATATCAATAACCTCAGATATGCAGATGACACCACTCTTATGGCAGAAAGTGAAGAGGGGCTAAAAAGCCTCTTGATGAAAGTGAAAGTGGAGAGTGAAAAGGTTGGCTTAAAGCTCAACATTCAGAAAACAAAGATCATGGCATCTGGTCCCATCACTGCATGGGAAATAGATGGGGAAACAGTGGAAACAAAACACTGTTTGTTTTTCTGGGCTCCAAAATCACTGCAGATTGTGACTGCAGCCATGAATAAAAACTTTCATGGTCAAAACTTCCTTGCTCCTTGGAAGGAAAGTTATGACCAACCTAGATAGCATATTCAAAAACAGAGACATTACTTTACCAACAAAGGTTCGCCTAGTCAAGGCTATGGTCTTTCCTGTGGTCATGTATGGATGTGAGAGCTGGACTGTGAAGAAGGCTGAGCGCCGAAGAATTGATGCTTTTGAACTGTGGTGTTGGAGAAGACTCTTGAGAGTCCCTTGGACTGCAAGGAGATCCAACCAGTCCATTCTGAAGGAGATCAATCCTGGAATTTCTTTAGAAGGAATGATGCTAAAGCTGAAACTCCAGTATTTTGGCCACCTCATGCGAAGAGTTGACTCATTGGAGAAGACTCTGATGCTGGGAGGGATTGAGGGTAGGAGGAGAAGGGGACGACAGAGGATGAGATGGCTGGATGGCATCACTGACTCGATGGATGCGAGTCTGGGTGACCTCCGAGAGCTGGTGATGGACAGGGAGGCCTGGCGTGCTGCGGTTCATGGGGTCGCAAAGAGTCGGACACGACTGAGCGACTGATCTGATCTGATCTGATCTGATCTGAATGTTTAGATGGCACCATGTGGTAAAGTGTGGGGAAGTGATACATTTGGCTCTAAATTTTTCACTATGTTCTATTCATGGGTCTCATGATAGCTTGCAAATGAGGAGGAAATACATTTTAGGCAGTCTGAGTGATAGATTTATTAATACTGATATAAATAAACATAGGTGGCTTGTTTGAGATACTGACTTTGTGTAATATCATTTAAGAGAGGAACAGAAGACAAGGCAGAAAAGGTAGTTCAGGACCAAGCTGTGAAAGATTTTAATAACATGCTCCTTTTTCCTTTAAGACAAGTGCTGAGGCATTCCAAAAGATTTTAAATAATAGAATTACACAGTTAAATATTTTTTTAAGAGTCTCGGTCTTGGTGTTAATGTGAAAGACATAATTGTGCTTAGAGGCAAGGCAACCCACTAGAGTGGTGGAGTAGAAAAGATAGTTAGAGATAAATGTCTAGACATAAATGTCTAAATCATCTGGATGGAGAGAGACAAATTTGGGAGACATTAACTTATTTAGTAAAGGCTATAGGAAATAATCCCAGGAAAGTTTATTGATCCTGGGGATGATCAACATTTGAACCACTGTGATGGTAAAAGAAAACAGAGTTGGAAGGACAATCAGAGAAGTAGGAAGACCAGGAAAAATTGGGTTTGTGGGGTCCAAGGCAGGGAAGAGTTTCTGAGAAAACACTAAAATGTCACCTGATAAGAGCTGAAAGCAACCCTCAGATTTGGGAGGTATTCTCATCAGTGCATCTGTTGCATCAGTGCATGAGGGCTAGTCAATGGAGTGGTGGGTATGGAAGTTCACTGGCAATGGATTAAGAAGGCTGTAAAATAATCAGTCATGGTAGGATTTCTTTTGCTCCCGTGGTACGGGTCTTGGACTAACAATTTGATAATATCAAAAAAATATACTTGAAATGTTTATTCATTTCAGAAAATCAGGTTTAATATTCATGATATATTCTTCCCTTGTGTGGAATGAGTTTTCTTCAGAGATGTCTCATTCCTTGTGTAGTCAGAACACTGGCAACAGCTCAAGATTCATGTCCTCTTCATTTTACCAGATGTACCCAGACACATCTGATTTTTACTTGGTCTCTAGAGGGGCCCTGACATATTAAAACTAAAATTATGGAATTTTTACCAGCTATCTTTAAATTAAAAAATTGGTCACCTCATTTTCTAACTTGTTTTTTCATTACATTACTTCATACCTTAATGTATAATACTAAACATACCATTCAGGTATGACCTAAATCAAATCCCTTATGATTATACAGTGGAAGTGAGGAACTAGATCTGATAGAGTGCCTAATGAACTATGGACAGAGGTTCGTGATATTGTACAGGAGACAGGGATCAAGACCATCCCCATGGAAAAGAAATGCAAAAAAAGCAAAATGGCTCTCTTAGGAAGCGTTACAAATAGCTGAGAAAAGAAGAGAAGTGAAAAGTAAAGAAGAAAAGAAAAGATATAAGCACCTGAATGCAGAGTCCCAAAGAATAGCAAGAAGAGATAAGAAAGCCTTCCTCAGTGATCAGTGCAAAGAAATAGAGGGAAAAAACAAAATGGGAAAGACTAGAGATCTCTTTAAGAAAATTAGAGATACCAAGGGAACATTTCATGCAAAGATGGGCTTGATGGAGGACAGAAATGGTATGGACCTAACAGAAGCAGAAGATATTAAGAAGAGGTGGCAAGAATACACAGAAGAACTGTACAAAAAAGAGCTTCATGACCAAGATAATCATGATGGTGTGATCACTGACCTAGAGCCAGACATTCTGGAATGTGAAGTCAAGTGGGCCTTAGAAAGCATCACTAAAAACAAAGCTAGTGGAGGTGATGGAATTTCAGTTGAGCTCTTTCAAATCATGAAAGATGATGCTGTGAAACTGATGCACTCAATATGTCAGCAAATTTGGAAAACTCAGCCATGGCCACAGGACTGGAAAAGGTCAGTTTTCATTCCAATCCCAAAGAAAGGCAATGACAAAGAATGCTCAAACTACCGCACAATTGCACTCATCTCACACGCTAGTAAAGTAATGCTCAAAATTCTCCAAGCCAGGCTTCAGCAATACGTGAACTGTGAACTTCCACTTGTTCAAGCTGGTTTTAGGAAAGGCAGAGGAACCAGAGATCAAATTGCCAACATCCGCTGGATCATGGAAAAAGCAGGAAAAACATCTATTTCTGCTTCATTGACTAGGCCAAAGCCTTTGACTGTGTGGATCACAATAAACTGTGGAAAATTCTGAAAGAGAGGGGAATACCAGACCACCTGATCTGCATCTTGAGAAATCTGTATGCAGGTCAGGAAGCAACAGTTAGAACTGGACATGGAAGAACAGACTGGTTCCAAATAGGGAAAAGGAGTACATCAAGGCTGTATATTGTCACCCTGCTTATTTAACTTATATGGAGAGTACATCATGAGAAATGCTGGACTGGAAGAAGAACAAGCTGGAATCAAGATTGCTGGGAGCGATATCAATAACCTCAGACATGCAGATGACACCTCTCTTATGGAAGAAAGTGAAAAGGAACTAAAAAGCCTCTTGTTGAAACTGAAAGAGGAGAGTGAAAAAGTTGGCTTAAAGCTCAACATTCAGAGAACTAAGATCATGGCATCCGGTCCCATCATTTCATGGGAAATAGTTGGGGAAACAGTGGAAACAGTGGCAGACTTTGTTTTTGGAGGCTCCAAAATCACTGCAGATGGTGACTGCAGAAATTAAAAGACGCTTACTCCTTGGAAGGAAAGTTATGACCAACATAGATAGCATATTGAAAAGCAGAGATATTATTTTGCCAACAGAGGTCCGTCTAGTCAAGGCTATAGTTTTTCCAGTGGCCATGGATGGATGCGAGAGTTGGACTGTGAAGGAAGCTGAGCACCGAAGAATTGCTTTTGAACTGTTGTGTTGGAGAAGACTCTTGAGAGTCCCTTGGACTGCAAGGAGATCCAACCAGTCCATTCTAAAGGAGATCAGTCCTGGGTCTTCTTTGGAAGGACTGATGCCAAAGCTGAAACTCCAGTATTTTGGCCACCTCATGCGAGGAGTTGACTCATTGAAAAGACCCTGATGCTGGGAGGGATTGAGGGCAGAGGGAGAAAGGGACGACAGAGGATGAGATGGTTGGATGTCGTCACCAACTAGATGGACATGAGTTTGGGTAAACTCCGGGAGATAGTGACGGACAGGGAGGCCTGGAGTGCTGCGATTCATGGGGTGACAGTCAGACATGACTGAGCGACTCAACTGAACTGAAACATAAGAATTTCACCATTTAATCAATTCTTCTTTTCTTATCATCATTTTCTTACATTCTCTGTTCAATCTGACTATTTTAACATCAATTTAAAATACTTTTATATTTTTTAACTCAATTGAACTAATATTAGAACTTATACATGTGCTAAATAATAATATTATGTTAGTAAAATAGAGATAGACTCTAAAAATTGGAAAATACTGATAAAGCCCTCTTTTTAGATACTTTAGCTTTTTTCTTTATGAGGTGTTTTAAAGGAACTTAAGAATATTTACTGTTGGCAAATAACTTCTTAATGTTTAATCCTCCTAACTTTTGATTGAAATATTCTTCATGTAAATATGTGCAATAAGTGATTGTACTTCCAGATTTTCAAATCTATGCTAATATTTAGGTGAAAAATTGGCAAAAATATATATTATAGAGTTCAAAAAAGTAACTATTACATCAACACATCTTGAAAATATGTTTTGCTAAACTCTCTCAGACAGCATACATCTGGCATATCCAGGGAAGGTGTTCTAATTTGCTTGGTGTATCTAAGCATGTGCCCTAATGTTCAAGGGAATATACTGTGCAGAATATGGATAGTCCTCCTTTTTTATGTTAGAAAAGTATGTTGTTAGCATCCTTTGAAATATGTCTAGAGGTGAAGTTGGTATTTTACATGATATTTTAAAGTTTCATGGAGAAAAGTTTTTTTTAAGAAACAATTAACATTGCATATTCAAATACAACTTACACTTTATTTCTCTGCCAAGTAAAATCAAGTTCTTGGATTGTTGTTCTAATAAAAGAAAAAAACTTCTAAAGAATGATATCTTTTGGCAATTCTAAATCAAATATATTTTGTCACCAAGGAGATATCATGCTTTTGACTTGTTTCTTTTTTATAACAGATGTCCATTTAGGCCCATTTCCAATTTTAAATAAATCTCAGACACATCAGTTGATACCAATTAATCTGATTCCATGTAGTAAAAATTTAAGAAACCCAACAAATAAAACTGAAGCATAAATACTTAAAATGATATGAATAAATACCTTTGGAAATTAAAGGAAGAAAATCCTGCAATATTATCCTAAATCCTAAATCAACAAAACATGAAATCCAACTTTTGGAAGGATTTTGGAAATGTATTTAACACAACATTCCTGAGCTCCATGCAGACTTCCTTTTGTTCCATGGTTTATACTGTGCCAATGAAATAATTTCATTTAATCTTCACAGAACCCATGGAAGCAAAGATTATAATTACCTGGCAAGTTGGTATATGACAAGGCTGGAACACAACTGACTTAGAAGACCGTGTCAAGAAATGAGTATTTTTGATTAATGTTGATTTCCAAGACATCAACATTAATACTTTCTTGTCAAAACATCCTTATACCAGTACTTTCTTACAAAACGAGAACTGGTAATATTTATCCGGAGTTAAATCCATGACTTAAGATCAAAGGACAGCAGTAAGTCAGTGGATAATGTCTAAGAGTCTTAGCTTTAGAGTCAACCAGACCCAGGGTTGAATCCTAGTCTTTAAGTGATTAACTCTATAGTATTTATTTAGTATGTTGGTTATTATTTTCATTATGTGAAATGGGTCAATGATAATTACCTCATAGATTTATTGTAAATAACAGTGTAGTCAAATGGCAGCTAGTAAGAGCACCATATAAATTATTTCAGGATACATAAAATAATGTAAAGCAGAGTTTCCCAGAATAGTAAATATGTACTTTGGATTTATCTTATGTGATATGTTAAAGAATCTATTTTAATAGTCCAGTTCAGTTCAGTCACTCAGTCGTGTCTGATTCTTTGCAACCCCATGAATCGCAGCACGCCAGGCCTCCCTGTCCATCACCAATTCCCGGAGTTCACTCAGACTCACGTCCATCGAGTCAGTGATGCCATCCAGCCATTTCATCCTCTGTTGTCCCCTTCTCCTCCTGCCCTCAATCCCTCCCAGCATCAGAGTCTCTACCAATGAGTCAACTCTTCGCACATGAGGTTACATACTTATTTTATATTAAAATAGCAATAAATATTACCTTAAAACTATGACTTTATGGGTGTATTTCCTTAAGTTGAGAGTTCCTTACCTTGAGGCTAAGACAACACTGTGAGTTGGTTTAAGGTTAGAATTAAGAAAAATATTCTCTTTCAGAAGAAGAAGACAAAAAGAAAGACCATAAAAAAATACTTGAGGAGATAATCGTTGAAAACTTCCCTAAAATGGGGAAGGAAATAATCACCCAAGTCTAAGAAACCCAGAGAGTCCAACACAAGATAAACCCAAGACGAAACACCCCAAGACACATATTAATCAAATTAACAAAGATCAAACACAAAGAACAAATATTAAAAGCAGCAAGGGAAAAACAACAAATAACACACAAGGGGATTCCCATAAGGATAACAGCTGATCTTTCAATAGAAATTCTTCAGGCCAGGAGGGAATGGCAAGACATACTTAAAGTGATGAAAGAAAATAACCTACAGCCCAGATTACTGTACCCAGCAAGGATCTCATCCAAATATGAAGGAGAAATCAAAAGCTTTACAGACAAGCAAAAGCTGAGAGAATTCAGCACCACCAAACCAGCTCTCCAACAAATGCTAAAGGATATTCTCTAGACAGGAAACAAAAATGGTGTATAAATTCAAACCCAAAACAGTAAAGTAAATGGCAATGTGATCATACTTATCAATAATTACCTTAAACGTAAATGGGTTGAATGCCCAAACCAAAAGACAAAGACTGGCTGAATGGATACAAAAACAAGACCCTTATATATATTGTCTACAAGAGGCCCACCTCAAAACAGGGGACACATACAGACTGAAAGTGAAGGGCTAGAAAAAGATATTCCATGAAAATAGAGGCCAAAAGAAAGCATGAGTAACAATACTCATATCAGATAAAATAGACTTTAAAACAAAAGCTGCAAAAAGAGACAAAGAAGGATACTATATAATGATCAAAGGATCAATCCAAGAAGATATAATAATTATAAATATACACGCACCCAACATAGGAGCACCACAATATGTAAGACAAATGCTAACAAGTATGAAAGGGGAAATTAACAATAACACAATAACAGTGGGAGAATTTAATATCCCACTCACAACTATGGATAGATCAACTACACAGAAAATTAACAAGGAAACACAAATTTTAAATGATACAATAGACCTAATTGATATCCGACTCTTAGCGACCCCATGGACTGGAGCCTACCAGGATCCTCCGTCCATGGGATTTTCCAGGCAAAAGTAGTGGGGTGGGGTGCCATTGCCTTCCCCGATCTATAGGACATTTTACCCCAAAACAATGAATTTCACCTTTTTCTCAAGTGCACATGGAAGCTTCTCTAGGATAGATCACATCCTGGGCCATAAATCTAGCCTTGGTAAATTCAAAAAAAATTGAAATCATTCCAAGCATCTTTTCTGACCACAATACAGTAAGATTAGATCTCAATTACAGGAGAAAAACTATTAAAAATTCCAACATATGGAGGCTGAACAACACGCTGCTGAATAACCAACAAATCACAGAAGAAATCAAAAAAAGAAATCAAAATTTGCATAGAAACGAATGAAAACATAACAACCCAAAACCTGTGGGACACTGTAAAAGCAGTACTAAGGGGAATGTTCATAGCAATACAGGCATACCTCAAGAAACAAGAAAAAAGTCAAATAAACAACCTAACTCTACACCTAAAACAACTAGAAAAGGAAGACATGAAGACCCCCAGGGTTAGTAGAAGGAAAGAAATCTTAAAAATTAGGACAGAAATAAATGCAAAAGGAACAAAAGAGACCATAGCAAAAATCAACAAAGCCAAAAGCTGGTTCTTTGAAAGGGTAAATAAAATTGACAAACCATTAGCCAGACTCATCAAGAAACAAAGGGAGAAAAATCAAATCAATAAAATTAGAAATGAAAATGGAGAGATCACAACAGACAACACAGAAATACAAAGGATCATAAGAGACTACTATCAGCAATTATATGCCAATAAAATGGAAAAATTCTTAGAAAAGTACAACTTCCCAAAACTGGACCAGAAAGAAATAGAAAATCTTAACAGACCCATCACAAGCACAGAAATTGAAACTGTAATCAGAAATCTTCCAGCAAACAACAACCCAGGTCCAGACGGCCTCATAGCTGAATTCTACCAAAAATTTAGAGAAGAGCTAACACCTATCCTACTCAAACTGTTCCAGAAAATTGCAGAGGAAGGCAAACTTCCAAACTCATTCTATGAGGCCACCATGACCCTAATACCAAAACCTGACAAAGATGCCACAAAAAAAGAAAACTACAGGCCAATATCACTGATGAACATAGATGCAAAAATCCTTAACAAAATTCTGGCTATCAGAATCCAACAACACATTAAAAAGATCATACACCATGACCAAGTGGGCTTTATCCCCGGGATGCAAGGATTCTTCAATATCCACAAATCAATCAATGTAATACACCACATTAACAAATTGAAAAAAGCCATATTATTATCTCAATAGTGCAGAGAAAGCCTTTGACAAAATTCAACATCCATTTATGATAAAACCTCTCCAGAAAGCAGGAATAGAAGGAACATACCTCAACATAATAAAAGCTATATATGACAAACCCACAGCAAACACTATACTCAATGGTGAAAAATTGAAAGCATTTCCCCTAAAGTCAGGAACAAGACAAGGGTGCCCACTTTCACCATTACTATTCAACATAGTTTTAGAAGTTTTGGCCACAGCAATCAGAGCAGAAAAAGAAATAAAAGAATCCAAATTGGAAAAGAAGAAGTAAAACTCTCACTGTTTGCAGATGACATGATCCTCTACATAGAAAACCCTAAAGACTCCACCAGAAAATTACTAGAGGTAACCAATGAATATAGTAAAGTTGCAGGATATAAAATCAACACACAGAAATCCCTTGCATTCCTATACCCTAATAACGAGAAAATAGAAAGAGAAATTAAGGAAACAATTCCATTCACCATTGCAACGAAAAGAATAAAATACTTAGAAATATATCTACCTGAAGAAACTAAAGGCCTATATATAGAAACTATAAAACACTGGTGAAAGAAATCAAAGAGGACACTAATAGATGGAGAAATATACCATATTCATGGATCAGAAGAATCAATATAGTGAAAATGAGTATACTACCCAAAGCAATCTATAGATTCAATGCAATTCCTATCAAGATACCAATGGCATTTTTCACAGAGCTAAAACAAGTAATTTCACAATTTGTATGGAAATAAAAAAAAAACTCAAATAGCGAAAGCAATCTTTAGAAAAGAATGGAACTGGAGGAATCAACCTGCCTGACTTCAGGTTCTACTACAAAGCCACAGTCATCAAGACAGTATGGTACTGGCACAAAGACAGAAATATAGATCAATGGAACAAAATAGAAAGCCCAGAGATAAACCCACGCACCTGTGAACACGTTATCTTTGACAAAGGAGGCAAGATACTCAATGGAGAAAAGACAATCTCTTTAACAAGTGGTGCTGGGAAAACTGGTCAACCACTTGTAAAAGAATGAAACTAGAACACTTTCTAACACCATACACAAAAATAAACTCAAAATGGATTAAAGATCTAAACGTAAGATCAGAGTCTATAAAACTCCTAGAGGAGAACATAGGCAAAACACTTTCCGACATAAATCACAGCAGGATCCTCTATGACCCACCTCCCAGAATACTGGAAATAAAAGCAAAAATAAACAAATGGGACCTAATTAAACTTAAAAGCTTCTGTACAACAAAGGAAATCTAAGCAAGGTGAAAAGACAGCCTTCAGAATAGGAGAAAATAATAGCAAATGAAGCAACTGACAAAGGACTAATCTCAAAAATATACAAGCAACTCCTACAGCTCAATTCCAGAAAAATAAATGACCCAGTCAAAAAATGGGCCAAAGAACTAAACAGACATTTCTCCAAAGACATACAGATGGCTAACAAACACATGAAAAGATGCTCAACATCACTCATTATCAGAGAAATGCAAATCAAAACCACTATGAGGTACCATTTCACACCAGTCAAAATGGCTGCTATCCAAAAGTCTACAAGCAATAAATGCTGGAGAGGGTGCAGAGAAACGGGAACCCTCTTACACTATTGGTGAGAATGCAAACTAGTACAGCCACTATGCAGAACAGTGTGGAGATTCCTTAAAAAACTGGAAATAGAACTGCCTTATGACCCAGCAATCCCACTGCTGGGCATACACACTGAGAAAACCAGAATTGAAAGAGACACGTGTACCCCAATGTTCATCACAGCACTGTTTATAATAGCCAGGACATGGAGGCAACCTAGATGTCCATCAGCAAATGAATGGATAAGAAAGCTGTGGTACATATACACAATGGAGTATTACTCAGCCATTAAAAAGAATATATTTGAATCAGTTCTAATGAGGTGGATGAAACTGGAGCCTATTATACAGAGTTAGGTAAGCCAGAAAGAAAAACACCAATACAGTATACTAATGCATATATATGGAATTTAGAAAGATGGTAACGATAACCCTGTATGCGAGACATCAAAAAAGACACAGATGTATAGAACAGTCTTTTGGACTCTGTTGGAGAGGGAGAGGGTGGGATGATTTGGGAGAATGGCATTGAAACATGTATAATATCATATAAGAAACGAATCACCAGTCCAGGTTCCATTCAGGATACAGGATGCTTGGGGCTGGTGCACTGGGATGACCCAGAGGGATGGTACGGGGAGGCTGGTGGGAGGGGGGTTCAGGATGGGGAACACGTGTACAACCATGGTAGATTCATGATATATGGCAAAACCAATACAATATTGTAAAGTAATTAGCCTCCAATTAAAGTAAATAAATTTAAATTTTAAAAAAAAGAAAAATATTCTCTTTCAGTGGGACCAAAAAATTTATAACATGGTAAGAAATACAGTCAGTAAATTTTAAATCAGTTGGGATGTTCCTAAAAACCCAAATTAATATTTTGGGAGAAAAAAGAATAGGAAATAAATAAAATAATTTTGTAATCATTCTATAGAACCTATGATTTGTAGATTTAGCTAAACTTGTTTTCTAATGTTACATACAAAACAATTAAATATTACCATATTAGTGACCTATTTGATTCTACATATTAATAAAAAGCTCACTATAATTCATAGAAAGCAGATGTATAATGGACTGTATACAGCATTTTACGAAGTGCAATAGGTCTAGTTATTTTCACAATTGTTTAATATTCATTCATTCAATCAATACCCTTGAATGACTTTTATAAACTAGACTATTATAATGTAGTATTATAATCTAATGCTGAGAATATAATGGTAAATAAGACAGACATAGATCCCTACCCACATTCTAGTACAATAGACATGAAATAAATAACTGGATGTTTACTTTGTTGTAAAGTATCACTGGATTTTTGAGTTAGTCACACAATTTTATACTTAGATCCATTCCATTTGCTTCTCTCATTGGATTATGCTAGTGCTAGTAAAATAAATGCTTTTATCAATAAGATTAGACTGGAGGATTTAAAAACATGAGCATATATTGTTTTGATAAACATATTTGTAATATCTAATGGTTAACTTTTATGTAACATTTCTTTCTCAGTATGTATATTATAGTTTCACATAGCCTTCATGTTAAAGAATGTGGGTTTTCAGTATTAGGATTTCAGTTATGTTCACTCAGGGAACACCAGCTACTTCTGCACCTTCTCATCAATATTATAACCTTTCAGAGCTCCTTTCCAAACCATCTTACAGTCAGTTTTTATTTAAGGAGCAGGGCAAACTTCGTATTTAAGCTTCTCATAAAAGCATGATTTCTTTCTTCTGAATAACTCAGAACAGCGATCTTTTAATTCTCTGTCACTCTGAAATGACTGTGTAACTTTGATTTTTAGATTTTTTTCTCTTCAGAATTAATTTTTTAAAAAATTGAAAAAAGAAGTGATTTACTATAAACTCATCTTTATTTTCCAGTGTCTTTGAAAAGCAGAGGCCCAAACAATAGTCCAAATTTAAACTTAGAAAGATATGTAGGACACAACAACTTTGTCTGTCTAAGTTCCAATTTGGTAGAATTAATTAGAGGAAAAAGATTCCATTTGCAAACATTTCAGAGAACCAACAGATATTTTAAAGTATTTCACTACCATCTTCACTTCAACTAAGGAAAAGTAATTTTCCATAAAGAGCAGTCAGAAGAGAAAATATAACTGATGAGTTATTTTCTTAACTGCCATTACTCCTGCTATTAAGGTTTTTGTTTTTGTTTTGCCAAGAAACCAGTTTTAGGAAAACTCAAACTCTGAGCAAATCAAATTTTTTCTTCCACTCACTGACTTCAACCTTGACATTCTGAGTGTACAATCCATTTCCTCACTTTGCTCACAAAAATAATTTGAATTTTTTCAATAATTCCAACACATAGGGTTGTTGGATACAAACTGAGAGATTAGCCAATAAGCTATTTAGGAGAATTATGTTGGGCAAGGAAGTACTAGCTAATTATTCTGTCAGAAATTGTCAATGCAATGAATTGAGAGATCGACTTAGATGACTTTTTTCTTTCAAGGAAAAATCCCTGAGTCCATAAGGCAATTAATTATGCCTATGTGGAGATTAATTTGATAAAGGCATTTTTTTGTGTGTTCAACAAAAGTAAAAGAGATAGATCTCAGTCTTCCAGAATTCACTAACTACACATAGAAAAAAAAAAAAAAACCTGCATAAAACCCATTGCATATTGAAATCTAAATGAGTGAGCTCAAGGAGAGCTTCAGTCATGTAAGACTTTATGATTTCTTCATGGAGGAAGTAAGACTTTATCTGGATGAAGACAACCCCATGGTCTGCAGCCTACCAGGCTCCTCTGTCCATGGGATTTTCCAGGCAAGAGTACTGGAGTGGGGTGCCATTGCCCCATCTTAAATATCAAAGGGCATAGATATTTTGACAAAAATGTGAAACCATGAGTAAATATGCTCAGAGCACAGGGTTTCTATAGAAAAGTGAGGCCATTTTAGGAGCAAGGTTGTAATTCCACATAAAATGCTGAGAAATCTAGCATAGGGCTGGGACACTTTTGATTTTTTTTTTTTTTTCTTTAACCATGGAATGAATTTAGAAGACAAGCATTTGTTATGTGTCACCAAAAAGACACTTCTATTATAATAATATATGATCATAATTGGGCTTCCCTGGTGGCTCAGATGGTAAAGAAACCACCTGAAATGTGGGAGACCTGGGTTCGAGCCGATGGTTGGGAAGATTCTTGTCTGGGGAATCCCCATGGAGAGACAAGCCTGACAGGCTACAATCCATGGGTTGCAAAGAGTCGGACACGACTTAGTGACTAAGCACATGATCAAAACTTATTTTTTCTATTCCTCAGTATTCTAAGAGTATGTAGTCACTGTGCACTGTGCCCATTTGTAGGACTGTTATTTCATAAAACGGCCTAGTGACCTGCAACAAAATCTAGCTTTGTCAATCCCAATCTCCCAATTTATCCCTCTCCCGTATCACCCCTGGTAGCTATTACATTGTTTTCTATGCCTGTAACTCTATTTCTGTTTTGCAAATAAGATCATTTAACCATTTTCCTTGCTCACTGTGGTAGATATAATGGTCATTTGAATTAAATTCACCCATTCCAGTTCATTTTAGTTCACTGATTCCTAAAATGTCAATGTTCACTCTTGCCATCTCCTGTTAGACCACTTCCAATTTACCTTGATTCATGGACCTAACATTCCAGGTTCCTATGCAATATTGTTCTATACAGCATCGGACTTTACTTTCAACACCAGACACATCCACAACTGGGCATTGTTTCTGCTTTGGCTCAGCCTCTTCATTCTCTCCAATATGCCTGGAGATGTTTATTCTCTCATCTCTGGCATATTGGGCACCTACTGATCTCGAGAGTTCATGTTTCAGTATCATATCTTTTTTGCCTTTTCATACTGTTCATGGGGTTCTCAAGGCAAGAATGCTGATGTGATTTGCCATTCCCTTCTCCGGTGGGCCACGTTTTGTCACAACTCTCCACCATGACCCATCCATCTTGGGTGGCCCTACATGGCATGGATCATAGTTTCATTGAGTTAGACAAGGCTGTGATCCATGTTATTAGTTTGTTTAGTTTTCTGTGATTGTAGCTATCGTTCTGTCTGCCTTCAGATGGATGAAGGTAAGAGGCTTGTGGAAGCTTCCTAGTGGGAGGGACTGGCTGTGGGTAAAACTGGGTCTTGCTCTTGTGGGCAAGGCCATGTTCAGTATATCTTTAATGAAATTTTATGCTGATAGGTGGAGCTGTGATGACCTGTATGCAAGTCAAGAAGCAACAGTTAAAATGGGACATGGAACAATGGACTGGTTCAAAATTGGGAAACAAGTACATCAAGGCTGTATATTGTCACCCTGTTTATTTAAATTATATGCAGAGTACAAAATGAGAAATGCTGGGAAGGGTGAAGCACAAACTGAAATCAAGATTGCCAGGAGAAATATCAATATCCTCAGATACGTAGACACTACCCTTAAGGCAGACAGCAAAGAGGAACTAAAGAGTCTCTTGATAAAAATGAAAGAGGAGAGTGAAAAAGCTGACTTAAAACTCAGCATTCAAAAAACAAGGGTCATGGCATCTGGTCTCGTCACTTCATGGCAAATATACAGGGAAACAATCGAAACAGTGACAGACTTTATTTTCTTGGGCTCCGAAATCACTGCAGATGATGACTGTAGCCATGAAATTAAAGATGCTTGCTCCTTGGAAGAAAAGCTATGATCAAGCTAAACAGCATATTAAAAAGCGGAGACATTACTTTGCCAACAAAGGTCCATCCAGTCCAAGTTATGGTTTTTCCAGTAGTCAGGTATGCATGTGAGAATTGGCCCATAAAGAAGGCAGAGCACTGAAGAATTGATGCTTTTGAACTGTGGTGTTGGAAAAGACTCTTGAGAATTACTTGGACTGCAAGGAGATCCAACCAGTCCATCCTAAATGAGATCAGTCCTGAATGTTCACTGGAAGGACTGATGCTCAAGCTGAAACTCCAATACTTTGGTCACCTGATGCAAAAAGGTGACTCATTAGAAAAGACCCTGATGATGGGAAAGACTGAAGGCAGGAGGAGAAGGGGGCAACAGAGAATGAGATGGATGTATGGCATCACCACCTGGATGAACATGAGTTTGAGCAAGCTCTGGGAGATAGTGTGGGACAGGGAAGCCTGGGGTGCTGCAGTCTATGGGGTTGCAAAGAGTCTGACATGACTGAACGACTGAACAACAATGCCATTCCACATACATGTGTTAATATATGATATTTTCCTCTTTCTGACTTCACTTTCTTACTTCACTGTGTTTGACAATCTCTAGGTCCATCCATGTTGCTGCAAGTGGCGTTTTGTTATTTTTTATGGCTGAGTAATATTCCATCTCATATACATACTGCATCTTCTTTATCCATCCATACTACTATATATAAAATAGATAACTAATAAGGATCTACTATGTAACACAGTAAACTCTACTCCATGCTCTGTGGTGACCTAAATGGGAAGGAAATCTAAAAATGATATAATCTAAAATATATATATGTATAACTGATTCACTCTACAGAAGAAAGTAACACAATACTGTAAATACTCCAATAAAAGGTTTTTTTAGAAGTTTATCTTTGGTAATGCCCATCAGACTATTGTGGGTTTGAGCAGCAGGGAGGGAACAGGGATGTCCTGAAGATATGTCCATCAACTCTGCTTGTGAATTCAGTCGAAGCCACTAAGGCTCCGAGCTACAGTGCAAAACCCTAAATCCACAATAAATTGTCTAATCCAGTTTTCAAAAACAAATACACCAAAATAAATATTTTGATCCAAAAAAATTCTGGAAATAGAGGCAAAATGAGTCTAGAAATCTAGAGATATTGTAAAAGGGAAAAAAAATTGTCCCAAAACACAAACAGGGATATTAAAGATTTGGGGAGGTTTGACAGCATATAACCAAAAGTAGATAGTGGAGACAAATTTTGCTGAATATAACCTTGGTAAAATAAAGGATGGGCTTCTTAGATGGCTCAGTGGTAAAGAATCTACCTGCAATGCAAGAGACAAGGGTTTGATCCCTGGGTCAGGAAGATCCTCTGGAGAAGGAAATGGCAACCCACTCCAGTGTTCTTGCCTGGAAAATCCCATGGACAGAGGACCCTGGCAGGCTACATACAGTCCATGGGGTCACAAAACAGTCAGGCACAACTTAACAGCTAAACAATAAAACTAAAGGATAAATCCATTATGTTAACTTAAAAAATTTCACAGATAGGAAAACCCTTTTTCCCAGAACAGTATTTCCACACTGCTCTGATACCTTAAACGGGTGAAATTTTTTTCCTGCTCTTCTATTTCTAGAGTAGAATGAAACCTGAAGAAATCTCTAAATGGCAATGCCTTCCTCTCAATAACAACATGAAAACTATGCATTTACAATTTCACCATTTTCTGCTCATCCACACAGTTGGAACTTTAGTTCCTGCAGAGAGCCTCACTGCCCTCGAGTCTTGGCACAGAATCTGGACTTATCTGTGTGTCACAAAAAGGTTTTCTTGACAGACTGCTACCCTAGCAGAATCCAACATCCCAAATGTAAGGCCCTGGATTCAACCACCTTGTCTCAATTTCAAAACATTGAAGTTAACATCTGTGAAAAATTCAGAGTTTGGATAATAAATCATCCAGGCTACACTGTTCAAGCTTCTAGAAGGAAATAAGGAAAGGGGAAAAAAAAATTCATTCATTTAACAAACAGTTACTGAGGTCGATTAGCATAGAAATAGTGCTCACATATAAACCTCATGTATTTCATCTTGTAAGAGTTCCACTTTGTTCGGTTTTTAATATTTGCTATTATAGTCCTGATTACATGCCAGAAATTTCCATTTAAGTTGAAACGAAATTTTATGATTATGTCTTGTGTCCGGGACCAATTTGGAAAGCAGGAAGTAGTAAATCTACAGAGGCAAATTTTCATGGAGCTAGATGGGGAAGGAGCATCCTTGCCACTAAGTGATAGCACAGAAATTCACCTTTCAAGATGCAGGGGCTTCCTCAGAGGTCAGTACAAATCCTCCTGGGCAATCTCGAGACTGAAATGGAGCTGAGCATCCCTTCAGTTACTTTCCTGCGCTTCTCTGAGGTATTCAGAGAAATAACATACCTGACAGTGATGAAGCTGGAGACCTGGGGACCACGATGGCTACCCAAGAGTATGGAGCCTGCAGGAGAGATATGGAGAAATCTCCTCTCCCGTCTGTCTCCCAGCACATTTTTAGTTTAATATTTAAAGAACAGAAAAGAATTATTTCAAATTTAGATCATTACTTCATGTTGATCACTCTTGAATTTATGTTACTTGGGTCCTATCAAACTCAGTTCAATATTCAAAAATAAAATCCTTAAGTCTTCAATGGTATAAGGAGTCAAGAATTTCTAGCTAAGGAACAGCAATGTATTTTTTAAATATTTATTTATTTATTTATTTATTACTGTGCTGAGTCTTTATTGCTGTGTTGTGCTGTGCTGAGTTGCCCAGTCATGTCCGACTCTCGGCGACCCGATGCTCTGTAGCCTGCCAGGCTCCTCTGCCCATGGGGATTCTCCAGGCAAGGATACTGGAGTGGGTTACCATGCCCTCCTGCAGGCGATCTTCCCAAGCCAGGGACTGAACCCAGGTCTCCTGCATTTCAGGTGGATTCTTTACTGTCTGAGCCACCAGGGAAGACCAAGAATGCTGGAGTGAGTAGCCTATCCCTTTTCCAGGGGATCTTCCCAACTCAGGAATTGATCTGGGGTGTCCTGCATTGCATGTGGATTCTTACCAGCTGAGCTACCAGGGAAGTGCCATCTTTGTTGCTACTCAGGCTTTTTCTCTAGTTGTTTCAAGCAGGGGTTACTCTAGTTGCAGTACTGAGGTGCCTCATCACAGTGGCTTCTCCTATTGTGGAGCTTGGGCTCCAGGGCATGAGGGCTTCAGTAGTTGTGGCTCCCAGACTCTAGAGCACAGGCCCCGTAGTTGTGGCTCAACGGCTTAGTTGCTCCACTTGTGAGATCTTCCTAGACCAGGGATCGAACCCATTTCTCCTGCACTGGCAGACAGATTCTTTATCATTGAGTCACCAGGGAAGTCCAAAGAAGAGCAATGCATTGTTCACCTCTGGTTAATTTGTAAGCAGAACTCAGTTTAAATGGTATTTGTTTTAATAGTTTTAAGACCTTCTGAATAAGTTTTAAATATAATTAAAATATGGTGCATGCAACTGATTATATAGCTGTTGATGTATATAGAACTAAATCATTAGAAATTTTCCAAAATTCTAAAATAATAAGACATATTTGACAAGTGTATTTGTCGATCTAAATAAGCAATAATAGACATTTAAAATAAAAAAATAAACATCCAATTTGTGTCTACATCAGTAACAGAGAACATAAGATAGTGTATGTCATAGTGCTTAGCACTGCAGGAGCTTCAGAAGGTAGTTTAACTTTCCTTAGGACTCATGATATATATAATTCCAGGCCAGAATGGCACTTTTGATCATAGTAACACTCACCCCACTGCATCTAAAAACCCTCAAAAGTCTTAATCTAATCACAGAATCAGGAAATCCTAGGACCTGGTAATTTATGTCAAGTCTAAATATGCATCCTAAATATGCATAAAATAAAAATGTATTTTAAAAAAAAAAGAAAGAAAATTTTCAAGTAATTATTTATTATTTAATTCTTAAATAAAAATAATGTCTCATTTCATGCTAACAGTTTTGCAAATCTTTGATGTTTGGCTTAATAGAAGACAGCTGGATTCTCAATCTATGTTCCATCTCTTGCTATATACTGCTTTGGTTAAAATATTTGAGAAAAAATCTGGCTTCAGACAGAGTGCAGTCATAAAAGGAAATTATTTTTAAAGTGTTTCCAGATAATTCTGAATATTTAAAAAAATGCATCTTCTTGGTCTATAGATCTAGAAATGTAAATAGAAAAAGAGACTGATAAACTGACAGGTTGTTTTTTTTTTTTTTTTTTTTCTCAAGCATACATCACACAATTCATGGAATAGAGACAAGTGAACTCCCATAAATGCTTACATTGAAAAGGGTAAAGAAGGAGAAGCACATAGAAATCACCATTCCATGGTAACTCAGAATTCTACTGTGCAAGTCTGTCCATGCATGCTGTCTCTTCAGTCCTGTCTGACTCTTTATGACCCTATAGACTATAGCCTTCCAGGCTCCTTTGTCCTTGGAATTCTCCAGGCAAGAATACTGGAGTGGGTTGCCACATCTTCCTTCAGGGGATCTTCCCAACCCAGTGATCAAACCCATGGCTCTGTGTCTCCTGCATTGGCAGGCAAATTCTTTACAATTAGTGCCACCTAGGAAGCTTCATTCCCCTCTAACTGAAGGTAATGAATGGTCCTTGATTAAGTCCAAGTCCTGGGCATGACTCTCAGTCTGTGCCTCCCCTTGGCTTTAATCTCATTTACATGGGGAATTATTCTTTTTTAATCATCATTCAGTTCAGTTCAGATCAATGGCTCAGTTGTGTCTGACTTTTGTGACCCCATGAATCTTAGCACGCCAGGCCTCCCTGCCCATTACCAATTCCTGGAGTCTACCCAAACCCATGTCCATCGAGTCGGTGATGCCATCTCATCTCTGTCGTCCTCTTCTCCTCCTGCCCCCAGCATCAGAGTCTTTTCCAGTGAGTCAACTCTTCCCATCAGGTGGCCAAAGTATTGGAGTTTCAGCTTCAGCATCAGTTCTTCCATTGAACACCCAGGACTGATCTCCTTCAGGATGGACTGATTGGATCTCCTTGCAGTCCAAGGGACTCTCAAGAGTCTTCTTCAGCACCATACTTCAAAAGCATCAATTCTTCGGTGTTCAGCTTTCTTCACAGTCCAACTCTCACATCCATACATGACCACTGGAAAAACCATAGCCTTGACTAGATGGACCTTTGTTGACAAAGTAATGTCTCTGCTTTTTAATATGCTGTGTAGGTTGGTCATAACTTTGCTTCCAAGGAGTAAGCGTCTTTTAGTTTCACAGCTGTAATCACCATCTGCAGTGATTTTGGAGCCCAGAAAAATAAAGTCTGGTTTATTTTCCACCATTTCCCCATCTATTTCCCATGCAGTGATGGGACCAGATGCCATGATCTTAGTTTTCTGAATGTTGAGTTTTAAGCCAACTTTTCCACTCTCCTCTTTCACTTTCATCAAGAGGCTTTTTAGTTCCTCTTCACTTTCTGCCATAAGGGTGGTGTCATCTGCATATCTGAGGTTATTGATATTTCTCCCGGCAATCTTGATTCCATCTTGTGCTTCTTCCAGCCCACCGTTTCTCATGACGTATTCTGCATATAAGTTAAATAAGCAGGGTGACAAGATACAGCCTTGACATATTCCTTTTCCTATTTGGAACCAGACTGTTGTTCCATGACCAGTTCTAACTATTGCTTCCTGATCTGCATACAGATTTCTCAAGAGGCAGATCAGGTGGTCTGGTATTCCCATCTCTTTCAGAATTTTCCACAGTTTATTGTGATCCACACAATCAAAGGCTTTGGCCTAGTCAATAAAGCAGAAATAGATGTTTTTCCTGGAACTCTCTTGCTTTTTCCATGATCCAGCAGATGTTGGCAATTTGATCTCTGGTTCCTCTGCCTTTTCTAAAACCAGCTTGAACATCTGGAAATTCATGGTTCACGTATTGCTGAAGCCTGGCTTGGAGAATTTTGAGCATTACTTTACTAGCATGTGAGATGAGTGCAATTGTGCGGTAGTTTGAGCATTCTTTGGCATTGCCTTTCTTTGGGATTTGAATGAAAACTGACCTTTCAACCTATAAAATGGTTGTTAAAGAAAATAAGTTCTGTCACATCTAAGTGGCTATCTTAGCCTAAATTTTGCCTGCAAAATTGAAAACCAGCAGTTATTTTTTACATTAAACAGCCTCAATGTGTTCTAGGCTTGGCTGGTGATGCCTTAGGCATGTTCCCCAATATCCCTGAATGTTTTATATACTTCATTATAGTTACTTACGGGCTTCCCTGGTGACTCAGATGGTAAAGAATTCACTTGCAATTCAGGAGACCAGGTTCAATCCCTGCGTTGGGAAGATCCCCTGGAGAAGGAAATGGCTACCCACTCCAGTATTCTTGCCTGGAGAATTCCATAGACAGAAGAGCCTGGAGGGGTCTCAAAGAGTCATACATGACAGAGTGACTAAAACTTTACAGTCAACCACATTTACAAAAGTAACAAATTTGTGGGGTTTATTGTGTATTCTATTACCATAAACTATATTTATTAAAGCCACAGACAGACCTTTGGGTGCTTTTAGTACTATTGGCCCATTAAGAACCTGTGAAACTTGGGGGGAGGGAGGAGGGTTCAGGATGGGGAGCACGTGTATTCTGGTGGTGGATCCATCTCGATGTATAGTAAAAGTAATACAATATTGTAAAGTTAAGAAAAATTAAAAAAATAATAATAATAAAAAAAAGAAAAATCAGAAAAAAAAAAAAAAAAAAGAACCTGTGAAACTTTCTCATGACATTTAATTTCTATGAGGATATTCTAGGTGGCACCTTAATTCTTTCAAATATCATAAGAAAGCACAGGAGAGCTATTCCTTAATTTGGACTATACCCCTAAGCTACATCTTAAAGACCCTTGATTTTATCTTTGCCTCAAAGCTGTTTCTTAATTTGATCATATTTTTCTGTCTAGCAGGGTTAGAGAGGCAGAAAATTTTTAGAGCTTTACATGCATGCGTGCATGCTAAGTCACTTCAGTCATGTCCGACTCTTTGCAACCCCATAGACAGCAGCCCACCAGGCTCCTCTATCCACAGGATTCTCTAGGCAAGAATGCTGGAGTGGGTTGCCATTTCCTTCTCCTTAGAGCTTGTTACAAACCAGCGCATTTGGGGACTTTAAAAGGGAAGAACACTTTAAGGAAGAACACTTTGTTTTTGGGGAGGAATTGCAAAATTTTGTGAAAAGCATGTCTGTTGAGGAAGGAATGAGATCTACTTTACTATTAAAGGACTTCTGTAGAACAGATAATGATTTTGTTGCATTTTATACTCAGAAATGAATGTAAACCTCTAAGGTATATCCAGGAGGCCACTGAGATCCAAGGCTTGGTGATACTAGAACTAAAAGTATGTGTAGGGCAGTCTGGCTACATGCCACTCAAAAGTCAGTAAAGATGCAAGGCTGGTGAAGAGGAAAGTTTGCTTTGTTTTGGATGCCAGCAAATGGGAGTAGTGGGAGGAGTGGGGGGGGCACTTCTGTCTGAAGGCTGACTCCCCTCTCACCCACTAACAACCAGTGGACAAGAGTTTTTATAGACTGCAGGAGGGGGCTCCAGCAAACAACACAGTCATCTCTGATAGTTATCCTGAAATTGGTCATGCCATGGTCCGATCAACCTCATCTTGATTATTTTGGGTACATTTAGTCTTCAGTTCCAGGGTCAGTTTGTCCCCATTTCTTTGAGGCTAATTCTTGAAATTGTGGCAACTTATCTCATGGCTACAGTCTTCATGTCTTGGCTACAGTCATCATGGAGTTAGCTTCTTCCAGCTGGTGGGGGTTTCAATATCTACAAGGCAGCTCACAGAATATGGTTCAGAATGTTATCTATAGTTCTTGAGAAGAAACTGAAGGTCCTTGACTTTGTTTACTAACTAAGCTATTATTGTTTGTCCTGTTTGACTGTTCTTTGCTTCTGTGTTTTCTTACTTCTCCAAATAAACTTGTTCTTTGGTTAAAGTTTTTTTACAGACAAAAAGCAGGCAGGGAACATGGAGCACGGACCATAAGGTCCTGCTCTGTTTCAATATTGGAGCTAAGGAAATAGATGTGGACAATACTGGTATAAAGGCATGTAACAACTTTGCAGCACATGCAATATGACAGGATAAAAGGGATACTATATTGGAATAAATGCAAATGCATGATGATAGATTGCAGAAAAGAAGATAGAAAAGGAGGCTAAGAAGGAACATTAGTGTATAAAGTACACATGAGCAGTGTGGTAGATACTAGAAGAAAAAGAAGTTTGAGGGAAGAAGAAATCATAAAATGTACAAAAAGGTAAATAGGGCTAAGACTTAGAAATAGATAATTACATTTAACAATTAACAGGTATTATTTCCTTGCTGCTGCTGCTGCAGCTGTTGCTGCTGCTAAGTCACTTCAATTGTGTCCAACTCTGTGTGACCCCATAGACAGCAGCCCACCAGGCTCCCCAGTCCCTGGGATTCTCCAGGCAAGAACACTGGAGTTGGTTGCCATTTCCTTCTCCAATGCATGAAAGTAAAAAGTCAAAGTGAAGTCGCTCAGTCGTGCCCGACTCTTAGCGACCCCATGGACTGCAGCCTACCAGGCTCCTCCGTCCATGGGATTTTCCAGCCAAGAGTACTGGAGTAAGGTGCCATTGCCTTCTCTGTATTTCCTTGCTACAAATATATAAAGTAATCGCATAATTTGTACATGGTTTATGACATCTAAACACAAATTATGGATCACAGCATCTGACTTTAGGGCTGCCTGCCCCAAAACATTAAATTGCCCTTCATATTTCTAGGGGCAAATCTAATATTAAGATTCTTTGATATCTATATCTAAGACATTCTTATAATTAGATGCATGTGGAAGGAAAGTAATTCAAATACAAATTTGAAAAAAAGAATTAGTCTGACAATAGCTTTTTAGTCTCTTTCATCTACAATATGGGTAATAAAAATTAGAATAAAGCACATTAGGAGGAACAAATTTCCCAAGCCTATCACTACAAGTTTTGACTCTGTGATCCAGAGGGAACTTATCTAAATGAGCAAAAAGAAAATGCAATCCACTGAGAATAGCAAAATCATAAGTAATATCAGTAAAGTCATTTGCTTCCCACAATAATATCTGTTAGAATTCCATACAAAGATAAATAATAATGTTATTCCCACCAAGTATAAAACTTGTTCAGATAGGTTATATAAAGAGAATGCTATACATGGAATATGCTTAGCAGTTTCATCTCCTTTTTTTATACATGTGACAAGAAACACAAAGTAACTTTAGCCACAAATGTTGATTTTCATGTGTGCATTGGGAGTTAAATCATGTGCTTTCAAAAAAATGTGTATTGAAGAGTCCTTTGGACAGCAGGAGATCAAATTAGTCAATCCTTAAGGAAATCAATCCTGAATATTTACTGGAAGGACTGATGCTTTAGCTGAAGCCCCAGTATTTTCGCCACTTAATGGGAAGAGCTGTCTCATTGGAAAAGACCCTGATGCTGGGAAAGATTGAGGGCAGGAAGAGAAGGGGTCAACAGAGGATGAGATGGTTGGGTAGCTGGATGGTATCACTGACTCAGTGAACATGAGTTTGGGCTAACTCCATGAGATAATGAAGGACAGGGAACCCAGGCATGCTGCAGTCCATGGAGTCACAAAGAGTCAGACCTGACTTAACGACTGAACAACAACTCCCCAGTACCTTAAAATGCAACCTTACTTGGACATAAGGATTTTTTTCAGTTACTTTTCAGGTGTAATTAGCTAAGATGAAGTCAAACTGGAGTAGAGTGGACCTCCAACACAAGATTCAGTTTTTACAAGGTTGTGTCCCTTCCCAGGACACTCTACCTCCAATGTCTCATCAGACTTGACATCCATCTCCTCTAGGGAGCTTCTGGCAAGTCCTCTCATTTTATTTATTTAGATGCACAGAAAGTCCTGATCAACTCAGCCAGTAGCTCTAAAAGGTCATTCTAGCTCAGAGCTCACCATATTGACTGAGACCACGATTGCAGTTGAATCCTCCACTTCTCCTTCTGCTCACTTCCGCTTCACTCTCCCACTGACCCACCCACCCACTTCACAGGTATTGATCCCAAAGGCTGTCCTTAAGAGGATGCTACTCAACAAATTCCTTGTCACAATTGGCTTCCAAGGAAATAAAGCTCCAAGCCCCTCAACCTAAGCCAGCTTTGTTTCAAAGGAGACATAACCATAAATGCTTGTCAAGGCAGGCCTTTATTCTGTTAATGACAAACCTGACATTCCTCTCCTCTGGGGAGCTTCTCCTGCCAAGTCCTCTCACTTATTTATTTAGATTTTCACTGTCAATCATGAAAATCTTTCTAGTTAAAATATCATTACCTTTACTTTTAATCCAAAATAGGTATCTGCAATAGGCATATAAAATGCAGAGTTTCACAGAATTGATTGGAAATATAATATGTATAAGTGAACTATTTTCTTGAATTTCAAAGCTCTCAGTTTGCAGAACTTTCTGGAATGTATAGAAATATCAGTAAGAGATCTCAAGATAAAACAAGGCAGGATCCCTTAGGAAAGGGTTCATTACTTTCCAAAGAAAAAATAGTATTGATTTCTACAGCTCTGCTAAAATATTCTATCTTTCAGTATCTTCAGATAAAGGTGGGAAAGACAAAGGAAATTGGGAAAGTAACAAAAATCTGAACTACAGATTTTTTCATTAATCACTCCATTATCAAATTATCCTACATACATCAAAATGACACCATATTGTCTTTTTGTCTAGAATCAGTGGAACAAATTAGGAGCTCAATGAACAAGTAAAATGAAATAATGAATAAATTGATAGAAAATCACCTGCAATTCATTTCCCAATAAAAATCTGAAAATTACATTCTTCAAAAAACATTTTTGTATGTATATACCATGAATATGATGCATTACAAGGTTTGCCTCTAAATATTTAGGGTTAGATGAGTTAAAAAAAATGGGGTCGCTTAAATAAAACCAGGTAGGCAAGTAAGAAACAATTTATACAGTCCATGCTGCTGCTGCTGCTAAGTCGCTTCAGTCGTGTCTGATTCTATGCGACCCCAGAGATGGCAGCCCACCAGGCTTCCCCCATCCCTGGGATTCTCCAGGCAACAACACTGGAGTGGATTGCCATTTCCTTCTCCAATGCATGAAAGTGAAAAGTCAAAGTGAAGTCGCTCAGTTGTGTCCGACTCTTTGCCACCCCATGGACTGCAGCCTACCAGGCTCTTCCGTCCATGGGATTTTCCAGGCAAGAGTACTAGAGTGGGTTGCCATTACCTTCTCCATATACAGACCATAGATCTATGTAATTGCTACCTTATTCTAGCAGAAGCAGCAACATATACAGAAGTTCTGCTTTGCAGTTTTTTCCATGGGTAACTGCATTTTCATAAATTATATATTTTAAGTTACTCTGCACTATTATACTTAGAGGATATTTCAGTGATCATTCTGCCCAAAGTCATGTCTAAGTCACCATTTCTCTATGAAATTCCTCTAAAATTAAAACTGTACTCAACAACTATTCCTATATTTTGGCAGCACTTCAATACCTTGAAGAGAGGATGTCTAAGAAAATTATAAATATCCTGTTTCTGATGAGCACACTAATCAATTACCCTTCCCAAGGCACTGAAACATAACCTCAAAGAAGTAAAAATTCCTTGGTTTTCCTTGTATGTGTGTTGGTGCCCAAGTATTAGTTTTCAGTCATGTCCAACTTTTTGCAACCCCATGGACTATAGCCTGCCAGGCTCTTCTGTACATGGAATTTTCCAGGCAAAAATACTGGAGTGGGTAGCCATTCCCTTCTCCAGGGGATCTTCCCCACCCAAGAGTCAAACCCAGGGCTCCTGCATTGCAGGTAGATTCTGTACCATTTGAGCTATCAGGGGTAGCATTCCATTCAGTTCAAATCAGTCGCTCAGTCGTGTCCGACTCTTTGCGACCCCATGAATCACAGCACACCAGGCCTCCCTGTCCATCACCAACTCCCGGAGTTCACCCAGATTCACATCCATCGAGTCAGTGATGCAATCCAGCCATCTCATCCTCTGTCATCCCCTTCTCCTCTTGCCCCCAATCCTTCCCAGCATCAGAGTCTTTTCCAATGAGTCAACTCTTCACATGAGGTGGCCCAAGTACTGGAGTTTCAGCTTTAGCATCATTCCTTCCAAAGAAATCCCAGGACTGATCTCCTTCAGAATGGACTGGTTGGATCTCCTTGCAGTTCAAAGGACTCTCAAGAGTTTTCAAAAGCATCAATTCTTTGGTGCTCAGCTTTCTTCACAGTCCAACTTTCACATCCCATGACCACTGGAAAAACCATAGCCTTGACTAGATGGGCCTTTGTTGGCAAAGTAATGTCTCTGTTTTTCAATATGCTATCTAGGTTGGTCATAACTTTTCTTCCAAGGAGCAAGCGTCTTTTAATTTCATGGCTGCAGTCACCATCTGCAGTGACTTTGGAGCCCAGAAAAATAAAGTCTGACACTGTTTCCACTGTTTCCCCATCTATTTCCCATGAAGTGATGGGACCAGATGCCATGATCTTAGTTTTCTGAATGTTGAGCTTTAAGCCAACTTTTTCACTCTCCTCTTTCACCTTCAAGAGGCTTTTTAGTTCCTTTTCACTTTCTTCCATATGAGAGGTGTCATCTGCATATCTGAGGTTATTGATATCGCTCCCAGCAATCTTGATTCCAGCTTGTGCTTCTTCCAGTCCAGCGTTTCTCATGATGTACTCTGCATATAAGTTAAACAAGCAGGGTGATAATATATAGCCTTGACGTACTCCTTTTCCTATTTGGTACCACTCTGTTGTTCCATGTCCAGTTCTAACTGTTGCTTCTTGACCTGCATACAGATTTCTCAAGAGGCAGGTCAGGTAGTCTGGTATTCCCATCTCTTTCAGAATTTGAAATAACAAACTGCAATGAGCTGATTACTCACCACCACTAGACTACTATAGACTATAAAAAAGGGCAACCAAGCCTTAACCCTTGTGTGTTTCCCCCACAATGAGAGTCTTGTTGATTGCCCAAGACCTTTAACAAAGTGTCAGTATTAGAATACTCACTTTGAGCTCTGAAAGATTATGGAGTAAATGGAGAATTTAGAACTGATGCTGCACAGCAGAATCTGGGATAAAGCAATTGATGGGGCTCATAGATGTGAACCTAATTCTAACATTTGAATTCAAATGTGATCCTATGCTAATCTTGCTAGCAGTTTGCCACCTATAGTTAAATTAACCTAGAAAATAAGTCATTAAATGCTAAGCCAAGAAAGGTACATTTATAGAATCTGGACAAGTTGGCAATGATTCAATTCATTAAAGTAACCTTTGTCATATACTCTTCATTTATCTTTTTTAGGACATCTGTATACACAGAAATAAACATTGCTAAGAGCATCTTCGAATGGCAGGATTGTAAATTGATTGAAAATATCTAATTTACTTATGCTCAATTCCAGCAAACGTGAAAGCAATATGATGGAAGGGAATAGGGAAAGCATGAGTTAAAGGAAATATTTCTAAAAAGACTTTGATTCTTTTCTCCCCTATTTTTGCAGATTTAGAGGTTGGAACACTATGTGTCATTCTTTGATTGACCTTTCTTTTCCACTTAGTGATTAAGTAAGCAAAATCTGCAGGGCATGTTTTGTAGAATTAGTATAAGAAATGTGAGAAATAGCAGGCAAAATCAATAAGGAATTCACTATGAATTTCTCTCCAAGATTTGTGAATCTTGAAAGTGACTACAAATACTATTAAAGTTTGTAAATTCTCAATACTTGCAACCTTTTCACAGTGAAAGATTTTAGACAGCATTTAAGTTTCCTAAGTTCTTCCTGTGATCAGAAAGAACTAAGATCTTTGAGTGAGGAGCCTATGTAGGAAAGAAGCAAAAAGAGAGGAATGGAAACAGAAAAAGAGAGTTAAAAAAAAAATCGAGCTTGAACACCTCTCCTCTCTTAGGTAATTATCATAATTGAAATAAAGATGGAAAGAATCAATGTTTACCTTTTGTATCAAAGTAAACAAATGAACCTTTTGACAAATTCTTTACCTTTTTGAGTTGCAAGAAGCTAGATCATTAAAGCAAGAGGCAGGTTCTTAGTGTTAATATAGGCAGAGCTGAGTAAGTTCCCTGATAGCTCAGTTGGTAAAGAATCCACCTGCAATGCAGGAGACCCCGGTTCGATTACTGGGTTGGGAAGATCCGCTGGAGAAGGAATAGGCTACCCACTCCAGTATTCTTGGGTTTCCCTTGTGGCTCAGATGGTAAAGAATCCACCTGCAAGTTGGGAGACCTGGATTCAATCACTGGGTTGAGAAGATCCCCTGGAGAAGGGAAAGACTACCGACTCCAGTATTCTGGCCTGGAGAATTCCACATAATACAGTCCATGAGGTCACAAAGAGTTGGACATGACTGAGCGAATTTCACTTTCACTGATATCCCCAGGCATACCTAAAACTACTGAAGATTTTTGTGGTTTAGGAAGAAGGGAGAAGAGACAGAAAGTGAGTGGCATTAAAGAGGCCTCGGATCTTGCCCTATCTAACATTAACTCCAGAGTGTATGTGCGCCTGGGGGGGAAATTGATCTTAAAGTTGTTTCAGGGGAGACACGTTTTTTGCATGCTTGGAAGCACCCTAAGACAATATCAAGAGACACCCTACATGCTCAGATAGGAAACAAGGAACAACTAACCCCTAGCCCCTCTCACATCCCTTAGTGTAGAGTGTCGAGGATATGACACCCAGAGTTGATGGACCTGAAAAGACATGCCTTCTTGTAATTGGAGAATGAATCAAATGGGAGGTCTCCTGGCACAAGGCAATAGAGAGATGCTGAGACCATGAACTGGGAACTTCCACAGCTCGATGGTGTAGGCAGAACATGGAGGGAAAATGTTCCTGGGAAGATGCAGGATTGAGAAGAATCCTAAATTCATTTTTTAATCTTAAGTCGACAGAGTTTGTATAAATTCACTAAGGAAAATTATGTTTTTCTCCACAAAGTTTGAATGGAAACATTTTTACTGAAACAAAGTTATCATTTGCCACATCTGAATTGTAGCTTGAGATTGTGTTCACAAAAATATGTCTCTCTATTTGTGAGCTTCCAATTATTTCTTATGTTGTCTTCTGAGAAGGTTCTAAACTAGTCTCTGCCTTATTAAATTTACCTGTCCTTGCTACATCTCCAACACCTTGAGTTATACCTATTGCACTAAGTTGGCCCTCAATAAATATATATTAAAAAAAGAAGGAAGGAAGGAAGGATTACTTGCTTCCAAAAATAATGAAAATTGTGATTTAAATCTTACCTTGTCAGTTAAATTATTTTGACCCTCTAAGGCTTATTTTCTTAAGTGTAAAATAAAGATAATGATACCTCTCTCCCTGGATTCTTGTGAGAATTTAGTCAGATGTTGCCTCTTCAGTGTTTACTAAGGTGCAGCATTTAAAGTCAGTCTTAAGTACATGCTAATTATTATTACCATTATTATTTGTATTATTGCTAATAATGTACACTGTCTATATCTCATCACTCAGCACTTATTATTTTCTAATTATTTCACATTCATTCATTCATTAAGATATATAATCAAGCCAGATAGTATTAAGGAAAATATTTTAAATTATAGAACACTATAAACAAAAACTGACAGATATACTTCAAAAGGAGGACAATATTTTAGTACATAAGGTAAGAGATTAATTGCAAGAATAATGTCAAATACAAAGAGATAAAATTAAATAAAGAGAATAAGCTATGTACAGGAAATCATTAGAAAGTTATTTCAAATGTTCAATCATTAAAATATGGGAAATAGCCTCACTAATTTAAAGTAAATTATTTTTTCAAAAATAAAATGGCAAATTAAAAATTGATAATAAAAATGAGAATAAAAATGATAAGAACCCAGTGCCAGATGCAACAATTTGGAGGGCAGTTTGATAATTTGTTGTTCAGTCGCTCAGTCTTACCTGGCTCTTTTCAACTCCATGAACTGCAGCATGCCAAGCTTCCCTGTCCTTCACTTTCTCCAGGAGTTTGCTCAAACACATGTCCATTGAGTTAATGAAGCCATTTTATTCTCTGTCACCCCCTGCTCCTCCTGTCTTTAATCTCTCCCAGCATCAGGGTCTTTTCCAATCACTTGGCTCTTCCTATCAGGTGTCCAAAGTATTGGAGCTTCAGCATCAGTCCTTCTAATGAGTATTCAGAACTGATCTCCTTTAGGATTGACTGGCTTGATCTCCTTGCTGTCCAAGGATCTCTCAAGAGTCTTCTCCAGCACCACAGTTCAAAAGCATCAGTTCTTCAATCCTCAGTCTTCTTTATGGTCCAACTCTCACATCCATACATGACTACTGGAAAAACCATAGCTTTGACTCTATGAACCTTTGTCAGCAAAATTATGTCTCTGATTTTTAATATGCTGCCTAGATTTTTCATAATTTTTCTTCCAAGGAACAAGAATGTTTTAATTTCATGGCCACAGTCACCGTCCAGAGTGATTTCTGTGAAAGTGAAAGTCACTCAGTTGTGTCCAACTCTTTGTGACCCCATACACGCCATGGAATTCTCCAGGCCAGAATACTGAAGTGGGTAGACTATTCCCTTCTCCAGGGGATCTTCCCAATCCAGGAATTGAACCCAGGTCTCCCACATTGCAGGCAGATTCTTTACCAGCTGAGACACAAGGAAAACCCAAAAATACTGGAGTGGGTAGCCTATCCCTTCTCCGGGGGATCTTCCCAACCCAGGAATCCAACCGGGGTCTTCTGCATTGCAGGCAGATTCTTTATCAACTGAGAAGGTTCTCACTGCAAGAAAATAAAGAAGTCTCTCACTGTTTGCATTGTTTCCCCATATATTTGCCATGAAGTGATGGGACCAGATGCCATGATCTTCATCTTTTGAATGTTGAATTTTAAACCAGCTTTTTCACTCTCTTCATTCACCTTCATCAAGAGGCTATTTAGTTTTTCTTCGCTTTCTGCTGTTAAGGGTGGTGTCATCTGCGTATCTGAAGTTATTGATATTTCTCCTGGCAGTCTTGATTTCAGTTTGTGCATCATCCAGCACCATGTTTCTCATGATGTACTCTGCATAGAAGTTAAATAAGCAGGGTGACAATACACAGCCTTGACATACTACTTTCTCAATTTTGATCCAGTCCATTGTTCTATGTGTGGTTCTAATTGTTGCTTCTTGATCTGCATAGAGGTTTCTTAACAGGCAGGTAAGGTGGTCTGGTGTTCCCATCTCTTTAAGAATTTTCCATAGTTTGTTGTGATCCACACAGTCAAAGGCCCTAGCATAGTCAATGAAGCAGAAGTAGTGTTTTTGCTTTTTCTATGATCCAACTGATGTTGGTAATTTGATCTCTGGTTCCTCTTCCCTTTCTTTTTTTTTTTTTTTCTCTGCTGGGCACTGCAGAAATTATATGGCATGAAAAAAAGATACTGTGGTATCCACTTAAGCAGAGACCAGCCAGGGCTTTGTGTAGCACCAACATTATTAACTGGGCCAGAGGTCAAGAAACCAGGTGAACGTTTGGCTATTTATGGCATATCTTGAAAATTTGAAAATCTTATAAGAGGCATGAAAATTTGGGGTTTGTTCAGAATGAGTCATATTCATGTCACCCATGGAGGATCACAGAATGATCCAGGAAGATACCTGGAGTTCAAATCATCTTTCCATTTTGCTGAGCTAAACTAGTCCACTTCCATTAGATCCACTCTTATATTTAAGCTGACTTTGAGCAAGCAGGTTCTTGTGATGCCTTTTCCCCACAAAATATACTATACCAGTAGTATATTGGTCAATATAGTATATTGATCAGTATACAATATCACATATTACTAAACTGATCAATATATTCAGTAAGGTAGAATATGTTGTTGTTTATTTTTAATTTTTTTTTTTTTTTGCAGGGGAAAATGGACAAAGGAGAGGATCAATGAGGGTGGGAAGGAAATGGGAAGGAAGAAGGGGAGTGATGGTAGGGAGAAGTATATGTAATTTCTTAACTAATGGCTTTCTGTTTTTAATCACAAAGAACATTTTTTAAAAATCATATTAAATTCATCTTATATTAGGAGGTTTGATCTGGAAATGAAAAGTTCAGGAAACTAAAAGTCCAGTTTGGGTGTCCTCATCTTAGGCACATCTTGGTATTTTGTACTGGTAGGTCTATCTTTAGAACAATATATTATTTAGGACAGGATCACATTTGTCACTTCTTCCTTCCTAATACCCAAAGTAGTACCAGACCCATAAAATAGTCAATAAACATTTATAGAATGAACAAATAAGTCTATTTTTTTTATTTTTTTTAAACTTTCCTGAGTGAACTAAATTTTGGGGGGCTCATAAATGAATATGTTTTCCTCTTTACTTTGTCTATTATAGCCAGATTGTATGAGTGGGGTATTAAAGTCTCCCACTATTATTGTGTTGTTGTATATTTCTTCTATCATACTAATTAGTGTTTGTCTTAGATATATCAATGCTCCAATATTGGGTGCATATATATTTATAATTGTTATAACTTCTTTTTGGATTGTTCCTTTAAGTCGTTATGTGTAACTTTCATTGTCTCCTTTTCAGGACCTTTATTTTAAAGTCAATTTCATCTGATATGAGTATTGCTATTCCTGTTTTCTTTTGGTCCATATTTGCATAGAAAATCTTTTTCCAGCCCTTCATTTCCAGTCAGTATATATCCCCTGTTTTAAGGTGGTTCTCTTGTAGACAACATATATAGGGGTCTAGTTTTTGTATCCATTCAACCCGTTTTAATCTTTTGGTTATCTCTTGTAGACAAGGTATGTAGGGGTCTTGTTTTTGTATCGATTTGGCCAGTCTTTGTCTGTTGATTAGGGCATTCAGCCCATTAAAGTTTAAAGTAATTATTGATAAGTAAGATTTACTTTATTGTTTGGGGTTCGAATTTATACACCCTTTTAGTAATTCCTATCTAGAGAATGTCCTTTAGTTTTTGTTGGAGAAATGGTTTAGTGGTGCAAAATTCTCTCAACTTTTGCTTATCTGTGAGGCTTTTGATTTCTCCTTCATATTTGAATGAGATCCTTGCTGGATACAATAATCTGAGCTGTAAGTTATTTTCTTTCATCACTTTAATTATGTCTTGCCATTCCCTCCCGGCTCGGAGAGTTTCTACTGAAAGATCAGCTGTTAGCCTTATGGGAATTCCCTTGTGAGTTATTTGATGTTTTTCCCTTGCTGCTTTTAATATTTGTTCTTTATATTTAATCTTTGTTAATTTGATTAATATGTGTCTTGGGGTGTTTCGCCTTGGATTTGTCCTGTTAGGAACACTCTGGATTTCTTGAACTTGAGTGGTTATTTCCTTCTCCATTTTAGCGAAGTTTTCAAGTATTATCTCCTCAAGTATTTTCTCATGGTCTTTCTTTTTATCTTCTTCTTCTGGAACTCCTATGATTCGAATGTTGTAGCATTTAATGTTATCCTGGAGGTCTCTAAGATTTTCCTCATTTGTTTTGATTCGTTTTTCTTTTTTCTCCTCTGATTCATTTATCTCTAGGATTCTATCTTCTAATTCACTAGTCCTATCTTCTGCCTCTGTTATTCTACTATTTGTTGCCTCCAGAGTGTTTTGGATCTCATTTATTGCATTATTCATTATGTGTTGACTCTTTTTTATTTCTTCTAGGTCCTTGTTAAACCTTTCTTGCATCTTCTCAATCCTTGTCTCCAGACTATTTAACTGTGATTCCATTTTGATTTCAAGGTTTTGGATTAATTTCACTATCATTATTCGGAATTCTTTATCAGGTAGATTCCCTATCTCTTCCTCTTTGGTTTGGTTTGGTGGGCATCTATCCTGTTCCTTTAGCTGCTGGGTATTCCTCTGTCTCCTCATCTTGTTAAAATTGCCAAGTTTAGAGTGTCCTTACTATATTCTGGTAGTTTGTTGAATTCTCTTTATTGAGGCAGTTTACTGATCTTTTCAATATCTGATCTCTGCCCTGTTACAGAGGGGGCAGAGATGAACACCCAAATCTAAGCCGGCCAGGTTCAAGCACTCTGATAGTCCTCAGAAGCACAGACTCGGTTGAGTCTGCATTTTGTGCCCTTCCCAGGTCTGAGTAGCGCAGGTGATGAAGTGTTTAGCGAGCGCAGCTGCTGCGACTTATCGCCTCCCCACCGCTCAGTTTTCTGGGTATACAACCGGCGCACCTTCTCAGGCAGATGTTGACCATCCAGAGCCCCAAGAAGCGTTAGTTAGCACAGCAACCTGCTTACAGTTTTGTAGATAATGTCTCTTTAGGGCTGTGATTGCTCGCTTCTGGCTCTGGCTGCCTGTCACCGGAGTGGGATGGTCTGCAGCCGGCTATCTCCGTGCAGTCCTTTGTTCCATACATAGTCCTGGTGGTGTATTAGGTTAGGGCTGGCTTTTGACACAGTAGATATCCGACAGTCTGGTTATTTCACTCAGGTAGCGCTCTGGGACAGCCAGGCCAAATCCTTACTCAGAGCAATGCAGGCCACGTTGCTCCTCCTAGCCCAGCCCCTGCTTGCTAATAGCAAATGCTGGTGTCCGCACCGCTTCTCCACAAAAGGAGTTACCGCAGGGCTTGTAATCTCCTTTTGAGATGATGAATTGTCTTACTAAGTGCCTGATGTCCTCTGCCAGCATTCAGAAGTTGTTTTGTAGAATTTACTCAGTGTTTAAATGTTCTTTTAATGAATTTGTGGAGGAGAAAGTATTCTCCCCGTCCTACTCATCTGCCATCTTAGTTCCTCCTCCCCTCTGCCCTTTCTAAATCCAGCTTGAACACCTAGAAGTTCTCTATTCACATAGTATTGAGGCCTCACTTGACAATGGATATCACAGTTCTTAATATGCATATGCTTTGACCTATAAATATCACTGCTGAAAATTTAGGAAATAAAAGTGGTAAATGTACAAGAATATCCACAGCTGGGTTTTTTTATAGTGGTGCAAAGTATGATTAGCCTAAATGCTCATCAGCAGCATTTAGTTACATAGCTAGATCTATACAATAAAAAAAATTACTCTGTGGAAATCATAAATAATTATATTGTTGACTTTTGGATGGGTCCAAATTATATTGTGAAAAAAGAGAACACTCAAAACCATGTATTCTATGATAGTATTTTTTTTTTGATAAGTAGAAAGGAAGGAAAGAAGGAAGGTATAAGGCAAGAAAAGAGAGAGAAAGAAGGAGAAAGGAAAAACAGAAACTAGGAAGACAATCAATAAATATACTAAAAATTATTCTTAGATTATGGATGATTATGACTTTCTTCCTTAAACTTTTAGTTTAATAGCTTAAAAATATTTGTAACACATAACATTTGTGTCACAGAAGTAATCTAAATACTAAATTGCTTTCACAAAGAAATGAGATAATAACAATATCTTGTTTAAATATAAAGGCAAATTATATAGCAAGAATTTCACAAAAAGTAAAAACAAAATGGAATAATTTAAATTAATGTTCAGATTTATTCACAAAAAATATATACTACAAAGCTACAATAATGCCCCATGTCTAAACAAAAGCAATGCCCCATTTCTAAAATGATTTAGATAAAATATTTTATAAAATATTAAGTTAGTGAAGTTATGAGAGGGTAGATATGGTCAACTGTTATTGACAAGATATGTCTATTTTTCAGAAAATATACAGGAATTTAAAAATGAAAACTTTTAAAAATATAAGCAGCTGGAAATTCCTTTAAATGTTAAAAACAATACTAATATCAAGAAGCAGAAGACAGATCAAACAAATTATTATAAATCTATACTATGGAGTATCATGCATGGATTAAAAAGAATGTGGAAAATTGACATGAAATGGCACAAAAGGTAGATTGTAATAAATACTCAGTAAACATAAAATAAAGGATAAATCACAGATAGGTGGTTAAAATGGTCATATTATATAAAATTAGTTTTATCATTGCAAAACTGGCTAGTTCTGAGAAAGGGAGGAGATGATTATAAAGACTAATTTTTTTAATTTTTATTCATATAGTAAACCCTCTGTATCTCTCTGTGTGGTATTGTTTTGTCACATACTGGTTTATATTACTACTTTTTTAATAGACAATTTAAAATTACTGTAAAACATTCGAATATAAAATGCCAAGCAGTATAGTAAAAATACTGGTCTTCTGGGATCTGGTCAAATATCTATTTCTCTATTTATCCAAATATAAATGCCATAATCAAATTAGTTTTAAAATTCAAAACTGGAATCAGATCAGATCAGTCGCTCAGTCATGTCCAACTCTTTGCAACTCCATGAATCACAGCACGCCAGGCCTCCCTGTCCATCACCAACTCCCAGAGGTCACTCAGACTCACATCCATAGAGTCAGTGATGTGATCAAGCCATCTCATCCTCTGTCGTCCCCTTCCCCTCTTGCCTTCAATCCCTACCAGCATCAGAGTCTTCTCCAATGAGTCAACTCTTCGCATGAGGTGGCCAAAGTACTGGAGTTTCAGCTTTAGCATCAGTCCTTCCAAAGAAATCCCAGGGCTGATCTCCTTCAGAATGGACTGGTTGGATCTCCTTGCAGTCCAAGGGACTCTCAAGAGTCTTCTCTAACACCACAGTTCAAAAGCATCAATTTTTTGGTGCTCAGCCTTCTTCACAGTCCAGCTCTCACATCCATACATGACCACAGAAAAAACCATAGCCTTGACTAGGCAAACTTTTGTTGGCAAAGTAATGTCTCTGCTTTTGAATATGTGATCTAGGTTGGTCATAACTTTCCTTCCAAGGAGCAAGCGTCTTTTAATTTCATGGCTGCAGTCACCATCTGCAGTGATATTGGAGCCTAGAAAAACAAAGTCTGACACTGTTTCCACTGTTTCCCCATCTATTTCCCATGAAGTGATGGGACCGGATGCCATGATCTTCGTTTTCTGAATGTTGGGCTTTAAGCCCACTTTTTCACTCTCCACTTTCACTTTCATCAAGAGGCTTTTGAGTTCCTCTTCTCTTTCTGCCATAAGGGTGGTGTCATCTGCATATCTGAGGTTATTGATATTTCTCCCAGCAATCTGGATTCCAGCTTGTGTTTCTTCCAGTCCAGCGTTTCTCATGATGTACTCTGCATATAAGTTAAATAAACAAAGTGACAATATACAGCCTTGACATACTCCTTTTCCTATTTGGAACCAGTCTGTTGTTCCATGACCAGTTCTAACTGTTGCTTCCTGACCTGCATACAAATTTCTCAAGAGGCAGGTCAGGTGGTCTGGTATTCCCATCTCTTTCAGAATTTTCCACAGTTTATTGTGATCCACACAATCAAAGGCTTTGGCATAGTCAATAAAGCAGAAATCGATGTTTTTCTGGAACTCTCTTGCTTTTTCCATGATCCAGCAGATGTTGGCAATTTGATCTCTGGTTCCTCTGCTTTTTCAAAAACCAGCTTGAACATCTGGAACTTCACGGTTCACGTATTGCTGAAGCCTGGCTTGGAGAATTTTGAGCATTACTTTACTAGCGTGTGAGATGAGTGCAATTGTGTGGTAGTTTGAGCATTCTTTGGCATTGCCTTTCTTTGGGATTGAAATGAAAACTGACTTTTTCCAGTCCTGTGGCCATGGCTGAGTTTTCCAAATTTGCTGGCATATTGAGTGCGGCACTTTCACAGCATCATCTTACAGGATTTGGAATAGCTCAACTGGAATTCCATCACCTCCACTAGCTTTGTTCTTAGTGATGCTTTCTAAGGCCCACTTGACTTCACATTCCAGGATGTCTGGCTCTAGGTCAGTGATCACACCATCATGATTATCTGGGTCGTGAAGCTCTTTTTTGTACGGTTCTTCTGTGTACTCTTGCCACCTCTTCTTAATATCTTCTGCTTCTGTTAGGTCCATACCATTTCTGTCCTTTATCGAGCCCATCTTTGCATGAAATGTTCCCTTGGTATCTCTGATATTCTTGAAGAGATCCCTAGTCTTTCCCATTCTGTTGTTTTCCTCTATTTCTTTGCATTGATCACTGAGGAAGGCTTTCTTATCTCTTCTTGCTATTCTTTGGAACTCTGCATTCAGATGCTTATATATTTCCTTTTCTCCTTTGCTTGTCACTTCTCTTCTTTTCACAGCTATTTGTATGGCCTCCCCAGACAGCCTTTTGCTTTTTTGCATTTCTTTTCCATGGGGATGGCCTTGATCCCTGTCTCCTGTACAGTGTCACGAACCTCATTCCATAGTTCATCAAGCACTCTATCTATCAGATCTAGGCCCTTAAATCTATTTCTCACTTCCCCTGTATAATCATCAGGGATTTGATTTAGGTCATACCTGAATGGTCTAGTGGTTTTCCCTACTTTCTTCAATTTCAGTCTCAATTTGACAATAAGGAGTTCACGGTCTGAGCCACAGTCAGCTCCTGGTCTTGTTTTTGCTGACTATACAGAGCTTCTCCATCTTTGGCTGCAAAGAATATAATCGATCTGATTTCGGTGTTGACCATCTGGTGATGTCCATGTATAGAGTCTTCTCTTGTGTTGTTGGAAGAGGGTGTTTGCTATGACCAGTGCATTTTCTTGGCAAAACTCTATTAGTCTTTTCCCTGCTTCATTCCATATTTCAAGGCCAAATTTGCCTGTTACTCCAGGTGTTTCTTGACTTCCTACTTTTGCATTCCAGTCCCCTGTAATGAAAAGGACATCTTTTTTGGGTGTTAGTGTTACTGGTTGGGGCATAGACTTGGATTACTGTGACACTGAATGGTTTGCCTTGGAAACGAACAGAGATCATTCTGTCATTTTTGAGACTGCATCAATGTATTGATATTTTTATAACTTTATAACTTAATATTCTTAATGCTACAAACATACAGAAATTAAAGATAAAAGTGTTTTGTCATAAATACAGAGTAATTGTCAGGACTTACATAATAATAGCAGTATTTATAGTGTCTAACTTTATTTCAAAGTTATCAAAGACTCATAATGTGCATTACTATCTTATTTGAGGTTCATAAAATCCATGCTAAATTATAGATGAATATAATACAATTTTAATGGAAATTGCTCCCAAATACCCATATTCATACATATAAACATCTTAGACAAAACATTGCATTTAAAAATGCATAGTAAATATAAACTTAAACACAGATTTTAAAAATGTGTCTATCTTAAAATTTACCTCTCTGAAGGTTTAGAAGAAAAAAAGATTCCATATCTTAGCATGGCTTATGTACAACAGCAAATTGTTTTTCCATATTTAAAGCTAATAGGCTTCCCTGGTAGCTCAGCAGTAAAGAATCTGCCTGTGATACAGAAGACACAGGAGAGACAGATTCTGTCTCTGTTTTGGGAAGAATCCCTGGAGGAGGGCATGGCAAACCACTCCAGTATTCTTGTCCAGAGAATCCTATGGACAGAGGAGGCTGGTGGGCTACAGTCCATGGGGTCACAAAGATTCAGACATGAATGAAGCTACTCAGCATTCACACACAAAGCTAATAATTATAATTATTCCTGGGTATAATATAAATTAAATCTAGTATGCTCCACATGCAGTGAATTTGTACAAACAAGGGGGAAAACAGCATTCCCTCCTTCCTAGCTGCAGCAGTATATAAAGCTGCTGCATGACATACTCGTCAAAACCACACAGGTAGGACTTTCAGATGCAAAAATGAAACACACTGACATTTTTCTTCCACTGCCCCCACAAACCCTTTCAATGAGAATTAACTGTCTCTTTTTCCAGATGAAATCTCAAGCAGAGTTCATATATTTTTCTGTCATTGTCTGCTTTTGTAAAGGCCTCAGTCACATTACTCTCTCTGATTATCCAAGAGATCCACTCCAGTAACTGTTACTTTCAAGCAAAGTAACAGTCAAAACTGTAAATTTCAATAAAATGCAAAGCTTCTTTTTGTCCCTTTACTTGGACCCACTGAAGGCAAGGACACTTCAAGTGGAAAGAAGTAGGGGGCTGCCTAGCTCCTCTCCTATTCTCTGCTCTTCCCTTTGCTTCTCCTTTTCCAAGCTGGAAGAAGCAGAGAGTCAGGAACATCTTATTTTTGTCTATTCTGAGACCACAGTGAGCCGTCCATGGATGCCCTTCCAACGGAAGTGGCAACCCACTCCAGTATTCTTGCCTGGAGAATCCCATGGACAGAGGAGCCTGGTGGGCTGTAGTTCATGGGGTCCTGAAGAGTTGGACAGGACTGAATGACTAACACTTTCATTTTTCACTTTCCCTGGAAACAATTCTTTATTTTGGAGTTTCTTATCCCTCCATCATACTTCATGTCACTCTTTAGGAAATACTGGATAGGAAATATGTATTTCCTTTTTTTTAATTTAATTTTTTAAATTTTTAGTTAACTTTTATTGGAGTGTTGTTGCTTTACAATGCTGTGTTGGTTCCTACTGCACAGCAACGTGAATCAGCTCTATGCATGCAAATATCCGCTCTTGGGGGTTTTGTTCCCATTTAGGTCACCACAGAGCACTAAGTAGAGTTACGTGTGCTGTACCTGGGTTCTCATTAGTTACCTTTTTTATATGTAGTTTCAGTAGTGTGTATATGTTAATCCCACCTTACCTTTTATTTTGTCAGTTCAAAATGCTTGGCTGGAGATGCAGGACAGTGAGTGTAATTGAAATGGCAGTATCCAGGCTAGGAAGTGCCAAGGGTTTCCCTGGTGCCTCAGACCACAAAGAATCCACCTGCGATGTGGGAAACCTGGGTTCAATCCCTGAGCAGGGAAAATCCCTGGAGAAAGGAATGGTTACCCTCTCCAGTATTCTTGCCCGGAGAATCCCCATGGACAGAGGAGCCTGGTGGGCTACAGCCCACGGGGTCACAAAGAGTCAGACACAACTGAGCGACTAAGCACATGCAGACAAGGAAAGGGATCTCTAAACCCAGAAACCAGACATGACTGCTCTGGGAGAATCATTTTCACACAGCACTGCACCTAATCCAGCACTTATGCTTAAACTCTGAAAGCTTTCATAAAAAATGTATTATCCAGTTAAATCATATTCATACGACTTCGGAAGCACACATCACAGTATCTTAACCTTGGTTGTAACTCTATTTCATGTATATACTTATAATTTATGCCCATTATATATCTTTAAGCTTTTTAAAAGTAATGGCCTTCAACAGTTTTTACATTGAGTGGTATGTAAGAAAGTTTTCAAAATATTTTCAAGATCAGGAAAGACTCATGAATAAATTATTTTAATATTTCTCATATATGCATAGATTCAGCTTATAGAGAACTTAAAAATAGCAACTAGAGGGACTTCCGTAGCAGTCAACTGGTTAAGACTTCACCTTCCAATGCAAGGGGGTACGGGTTCGATCCTTGGTCAGGGAGCTAAGATCCCATATGCCTCATGGCCAAAAATAAAATAAAACATAAAACAGAAGTAGCATTGTAACAAATTCAATAAGCACTTTAAAAATGGTCCATATCAGAAAATATTTTTTAAAAATTACTATTAGAAAAAGCAGCAATTTATTCAAATGAGGAATTTTCGAGTCAAAGTAAGTTGACACTGTTACTTTACATTAAAATATTTGTAACGTATGCTATTTCAAATACAAAAAATTCAATTTTCATATTTGCTGACAAAACTTACATAGAATACGCATACCTTGTATAAAGTGAAGTCACTCAGTTGTGTCCAACTCTTTGTGACCCATGGACTGTAGCCTACCAGGCCCCTCTGTCCATGGGATTTTCCAGGCAAGAATACTGGAGTGGGTTGCCATGTCCTTCTCCAGGGGATCTTCCCGGGGATTGAACCCAGGTCTCCCACATTGTAGGCAGAGGCTTTACCATCTAAGCCACCAGGGAAGTCTATACCTTGCATAAGGTATTGCTTATTTCTGCCTTCCTAGCAACAAACCACCTAACTCCACATTATCAGTCAGTAAGCTTACCATCCACTTGCTACAATCGGCATCTCTGTTTTTGAAATTGATAGATATCTTGTCCTATTCCTAGTAGGAGAAAACAGATGAGTTGCTTATCACTTATCATAGGAAAATAAAATGTATTACACATTGGATATCAGAACAAGTACAGACATCATAATTTAGGATTTTTACATTTAATAAACAAGATTTTTTTCAGGTAATATTTGTCTGGCAACCAGTGGGAAATGATTCCCTGTTTATCACTATTGGCAAAAAGCACGGCAATGCCAGCGTCTGTGTAGTTTGTCTCTCACAAAGACCAAAGAGTTTTAAGAGCTAGGGTTCATGACGTGGTTATGAGTGAGGAATTATTTGATCTTAATCATATTTTGGAAAAGTTGTACAATGTTTTTCTATCCTTGAATTCATAGAAGAGAGTATTTGATAAGTTTGTGTATTCTATGTGCTATGCATCTACTCTGAGCACTCAAGATACAAGTATGGGTGAGAGAGACTAGTTTCAACCTTCTAGGGCTGTATAGAATGGAGATAGATTGAAATAGGGCATGCTAACCAAAAATTATATTGCAAGGGTTCGTTGCTCTAGTAAAGTTATATACCAAATGCAGGAAGAATTCAAGACTGACAAGATGAAGAGGCTTGTGGGTGACAATGAGCAGCAGGGATGATCGATGAGAGGACTATCATCCTGTGTGAAGGATGTGAAGGTGTGAAGGTATGCATCTGACGGGGTCTGGCAACACTAAGTGATTCCCAAGGGGATGTGGAAGGTTGAATCAGGTGAAACACAGCCTTGATATAAGGTTAAGAGCAGATTTTATTCTTTAATGTTTTTTTAATTGCATTTCCATTTGTAGGTGTCTAGTTAGCTGTGTGCTGAAAAGATCACTCTGGAGATGATACTGAGGCTGGACTAGAGAAAAGTAAGCTTAGAGGGAGAAAGAAAGAGAATATAATTATCCAAGTGAGAAGAGTGAGGGAAGAGAATTAGGGCAGGGGCAGTAAGGATGGGGCTTAAGGGGGCAGGGGGGTGGGAGGGAGGAGGGCAGGAACAGACCAAGAAGAGAGATGTTTAAGGCAGTGAGACAGTGCTAAGTTTTGACTCCAGAAGGTAAACAAGAGGGGAAATCTAGGCTGACGGTCTTCTGTTTATGGATTGGGCTAATGAGAGAATGATCTTAATAAGACAAGGTATATAGAATGAAAAATAAGTTTGTTTTGTCTTGTTTTTAGCAAGAGTTTGAAGGAAAGAAAGCTTTCTTTAGGTTACATTGAATTGGAAGCTCCTATGTAAACCTTGATGGAATTTCCTACTAGAGAAAGAATATTTTTAAATCTATATATTTTTTTTCAGTTTTACATAATAAGGAAGTTTTCATAAAATCTCTACAAATGGTCAAAAAACTTGATATCTAATGTTAGTAATATTTAAACCACTGATATTAGAGTAATTAATCTGGAAGTTGCATTGGAAGTACGTGGTCTAAAGAAAATATAAAGTAATTGTTCTCTACTCTTTAAAAAAATATTTTAGCATTTTAGTAATATTTTAGATATTTTTAGTATCATTCTCTAAGGCTTTGCCTTAAAATGTTTTTGAAAATGGCGTACCTAATATACCAATTCATGCTTTCTATTGGAGTCAACAAGAGGTAGAATTGAGAAAACTCAGTGATAAAATGAGTGTCACCTCCATCAGTGAAATTACAGCAGAGCCAACAAGAAGTTGACCAGGCCCTGAAGTGCAGTAAAACAGATAAAATTGCACTTAACCAAAACTCACCTTGAACAGAATATTGGATATGGTTGGAAGCAAGAGGTTGATAAATCATGTAAGGTCTGGGTGGAGATGAATAAGAATCCAATGAGCCCTTCTTAAATAACAACATATGGTCACTAAATGGTTTTGCAAGAAAAGTGGGCCCTGTTATACATATTCAAGGGCTTTCTGGAAAAGAGCCTGCAATTTCTGAGACAGAACTAATTTCTTAGTTATAAAATAGGAAACATCCAACTCTGCCTCTATGAGTCCTCCTTCTCTGCCTTGGTCTTGACTTCTCCTCTAAAAATTGTCAAAATTTTATTTGTTTAAAAAGGTGCCAAATTACTTCGCCTGTGTGAAGCACCAATTGTTAATATTCTTAGAGTACTCATGCATTTAATCCACTTAGTCCAAGAAGATAAATTCAAAATCCTCAAAAAAAAAAGTCCTTCATGGGCTAAAAGGTTTTGTTTTTCCTTCCATTTTTCACCTCTACCCATTTGCTAGTATCTACAGTGTGCTTGCACGTGATAGAAACACCTCTTTTCGGGTCAGTATGTTTTATATTGGCATGTTTACATCTAATATCCAAACTTGAACAGGTTTATGATTATGAAAAAGAGGCAATATGCTGGCAATATTAGTACATAAATCATTGTCAGGAAACCAGTCCTGTGTTTCAAAGCAGCAAAAAGCTTTTAAAGTATTGATACAGGTCCAACCAAAAGAGCATGCAACATATTTTTTTGTTCTAATATCTCCTAGAGATGTGCCATTTTTTAAGTCTCGAGAAATTCCATTGATTAAACATTCTTATAAATATGTTCATTTAACAAACTTTGATTTAAGAAAATCTGTCAAAACTGAAGTTCTTTTCCTAACATCTGTCATTTTACATCATTCTGTAAGTTTTAGAGTTAGAAATGTAAATTGTTCTTTTGGAACTAGAATACTCAACCAAAATCACAACTACAGCATTTTTCTAAAACAGCAGAAACAAAAACAGTCATTTTAATTCATGTTAAGAATTTAGGAAGATTTATTGTTAAGTTTGATCAAACTCTGACTTGCTAATCATGCTGAGATATTCAAATAATGTGTATTTTCTTTAGCATCATTCAAAAAGTCTCCATTAAATTGCCTACATTTAGCTTATTATTTCATCCTTTAACTTTATGAAGAAAGTTTTACTGAATAATAATAGCAAAAACCGATCTGAATCACAATATTGAACTTTCAAGTCACAATTGTTTACCTCATTATTAAGACATTTCCACATTCCCTCCCTATGTAAGACAGGATCAGGATAGACTCTAGTGAATAAAAGAATAAAACATCTTTAAATATCTAATTAAATTATTTTTTAATCTCTGAAATTGAATCAAACGACTTGAGATCTGGCTCTGCTATGGGTTGTTTGTTCCTTGAGTCTGAACAAACTTTAAATCCTTGGATCTCAGTTTTTCCCAAATAGAAATGTACGGAAAAAAGCAAAACCATTTCTGTTGCACCTAGTTTATACCACTCTTCTATGATTTTATGATAAAATAAGTTTAAATAATGAACTTTTGTTCTATTTATCTCCCCAAGTCATATACTCTGAGATCCCTCGTTAGGTTTTCTTATGACAAGAATGTAAGTAAAATTAAGTTAAAATCATATGAAAATTCTCTTTCCTTTAAAGAAACAGTCATCCTCATGATGAAGGTAAAACTTTTGACAATAAAGTTATCTTTACTTGATTAAACACCATGGTGAAACTCAAGCATAGGAAAGAAATCCATATCAATGAAAGCAATGGATGAAGTAGGAAGGGGAAAAAAAGAAATATTATTTGGAAACATTTCTTACACAGACATAATAGTACAGCAGAATAGATATCAGATAGAAATAGACTTGAGTTTGAATTATGGTAACATAACTTCCTGGAGAAGGCAATGGCAACCCACTCCAGTACTTTTGCCTGGACAGTCCATGGATGGAAAAGCCTGGTAGGCTGCAGTCCATGGGGTCGCTGAGGGTCGGACACGACTGAGCAACTTCCCTTTCCCTTTTCACTTTCATGCATTGGAGAAGGAAATGGCAACCCACTCCAGTGTTCTTGCCTGGAGAATCCCAGGGACAGGGGAGCCTGGTGGGCTGCGGTCTATGGGGTCACACAGAGTCGGACACGACTGAAGTGACCTAGTAGCAGCAGCAGCAACATAACTTCTTAATCATATAACCTCAATCAGATAAATTATCCATCCCTTTAAACCTAAATTTTCTAGTCTATACAGTGGAGTTAAAAATAGAAAACGACTTTGCTATTGCTTTGAGGACTAGACAAAAAACTACATTAAAGTTGCTTAGTACAGGGCCCAACAAGTCCTTAGCTGGAAGGGATCTCAAACATTCCTGGAGTTTAGTCTTGGTAGAGACCTCAGGAATACTTGAAAATCTAATCTTGAGGTTACTAGTCTCATGACAAATACTCAAGAATGAACAATGATCATCTTGTAACATTTCCTTACTTGTGGAGACCAGACAGACAGGTAACAGCATTTTCAAGGACACTAAGGAAGATAGTCATGAAAGAATGGAAGAGAGCAAATTTTTCCATGGGTCAGAATTCTCACTTGGGTGAGCATAACATCAGTAATTCAAGTCTCTGTGGGCAACTGCGGCATAAGTAAAAACAATTCATCTTCATCTTGAATCATAACACAACCTTATTTGAATATTTTTCTTATATCTAAAAGTATTCTATTTTTTAACTTTCCATCACTGTTATTCCCATTTTTCTAGCAAGCAGAAAAGGCATAAATGTGGGATTTCACGTAATAAGCTTACTCTCTCTGGCCAAAGGTCACTTTTCAGTCCCAATCTTCTATAGAAATCTTATGAGGTGTCAGGTCTTTAACGAGGAATTAGACCTAAAAATTATCAGGATAAACAAGCTGGAAAAGGGTAGCCAAAGGTAAACAGAGATGGTTGTAATAAGATCTTAACAAAACCTTTAACTTTCATGAATAAATACTTCCTGAATCTCTGCTTTTCTTGAACTGCTCAAATTCATCTTATTTCCTCTACAATGCCATGTTTCTCCCCAAATTCCCACTTAAAATTTGTTTCCAATTTTTGATTTACAAACATGTACTCCCCTATGTTACTGACTGGAGATTTTCAAGTAGCATCCCAGTTGAATCACATATTATTTTGAAATAACCATCCTCAAACTGAGAAATCCTTGGACTTTTGTTTTATTTTTGGTGGTGTTAGTTTTTAATAAAAGTTGTGCCCATCCTTTTAGTCAAACACTGTCTTTTGCAGGATATCCAAATCCAATAGAATCAGATCAGATCAGTCGCTCAGTCGTGTCCGACTCTTTGCGACCCCATGAACTGCAGCACACCAGGCCTCCCTGTCCATCACCAGCTCCCGGAGGTCACTCAGACTCACATTCATCGAGTCAGTGATGCCATCCAGCCATCTCATCCTCTGTCGTCCCCTTCTCCTCCTGCCCTCAATCCCTCCCAGCATCAGAGTCTTCTCCAATGAGTCAACTCTTCGCATGAGGTGGCCAAAATACTGGAGTTTCAGCTTTAGCATCATTCCTTCTAAAGAAATTCCAGGATTGATCTCCTTCAGAATGGACTGGTTGGATCTTCTTGCAGTCCAAGGGACTCTCAAGAGTCTTCTCCAACACCACAGTTCAAAAGCATCAATTCTTCGGCGCTCAGCCTTCTTCACAGTCCAGCTCTCACATCCATACATGACCACAGGAAAGACCATAGCCTTGACTAGGCGAACCTTTGTTGGTAAAGTAATGTCTCTGCTTTTGAATATGCTATCTAGGTTGATCATAACTTTCCTTCCAAGGAGCAAGCGTCTTTTAATTTCATGGCTGCAGTCACCATCTGCAGTGATTTTGGAGCCCAGAAAAACAAAGTCTGACACTGTTTCCACTGTTTCCCCATCTATTTCCCATGCAGTGATGGGACCAGATGCCATGATCTTCGTTTTCTGAATGTTGAGCTTTAAGCCAACCTTTTCACTCTCCACTTTCACTTTCATCAAGAGGCTTTTTAGCCCCTCTTCACTTTCTGCCATAAGAGTGGTGTCATCTGCATATCTGAGGTTATTGATATTTCTCCCGGCAATCTTGATTCCAACTTCTGTTTCTTCCAGTCCAGCATTTCTCATGATGTACTCTGCATAGAAGTTAAATAAACATGGTGACAATATGCAGCCTTGACGTACTCCTTTTCCTATTTGGAACCAGTCTGTTGTTCCATGACCAGTTCTAACTGTTGCTTCCTGATCTGCATACAGATTTCTTAAGAGGCAGATCAGGTGGTCTGGTATTCCCATCTCTTTCAGAATTTTCCATAGTTTATTGTGATCCACACAGTCAAAGGCTTTGGCATAGTCTATAAAGCAGAAATAGATGTTTTTCTGGAACTCTCTTGCTTTTTCCATGATCCAGCGGATGTTGGCAATTTGATCTCTGGTTCCTCTGCCTTTTCTAAAACCAGCTTGAACATCAGGAAGTTCACGGTTCACATATTGCTGAAGCCTGGCTTGGAGAATTTTGAGCATTACTTTACTAGCGTGTGAGATGAGTGCAATTGTGCGGTAGTTTGAGCACTCCTTGGCATTGCCTTTCTTTGGGATTGGGATGAAAACTGACCTTTTCCAATCTTGTGGCCACTGCTGAGTTTTCCAAATTTGCTGGCATATTGAGTGCAGCAATTTCACAGCATCATCATTCAGGACTTGGAATAGCTCCACTGGAATTCCATCACCTCCACTAGCTTTGTTCGTAGTGATGCTTTCTAAGGCCCATTTGACTTCACATTCCAAGATGTCTGGCTCTAGGTCAGTGATCACATCATCATGATTATCTAGGTCTTGAAGCTCTTTTTTATAGAATAATTTGCCATAAAATTAATAACAAAAGAAAACAAAGAAAATTTTATTTGAGTAGAATGAGCTTCTTAAACTCTAATTTTGAGAACCTGAGACTTTTCAATGAATCATTTATTGTGAAATTCTGCTTTTCTTGGTTCTAGCAAAGTGAATTAGAACCACAGGCAACCGTTCAAACTCCCTGATTTGAAAACAAGCTCTATATTTTACTCACTTTGTGTCATTTCATGCCATGACTATCAGTTCAGTTCAGTTCAGTTGCTCAGTCATGTCCGACTCTGCGACCCCATGGACTTCAGCATGCCAGGCTTCCCTGTCCATCACCAAAAACTCTCAGAGCTTGCTCAAACTCATGTCTATTGAGTCACTGATGTCATCCAACCGTCTCATCCTCTGTTGTCTCCTTCTCCTCCCGCCTTCAATCTTTCCCAGCATCAGGGTCTTTTTGAATGAGTCAGTTCTTTGCATCAGGTGGCCAAAGTATTGGAGTTTCAACTTCAGCATCAGTCCTTTCCAATGAAGATTCAGGACTGATTTCCTTTAGGATGGTCTGGTTGGATCTCCTTGCAGTCCAAGGGACTCTCAAGAGTCTTCTCCAAACCCACAGTTCAAAAGCATCAATTCTTTGGCACTCAGTTTTTTTATGGTCTAGTTCTCACATCCATACATGACCACTGGAAAAAACATATCCTTGACTAGACAGGCCTTTGTTGGCAAAGTAATGTCTCTGCTTTTAAATATGCTGTCTAGGTTGGTCACAGCTTTTCTTCCAGGGAGCAAGCGTCTTTTAAATTCATGACTATAGACACCATCTGCAGTGATTTTGGAGCCCAAGAAAATAAAGTTTCTCACTGTTTCCACTGTTTCCCGATTTATTTGCCATGAAGTGATGGGACTGGATGCCATGATCTTCATTTTCTGAATGCTGAGTTTTAAGCCAGCTTTTTCACTCTCCCCTTTCACTTTCATCAAGAGGCTCTTTAGTTCTTCTTCGCTTTCTGCCATAAGGGTGTCATCTGTGTATCTGAGGTTATTGAAATTTTCCCAGAAATCTTGATTCCAGTTTGTGCTTCATCCAGTCTGGCATTTCACATGATGTACTCTGCATATAATTTAAAGAAGCAGGATGACAGACAATATACAGCCTTGACGTACCCCTTTCCTAATTTGGAACCAGTGAATTGTTCCACGTCTGGTTCTAACTGTTGACTCTTGACCTGCATACATCTCAGGTAAACTAGTCTGGTATTCCCATGTCTTAAAGAATCCTAAAATGTGTCTGTTGGATGAGTCTAGTCCAAATCCACACCAAAACCATACAAATCACGGAGCAGAAAGTACATTTATTTGTATCAAATTGCCTGAAGTGATTTTTCTACCCTAATTTAAAATATTATTATTTTTCTCTTCATTCTGCTTTGTGTGTGTGCTTAGTCACTCAGTTGTGTCTAACTCTTTGCAACCCTGTGGACTGTAACTCACCAGGCTCCTCTGTCCATGGGGATTCTCCAGGCTAAAATACTGGTCATTCTGCCTTCAGTTCAGTTCAGTTCAGTCGCTCAGTCATGTCTGACTCTTTGCGACCCCATGAATCACAGCACGCCAGGCCTCCCTGTGCATCACCAACTCCCGGAGTTCACTCAGACTCACGTCCATCGAGTCAGTGATGCCATCCAGCCATCTCATCCTCTGTCATCCCATTCTTCTCCTGTCCCCAATCCCTCTCAGCATCAGAGAATCTTTTCCAATGAGTCAACTCTTCGCATGAGGTGGCCAATGTACTGGAGTTTCAGCTTTAGCATCATTCCTTCCAAGGAAATCCCAGGGCTGATCTCCTTCACAATGGACTGGTTGGATCTCCTTGCAGTCCAAGGGACTCTCAAGAGTCTTCTCCAACACCACAGTTCAAAAGCATCAATTCTTCGGCACTCAGCCTTCTTCACAGTCCAGCTCTCACATCCATACATGACCACAGGAAAGACCATAGCCTTGACTAGGCGAACCTTTGTTGGCAAAGTGATGTTTCTGCTTTTGAATATGCTATCTAGGTTGGTCATAACTTTCCTTCCAAGGAGTAAGCGTCTTTTAATTTCATGGTTGCAGTCACCATCTGCAGTGATTTTGGAGCCCAGAAAAATAAAGTCTGACATTGTTTCCACTGTTTCCCCATCTATTTTCCATGAAGTGATGGGACCGGATGCCATGATCTTCGTTTTCTGAATGTTGAGCTTTAAGCCAACTTTTTCACTCTCCACTTTCACTTTCATCAAGAGGCTTTTGAGTTCCTCTTCACTTTCTGCCATAAGGGTGGTATCATCTGCATATCTGAGGTTACTGATATTTCTCCCGGCAATCTTGATTCCCGCTTGTGCTTCTTCCAGCCCACCGTTTCTCATGATGTACTCTGCATGGACATTAAATAAACAGGGTGACAATATACAGCCTTGACGTACTCCTTTTCCTATTTGGAACCAGTCTGTTGTTCCATGACCAGTTCTAACTGTTGCTTCCTGACCTGCATACAGATTTCTCAGAGGCAGGTCAGGTGGTCTGGTATTCCCATCTCTTTCAGAATTTTCCACAGTTTATTGTGATCTACACAGTCAAAGGCTTTGGCATAGTCAATAAAGCAGAAATCGATGTTTTTCTGGAACTCTCTTGCCTTTTCCATGATCCAGCGGATGTTGGCAATTTGATCTCTGGTTCCTCTGCCTTTTCTAAAACCAGCTTGAACATCAGGAAGTTCACGATTCACATATTGCTGAAGCCTGGCTTGGAGAATTTTGAGCATTACTTTACTAGCGTGTGAGATGAGTGCAATTGTGCGGTAGTTTGAGCATTCTTTGGCATTGCCTTTCTTTGGGATTGGAATGAAAACTGACCTTTTCCAGTCCTGTGGCCACTGCTGAGTTTTCCAAATTTTTCTGGCATATTGAGTGAAGCACTTTCACAGCATCATCTTTCAGGATATGAAATAGCTCAACTGGAATTCCATCACCTCCACTAGCTTTGTTCGTAGTGATGCTTTCTAAGGCCCACTTGACTTCACATTCCAGGATGTCTGGCTCTAGGTCAGTGATCACACCATCGTGATTATCTGGGTCGTGAAGCACTTTTTTGTACAGTTCTTCTGTGTATTCTTGCCACCTCTTCTTAATATCTTCTGCTTCTGTTAGGTCCATACCATTTCTGTCCTTTATCAAGCCCATCTTTGCATGAAATGTTCCTTTGGTATCTCTGATTTTCTTGAAGAGATCTCTAGCCTTTCCCATTCTGTTGTTTTCCTCTATTTATTTGCTTTGATCGCTGAGGAAGGCTTTCTTATCTCTTCTTGCTATTCTTTGGAACTCTGCATTCAGATGCTTATATCTTTCCTTTTCTCCTTTGCTTTTCACTTCCCTTCTTTTCACAGCTGTTGTAAGGCCTCCCCAGACAGCCGTTTTCCTTTTTTGCATTTCTTTTCCATGGGGATGGTCTTGATCCCTGTCTCCTGTACAATGTCACGAACCTCAGTCCATAGTTCATCAAGCACTCTATCAGATCTAGGCCCTTAAATCTATTTCTCACTTCCACTGTATAATCATAAGGGATTTGATTTAGGTCATACCTGAGTGGTCTAGTGGTTTTCCCTATTTTCTTCAATTTCAGTCTGAATTTGGCAATAAGGAGTTCATGATCTGAGCCACAGTCAGCTCCTGGTCTTGTTTTTGTTGACTGTCTAGAGCTTCTCCATCTTTGGCTGCAAAGAATATAATCAATCTGATTTCAGTGTTAACCGTCTGGTGATGTCATTCTGCCTTAGTTCTCTTATTTGCATGGTCTCTTCCCTTGTTGTGTTTTTCTTAGGAAGGCGGGCTCGTATTGCAAAATTAAAACTTTTTGGACAATTTCATAAGTAATAAGTATAAAAGTAGTACAAAACTAATAAAATTATTGTGAAGTGACATAATCAGCCTTGAACAATAGCAGTGACAAAAATTCATGATATGTATATAAATGTATTTGGACACTGTTGTCCAGAAAGGCACTCAAATTATCACATAAGCTTGAATAATGAACAACCAACACTCTGCCAGGTTTGTTTCTGCTTTTTGGAAATTGCAAAACATTCAATAAATGTGTACTAATATGGCCCTTGAAATGTCCTTTCATCCATGGGATAATTCCCACTTGATCATGGTATACGGTGAGATTTGGGTTGCTAATATTTTATTGAGGACTTTGGTCTCTGTGTTCATCAGTGATACTGGCTTGTAATTTTCTTTTTTTATGGTATCTTTTTCTGGTTTTGATATCAGGGTTATGGTGGCCTCATATAATGAGTTTGGAAGTGTTCCTCTGAAATGCTTTGAAATAGTTTCAGAAGAATAGATATTAACTCTTCACTAAATGTTGGATAGAATTCACCTGTGAAGTCATCTGGTCCTGGACTTTTGTTTGTTGGGAGTTTTTAAATCAATTTCAACTTCAGTCCTTGTGATTGATCTGTTCATATTTTCTACTTCTTCCTGGTTCAGTCCTGAAAGATTGTATCTTTCTAAGAATGAGTCCATTTCTTCTAGCTTGTGCATTTTACTGGCATATAGTTTCTTGTAATAGTCTCTTATGATCCTTTGTATTTCTGTGATGTCAGTTGTAGCTTCTCCTTTTTCACTTCTAATTTTATTGGTTTGGGCCCTCTCCCTTTTGGAAGAAGGAAATGGCAACCCACTCCAGTGTTCTTGCCTGGAGAATCCAGGGACAGCGGAGCGTGGTATGCTGCCGTCTATCGGGTTGCACAAAGTCGGACATGACTGAAGCGACTTAGCAGCAGCAGCAGCTCTCCCTTTTTTCTTAATGAGTCTTTAAGAAAGGAGATCTTTAAGCCTTGATAGTTTCAGGAGGCATTCTCAATCCAGGAGCAGTGTCTGATAAAATATGCATTGGCTGATCAAGCCAAAAATCAAGCTACAGCATAGATAAACCTTGAATACATCATGCTAAGTGAAAAAAGCCAGTCATCACATATTGTATTTTGCCACTTATATAAAAGATCAAAAATAATCTAGTGATTGCCTGGTATGTGAGGAGCTGGGACTAGAAAGAAATGGGGAATGGCTGTTAGTGGGTATAGTAGTTTTCCTTCAGGGAGTGTTGAAAATACCCTGAAATTAGATAGTGATGAGGTTGCACAACTCTGTGAATACATTAGAAACATTACACTGTACATTGTAAATGGGTGAATTACATGACTTGTGAATTATACCTCAATAAAACTGTTATAAAAGATAAAATTGAAGAAAAAGCTGCTCACAATATTTGAAGAGATCTGAGAGTTGGAGGGCTTGCTGCCAAAATAATCTCTGTGGACAAGAAAATGACACACATAGTTTGGCAGAGTCTAAGTCCTGGAACTCTGTTCATAAGACAACGGATGGAATCAGTTTCCAAAGAACCATATGGATTTCCAAATGCAATTCAGGTCTTTTCAAAAGGAAGGAATGAAGCAACAAATACAGTCAAGGCATATACAAGTGTCTGTCAAATGTGGCAGCCATTTTTTTTTTTTTTTACTAAAGTAGGGATTTTTCTACTTCTTGATAGAGAGAATTCCACACATTGCTTTTTGAAGCCTTGCAAAACTTAGTTAAATAAAATTTTTCTTTGGTCCCTATTTTATGGATGAGAGAATTTCAGGAGAGGAAGAGGCCAAGATTGGAAAGGAGGCCTTTTGGCCAGAGGCCCCGTGGTCTTCCCATATATCAAGCTGCCTGACTTTTAGGATTCCACTAACTTATGATATTTAGAGATCTCTTGTTTTGAAATCAGTACCTCCATGAAAATGCCTGCAGAAAGGGAAGAAACATTCCACTCATTAAGTGTTTTTTGCCAGGCCGTGTAACATGTGGGATCTTAGTTGCCTGACCAAGGATCAAAGCCAAAGCTGAGGCAGTGAAAGCAACGAGTCCTAACTCCTGGACCACTAGACAATTCCCTCTAAGTTCTTATTTATTTGATTTAACAGAATATAATTTGATTAAGATGTTTAATTAAATGAATGCTTTATTCTGTACCTACAATGTTCTTCTATGAACAGTAAAAAAAAAAAATAATGTTGCAAGAGAGCTACACTTCTGTTAAGTGTAAAATTCAGTGCAGTCACTTTGAAAAACCATTTGTCAGTATTGACTTCAGTTCAGTTCAGTTCAGTCACTCAGTTGTGTCCGACTCTGTGACCCCATGGACTGCAGCACACCAGGCCTCCCTGTCCATCACCAGCTCCCGGGGTTTACTCAAACTCATGTCCATTGAGTCGGTGATGCCATCCAAACATCTCATCCTCTGTCATCCCCTTCTCCTCCTGCCTTCAATCTTTCCCAGCATCAGGGTCTTTTCTAATGAGTCAGTTCTTCGCATCAGGTAGCCAAAGTATTGGAGTTTCACCTTCAGCATCAGTTCTTCCAATGAAGATCCAGGACTGATTTCCTTTAGGATTGACTGGTTGGATCTCCTTGCTGTCAACTTAGGATGAACTAATGGACACTCTGTGGCCAAGCCTAGTCACACAACAACCAAACATGTGCACACAGTCACCAAATGACATATCCAAGAATATTCACAGCCTCTTACTCTTAATAGCCAAAAAGTCTGAAAAATGATCCAAATGGAATACATTTGTTCTATTCAATTAGAAGACTGAGTGCTGAAAAATTGATGCTTTCAGACTGTGGTGCTGGAGAAGACTCTTGAGAGTTCCTTGGACAGCAAGAAGATCAAAACCAGTCAATCCTAAAGGAAATTAACCCTGAATATTCATTGGAAGGACTGATTCTGAAGTTGAAGCTTCAAAACTTTGGCCACCTGATGAGAAGAGCAGACTCACTAAAAAAGATTCTGATGCTGAGAAAGGTTAAGGGCAAGAGGAGAAGGGGATGATGGAGGATGAGATGGTTGGACGGCATCACAGACTCGGTGGACATGTGTTTGAGCAAGCTCCAGGAGATAGTGGAGGACAGGGAAGCCTGGCATACTGCATCTCATGGGACTGCAGTGTATTGGACAAGAATTAGCAACTGAGTTAGCAACAACAATTCGATTAGTGGAATACTATATAGAAATCCCTGAAAAATGGGCAGCTATTCATGACAACATGGACAAATCTAGAAAAACATACAAAGAAACAAAAAAGCCACACATCAATGAGTACATACAGTATAATTCTATTTATATGAAGTTCAAGACCAAGGAAAACTAACCTAATGTCTTAAAAATCAGGACAACAGTTACTCCTAGTAGGGGTGGGAGGGAGGGAGGTAACAGTACTTGGACGTAAAACAGGGGTGACTTCTCATGGGCCAGCAATGTTGTTGGCTGTTAATATGCTACTTCAAAGGAGGTATTAATGTAGTAACAATTGACTAAACTATCCGCTTATGCTTTCTTATTTATATGTATGTGTAAATGTACATATTCTAGTGTTTATTATGCGAACTCCTTCAGGAGGGTTATCCTGAATTTCTACATTTGTGCCCAGCAAAAGCCTATATAAAATATGCATGTGACAGGTTTCCTCTCAGACACAATACACAGGCCCCAGGGAGAAATCCTCCACTATCATGGATTATACATGCACTTGTTTCAAACAAGCACCTACACACAATCACACAACATGTCACTGTACACAAGTGACAAATTGCTCCAGGGCCTGTACCTAAGGAGACCTGATACCACCTGAGAGCCAATTTTGACACTAAAGAGATAGAACGTAGTAAAAATAAGACTCCAGGAAGTGTTCCTGAGCAGGTGGCCTTGAGAAGGTGACATTTGACAAAAAGGAGTCAGCAGTGTGAAGCCTTGGGACAGAGCTGTCTAGGCAAGAAGAAACAGTAAATGCCAAGCTCCTGAGGTGAGAATGAACATGGAATTCATGAAAAATAGAACAATCCCTGGTTGCCGGCTACAGTGGAGGCATGGAGAAGTGACAGAGATGGTTGGACCAGCAGGTAGTGGATGGGGACTAAGGTCACTGACAGTAGAGAAAATGGATTTTAGTGCAATTCTGAAGCCCCTAGAAAATTAAAACTAGTCAGTAACATGATCTAATTGGCATTTTCAAAAGTTCGTTCTGTCTGTTGTATAGAAAATGGATTGTGGAACAGAAATGGAGACAGAAAACCTAGCACAAGTCATCATCATAGCCCTAATAAGAGGCATTAGCAGCTTAGAGTTGATAGGGATGCACCGAAGGAATCCAAAACTTCCCAGGTGGCTCAGTGGGTAAAGAACCCACTTATCAATGCAAGAGACTCAGGCTCAGTCCCTGGGTGGGGGAAGATCTCCTGGAGGAGGGCATAGCAACTCACTCCAATATTCTTGCCTAGAAAATCTCATAGAAAGAGGAGCCTAGCCTACAGTCCACCTGGTCACAAAGAGTCAGACACGAATGAAGTGACTGAGCACCCAGGCACTGAAAGGATTGCATGTAGGGGTGAGAGACATAGAAGAATCCAATATTCGAGGACTTGAACAAATCAAAGGACAGAAATTCCATTCACTGAATAAACTTGGAAAGACCAAGATCAACTGAAAGGATGCATGTACAGCATTTAGCCCAAAGCATAGGGCTTCCCAGGTGGTTCAGTGGTAAAGAATCCACCTGCCGATGTAGAAGACACAGGAGAGGCAAGTTCAATCCCTGGATTGGGAAGATCCCCTGCAGGAGGGAATGGTAGCCCACTCCAGTGTTCTTGCCTGGAAAATCCCATGGACAGAGGAGTCTAGCAGGCTACAGAACATAGGGTCGCAAAGAGTTGGACAGAACTGAGCGCACAGGCACATAGGAATGTTTAATTAATGCCGTTCTAAAAATTGTTTTCCCTATTGGATTGCCTCATCAGAGGCTATAAAACTCTTAATATAAAGCATTGTCTGTGCACTTGATCATGACAACCATAAAAAGTCCCATTAAGGTTCTTCAACATCAATTTTCATACTTAATTCTGAAATGAGCTTCCTTTTTACAGGTAATAAGACTAAAAATTAAAGAAATTATTTCACTCAATGCCAACTTTATTCTCAAAGCCAAATTGTCCTGAAATCTATTCTTATGAACATGAAATCTCTTTTAAATTGCTATATAGTAGAGTAGATATATTATTTATAACCAAAGTCAGCAGTAGTCACTTGTTCCCTCTCAGGGCAGCTCAGATGGGTTGGAAATACATCTGTGTTCTGCAAATGCCAAGACTGATTCAATATCTTCTGTGCTGCTAAATGATGGGACTCGAAATAGATAATTTATCTGTTGTCAAATAGAGCACATTAAAGAGTCTTTTTTACAGCAAGGTGGAGTCAGAAAGAGTAGAGAATTAAACTTCTTTGTATGTTAGAGCAAATGAAATTGAGTTTTCAAGAGGGTGACTTTTCCATAGAAAAGGCCACCCACAAATGTTTTGCATGGGTTTTTTGTAGGTTAGAACATCATGAAAATTCAGTTGATGTTTCATATCTGATTAGATAGAGGACAGAGGGAACAAAGGAAATGAAGCAGCAAATACTTAGAGGACAAATCATAAACTGGGCTAATTTGGAACACACACGGGTACATACCCCTGTACACACACACACACATACACACACACATCTGTGTACTTAATTCAAGTCCAACAGTAATGGTAACAATTATGTATTATTTAGATCAAAGATATTTTCAAGGAGGATAATTTTATTATTGACATCATTTAGAACTGCTGGCATGTGGTGATAAAAATATCAATGTTGTGTCAGTTATTTAAAAATTATCTAAGAGGATATCTGTATCAAGGGTATATCATACCCAATCCTCCTCCCTATGTCTGTATTGTAAAAAAAAAATGGCATGCAGAAGCAAATGGATTACTAAAATTAGCATATATGTGCATATACATCTCATACATATGTTTGTGAAATATACATACATATTTTATTAAAGTGCAGGGTAATTTCAGCTAACATCTGTGTTACACTTAGAATGCACTAAGTGTAAAACACTAACATTTATCACAAGACCAATAATTTCTAGAGCTGCAAAAATACGAGCATGAGGTATAAACATCTTTCTTGAAAGGATGTATGTTACAGTTTATATACAATAGTTTGGTTTTCAAATGTATTCTGAAATGCATGCAGTATTCAAAGATATAAGCTTTAACTTTATACCTAATGTCAGGCTTTATATAAAGATAATCATTTCCAATGATGTTTATATAAAATGAATGTAATAAATATATTTTTGATTGCACATGATAGAAATTCATATTAAAAGACAGAAGATACCACATGTATAGAAAACCTTTCAAATTCTCATCATTTTTTAAATCTCATTTTTTCCATGAAGAATAATGGAATCTCAGGATAAACATCCTAAACTTCAAACTATTCTTTTACTCATTTTTTTTTTTGTAATCACGTAAATGACACACACAAATAAAAGCGATGAGCTAAAATGACCTTAAAATTTAGCTTTAATGTTGACTCTATAAAGTGACTCTTTATGTGAGTAAAAGATTCATCAATATATCATACAAGCAGTAAATTTTCTGGAAGTTTCTTCTCATGTGGATAGCAAGTATCCTCATGAGGCTTTCATAGTTATATGGCAAGTTATTTTACATTCTCTTCATAATTGAAGAAGGTAAAACAAAAGCCCAGAAATCTAGATTGCTACAGTGTACTTGAAAAGAAAACTGTTAGAAGTAGTTGAGATATGTTTATGCCTTTGCATCAACCAGGCACACATGTATTAAAAACTGGGTGACAGAAAATCAATAAAATGCATTAAGCCTGACTTGGTTCCACAAGTTAAAAAAAATAAATAAATAAAAATGAAAACAAAGCCTATTATTCTATTTGAAATACACGGTCACCTACATGGTCTGAATCCTCTAGGAATACAGCCCATATTTAAGGGATTTACTGAGATAACGAGTAACAGGAGGGTTAAGATTTAAGATCCATACTACATCCTACTGTATCTGTAAATAGCATTCATTTCCTTCAAATAGTTGAGAAATATTTGAATTAAACCCTGTTTGGCCCATGACATAGTGCCAGATTTGATCCAAATTGTTAGCGTATTGCATTAAGGACTAAGTACTTTTTAAAACTCCAGTTCTGGTTAGTTCCTTTGTACTCAGCATCAACTAAAGCTATCCTGTCTCTTGACAGAGAGGCTTCTAAGGGAACAACTTTGCCCAGGGCTGAGCCTTTGAGCACTGACTCGCTGTCTCAGAGAGGTGTTTGGTGTTCTGTCTTGCAAAAGCTACTGCTTTTTTTGTGGAGTCACCTGCTGTTTTAGACTCTGCTTAGTCCCTTCCTTGGTCTCAGGTGGTTATCTCTTGCTCTGATGTAAAAGAAAGCATTTCGTTTCTGCACAATTTGGTGTAGACCTTTCAGTTTGCAGACATTCCAGAACCACCACTCTCTGTTGGCTTTGTTATCTTACTAGCCTGCTTAGAATGTATGGAATTCCTTCCACCACCACGTGCCCAGTGAGTAGAAACCATGACTCCCTTCAGCTTCCAGCTACAGCTAGACTAGTAGAGGGATCCTGCAATTCCTTATATGAATCCTAATGGACTGACTTTACTCCATGACCTTGGTAATATTGACTTGTCATCTAATGCTTAAGTTGGTTACAGGATTGTGTCTTTGAGCATATCATTTCACATCAGTGGGTCTCAGATAACTCATTGGTAAAATGGAGGGGGTAAAAGGTAGATAAATTCATGTGCTATATTAAATATGAAAAATGAAACAAATCATTATTATCTGTGGTAAATCAGTCATTCAGAAATAAAGAGCAAAGGATTAGTTATTAACACATTCATTCATTCATTCATTTACTTATTAGAAGATAAGCTCCAAGCAGACAGGAGACTTGTTTTTCTTCTCCAGGCATCCAGTATTAGAAAATAGTGTATGTCACAGGCTAAGAGAACAAAGTTAGGGTTGCTGGAGGAAAGGACAGGCAGGAGGAATAGCTAGGGAGCTTGGGATCAACGTGTACACACTGCTATTTTTTAAATGCATAACCAATAAGGACCTACTCTGTAGCACAGGGAACTCTGCTCAGTGTTGTGTGTTGGCCTGGAGGGGAGGCTGCCCTGGGGGAGAATGGATGCATGTATATATGGCTGCGTTCCTTTGCTTTCCACCTGAAACTATAACAGCATTGTTAATTGGCTACACTCCAATACAAAAGTGAAAGTGTTACTCACTCAGTCCTGTCCAACTCTTTGCAACCCCCTGGACTATAGCCCTCCAGGTTCCTCTGTCCATGGGATCCTTCTGCAGGCAAGAATACTGGAGAGGGCTGCCATTCCCTTCTCCAGGGGATCTTCCTGACCCAGGGATCGAACCTGGGTCTCCTGCATTACAGACAAATTCTTTCCCATCTGAGCCACCAGGGAAGCCCCACTCCAATAGAAAATAAAAAGTTAAAACAAAAAAACAATGTCTGGCACATATTCACATATCCAGAAGATAGAAAGATATGTCTAAAGAAATAAAGGTAAGTTATTACCCTCAAGTAAGAATTCCAGTTGTTTTACAGTGAAAAAAGCTTGGGAGAAGAAACCTCAAAACACTAGAGTTTCTCCTTCCACTTTGAAACTTACTTGGAATGTGATCTTTGGCATCATTTAACCACACTTTCAATTTCAACCTCAGTTTAGTCATCAGGAAAAGGAATAATGTGTACTGCATGAGAATAATATATTGAGTTCAGTCATATAAAACAGAAAATCCAACTGAGTAATAAAGGCTTAAACAAGAAGAGCATATATTTTTCTTCAAGTAATAAAAATTCCATTATTGGCAATTTAGGTCAGGCTTTATAGCTCCACGATACTAGCAAAGACCCACATTTTTCATGCCCCTTGCTCATCTGTCCGTGGGATTTTCCAGGCAAGTCCACAGCTACAGTCCATGGGGTCACGGAGAGTCAAACCCTACTGTGCATACACGCAATTGCTCATCTCTCCTTAGCACGTTCACCTCATTTCATGGTGACAGATGGCTGTTGGAGCTTCAGTATCAAAATATTCCAGGCAGAACGATGGGAAGAACAAAAGTGCAAAAGCCATTCTAGCTGAAGTGGCTTCCTTTTAAGAAATTAGACACATGGTATACTTTCCCTTAGATCACAGTGGCAAAAATTATATCATGCATTTACAAGATCAGATCAGATCAGTCGCTCAGTCGTGTCCGACTCTTTGCGACCCCATGAACCGCAGCACGCCAGGCCTCCCTGTCCATCACCAGCTCCCGGAGGTCACCCAGACTCGCATCCATCGAGTCAGTGATGCCATCCAGCCATCTCATCCTCTGTCGTCCCCTTCTCCTCCTGCCCTCAATCCCTCCCAGCATCAGAGTCTTCTCCAATGAGTCAACTCTTCGCATGAGGTGGCCAAAATACTGGAGTTTCAGCTTTAGCATCATTCCTTCTAAAGAAATTCCAGGATTGATCTCCTTCAGAATGGACTGGTTGGATCTTCTTGCAGTCCAAGGGACTCTCAAGAGTCTTCTCCAACACCACAGTTCAAAAGCATCAATTCTTCGGCGCTCAGCCTTCTTCACAGTCCAGCTCTCACATCCATACATGACCACAGGAAAGACCATAGCCTTGACTAGTCGAACCTTTGTTGGTAAAGTAATGTCTCTGCTTTTGAATATGCTATCTAGGTTGGTCATAACTTTCCTTCCAAGGAGCAAGCGTCTTTTAATTTCATGACTGCAGTCACAATCTGCAGTGATTTTGGAGCCCAGAAAAACAAAGTCTGACACTGTTTCCACTGTTTCCCCATCTATTTCCCATGCAGTGATGGGACCAGATGCCATGATCTTCGTTTTCTGAATGTTGAGCTTTAAGCCAACCTTTTCACTCTCCACTTTCACTTTCATCAAGAGGCTTTTTAGCCCCTCTTCACTTTCTGCCATAAGAGTCTGCCATAAGAAATGCAAAAAAGCAAAATGGCTGTCTGGGGAGGCCTTACAAATAGCTGTGAAAAGAAGAGAAGCGAAAAGCAAAGGAGAAAAGGAAAGATATAAACATCTAAATGCAGAGTTCCAAAGAATAGCAAGAAGAGATAAGAAAGCCTTCTTCAGTGATCAATGCAAAGAAATAGAGGAAAACAACAGAATGGGAAAGACTAGGGATCTCTTCAAGAAAATCAGAGATACCAAAGGAACATTTCATGCAAGGATGGGCACGATAAAGGACAGAGATGGTGTGGACCTAACAGAAGCAGAAGATATTAAGAAGAGGTGGCAAGAATACACAGAAGAATTGTACAAAAAAGAGCTTCAAGACCTAGATAATCATGATGATGTGATCACTGACCTAGAGCCAGACATCTTGGAATGTGAAGTCAAATGGGCCTTAGAAAGCATCACTACGAACAAAGCTAGTGGAGGTGATGGAATTCCAGTGGAGCTATTCCAAGTCCTGAATGATGATGCTGTGAAAGTGCTACACTCAATATGCCAGCAAATTTGGAAAACTCAGCAGTGGCCACAAGATTGGAAAAGGTCAGTTTTCATCCCAATCCCAAAGAAAGGCAATGCCAAGGAGTGCTCAAACTACCGCACAATTGTACTCATCTCACACACTAGCAAAGTAATGCTCAAAATTCTCCAAGCCAGGGCTTCAACAGTGTGAACTGGGAATTTCCAGATGTTCAAGCTGGATTTAGAAAAGGAGGGGAGCCAGAAATCAAATTGCCAACAGCCACTAGATCATCAAAAAAGCAAGAGAGTTCCAGAAAAACATCTACCTCTGCTTTATTGACTATGCCAAAGCCTTTGACTGTGTGGATCACAAGAAACTGTGGAAAATTCTTCAAGAGATGGGAATACCAGACCACCTGACCTGCCTCCTAAGAAATCTGTATGCAGGTCAAGAAGCAACAGTTAGGACAACGGACAGCTTCCAAAATGGGAACAACAACATGGAACAACGGACTGGTTCCAAAATGGGAAAGGAGTATGTCTAGGTTTTATATTGTCACTCTGCTTATTTAACTTATTTACAGAGTACATCATGTGAAATGCCGGTCTGGATGAAGCACAAGCTGGAATCAAGATTGCCGGGAGAAATCTCAATAACCTCAGATATGCAGATGACACCACTCTATGGCAGAAAATGAAGAGGAACTAAAGAGCCTCTTAATGAAAGTGAAAGTGGAGAGTGAAACAGCTGGCTTAAAACTCAGCATTCAGAAAATGAATTTGGAGCATCTGGTCCCAACACTTTATGGCAAATAGATGGGGAAACAATGCAAACAGTGACAGACTTTATTTTGGGGGCTCCAAAATCACTGCAGATGGTGACTGCAGTCATGAAATTAAAAGATGCTTGCTCTTTGGAAGAAAAGCTGTGACCAACCTAGACAGCATATTAAAAAGCAGAGACATTACTTTGCCAACAAATGTCTGTCGTCAAAACTATGGTTTTTCCAGTAGGCATGTATGGATGTAAGAGCTGGACCATAAAGAAACTGAATGCAGAAGAACTGATGCTTTTGAACTGTGGTGTTGGAGAAGTCCCTTGGACTGCAAGGAGATCCAACCAATCCATCCTAAAGGAAATCAGTCCTGAATATTCATTGGAAGGACTGATGCTGAAGCTGAAACTCCAATGCTTTGGCCACCTGATGCAAAGAACTGATTCATTGTAAAAGACCTTGATGCTGGGAAAGATTGAAGGCAGGAGGAGAAGGGGACGACAGAGGATGAGATGTTTGGATGGCATCACTGACTCGATGCACATGAATTTGAGCAAGCTCCAAGAGTTGGTGATGGACAGAGAACCGTGGTGTGCTGCAGTCTATGGGGTTGCAAAAAGACACAACTGAGTGACTGAACTGAACTGAACTGATGCTATATAGCAGATTCTTATTAGTTATCCATTTTCGGAGAAGGCAATGACACCCCACTCCAGTACTCTTGCCTGGAAAATCCATGGATGGAGGAGCCTGGTAGTCTGCAGTCCATGGGGTTGCTAAGAGTCAGACACAACTGAGTGACTTCACTTTCACTTTTCTCTTTTATACATTGGAGAAGGAAATGGCAACCCACTCCAGTATTCTTGCCTGGAGAATCCCAGGGACAGCAGAGCCTGGTAGGCTGCCATCTATGGGGTTGCTCAGAGTCAGACACAACTGAAGTGACTTAGCTTAGCTTATGTGTAGTGCTATGTGTATGTCTGTCCTAATCTCCCACTTCATCCCACTCCCCCTCTTCCACTTAAGTAACCTTAAGTTTGTTTTTTACATCTGTGACTCTATTTCCGTTTTGCAAATAAATTCATCTGTGCCGTTTTTCTGGATTCCACACATAAGTGATATGATATTTGTCTTTCTCTGTCTGACTTACCTCACTCTGTATGGCAATTTACAGGTCTATGCATGTTACTGCAAATGGCATTATCTTGTCCCTTTTATGGCTGAGTAATATTCCATTAATTATATATGAAACAGACTTCAGGAGGCTCTCTCACTCTTTTCATCATGTGAATATAGGACCACCTGTAAATGAGGAAGTGGATATTAGATCTGATGGAGCTTTGATCTCATAATTCCCAGCCTTCAGAACTGTGATAAATATTTCCTGTTTAAGCCACCCAGTCTTTGATATTTTGAGAGTACAGATGCCATGCTCTTTCTAACATCGTGGAAAGAGTTAATAAAGGAATATTTATAAATCTTTTTTTACCTTCAGTTCAGTTCAGTTCAGTCGCTTAGTCATGTCCGACTCTTTGCAACCCCATGAATCACAGCACGCCAGGCCTCCCTGTCCATCACCAACACCTGGAGTTCACTCAGACTCACATCCATCGAGTCAGTGATGCCATACAGCCATCTCATCCTTTGTCATCCCCTTCTCCTCCTGCCCCCAGTTCCTCCCAGCATCAGAGTCTTTTCCAATGAGTCAACTCTTCGCATCAGGTGGCCGAAGTACTGGAGTTTCAGCTTTAGCATCATTCCTTCCAAAGAAATCCCAGGGCTGATCTCCTTCAGAATGGACTGGTTGGATCTCCTTGCAGTCCAGGGGACTCTCAAGAGTCTTCTCCAACACCACAGTTCAAAGGCATCAATTCTTCAGCACTCAGCTTTCTTCACAGTCCAACTCTCACATCCATACATGACCACTGGAAAAACCATAGCCTTGACTAGATGGATCTTTGTTGGCAAAGTGATGTCTCTGCTTTTCAATATGCTATCTAGGTTGGTCATAACTTTTCTCCCTTCAGCAAGTCTATTATCAGATCAGTCGCTCAGTCGTGTCCGACTCTTTGTGACCCCATGAACTGCAGCACGCCAGGCCTCCCTATCCATCACCAGCTCTCGGAGGTCACTCAGACTCACATTCATCAAGTCAGTGATGCCATCCAGCCATCTCATCCTCTGTCGTCCCCTTCTCCTCCTGCCCTCAATCCCTCCCAGCATCAGAGTCTTCTCCAATGAGTCAACTCTTCGAATCAGGTGGCCAAAATACTGGAGTTTCAGCTTTAGCATCATTCCTTCCAAAGAAATCCTAGGGCTGATCTCCTTCAGAATGGACTGGCTGGATCTCCTTGCAGTCCAAGGGACTCTCAAGAGTCTTCTCCAACACCACAGTTCAAAAGCATCAATTCTTCGGCGCTCAGCCTTCTTCACAGTCCAGCTCTCACATCCATACATGACCACAGGAAAGACCATAGTCTTGACTAGGCGAACCTTTGTTGGCAAAGTGATGTCTCTGCTTTTGAATATGCTATCTAGGTTGGTCATAACTTTCCTTCCAAGGAGTAAGCGTCTTTTAATTTCATGGCTGCAGTCACCATCCGCAGTGATTTTGGAGCCCAGAAAAATAAAGTCTGACACTGTTTCCACTGTTTCTCCATCTATTAACAAAAACTTGTTGTAGAAGTCCCAAAGTCCCTATAAAAGATTGGGATGCCGACTCTGTTACAGACTCAGTTCTTTGATTCTTTCATCAATAGAAACTGATACGAGGCCAGATGAGAACTTCAGCAAGGCTTTATTGGGATTCTTGCGGCAACATGAGGGATCGAAAACAAGAAACTGATTTCCCTGCCCACTCTTTGTGTCAGGGGAGGGAGAAGGGGAGAGCTATTCCCCTCAATGAGGTAAGGGTGGTGTGGATCATTGGTTAGGGTGGGAAGGGTGGCTTGGGTGGTTTGCCAACCCTCTTGGTGGTGTTGTGCACAGAGATCATGCACAGTAAGCTGCTTTTGCTCCCAGGTTCTCAGCAGCGGAAGTCGGATTTTTGCCTTTCTGCATCTCTTTGTTCATACTTTACCCCAGCTACTGGACTACTGGGCATGTGTGAAGTTGTTTTTAATCCCTTAGACTTTCTTTGTATTCTGATGCTTTAGGAGCTATTAGTCTAGCGGCAAGCTCTCCAGTAAAAAGTACCAGGTCCCAGGTTACAGCCTGTCTCATTGTACCTCTTGGTTAAAGAAGCATGGCGGAAGTTGCTATACCAATTTTTGAGAACAATTTTGTACATTTCATAGGGTGATCAATGTTATTTTTGTCAACTGAGTAGCAGAGTAATCACCCACGCTAGCTTTTCTTTCCAAGGTCAAAATTCTCTAAAGCATTCACACAATAGGAGATAGTACCCTGAAACTTTACTAATTTTAAACTCTCCACCTACATTTTTCAGGGATAAAATTGCCCCATAAGAAGCGCAAAATTCTCTACCATACTATTCTGTTCCATTTGACCCATCTGTAAATTGCAAATTGGCTATCTTGATTATGACAATATTTTATATTTCCTCATATTTAAAAATAGAATGATATCACTGACTTTATTAATCAAGGAAAGTTTACATGTCAGCTCAAGTAATGGAATGAGAGTTCTTCACCAGCCGCAAATTACTGTGAAAATATGAACTGTTGTTATTATTATACTTTGCTTTGGTTCATCTTTTTCTGCTCTACCAACATTATTTTTCCTCCCACATAATTCTTTGCTCAATAATGATTTGATAAAAACACATCATCTTCTTATGGCATGGCAATCCTTCATAATTAAAATGAAAATAAAAGAAATTAAATACAGACATAATTTTATTTACTTCTGAAAATTCTCCCCTAATTTCCCATCCTAGTTATTACCTCCACATCTCACAGTAATAACCAATATGAATTTCAAGTATATTTGAATATTTGAATGGTTATTTATTCATTTCTATAATTTATACTCATTGTTTGCTGTATATAGCCCTATTCAAATAATTCATTTATAGAAAATTCAACTATTAGCTATAATGAAGAGAAGCAGGACATTGATAATTTAAAAGTGTGTTCAGGGCAGTTCTTATTTATTTTGGGGGTGAATTTTCTAAGAGGATTTGCTTTCATAATTATATTTTTTTCTCACTAGAATTAAACTTTATTTGCATTCCTTTGGCAGGGAACCATGAGATACTGAGGAGAATTCTGAGTACAGTGAGAAGATGGTCTGGATATAAACAAAATTCCATTATGAAGAAGCCACACAATTTTTAAAATATACTGGTCATTCACAGCTGATCACATAACACATTTGCTTATGTTCATTGCATTTCTCTACCATATTATAGAGTCCTTGAGTAGAGGGACCAACTGCAAACAAGTTCTATAACTGTCAAAGTGAAATGTACCACACTAAGCCCTTAGTCTGAATAGGATCAGTAAGTAGCAAGAATATTGTCACCTTATTCTGGGGTTGCACACATACACACATAATTCTGGGGTTGATCCCAAAGCTAATAAGCTGATGTGATTTTGTTCTGTCTTTTATTCTCTCCTTTCTGATATAATCATTTGGCCTGTGTTTGTGCATATGTTTATATGCAGAGAGAAAGACAGAGGAGAGGGGAAATTGGGTAGAATAATAAAAGAAAATGATGTTCCAACTGATTTTTCTTTTCTCCCCAAATTCATAGTGGCATCAAGAATGATTTCAGGGGAGAAAAACAATCAGATAAACATTTAAAACTCGTATTTCATAAATATGAAGTGATTTTGGAGTTTACTTCCATGAATGTAATGGAACACTTAATGCTTCTATTTAATTTAGAATAGGATACGCATTAGCTGTCTCTTGGCTAGTTTCATTTATAAACTATTAATGATTTAATTTGAATTTTCATCAAGAAGAAAAAAAGAGAACAGTTATGGCTTAGGTTTCTTTTTCTCCAGACTCTGAGTCATAATTTGATTAAGCACTGTTTACAGTTTCACATACCACATTTGCATTATCTAGGTCTGCAACTGAGTAAGTATATTTAATTTATCATCTCATATATTTTTTAATCTAGGCATATGAAGATCATTAGATTTTCTTATAATGCCACGTTTCCTTTAAACTCACAGACAATGCTTACACTTCCTTTTCTTTGAAAATAGCATTGTTCACAAGTTGAGGACCAAAAGAAAACCAAAATATTCTGTGCAACTTTTCAGTGACCTAGTTCACAGATTCCATTTTAAAAGTAATTGCATTTTTACTGTATATTGTGTGGTGTTTCCAAATTGCTTTTTTACACAGCCTTAATTTTCCCACTGCATGTCTCCTTTTAAGAGCCATGTAAGTAGTTAACCATGTTTTGAAATTTCTAAAAAATCCTTAATAGAGCTTAAGCTAAGCTAACACAAAAGAATATTATTAAAATGGAAGAAATGAATGCAGTATATGAGCTCAAGAGACTGTGATTATTATCTATAATAATAGAAAGAATTGTTTTCAGGAAACAGAAGTATAAAATTACAAAAATAAAAATTGATTTTGGCTATTAGGGAAATAGGATGGAAGTCTTTAAACTCTGTGATACACTTCTGAACTAGGTATGTGTAATAGTTTATTAACTTCTTTATATTTTATTTTTTAACTTTGCAATATGCCAGTTTAATCCTTTTTAATATACATGTATTCATCTATTATTTTTTAACTGTAGTACAAATACTTTACAATATTGTGTTGGTTTCTGCTGTAAACATCATGAATCAGCTATATGTATGCTTATATCCCCTTCCTCTCTTGTCTGTCTCCCACCCCCTCATCCCAACCCTTTAGGTCATCACAGAGCAATAAGCTGGGTTCCCTGTGCTATATAGAAGCTTCCTGCTAGCTACCTATTTTACACATTATAGTATATATATAAGTGTGTGTGTGTGCGCACGTGCGTGTGCACTACTTTCTCAGTTCACCCCAGGAAAATGAACTTCATGTGTAATACTTTATTAGCTTGTTTTAAAGAATATGAAAGAAAAGCAGCAGAGAAAAATCTACAACTGCCTCTATATGTATGTACATATGTATGTATCTCTCTGTCTGCATGCATATTCAGTCGTGTCTGACTCTCTGCAACTCCATGGACTGTAGCCCACCAAGATCCTCTGTCCACAGGATTCTCCAGGAAAGAATACTAGAGTGGGTTGCCATTTCCTCCTCTAGGGGATCTTCCTGACCTAGTGATTGAACTTGCCTCTCCTCCATTAGCAGGCAGATTCTTTACCACTGAGCCACCTGGGAAGTTCATCTGTGTGTCTCTCATATATCAGCTCTACCTCTGTATGCAGGTATTTAAAGAGAATATTGTAAAACTTACCAACATTTCACCAGAGTGGTGATGTCTCTCCAGCCTACGATTCACTCTTTTTTTAAATTAATTGTTATTAGAATATAGTTGCTTTACAATGTTGTGTTTCTAGTGTACAGCAAAGTGAAATCAGTGACACATATGCATATATCCCCTCTAAAATTCACTCTTTAGACCCATGGATCTCTTCACCAATGGTAAAAGGAGCCTTCAGGCTCAACTTCTCCAACCTTCCTGGGCCTCCCCTCAAAAAAAAAAAAAAAGAGGTCAGGAGACCAATAATCAGAACTTCACTGTCCTGGAGTTAGTACATCCAAAAGTTGGACTTAGAAACGGGGCTGAGAGATTTGGAAGCATAGGGCCAAATTCAGAGGAGTAGAAAGTTGGAGCAGATGAGCTGGTGGGCTGGCCTGAGCTTAGCTGCCCTTTGCTATATGACTATAGGAAGAGTAGTAAGGTGAGAAAATGACATAAGACATCTCCTCTGAGTCATAAGAGCACTGAGGTAGCTGTAACTCAGGGGTGGCCACTGTCAGAATTAAAAACAAACTGTATCTGGAGGAAAGTTTCCCCAAGATAACTACAGGATTGAGATAACAGACAAAGACTATTAAACACACTAAAAGCCAAATCTCTATCATGATAAACAAGACAGAAAAATTTGAAAGCAAGAACTGCAGATTTGGGAACTGCTGGATATAGAAGATGGAATAGCTATGTATAAAATGTAAGGAAACAAAGAATGTGTTTATAAAGTAGACATAGAAGAAGTCATAAAGAATGGTGTATTTGAAAAATACATTGAATTTCTAGAAATGACAAAGAGAACCACTGAAATAAAAACAAACTCAGTGGACAAGTGAAATGACAGATTAGATGCATTTGAAGGAGAATTTTATGAACTTGGAAAAATACACGTGAAACTACTTCTGAAAGCAATAAGGAAAGATCTGGAGATGGAAACAAGAGAGATTAAGAGATGAAGTACAAAATGAAGATTCCTAAATCATGTCTAGCTGAAGTTCCAAGAGAGAAGACTAAGCAGAATGCTAAGGAGACAATATTTAAAATCATAATTGCAGCAAGTTTTCCCGATGTAAAATATGGATCCACGGATTAATGCATCCCAATCAGGATTAAAAAGAAATCTATGCCAAGACACAGAAGGAAAAATGAAAACATTGCCAAAGACAAAAATCTTGAAATAGAAAAAAAGGAGAGCCTGCCTACAATGGAATGATTGTTAAAAAGAACCACAGAATCTCAAGAGCAGCAGAAGTCAGAGACATGAAATGTTATACTTAAAAGTTTGAAAGATCACTGTCAATAGAAATTGCTACGTAAAATACATTGTTATATTATTTTATATAATTCCAAATTATTATACTAAACACTATATATTATATAGGATAGCATATAATAGGATATATTATATAGGGTAGTATGTATAATAACTATACTTACTATAGTACAGTATTTTTGTAATAGTGGCTATACTAAAAGGAAGAGAGGTAAGAATAGGGGGTAGGGGAGGAACACATTCATAGATGTATATTACAAGAAGTTTTGCATTTTTTAATATGTGTTGATTCATGGGTTTACATTGTATCATAATAAAAAATCAAGCAAGCATAAACCAAGATAATAATGTATCATTAACCAAGTTCTGGGTTATAATAAAACACCAAACAAAAAATAATCTTTATCCGTTAAGTAACTGAACTTGAGAAGTAGATAATGAGATACAATAATCACTCAGTACTATTATGTAACTGTTAATAATAATCCTTAAAATCTTATAAAAGGAAGAAGCAGCTCTCAGGTTTATGGATGTATCCTGGGACTAGTCCTCAACAACATCGATTGTTTTTTCTCCCCTCAGGGTTGAGATGGAAAACAGCTTCAGAATGATTTCCTAGCATCATGGACTCTGAATCTCTTTTCTATTGTACACAGAAAAACACCTATCATCAAAATAAATAGTTACTAATCTGCTTCTAATGGCTGTACACAGGCTCAGAAAGAAATGGGGTGAACTTGAAATGCTGCAGTAAGTATATGAGGGAAATAGCTTTAGGGAAGTATCAAGTATAAATTATCAAGAGAGAAATAATTCAGGATGACTATGTTCATGAAATTTTTCTGATTTTATTTTGCAAAATTATTGAGTGCTATTATTTTATATCATGATGCATTTTGAAATACTGTCTCCATTAGTCCTACATCACTTAATACTATTTCTATTACCACTTTGTGTCACCCTGGCCTGGAGTAGCAATATAGAGAAAGAAAGACATTGATTTGAATCACAGAGTCTTGCCAGGATTTGTTGATTCCATGATGGCTGCAATCAACATTGGCATAAAGCTACAAATAAATTCAGCCAAGTTCAAATGATATATCTCTGATCAAAATTTACTTTAGCTAAATACAGACGTTTAAACATTTTTTAATTAAAATGATCACAAGCTTGTAAAAGAATCTTTATACCTTGCTATTAGTTTTTAATAAACAAAGGACTATGTTAAGTTTTTATATTTTCCATATATCATCTGTATTAAATTCTTTCACACTTGAAAATATAGATATTAAATGTTTGCTTTAGCATATTGTTGTATCAGAAAATCTTTGATCAGATTTGATAGAAGTAAATATGTTCTTAGAAAACTTGTTATAGATTCTTTCAAAATGAGTACTGCTTCAAAAAGGCTTGAAATTAGCCTGATATGTATATAGTAATCTTTTATGATAGCTGTTAATGTAAGAATAAGACTATAAATAAGTTCAGTTCAAAGAAACTTTATAATGTAGCTTCCAAGATTTCTTTCCTTACAACAGTGAAGACTTCGGAGCAATAATTTTTATACTGTAGCAAGAAATTAAATAGCTCTATAGAAATATAATAGTTACGCTAATATGATATAGAAGCATAAATAAACATAACAAAGAAGACATATTTTTCAACATAAGGATATGTTTAGTCTCCAAATTTAATCTATGTTGTCACAAACAGCAGGATTTCCTTTTTTAAGGCTGAATAATCTTCCACTGCATGTATATACCACATTTTCCTTATCCATTCGTTAGTCAATGGACATTTAGTTTGTTTCCAAATCTTCACTAGTGTGACTACTCTTCAAGATTCTGATATCAATTATTTTGGATAAATACCTCAAAGTGGGATTGCTGAATCATATGGAAAGTTATGACCAACCTAGATAGCATATTCAAAAGCAGAGACATTACTTTACCAACAAAGGTTCACCTAGTCAAGGCTATGGTCTTTCCTGTGGTCGTGTATGGATGTGAGAGTTGGACTGTGAAGAAGGCTGAGCGCCGAAGAATTGATGCTTTTGAACTGTGGTGTTGGAGAAGACTCTTGAGAGTCCCTTGGACTCCAAGAAGATCCAACCAGTCCATTCTGAAGGAGATCAATCCTGGAATTTCTTTAGAAGGAATGATGCTAAAGCTGAAACTCCAGTATTTTGGCCACCTCATGCGAAGAGTTGACTCATTGGAGAAGACTCTGATGCTGGGAGGGATTGAGGGCAGGAGGAGAAGGCGACGACAGAGGATGAGATGGCTGGATGGCGTCACTGACTTGATGGGTGTGAGTCTGGGTGACCTCCGGGAGCTGGTGATGGACAGGGAGGCCTGGCGTGCTGCGGTTCATGGGGTCGCAAAGAGTCGGACACGACTGAGCGACTGATCTGATCTGATCTGATCTGATGGTAATTCTATTTTTTTTTAATGTTTGAGGTAATTCCATCCTGTTTTCCATAGTGGTTGGATCAATTTACATACATACACTCTTACAAACAATGCACAAGGATTCCGTTCTCCACTTTGTCAGCAAGACTTTCTCAGCAACTTTCTCAGCATCACTTGCTATCTTTTTTTTTTTTTTTTTGATAATAGCCATCCGTACAGGTGTGAGATGATTTCTCACTGTGGCTTTGATTTGCATTTCTTTGATGAACAGTGATGCTGAATATCTTTTCATATACCTATTGGCTACTTATGTGTCTTCTTTGTGGAGATGTTTATTAAATACCTTTGTTGAAGAAGGAAATCATAACCTAATCCATTATTCTTGCTTGGAAAATCCCATGCACAGAGGAGCCTGGCAGGCTACAGTCCATGGAACTGCAAGGAGTTGGACATGACTGAGCAACTGAGAATGAATGCTATTTATTAGTTGGGTTATTTGTTTGGTAGGACTGATTTTGAAGCTGAAACTCCAATACTTTGGCCACCTGATGTGAAGAGCTGACTCATTTGAAAAGATCCTGATGCTGGGAAAGATTGAGGGCAGGAGGAGAAGGGGACGACAGAGGATGAGATAGTTGGATGGCATCACCGACTCAATAGATATGGGTTTGGGTGGACTCCGGGAGTTGGTGATGGACAGGGAGGCCTGGTATGCTGCGGTTCATTGGGTCGCAAAGAGTCAGACACGACTGAGCAACTGAACCGAACTGATTTTTTTTTTACTATTGAATTATGTATTTTAGATATTAACCCTTTATGAGATATATACATGTATAGTGGGCAAATATTTTCTCCCTTTTGTAGTTTGATTTTGGTTTGTTGGTTGTTTTCTTTGCTGTGCAGAAGCTTTTTCTCCTGCATTCCTTTTATTTTCATAAACTACTGTATTTATCTACAATTACCATATTTAAATCTGTACATATTTAATGTAAGCAATGTAATGAGTTTGGAGATAAGTATATACTTGCGTAGGGCTTCCCTGATGGCTCACCAGTAAAGAATCCACCTGTCAATGCAGGACACACAGGTTCCATCCCTGGCTGGGGAAGACCCCTGGAGAAGGAAATGGCCACCCACTCCAGTGTTCTGGTCTGGAGAATCCCACAGACAGAGGAGCCTGGTGGGCTATGGTCCATGGTGTCACAGAGTCAGTCATAGCTGAGCACGCACATACACATTCACTTGTAAAACTACCATCACAATTAAGACTGTTTATTTATGAGGAATTTACTTTTTATTTATGAGCAGTTTACAAGGCTTTACTTTTATGAGAAATCTGAAAGACTCAAACTCACAGAAGTGCAGAGTAAATGGAGGTAGCCAAGGGCTCTGTGTGTGTGTGTGCTCAGTCGTTTCCGACTTTTTGCGACCCCTGTGGACTATAGCCTGACAGGCTCTTCTGTCCATGAAATTTCCCAGGAAAGAATACTGGCATGGGTTGCCATTTCCTTCTCCAGGGTATCTCCCTGACCCAAGGATTGAACCCACATCTCCTGTATCTCCTGCTTGGCAGGCCGATTCTTTACCACTGATCCACCAGGGAAGCTAGGAGAAGGATGAAAATGAGGAAGTATTCATCAAAGAGTATTTTTTTTTTCAGTTCTACAAAACAAATAAGTCTACAAAAGAAGTTTCAGTTCTACAAAATGAATAAGTCCTAAAGGTCTACTGTACAATCTAGAGCCTATAATTAGTAATCTGTACTATATACCTACTCAGTGGACATGGGTTTGGGTGGACTTCAGGAGTTGGTGATGGACAGGGAGGCCTGAAGTGCTGCAGTTCATGGGATCACAAAGAGTTGGACACAACTGAGAGACTGAACTGAACTATATACCTAAAAACTTGCTGAAAGTAGGTATTCAATTTTATTATCACAAAATTAATAATAATAATAAAGAGGCTGGGAGGAGACTTTTAGAAGTGATGGATATGTTATGGCACAAATTGGTGATAGTGTCACAGGTGCATATTTATCTCCAAACTCATCAAATTTATATATTAATTACATGCAGTTTTTCGTGTCAATCATACCTCAATAAAGTATTCTTAAGAGCATCCTTTCTAAAATAAACCCTATCATTTTCATATATGCATCCTAACAAACGTTAAATATCACTGATTGAACTAAGGTACTGTATTTATCCTAATAAATGTTTGGAGGAGACCTCAAATATGATGCAACATTTTGGGGGATATGCAATATAGAACAAGAGCTTGCAAATATAAATGCTTAAGATAAATGACATACTGTCTATGAGCATAGGCATAAGAGAGAGAACTGAGTTTGAAGCTTGGCTTCACTGCTTCCCAGCTGGTGACATTGGGCAAGCTTCCACATCAGAAAATGGGGATGGTAATGACCCTAGAGGTAGTTTTTTAACTTTAAATGATAAATACATGTAATGGTTTGGCAGAAGACCTATCACTTAATAAGCCCTCAGTAAATGGTCACTGTGTCACTAGTTTATTTTGAAAGGTAGCATAGGAAGAGAAAGAGAATGTTAATCCAAGCACTGATAACCTATCTAGTCTGTGAGCTTAATAAAATTCAGGATTTAGTCTCAGAAAACTTAATTAAATATAGTCATTCTCTCACTTCTTTTCCCTATAATTCAATAACTCCATTTTGGAAGGAATCCAAATTTTTGAGGAGCTGGACTCTACTTTTTTGCAAGTGCACTTGCTTTAGCTTCATGATGTGGAACAACAAAGCAGATACGATGCTAGGAAATATGAGATGGCAGAGTGCAAATTTGATGGGCCAAATAGAATTTCAGTGGGTGTAATGATTTTTAGGAACTGACAGCAAGCTGTCTAATACTATATTTCCATATTCATCCTCCAGTAGCATGAGCCACAAAATTCCTAGCTCAAAGCCTTACTGGTTGGCTGGGTTATAACTTTGGGAAGCTTTATAGCTGAACTTTAAAATAAATCCACACGATTTGGGGCTTTAAATTCAATTTTTGGAATATTAATCTAAGAGAACAACAGACATTTATTCTGTCCAAATGTGCCAATGGCTCTCTTAAAACCATGCTCCACAGTTTCTGTGAATGATTAAAAACCTTCTATTGCCTTCTTGTCACCATAAGGTTCATGAAAGGCAGTAACTCCTTAATGGATATTTGTTCACCTGTCTCATCTATTCCAGTAAAAAGCTGAAATACATATACACTTGAATTGCTTTGAGGATTTATTCACAGAGAAATTATCTGTCAGGAAGTTAGTTATATCCACGAGACATTCATTTCCTCTCCGTGTATAGTCGGCCACCAGATGGTAGCTCTCCACTGCTCTCCTGGGCTGTGAATTGGCACTAATTGAAACATCAACACTCACTTCAAGGCTCCTACAGAAGAACCACATCTCCCATTCTCCAAGCCCTCTAAACCACGAATTTAGAGTGTTCTGCATTTAATGTCATTGTTTTTATTTTGCAAAAATCAATAACATCTTCACAGAAAATGTTACACATGGGTTGGGAAAAAAAACCCTTGAAGTTTAATCATTTACATTTCACAAAATTTTATCCTGATTCTAAGTGGTTCCAAATAGCATTTTGTCCATGACAGTACAAAACATTGCATGTGATGATTTCACTCTAAGAAGGATATCATTTTGAATTGCTTTGATTTCATTGGGGATATATGTAGATTTTTAATGATCAGAAATAAAAGTAAATTACTATTTGATTATCTCCTGTATCATTTCCATGACCCTGAACTAGACAGATAAAAGTGCCCTTAAACAGACTATAGCTACTCAATTAAATAATGCCCCATCTCATTATTTTCCAACAAATATTTTATATAGATCAAGTTCCTAATTGTTGACAAAATGCTATAATAAAAATGATTCCATTTATTAAATGCTTACTGAAAACTCACAAGTACTAACCATTGTGCTAGTCATGGCAGGAGAACTAAGGTGGCTATATAATAATTTCTAACAATTTGAGACTTTGTTTTCAGTGGGAGAAACCCAAAATAGATAAAGACACAAAAAGAATGATTTTAGGGAAATTGTGGTGTTAGAGGCACAAAGAATAACTTTGCCAGAAATATAATAAAAAGTAAATTGGATTAGAATAGATTTGGATGAGGAAGGGCATAGAGAGAACATGCATGTGTGCATTCTTAGTCGTTTCAGTTATATCCAGCTCTTCTGCAAGCCCATGTACTGCAGCTCGCCAGGCTCTCCTGTCAATGGGATTCTCCAGGCAAGAATACTGGAGTGGGTTGTCATTTTCTCCTCCAGAGGATCTTCCTGACCCAGGGATTGAACCCAAAACTCCTGCAACTCCAGCACTGGCAGGAGGATTCTGTACCACTGAGCCACCGGGGAAGTCCAGACAGAGAGAACAAGATTATTAAAAATAAAATATGAAAGTAGTCAGTGGGGTAAATTCCAGAGAAGAGATTGAGCATGCCGAACAAAAGGCAAATTGGAGTCCACTCTGGAAGTTAGTTGCTGACTGTACCCAGATGTAGTTTTCACTGACATGGACTTTTTCTGATCATATTAGAAAATAACACAGGATACTCATGTTTATTCTGAGATTAATGGCTCTTCTTGTAGCTCACAGCATGTTCACTTTCACATCTCCTCAGTATGAAATGCTGAAATTGAAAGTCAGATTACAAAGGAGTCGAGGTTTAAAGCGTAACCAAGAACATCAGCCTATGAAATGTGGACGGTGTGGTAGGTCAGAAAGCATCAGCTGTTAGAGATTCAGTTCGGTCGCTCAGTCATGTCCAACTCTTTGTGACCCCTTGAATCGCAGCATACCAGGCCTCCCTGTCCATCACCAACTCCCTGAGTTCAGCCAAACTCATATCCATCGAGTCGGTGATGCCATCCAGCCATCTCATCCTCTGTCGTCCCCTTCTCCTCCTGCCCCCAATCCCTCCCAGCATCAGAGTCTTTTCCAATGAGTCAACTCTTTGCATGAGGTGGCCAAAATATCGGAGTTTCCGCTTCAGCATCAGTCCTTCCAATGAGCACCCAGGACTGATCTCCTTTAGGATGGACTGGTTGGACCTCCTTGCAGTCCAAGGGAATCTCAAGAGTCTTCTCCAGCACCACAGTTCAAAAGCATCAGTTCTTCGGTGCTCAGCTTTCTTCACAGTCCAACTCTCACATCCATACATGACCACTGGAAAAACCTTAGCCTTGACTAGACAGACCTTTGTTGGCAAAATAATGTCTCTGCTTTTGAATATGCCATCTAGGTTGAATATGCCTGCCTAGGTTCCTTCCAAGGAGTAAGCATCTTTTAATTTCATGGCTGCAATCACCATCTGCAGTGATTTTGGAGTCCAAAGAATTAAAGTCTGACATTGTTTCCACTGTTTCCCCATCTATTTCCCATGAAGTGAAGGGACCAGATGCCATGATCTTAGTTTTCCGAATGTTGAGCTTTTTTTTTTTTTTTTTTTTGAATGTTGAGCTTTAAGCCAACTTTTTCTCTCTCCTCATTCACCTTCATCAAGAGGCTTTTTAGTTCCTCTTCACTTTCTGCCATCAGGGTGGTGTCATCTGCATTAGAGTGCATAGAAAAATATATCATACTTCACGGAAATCTGTTTTAAATTAGTTGATCAGCTCTCTCCAAAACTCGATTCAGCTAAAAGATTATTTTAGCAGGAAAAATTCTTGCATGAAAAATTTTTGGAGGCTAAAGAGAACAGTGTGAAGAAAGTACTAATACTTTAGGATGGACGTAAACATTGGCGTTCAACACCTGTGTTCAAATCCGGATTCAGGTTGTGTAACCTCTGCAAGTTATCAAAATTTTTGGTGTCTCTGTTTTCTCCTCTATATAATGAAGTAACTAATACGTACTTCAAAGTGTTGCTTGTGGATAAATTAAATAAGTGCTCAGAATAGTGTCAGAATGTAGTGACCACTCAATAAAAGATAGCTATAAAAAAAAATGTGACCATAGTTTACAAACTGGATAAGCAAGTGAAGAACTGATGGCAAAGAACAAATTACCTGTTTAAAAAAAAAAGACCTATATTTGCCTCCTCTTATACATGGAAAAGGATTGAAATTCTTTTGGAAAAATGCTCTTTCAGAGTTTGAAAGTGAAAGTTGCTCAATTGTGTCCGACTCTTTGCAACCCCATGGACTATACACTCCAAGGAATTCTCCAGGCCAGAATACTAGAGTGGGTAGCCTATCCCTTCTCCAGGGGATGTTCCCAACCCAGGAATCAAACCTGGGCCTCCTGCATTGCAGGTGGATTCTTCACAGCTGAACTATCAGGAAAGCCCATAAGGTTTTTAATGAACTTTGTCATTCTCACAGGATCTGAATCTGTCTCTCTTCCCCTCTCTCCATCTCTATATCCATCTTTCAGAGACTGCTGCTGCTGCTGCTGCTGCTGCTGCTAAGTCGCTTCAGTCGTGTCCGACTCTGTGCGACCCCATAGACGGCAGCCCACCAGGCTCCCCTGTCCCTGGGATTCTCTAGGCAAGAACACTGGAGTGGGTTGCCATTTCCTTCTCCAGTGCATGAAAGTGAAAAGTGAAAGTGAAGTCGCTCAGTCATGTCTGACTCTTAGCGACCCCATGGACTGCAGCCTACCAGGCTCCTCCATCCATGGGATTTTCCAGGCAAAAGTACTGGGGTGGGGTGCCATTGACTACTAGTCAAAAATGCCTGGACTCCACAGTGGGTCTCATCAACAGACTTATTGCTTCAGATCTGGGATATAAACATTTTGCAGAGGTCACATTATTCAGACAATACATAGAATGTGTGTTAGTGGCTCAGTCTTGGCCGACTGCAACCCCATGGGCTGTAGTCTGCCAGGCTCCTCTGTCCATGGAATTCCCCAGGCTAGAATACTGGAGTGGGTTGCCATTTCCTTCTCCAAATACATAGAATATCATATTTCAAAGTGTTAGTTGCTCAGTCATGTCCGACTTTATGTGACTCCCTGGATTATAGCCCACCAGACTCCTCTGTCCATGGGATTCTTCAGGCAACAATACTGGAGTGTGTAGCCATTCCCTTTTCGAGGGGATCTTCCCAACCCAAGGATTGAACTTGGGTTTCCTGCATTGCAGGGAGATTCTTTGTTTCATCTATTTTTTAAACTTTCATATAAATAAAATAACACTATATTTTCCTAATACAGATTTTTTAAGACTTTCTTTTTTGCTCAATATTAGTTTTGAGATTTAGTCGTATTTATTCATATTGATGTTAATCAATTTTCACTTTTCATGTAACATGCTTGTGTGCTGAGTCCTTTCAGTAGTGTGCAACTCTCTGCAATGCTATGGACTGTAGCCCACCAGGCTTCTCTGTCCATGGGATTCTCCAGGCAAAAATACTGAAGTGGATTGCCATTTCCTCCTCTAGGGAATCTTCCCAACCCAGGGATCAAACCCTCCTCTCCTGCTTCTCCCATATTGCAGACAAATTCTTTACTTCTGAGCACCATACCATTCTATAAATGTACCTCGACTTATTCATTTATATATTCTTCAATCAACAAATTTGGGGGATATTTTCCAGTGGTTTTCTATTATAAAATTGCTATTTTAAGTATTCTCATCATATCCTTTGGTACACTCACACAAGAGTCTTTCAAGAAACTACTTGTATGTGTACCTTCAATTTTACTGGATAAAATGATGCCAAATTATTTTCTGAAGTGTCTGTACAAATTTGCCCACCTACAAGTATTAGACAAAAGATCTTCTTGATCCGTACCCCTTCTCATCTTTGATACTTTCAGATCTGTTGATTTTTGCCACAAAGATGTATCTTAACAAAGAGATTCTTATCTATTGAGCAAAAGAGAAAGCAAAAGTTTACATGACCATTAAGTTCTAGTTTTGGTGAATACTAGTAGCATTATTTATGACTGTAACTCATCTTGAAAAGGACCCTTGTGAGGAAGTACATCTAAATACAATCTATAAGTTTTCATTAACAACTAGGCTTGTAACTAGTCAGGTCTTTACTATTTTTGCTTTTTAAAAAGAAAAAATAGTGGACAATAGTAAAATAACAGAAATTTTAATTACTTATATATACTCATGCACATATACAACCTTCCTACATTGTGACAAATGCATATTTACACATCTCTTTTATGTCTAACCTTGTTTATGCTTTATGACTTGACATCTGTCTGTAGAAGCTCAAATTTTACTTGATTTTTCTGATAATATAACAATGAATTTAATCATTTGACAAAATAATAAAATTCTATGAAATCATTATTTCATGTTAATAGGGCACTTACAGATATGTGTGAGAGAGATGTGTCTTATTAGAGGCTTTGTGTGATTAACTTTACAACTCTATTTTCAGTTGGTGGGCAGTAAATGAAACTATGGAAATCACAGTTACACTCAAACAATGTTTTTGGTAGCCCAATTTAATCCTGAGGATTTAAAATATTGAAAACTTTATTGGTTACATCAAACCATAGCTTATCTTAGAGAACTACAGGACTAGGAGGTTAGGGAAATAGTTAATTTAAAATGGACTGAGTTCCACAGCAAGATCTCTTTTGATCTGCTCCTAGAGTAATGAAAATAAAAACAAAAATCAACAAATGTGATCTAATTAAACTTGAAAGCTTTTGCATAGCAAAGGAAATCATAAACCAAACAAAAAGACAACCCACAGAATGGGAGAAAATATTTGCAGACAAAGCAACTGACAAGGGATTAATCTCCAAAATATACAAACAATTCATGTAGTTCAATATCAAAAAAACAAACAACCCAATAAAAAAAAATGGGCAGAAGATATAAACAGACTTTCCTCCAAAGAAAACATACAGATGGCCTGGAGACATGCAAAAAGATGCTCGTTACTATTATTAGAGAAATGCAAAGCAAAACTACAATGAGATATCACCTCACACTGATCAGTACAGCCATCATGAAAATATCTACAAACTATAAATGCTGGAAAGGCTATGGAGAAAGGGGAACCCTCTTACGCTGTTGGTGGGAATGTAAATTGGTACAACCATTATGGAGAACATTATGGAGGTTCCTTAAAAAATTAAAACTAGAGCTACCATATGATCCAGCAGTCCTACTCCTGGGCCTATATTCAATGAAAACCATAACTGAAAAAATACATGCACCACAATGTTCACTGTGGCACTGTTTACAATAGCCAGAACATGGAAACAACCTAAATGTGCATGGCCAGAGAAATGGATAAAGAAGTGATACATATACAGTCATAAAAGAAAATGAAAGAATGCCATTTGCAGTTACATGATGGACCCAGAGATTGTCATACTGAGTGAAATAAGTCAGACACAGAAAGACAAATATCATACGACATTGCTTATATGTGGAATCTAAATAAATGGCACAAATGAATTTATTTACAAAACAAAGAGTCACAGATGTAAAAAAACAAACTTGTGATTACCAGGAAGGAATGGGGATGCGTGATAAATTGGGATATTGGGATTGACATATACACACTACTATACACAAAATAAATTACTAATAAGGACCTACTGTATAGCACAGGGAACTCCACTGAATACTCTGTAATGACCAATATATGAAAAGAATCTAAAGGAGCAAGTATTTCTAAATGTATAACTGATTCACTTTGCTGTTCAGCAGAAATTAAAAACACAACAATGTAAATCAACTATACTCCAATAAAAAATTTTAACAAATAAATGAAATGGATTGAGTTCGTTTTCCATGCTTATGTCTGCTATATAGATATTTGTTTAGATGTAATATAGAGTGAAACTATTTAAGCTTTTATTCCTTTTGTTCTTCTTGTACAATGATTTTTTTAAAGTAATGTTCAGTATTCTTTAAGCACCATACTGGAATACTTTCCATAAATGCCTGTATTGTTCATATTGCTTGAATGTGCTTTTCTTGGTTCTCATTGCCCAAATCAGGACAGAATCTATATAAATCTATAAAGCCCTTAATCATTAACACTATTTCCCCTCACAATAAACTCCAGCTCAGTCATGAAAATATTAATCAATCAATATGGATCCATGAAAAGTCTTGACTGTGAAGGTCCTGAGTGCCTGACCAGTGTGTGTGCCAAGCTGATTGGACCATGTTTTTTTAACAATAGCTTTTTAGTTTGGTGTAGAGAGGGAAAAAGTCTGCCTTTTCACACAATACCGAACCTTGAATAGCCCAATTTCAGCCTAATCACACTGTCCTTAAAATTTCACTCTGCTTGAATAATGGAAAAGGGTGATATGAAAATTGTATGAAACTAGCATGCCCCAGGACAGGTAGAGTAGGATGTAATTACATCTGCTTCAACAGCTGGAGCAACGTGCTGTAAGGAAGGCTTTTCAGGTGACAGAAGTTAATTGCACAGGTTTTAGGGCAGAAGAAAATGTATGTGAAGAAGCAAAGGAAAAGGACACAAACCCAAAAGGGTGTCAGATTTAGATATTTGAGAGAGAGAAAAAAAAAAAAAAAAAGCTTCTTCCAAATTAGAAATGGACATAAAAAGGTAAATGGTGAGCCACTTTTGTTCCATAGAAGAAATATAAAGGAGAATCTTGGCTGAGTGACCTCCCAAGCATAAAGCTCTTCATATTGTACCTGCATATAAAACAGGACAGCCGCCTATAAACCAGGCTGCGATATTTCCCCAGTGACACTGGTCCACAAGGCAGCTCAGTAAGAAAGAGCATATTTTCCCTCAATATCTGTAATGACAGTAGTGTCTATCTTGGATTGGATATTGTAGGGCTATAGAAACCGTGATGCATTCAATCTTGCCTCCAGCTGAAAGACACAAAGCTTTTGAAAGAGACCCTTTGGGTGGCATTTCTCTAATGAAGGCTGAATCACTTGCTGCAAGCTGTGTGAGTTTGTCACAAAGAAGAGAAAGGGACTATGTATGATAGTAGGTGTCATATTGAAAATAAAAGTTTCAAAAGGAAAAAAGGAGTAAGTTGTCTTATCAGTCTTGGTCTAGTCCATCTTCCCTGGAGGGCTACCTTTTTATAGAGTTAGCTGGATATGAGCTATGCTGTACACTCCTGGTAGGTGCACAATAAACACAATTTCTTACAAATATAGTCTTCATTTTGCAATGTTTTCAGAAAGATATATGATAAATCACCAAAAAAGAAATTTTTTGGATTTTGTATAATTACAGACTCTTCTAGAAATGTTGAAGGGTGTACAAGTATTTTTATAAAGCTTGATATTGTGAATTATAACATTTACTCAAGGATATTATCACAAAATCTTTAATTGATACTAATAAATTAATTGTATGGCACTAAGACACTTAACAAAGGCTGACACTTGGCTCAGAGAATGAAAGTTTATTGTTGAATTTTAATGCATAATTCAAATATATCAGTTTTAATTGCTCGTTCTTCCCCCTTCTTTGGACACTTCATTTTGATTAGCTAAAAGTGTTTTGAAGACATTTTTTCAGTTTGCTGAAAAAGTCAAAATCTTTCCTAAGCTAGAATGTAAACACAAACACTAAATCATTTACTAAATATCTGTCAGCAATTTACAATCCTATAACCTCATTTCAAATTAAAATCTCTTAATGATCCATCATTCTCCCCAAGGAAGTTCAGCTTGAAATTCTCAAGGCAAATACAAATTTCTCCTCCAGATTCAACTTAATCCTGATTTCTCATTAGAAGGCTTATTTAGAGTGACATGATGTAATCTGCTTTCTCATTATGGACAGCTGTGTTTATCAGCCTTCAGCTGTTTTAAAGGCACAGATACATTCACCCATGATTTTTGAAATATAAAGCAATTTCAGTTATTTTTTATAGGTTCTTTTGTATACCTTTGCATGAAAATTTTCACCTTACTTTTGTATTTGGTCAACTTCATTTTTATCTCAGTAGTCAGCTATTTTAAAAAAAAGCAGAGTTTTTGGAAAGGAAAGCATAACCCAGATTTTGCTTGTTGAAAGTACTTTTAAAGAAGTGGTGCACTGATAAAGAATCCACCTGCCAATTCAGGAGAGGCATACATACATTTATGGATGTACATACATCCGGAGAAGGCAATGGCAAGCCACTCCAGTACTCTTGCCTAGAAAATCCCATGGATGGAGGAGCCTGGTAGGCTGCAGTCCATGGGGTCGCTAAGAGTCGGACAGGACTGAATGACATCACTTTCAGTTTTCATGTTCACACAATGGAGAAGGCAATGGCAACCCACTCCAGTATTCTTGCCTGGAGAATCCCAGGGACGGCAGAGCCTGGTGGGCTGCCGTCTATGGGGTCGCACAGAGTCGGACACAACTGAAGCGACTTAGCAGCAGCAGCAGCAGCATGTACATAATATGTGTGTATATGTGTGTAAGAAATATAAACACAGAGAAGGATGTGACATTCAGACTTGATCTGATATTGGGGCTAGGAATTGCTAGTTGGAAAGAGCCACTGACAGAATAGAGAAAACTTTCAATGAAAGAGTCACAGGTAAAAGAATTTAAATACAAAAGGTAGAAGGTGAGTTGAGACATCTAAGCCATCAACTTAAACCCTCTTGTCAGTCCCAATTCCTATACTAGTTTGTTGGCGGTGAGTGGTTTCCAGTTTTAAATGGTTTCTTCTATTGGCATTTGATTAGAGGGCAAGAGAACTAACAAGAGCATGCAACTTTACTGACAATAACACAAAAGCTGTAAGCTCAACTCTTTTCTTTCATCTTTTTACATTCATTATAAGACAAAGTAAAACAAATTTAAGAATTTTGAAGGCTACCAAAAAAATGCATGTTCATTTTTATTGGTTGATAATCATAAGTCAACCCATTATACAACTGCAAATGGTTTTCCTTGATGTAAGAGGTGCAACTTATTTATCCAACTGAAAGCCCCAAATATTAGCTAAATGTTAAGAAGATATTTTAATAACACAATGGCAAATATTGTGAATTCAATTCTAAAATCAGAAAATCTCAGGCAAACTGACTGGTTAAAGGATTAGGAACCTTGCATTGCTGAGCTAGCTCATGAAGGTGACATTTTCCTAGGATTAAGAGTTGTGGTTTCAAAATTGCTCACACACATGATCCTGTAGTAAAAACGGAAAGTATGCATCAGCCTAGCATCAGCTAATAATGCTGCTGCTTGTTCCTGGTCTCCTGTAGTCTGGATCCTTGTTGAACAGCCATTTGCAACAGCCAATGGCTTGCTTTGTTGTAGTTTAGTGGCTAAGTCCTGTCTGACTCTGTTGCAAACCCATGGACTGAAGCCCACCAGGTTCCTCTATCCATGGGATTTCCCACACAAGATTACTAGAGTAAGTTACCATTCCCTTCTCCAGGGGATCTTCCTGATCCCGGGATTGAACCAGGTCTCCTGCATAGGCAAGAGGATTTTTTACCACTGAGCTACCAGGGAAGCCCTTAACTTGCTCACCTTCCCATTAGGTGAACTTTCTCTCTTCACAACTTCCTTATCCAGATCCAAAGTACCTTATGGTCTTTCCCTGGCCAATCAGACTGATCCTTACTCTTGTTGGCCAGTCTTATCCTCCTGTCTCCTAAAGCCCTGGCATAACAAAAAGGCATCCTACCTACTTTTACTCAAAGTTACCACCAGATCTCCATTCTTTCAAACCCTATCACTTATGAACAGACAATGCAACTAGAAAATGCAAACAATATTCAGTGGTCACCAAAGACAAACTGAAAGTTAGTCCCCAGGGCAAAAGAGGCAGGTGAAAAAACTCATACATTTAAATATTAAAATAATTCTTTCCTTGGATCTTGAGCTAAATCAAAGTTAGAGTGAATAACAGGTGGAAAAATAGGGGAGGGGGAAGAAGAGAGAAGATATCTCTGTCTATCTGTATTTATTGAGATGTGCCTGTGATGCCGTTTTATGAATGATGGACTATAGTTAGGGTAAACATTTATCTTGGTTTGCCAGAGACAGTTGTAAATTTTGCCTTTTCCTGGTATAATTACTAAGAGCATCTTTTTTGCATTTAAGTGTTCAACTTTGAATAATAAATCTCATGATCATTCTACCTAGAGTCAGAGAAGTTATGGTATGGATGAGTTATAAAAAAAAAAAAAAAAAACAGTTCTGATTGAGAGAAGAGTATTATGACCTGGAAGGCAATGAGCCAGCAGTAGGCAGTGAAGTGATAGGAGACCAGGACTGGAGGTTGAGACTGCTGATTCCTATGTGGGGAAGAGTGAACATATTTGCTTTTGTGGAGCACAGTGTTTGACTTTAAATGTTACAGAAAATGAGATCAACTAAGCAGAGAGAATCCTAGTGATTAAGAATTTTGAAGCCCGTAATTTAGAATTTTAATTAGACTTTAGCCAGTAATCATTTTTCTCCTCAGAATAGGAGCATAGCTGTTCAATTTATACGGACATATCCTTGATTCTTCTGGCTTCAGAAAGTCACAGTTGAAGGCACAAGATACTGAAACCGGTAGAAGTGGCTGTTGCCCTGGTCTAGACACAGGGTGGATAATATACAGACTGTAATTATGCCTGTGCATATGAAGTCAAAAAGAAAGAAAAATCTTAGCTATGTATAGAGTAAGGCTGAGATAAAAACAGCATCCCTTCTCAACTGATACTTATGCATTTCATTGACTTCGAGAATATAAAGAGAAGGGCATTCAAAATACTTTAATTAATAACATGCATCAAGATTTGGGGGCTTCCCTGGTAGCACAGATGGTAAAGAATCCACCTGCAATGCAAAAGTTCCAGGTTTGATCTCTGAGTTGGCAAGATCCCCTGGAGAAGGGAATGGTTATCCACTCCAGTATTCTTTCCTGGAGAATTCCATGGACAGAGGAGCCTGGCGTGCTACAGTCCATGGAGTCACAAACAGATGGACACAGTTGAGCAACTAACACTTTTACTTTTTTCATCAAAATTTTTAACTGCTATGAACTCCCTTTCTTTCTTGACTTTTCTCCTATTTATATCTCAGGAAAAGAAATAAAAGCAAAATGTTAACCAGATAGTATAAATATATCTTAGATTACTTATTTACTATACATACAAATCTTACATACTTTAATGACCAAAAATAAAAATAGTAAATCTGCATTGTCCTGTCCTATGCTCTTAACTAGAGGCATTATATCTTCCGAGCCTTTCCTATCAGTGCCCAGTTGCTGGGTTCTCAGTTCCCAGGGGCTTTTAAATGGCTAACAGGTAACTGTGTATATGTGCTAAGTCACTTCAGTCATGTCTGACTCTGCCACCCCATGGACTATAGCCCACCAGGCTTATCTGTCCATGGGATTCTCCAAGCAAGAATACTGGAGTGGATTGCTATAACCTTTTCCAGGGGATCTTCCCAACCCAAGGATTGAACCCACGTCTCTTATGTCTCCTTCATTGGCAGGAAGGTTCTTTACCACTAGTGCCACTTGGGAAACTCAACAGAGGACTGTAGCTCATGTGAAAAATTAAATTACGTCTAGTTGTGCTTTAGACCTGAAAGCAAGCCCACTAATGAGCCACCTTTGCTTGTACGTTGCTTTTCATTCTCCTTAAATGTGATTAGATTGGATGTAGTGACCATTTTCTTGTTCAGTCACTAAGTCATGTCTGACCCTTTGTGACCCCCATGGACTGTAGCATACCAGGCGTCCATGTCCTTCACTATCTCCTGGAGTATGCTCAAACTCATACCCATGGAGTTGATGATGCTATCCAACCATCTCATTCTCTGCTATTCCCTTCTCCTCCTACCCTCAATCTTTTCTGGCATCAGGGTCTTTTTCAGTGAGTTGGCTCTTTGCATCAGTGGCCAAAGTACTGGAGCTTCAGCATCAGTCCTACCAATGAATATTCAGGATTGATTCCCTTAAGGATTGCCTGGTTGATCTCTGTGGTTCAGATCAGATCAGATCAGTCGCTCAGTCGTGTCCAACTCTTTGCGACTCCGTGAATCACAGCACGGCAGGCCACCCTGTTCATCACCACTCCCGGAGTTCACTCAGACTCACTACCATACAGTCAGTGAGGCCATACAGCCATCTCATCCTCTGTCGTCCCCTTCTCCTCCTGCCCCCAATCCCTCCCAGCATCAGAGACTTTTCCAATGAGTCAACTCTTCACATGAGGTGGCCAAAGTACTGGAGTTTCACCTTTAGCATCATTCCTTCCAAAGAAATCCCAGGGCTAATCTCCTTCAGAATGGACTGTTTTGATCTCCTTGCAGTCCAAGGGACTCTCAAGAGTCTTCTCCAACACCACAGTTCAAAGGCATCAATTCTTCAGCGCTCAGCATTCTTCACAGTCCAACTCTCACATCCATACATGACCACGGGAAAAACCATAGCCTTGACCAGATGAACCTTTGTTGGCAAAGTAATGTCTCTGTTTTTGAATATGCTATCTAGGTTGGTCATAACTTTTCTTCCAAGGAGTAAGCATCTTTTAATTTCATGGCTGCAGTCAGCATCTGCAGTGATTTTGGAGCCCAGGAAAAGAAAGTCAGCCACTGTTTCCACTGTTTCCCCATCTATTTCCCATGAAGTGATGGGACCAGATGCCATGATCTTCGTTTTCTGAATGTTGAGCCTTAAGCCAACTTTTTGACTCTCCACTTTCACTTTCATCAAGAGGCTTTTGAGTTCCTCTTCACTTTCTGCCATAAGGGTGGTGTCATCTGCATATCTGAGGTTATTGAGATTTCTCCCGGCAATCTTGATTCCAATTGCGTTTCTTCCAGTCCAGCGTTTCTCATGCTGTACTCTGCATAGAAGTTAAATAAGCAGGGTGACAATATACAGACTTGACATACTCCTTTTCCTATTTGGAACCAGTCTGTTGTTCCATGTCCAATTCTAACTGTTGCTTCCTCACCTGCATACAAATTTTCAAGAGGCAGATCAAGTGGTCTGGTATTCCCATCTCTTTCAGGATTTTCCACAGTTTATTGTGATCCACACAGTCAAAGGCCTTGGCATAGTCAATAAGGCAGAAATCGATGTTTTTCTGGAACTCTCTTGCTTTTTCCATGATCCAGCGGATGTTGGCAATTTGATCTCTGGTTCCTCTGCCTTTTCTAAAACCAGCTTGAACATCAGGAAATTCACAGTTCACAAATTGCTGAAGCATGGCTTGGAGAATTTTGAGCATTACTTTACTAGCGTGTGAGATGAGTGCAATTGTGTGGTAGTTTGAGCATTCTTCGGCATTGCCTTTCTTTGAGATTGGAATGAAAAGTGACCTTTTCCAGTCCTGTGCCCACTGCTGAGTTTTCCAAATTTGCTGGCATATTGAGTGCAGCACTTTCACAGCATCATCTTTCAGAATTTGGAAAGGCTCACCTGGAATTCCATCACCTCCACTAGCTTTGTTCGTAGTGATGCTTTCTAAGGCCCACTTGACTTCACATTCCAGGATGTCTGGCTCTAGGTCAGTGATCACACCATCATGATTATCTGGGTCGTGAAGCTCTTTTTTGTACAGTTCTTCTGTGTATTCTTGCCATCTCTTCTTAATATCTTCTGCTTCTGTTAGGTCTATACCATTCCTGTCCTTTATTGAGCCCATCTTTGCATGAAATGTTCCTTTGGTATCTCTGATTTTCTTGAAGAGATCTCTAGTCTTTCCTATTCTGTTGTTTTCCTCTATTTCTTTGCATTGATCACTGAGGGAGGCTTTCTTATCTCTTCTTGCTATTCTTTGGAACTCTGCATTCAGATGTTTATACCTTTTCTTTTCTCCTTTGCTTTTCACTTCTCTTCTTTTCACAGCTATTTGTAAGGCCTCCCCAGACAGCCATTTTGCTTTTTTGCATTTCTTTTTCATGGGGATGGTCTTGATCCCTGTCTCCTGTACAATGTCACAAACCTCCATCCATAATTCATCAGGCACTCTTTCTATCAGATCTAGGCCCTTAAATCTATTTCTCACTTCCACTGTATAATCATAAGGGATTTGATTTAGGTCATACCTGCATGGTCTAGTGGTTTTCCCTACTTTCTTCAATTTCAGTCTCAATTTGGCAATAAGGAGTTCATGATCTGAACCACAGTCAGCTCCTGGTCTTGTTTTTGCTGACTGTATAGAGCTTCTCCATCTTTGGCTGCAAAGAATAGAATCAACCTGATTTCGGTGTTGACCATCTGGTGATGTCCATGTATAGAGACCTCTCTTGTGTTGTTGGAAGAGGGTGTTTGTTATGACCAGTGCATTTTCTTGGCAAAACTGTATTAGTCTTTGCCCTGCTTCATTCCGTATTCCAAGGCCAAATTTGCCTGTTACTCCAGGTGTTTCTTGACTTCCTACTTTTGCATTCCAGTCCCCTATAATGAAAAGGACATCTTTTGGGGGTGTTGGTCTAAAAGGTCTTGTAGGTCTTCATAGAACTGTTCAACTTCAGCTTCTTCAGTGTTACTGGTTGGGGCATAGACTTGGATTACTGTGATATTGATTAGTTTGCCTTGGAAACGAACAGAGATCATTCTGTCGTTTTTGAGATTGCATCCAAGTACTGCATTTCAGACTCTTGTTGACTATGATTGCTATTCCGTTTCTTCTGAGGAATTCCTGCCCGCACTAGTAGATATAATGGTCATCTGAGTTAAATTCACCCATTTCAGTCCATTTCAGTTCGCTGATTCCTAGAATGTTGACATTCACTCTTGCCATCTCTTGTTTGGCCACTTCCAGTTTGCCTTGATTCATGGACCTGACATTTCAGGTTCCTATGCAATATTGCTCTTTACAGCATCGGACCTTGCTTCTATCACCAGTCACATCCACAGCTCGGTATTCTTTTGTTCAAATCTATCCTCCTCCCTTACATTTTTGTGTTTGGTATCACTGAGGGACTGAAAATATAACCCCCAGACAAACCCCCTGACTCCTTTAAGGAATTGATCTCTGGTTCAGAGTGCCAAGTCCCTTCAGTTATATCCAACTCTTTGTGACCCTATGGACTGTAGCCCGCCAGGCTCTTCTGTCTACGGGATTTTTCAGGCAAGAATACCAGACTGAGTTGCCATTTTCCTGCTCCAGGGGATCTTCCTGACCTAGGGATTGAACCTGGGTCTCCCGTGTTTCTTGACTGCAGGTGGATTCTTTACTGACTGAGCCATAGAGAGGTCCTGGTAAGTGATTGACAAAAGAAGGAGAAGAGAACCTGGAGGAATCCCTCCCTCCCTTTCCCCACCTCTGCTTCAGACATGTGTCTATGACAGTGACTGTTTCTCCATGTGCTTCCAACCTCCACAACTTCCGGTCTCAGCACCTTTCTTTTCACAACATAATGCCCTCTTCTGATTATGTAAATGGAGGTTTAGAAGCACCCCCACTCCAGTACTCTTGCCTGGAAAATCCCATGGACGGAGGAGCCTGGTAGGCTACAGTCCATGGGGTTGCAAAGAGTCGGACATGACTGAGCGACTTCACTTTCAAGCAATTAGATCTAAATCTAATCTAAAGCAAAGAGATCTAGAGATTTAGACAGAGATTAGAGGCTTAGCAGTTGGAGGTTTAGAGGTTAGAGGTTAAGTGGAGATTTAGAAGAGGTTTAGAATAAGGTTGTTATTATGATCTGACTGACTGTATTCATTTTTTTACAGAAGATTCACAGTTTATGCCTGTTGCCCTGACATAATTATGAAAAGCAGCCTCTTTCATTTTCAAAGATGTTTCAGTTCACAAATAGTATGGTCACTGTACTTATTTACACTCTAAATTTATTTCAATTTTTACAAATTTGAAGATGACAAATTCCCACAGAAAATGTGGAATACAGTAGCATTTCTGTAACTTGACAAACCCTAATTCTTTCCCAAATTATTTGAGCTTCTCTCTTACCCCAGAGGTCCTGGGGTGAGACTAGCTTACATTTTCTCAGAGTATACAAATAATTAATGAGTAAGTTTTGAACACATAAGTGTGTAAATATTCACTTAATGCCTAGAAAGTTTGAATCCATATAAATTATAACAAAAAACACTAAAACTTGTATAAATTGCTAAACAAACCAAAATATTCTTAAATAGTAATGTCCAAAGGAGTAGAATAAACATGAGGATTAGGACGGATATCAGTGTTTTTACCAATGTATCCATGTGGCAATGATGTTTAGGTGTTTATTTGTGCTAGTCTATGGACTAAGTGACAGAGAAAGGACAAGGAGCAAAACAAGATTTATTTGCCTTCAGTGGGGCTCCATTGCTAACAACATGGAGAATTAGAACCACAGTTTTAGGGAGAGAAACCTATAGGCAGATCCGGAAGCAACAGTTAGAACTGGACATGAAACAACAGACTGGTTCCAAATAGGAAAAGGAGTTCGTCAAGGCTGTATATTGTCACCCTGCTCATTTAACTTATATGCAGAGTACATCATGAGAAATGCTGGGCTGGAAGAAGCACAAGCTTGAATCAAGATTGCCAGGAGAAATCTCAATAACCTCAGATATGCAGATGACACCACCCTTATGGCTCTAAGTGAAGAAGAACTGAAGAGTCTCTTGATGAAAGTGAAAGAGGAGAGTTTAACAGTTGGCTTAAAGCTCAACATTCAGAAAACAAAGATCATGGCAAAATCACTTCATGGGAAATAGATGGGGAAACAGTGTCAGACTTTATTTTTCTGGGCTCCAAAATTACTGCAGATGGTGATTGCAACCATGAAATTAAAAGAAGCTTACTCCTTGGAAGGAAAGTTATGACCAATCTAGATAGCATATTCAAAAGCAGAGATATTACTTTGCCAACAAAGGTCCATCTGGTCAAGGCTATGGTTTTTCCTGTGGTCATGTATGGATGTGAGAATTGGACTGTGAAGAAAGCTGAGTGCTGAAGAATTGATGGCTTTGAACTGTGGTGTTGGAGAAGACTCTTGAGAGTCCCTTGGACTGCAAGGAGATCCAACCAGTCCATCCTAAAGGAAACCAGTCCTGGGTGTTCATTGGAAGGACTGATGCTGAGGCTGAAACTCCAATACTTTGTCCACCTCATGTGAAGAGTTGACTCATTGGAAAAGACCCTGATGCTGGGAGGGATTCGGGGCAGGAGGAGAAGGGGACGACAGAGGATGAGATGGCTAGATGGCATCACTGACTCGATGCACATGAGTTTGAGTGAACTCTGAGAGTTGGTGGTGGACAGGGAGGCCTGGCGCACTGCAATTCATGGGATCACACAGAGTCAGACACAACTGAGTGACTGAACTGAACAGAAATATATTACCAAGGGCATGGCATTACCTACTCAATACACATGAGTTTGAGCAAACTCTGGGAGATAACAAAGAATGGGAGAGCCTGGTGTGCTGCAGTCCATGGGGTCGCATAGAGTCAGACACAACTTAGCGACTGAACAAATATATGTCCACATCTTTGATTATTAATGTTCCTCAACACTTAATGCTAATTAAATAAGGACAATTATCTATAGGCAATGTCCAGTATACAAGACATAGCTTGCAATGATGCTTGTAATACCAAAAGTTAGGCAACTGATAGGCTATTAAATAAACACACATACATGTAATTACATGTCTGCTATTATGATTACATTAAAAACTAGAATGTGAAAGTACAAAAATAAATGTAATCATTTTAGAGAACAGTGACTTTATAGTTGTTTTTTCAAACAAACTTTCTGTAATATCATTTTCTCAAGTCCATTTTAAAATAAAAATAAAGAATAAATTCACATTGGCCTGACAAATAATTAAGAATTTAAGACACTGACCTTTGAAGTTACTTTCCTCAAGATGAAAATTAAACACTTATGAAATGAATGCTTCTTTGTTTCATCCTATACATAATACTGTGATGAAGCCTCAGTGTGATTTTAAAAATAACGAATGTGGGCTGAGAGTCACAAGCTGAGGTTTTGTTGCTTTTCTGTCAATATCCAAGAGCTAACTTTGACTAAAATTTCTTGGAGTGTAGTTACTTATCTATAAACAGGTGAACATAAACTCAATTAGCTATTGGTATATAAAAAGCTTTTTAAAAAGGCATAAAACATTTTACGTCTATGAAAGGCTGCTATTACTACCAGCTATAACTAATTGCATTTCCATTGTAAAGTGGGTCTCGTTTGAAATAAGGTTTATATTTTTAAACCTGCATTTATCATTTTATGCTTAAAATGTAATTTTATAGATCACTGATAAATCCAGAGACACACAGTTTTAATATAAATGCCATAAAAGTGGTAGACGGTATCATTCTCCACTGAAAAAAATAGCTATTTTGTTTTCCTTTTTATTGTAATAGTAATGATGTGTGAAAAAGATGTTATACCAAAAAACTCATGTACCATACAACATAATCACTTTTTATTAAAATGAAACTAAAAGATAAAGAAGCCCCTGAGTAGAATGTCCCTAACAAACTGAGAGGACATTAAAATGTGACAGGTTGACAGACAGGATAATCTGAAGAACTCAAACATTTTTATTGAACTTATATGAACAGCCAAGAGATAGGATACAGACAAAATTACTATATTAATTATTTTGTCATTATAATGAGTATTTTAATTGACACAGAATTTATTTAAAAGTTCATTTTTGAATAATGTTGCATTCATAAAAAAACATTCATGTGAAAAGTGCACAATAGCTTAAATAAAGGTAGGGCTTATTCCATATATGTATTTCTACATACACTTGGTATGTCTTCAATACTTATATATTTAAATATTTAAATAACAATAAGTAATACTGAAATATAGTACACATGTTTATGGATGTATACCAAGCTCCTAGAAGAGTGACTGACACGTAGTAGGTGTCAATAAGTATTTTTCAAAAGAAAGAACAGATGATACACAGAAAAAAATATCCAATTTCTCACCTAAGCTCTTTCAAGTTATATTATTGTTAAAATGTCTCTCTCAAAAATGTACTATTTATTAGAAAAAATGGTACTGATGAAACTATTTCTGGGGCAGGAATAGAGTCAGAGACAGAGAGAACAGACTGTGCACACAACGAGGGGAGGAGAGAGGAATGAACTGAAAGAGTAACATTGACATATATACACTGCTGCTGCTGCTGCTAAGACACTTTAGCCGTGTCCAACTCTGTGTGACCCCATAGACAGCAGCCCACCAGGCTCCCCCGTCCCTGGGATTCTCCAGGCAAGAATACTGGAGTGGGTTGCCATTTCCTTCTCCAATGCAGGAAAGTGAAAAGTGAAAGGGAAATCGCTCAGTCGCGTGGGTTCTTCGCGACCCCATGGACTGCAGCCCACCAGGCTTCTCCGTCCATGGGATTTTCCAGGCAAGAGTGCTGGAGTGGGGTGCCATTGCCTTCTCCGACATATATACACTACATGTGTAAAATAGGTAGCTAGCAGGAAGCAAGTGTTCAGCACGAGGAGCTCAGCTCAGTGCTCTGTGATGACCTGGAGGGCTGGAATAGCAGTGTGGGGCCGGGAGGGGGCGGTTAGAAGGGATGGGATATATATGTGTGTGTGATTAGTTGCTCAGTCATGTCCAATTCTTTGTGACCCCATGGACTGTAGCCCAACTGGCTCCTCTGTCCCTGGGGATTCTCCAAGCAAGAATACTGGAGTAGGTTGCCATGCCCTCCTCCTGGAGATCTTCCAACCCAGGGATTGAACCCAGGTCTCCCACACTGCAGGCAGATTCTCTACCATCTGAGCCACCAGGGAAGCAGGTATATATACATATATATTTACAGCTAATTCACAATGTCTTAGAGCAGAAACCTGGGCTTCCCTGGCGGCTCAGATGATAAAGAAACTGCCTGTGATGCAGGAGATCAGGTTCAATCCCTGGGTCAGAGAGATCCCCTGGAAAAGGAAATGGCAACCCACTCCAGTATTCTTGCCTGGAGAATTCCATGGACAGAGAAGCCTGGCAGGCTACAGTCCATGGGGTTGCAAAGAGTTGGGCATGACTGAACACATCTACCTATTCACAACTTAGTGGCTTAAACGACAATAAACTTTAATAACTCTCAGTTTTTATGTGTCAGCTATGTGAAGATGGCTCATCTGGGAAGTTCTGACTCCGTGGATCTTGTGAGGTTACAGCCAAGTTGTCAGCCAGGGCTGGAGTCATCTGAAGGCATGTCCAGGGTTTGCAGATCTGCTGTAAAGGAGGCTTCTCATGACTCAATTGACTGACAAGTTGGTGATGACTGTTAGCAGGAGATCTAAGAATCTCCCCACCTGGACTTTTATCGTGATTCCTGGAACACGGTCATAACAAGGCAGCCCCAGGGCCCGAGAATGAGTGATGAGAGCTAAAGATAGAAGGCATGGCATCTTTTGCAATCTAGCCTCAGAAATCACACTTTGCCACTCTCATGACATCCCATCCTTTGAAAAGAGTCACTGACTGCAGCCTACATTCAGCACAACAGAAGAATGAGTCTGCTCCTTCTGAAAAGAGGAATATAAGAGAATTTGTGGACATATTTTAAAACCACTAAAGCTACTTAACTGACTTTACATATAAGCTCCTTATCTGTTGCTATAGTCATATAGGGGAAATGAATGAGGGGAGACTTTTCATTTTACAATAAATTAAGTCCTATTATCTTCCAATAGATATTCTTGCACACTAAGAACCTTTCCCCCCAGAACTAGTCAAGTTATTATCTCCAATTTCAACTCCATTTTGCCTATGAGTACACATTATATGTAGAGGAAAACACTTTATTACCAAAGGGTCTAATATTTACTGTCTGGACTATTCTAGGTATCCATAATGATATCATGGTATTCTAGGAGGTATCCATCCTCCCAGGGATGCTTATTAATAATGCAGATCCTTGGATTTCAACCCAGACTGACTAAATTAGAGTATTGAGTGTACGATACTGGGATCTTCATTTTTGACAAGTTCCTAAGGCTGATTCTGATTCTAGCTGGTCCATGAACTCTAATCTAATAGGCTCAGGAAAAAAGAACTGGTGATTTAGGTTGTTTCCATGTCCTGGCATGGAAAAAACCTAAACGCCTATTTACAGATGAATGGATAAAGAAGGCATGATATACACAATGGAATATTACTCAACCATAACAAGGAACAAAACTGGGTTGTTTGTAGAGATGTGAATGGGCTGAGAGCCTGTCATACAGAGTGAAGTAAGTCAGAAAGACAAAACCGCATATCATATATTAACACGTACATGTGGAATCTAGAAAAATGGTACTGATGAACCTATTTCCAGGGCAGAAATAGAGATGCAAAGGGAATGAACATGTGCACACAGTGGGGGAAAGGAAAGAGGGAACAAATTGGGAGATTAAGATTGACATCTATACACTCCCATGTGTAAAACAGACATGTGGGAACCTACTGAATAGCACAGGGAGCTCAGCTTGGTGCTCTGTGATGACTTAGATGGGTGGGATATGGTGCAGGATGGGAGGGAGGTTCTAGAAGAAGAGGAAATACGTATATATATAGCTGACTCACTTCACTGTACAGCAGAAAAACATAACATTGTAAAGCAATGATACTGCAATTAAAAAAGAAAGAACTGGTAAAACAGGGCATCATTTTTAGTGTAACCACGCTAAGACAAATGTCTAGATATAATTTCTCATGTCGGGCCAAAGAACTAAATAGACATTTCTCCAAAGAAGACATACAGATGGCTAACAAACACATGACAAGATGCTCAACATCACTCATTATCAATTCAGTTCAGTCAGTTCAGTCACTCAGTCATGTCCAACTCTTTGTGACCCCTTGAACCACAGCACGTCAGGCTTCCCTGTCCATTGCCAACTCCAGGAGTCCACCCAAACCCATGTCCATTGTATCAGTGATGCCATCCAACCATCTTATCCTCTGTCATCCCCTTCTCCTCCTGCCCTCAATCTTTCCCAGCATCAGGATCTTTTTAAATGAGTCAGCTCTCGGCATCAGGTGGCCAAAGTATTGAAGTTTCAGCTTCAACATCAGTCCCTCCAATGAACACCCAGGACTGATCTCATTTAGGATGGACTGGTTGGATCTCCTTGCAGTCCAAGGGACTCTCAAGAGTCTTCTCCAACACTACACTTCAAAAGCATCAATTCTTTGGTGCTCAGCTTTCATTATAATCCAACTCTCACATCCACACGTGACTACTGGAAAAACCATAGCCTTGACTAGATGGACCTTTGTTGGCAAAGTAATGTCTCTGCTTTTTAATATGTTGTCTAGGTTGGTCATGGATGGAGGAGCCTGGTGGGCTGCAGTCCATGGGGTCGCTGGGAGTTGGACACGACTGAGCGACTTCACTTTCTCTTTTCACTTTCATGCACTGGAGAAGGAAATGGCAACCCACTCCAGTGTTCTTGCCTTGAGAATCCCAGGGACAGGGGAGCCTGGTGGGCTTCCGTCTATGGGGTCACACAGAGTCGGACACGACTGAAGTGACTTAGCATAGCATAGCATAGGTTGGTCATAACTTTACTTCCAAGGAGCAAGCATCTTTCAATTTCATGGCTGCAATCACCATCTGCAGTGATTTTGGAGCCCAGAAATCATTACCACTCATTATCAGAGAAATGCAAATCAAAACCACAATGAGGTACCATCTCATACCAGTCAGAATGGCTGCTATCCAAAAGTCTACAAACAGCAAATGCTGGAGAGGGTGCAGAGAAAAGGAGCCCTCTTACACTGTTGGTGGGAATGCAAACTAGTACAGCCACTATGGAGAACAGCGTGGAGATTCCTTAAAAAACTAGAAATAGAACTTCTATATGACCCAATAGTCCCACTGCTGGACATACACACCAAGGAAACCAGAATTGAAAGAGACACATGTACTCCAATGTTCATCGCAGCACTTTTTACAATAGCCAGGACATGGAAGCAACATCTTCGATATCCATGGATAGATGTCCATCCATAAACGAATGGATAAGAAAGCTGTGATAAATATACACAATGGAATATTACTCAGCTATTAAAAAGAATGCATTTGAATCAGTTCTAATGAGGTAGATGAAACTGGAGCCTATTATACAGAGTGAAGTAAGTCAGAAAGAAAAATGCCAATACAGTATATTAATGCATATATATAAGATTTAGAAAGATGGCAATGATAACCCTGTATGCAAGACAGCAAAAGAGACACAGATGTAAAGAACAGACTTTTGGACTCTGTGGGAGAGGGCGAGGGTGGGATGATTTGAGAGAATAGCATTGAAACATGTATATTACCATATGTGAAATAGATAGCCAGTCCAGGTTTGATGCAGCAGAGACATTACTTTGCCAACAAAAGTAATGCCTTCATCTAGTCAAGGCTAAGGTTTTTTCTGTGGTCATGTATGGATGTGAAAGTTGGACTGTGAAGAAGGCTGAGCACCAAAGAACTGATGCTTTTGAACTGTGGTGTTGCAGAAGACTCTTGAGAGTCCCTTGGACTACAAGGAGATCCAACCAGTCCATTCTAAAGGAGATCAGCCCTGGGATTTCTTTGGAAGGAATGATGCTAAAGCTGAAACTTCAGTACTTTGGGCACCTGATGCAAAGAGTTGACTCATTTGAAAAGACCCTGATGCTGGTAGGGGTTGGGGGCAAGAGGAGAAGGGGACAACAGAGGATGAGATGGCTGGATGGCATCACTGACTCAACGGATGTGAGTCTGGATGAACTCCGGGAGTTGGTGATGGACAGGGAGGCCTGGTGTGCTGCGATTCATGCGGTCACAAAGAGTCGGACACAACTGAGCAACTGATCTGATCTGATCTGACAGGGTGCTCAGGGCTGGTGCACTGGGATGACCCTGAGAGATGGGATGGGGAGGTAAGAGCGAGGGGGTTTAGGATGGGGAACACATGTACACCCATGGTTGAGTCATGTGAATGTATGGCAAAAACCACCACAATATTGTAAAATAATTAGCCTCCAATTAAAATAAAAAGTAAAATTTTTAAAAAAGAAAAAAAAAATTTCTCATGTCAGAGGCTATTTAAGGGAAGTGAAAGTGTTAGTCGCTAAGTCTTGCCTGACTCTTTGCAACCCCATGGACTGTAGCCCACCAGGCTTCTCTGTCCATGGAATTCTCCAGGCAAGAAACTGGAGTGGGTAGCCATGCCCTTCTCCAGGGAATCTTCCTGACCCATGGATCAAACCCCAGTCTCCTGCATTACAGGCAGATTATCATATGAGTCACCAGGGAAGCCCAGTTAAGAGGAAGAGGATTGCAAATGTGCTTTTTTTTTCTTCCTTCAACTTTATGAACTACAGCATCAAATAGAACTAGTAGAGGAAAATCACAGTATTTTTCACAACTCTACTGTTAATTAGGAACTAAGCAAGAAGTATTGATGGGCTTAAATCATTATAGAAACCTGAAAACGTTTTTGAAATGAAAAATTGTATCCCTTAAAATTAAGTTTCTGAGTTACAAAACAGGAAAGGAAAGAAATCAAGCATCACTCATCACCAGTTACAAAAGATATTATGAAAAATGTTGCCTCATAAAGCAAAAGGAAGGAGAAAGTCCTGACTGTGACTCTTCCCAGACAACAGTCATGTTTGCGATTATTTTCTGAAAATAAACAAGCCATTGTTTAATATTTGTAAAATGTCAGAAAATAATTAAGTAAACAGCTCTAACTGTATTAAATTTTATTCAAACAATTTTCAATGCACAGTATTTTACATTACCCTTTTAAATGTTTCATTTTATATTAGGATACAGCCAATAAACAATGTTGTAATAGTTTCAGGTGGAAAGTAAAGGGATTCAGCCATACCTGTACATTTATTCATTCTCTCCCAAACTCCCCTTCCATCCAGGCTGCCACATAACATTGAGCAGTTTCATACGGTAGGTCCTTATTGGTTACCCCTTTTAAATACAGCAAAGTGTGCATGTCGATCCCAAACTCACTGATGCTGCTGCTAAATCGCTTCAGTCATGTCCGACTTTGTGTGACCCCATAGATGGCAGCCCACCAGGCTCCCCGTCCCTGGGATTCTGCAGGTAAGAACACTGGAGTGGGTTGCCATTTCCTTCTCCAATGCATGAAAGTGAAAAGTGAAAGTGAAGTTGCTCAGTCATATCCGACTCCTAGCAACCCCATGGACTGCAGCCTACCAGGCCCCTCCATCCATGGGATTTTTCAGGCAAGAGTACTGGAGTGGGTTGCCATTGCCTTCTCCCCCAAACTCACTAGCCATCCCTTTTTAAGTAAGTTTGGAGCTTCATGAAAGATGACCCGCAGCTGTATCGTTTTCCATTCATTCACAATACTGGAGGAATGAAGGCAACAGTGGGGCATCCCAGGTGGGGCTAGTGGTAAAGAATCCGCCTGCCAATGCAGGAGAATAAGAGACTAAAAGAGTTGAATCACTGGATCAGGAAGATCCCCTGGAGGAGGGCACAGCAACCCATTCCAGTATTCCTGCCTGGAGAATCCCACTGACAGAGGAGCCATGGGGTTGCAAAGAGTTGAACACAATTGAGCACAGCACGGCTTTTTGGGGGTTAGTTTTATACCAGGATTCTGATCCAGACGCACAACCACATTCCGCTTTTTTAGTACTACACTTTGTCTTTTCTGTGATAAGCCTTGCTTATTAGAACCAAGCCAAGTTGTATTCCTATCAGAAATTCATGTTATCTGTGTATACATGGATAAGCCTTTATCTAGATACATTAATTTAAATGTTTTTATTTTCCTAGTTATTGATTTTCTTTAAGTGACTGAGTATAACACTAAAGTGTACAATTAAAATAAATAAATTTATATTTTAAAAAAAAAATTACATAAGGAGCATTTTAAAAGTTACAAGTTTAAGACTTGTATCCCAAAGATTCTGATTCAGAATTCTTAGTCAGGAATTACAATATACTTTGTTTTACCCTTTATAAAAAATTCCTTTAGCTATTTTTAAAAGAGCACATGTTTATATAAACAAAAAGTTGAAACCTAAATATTCTCAAAGCATAATTTAAACATTCCCCTGTATTCTTTTTTTCTATTTCACACCTATTAGGTTAACAATCTGCTGTGAATCCCTCTATAATTTTCTATATGCTCAAATAAACAAGTTCATCTATTTTATTTGTTTATAAATGGGATTATATAATAAATATTATCTGCACATTTTTTCACTTAATCCCAGGGACAGAGGAGCCTGGTGAGCTTCCGTCTGTGGGGTCGCACAGAGTCAGACACGACTGAAGTGACTTAGCAGCAGCAGCAGCATGCATTGCTGATATCATGTAAATATGTTTAGACCAATCTCATTATTTCAATTATGCAGTATTTCATTCCATGATATACTACAGTTTTTTTCCATGATATACTACAGTTTTTTTCCATGGTATACTACAGTTTTTTAATTCCTTTGCACACTGATGGAGTTAAGTATTATTTCTATACCTGTGAGCTGGGTGCTTCCAGAGGTGAAACCTAACAGAAATTTTTTAGATAGCCTCCGAATCCAGTATATTCTTGAACACAGTATGCTGCTGCTGCTGCTAAGTCGCTTCAGTTGTGTCCGACTCTATGCGACCCCATAGACAGAAGCTCACCAGGCTCCCCCGTCCCTGGGATTCTCCAGGCAAGAATACTGGAGTGGGTTGCCATTTCCTTCTCTAATGCATGAAAGTGAAAAGTGAAAGGGAACTCGCTCAGTCGTGTCCAACTCTTAGCGACCCCATGGACTGGAGCCTACCAGGATCCTCCGTCCATGGGATTTTCCAGGCAAAAGTACTGGGGTGGGGTCCCATTGCCTTCTCCTGAACACAGTATAGCTTATTGACAATTACAGAAGAAGACATAGAATGCAAGTTGTATAACAGCAACACAAATAACTTCAGCAGGAACATTAGTCATCACCCTTTTTATATTGTCTTGTCCTCTTGCTTTAAAAATGTCTTCAATTCACAATATCTTAATCTGCTGGTGTTTTTATTTTGAAATGTGATTGCTAATCAGTGGTATCTGGCTTTTAAATTTAAATAGAAATTTCCAAGTTACTTTTTTAAACGCTGCATCAGTTCATACTTCATAAACATTGTAAGATGGTATTCATTTTCTTGCATCATTACTAGCATTAGATTGTATTACTCTTTGTAGTTTTTCTAGATTTGAAAAGATAATCACAATACCTCATTGTTGATCTAATTTACAAAATGCATGACACAAAAGGCCAGTGTCTCCAAAATGCTCTAATCTCTTACAAACTAATAACAAAAGAAAACATCCCAATGGAAAAAATGCACAAGGAGTATGAATAAGCAATTTAAAAAAAGGAAATTCAAGTGGCCAATAATCATATTAAAAAATACTGGGCCTCATGAAAAGTAGAAGACATATCTCCCCAAGAAAGATGTAAGTTCCACGAGGTAGCAATTTTTGTCTGTTCTGCTTATTGATGTACATGGTGCATCTCCCAGCACCAAGAGCAGTGCCTGGCACATGACAGGTCCTCAGTAACATATGGTGAATGCTTGGTGTCTGTGCAGAGAGACTGACAATAATGGAGGAAAAGAATCTGCTTTAAAAAATCCAGAATGACACCAGACTCATTCACTCAAATGGAACAGAAGAAAAAAGTAAGACGTGTACTAAAAATCAGGTATTAATTGAAGGTACTCTGGCACATGCAAAGGCCAAGAGCTAAGCTTTTAATGAAGGGGAAGATGTGAACAAAACTCTCTGTGCTTTTTGTGTGGGTGTAGTGGAAGAACATTCTAGATTCAGGCATTGGCTGAGCCTTCAGTGAAATATCCACTCTTCATGAGTTAAGCAGTACTTGCCATCCAAAATTTCTATCCATGTAAATACAAACTCAAGCCACCTTCTTACTCCTTCATTATTATTATGAATGACCAAATGAGAACCATTAGACATTTGAGGAACTCTTACAAGTCAAAGGAAGAAACAAAGATGAAAGGAAAAGAGGTCCTAGAGGATACAGAGATAATTCAGGGAACAGAGAAACTCAATGAACAAAAGGAAGGAAGGAAAGTCAATTCATTATGTCAAAGAAATGGCAATCCACTCCAGTATTCTTGCCTGGAAAACCCTATGGACAGAGGAGCCTTGCAGGCTACAGTGCTTGGGATTACAAAGAGTCAGACATGACTTAGCAACTGAGCACAATCTTGTAAATAATACTGCAGTGTACACGAGGCTGCATGTATCTTTTTAAACTATAGTTTTCTCTGGTAATGTGCCCAGAAGTAGGATTTCTGGATCATATGGTAGTTCTATTTTCGGTTTTTTAAGGAACCTCCATACTGTTTTACATAGTGGCTGTAACAAGAGCCAGGACATGGAAGCAACCTAAATGTCCATCAACAGAGGAATGGATAAAGAAGATGTTGTACATAAACACAATGGAATACTACTCAGCCATAAAGAAGAACAAAATAATGCCATTTGCAGGAACATAAATAGACTTAGAGACTGTCATATTGAGTGTAATAAATCAAACACAGAAAGTCAAATGTCATATAACATCACTTATACATGGAGCTTTATAAAAAAGGGGTACAAGTGAACTAATTTACACAACAGAAGTAGAGTCACAGATGTAGAACAAATGTATGGTTACCAGGGGATGGAGGAGAGGGAGAGCTGGGAGATTGAGATTGATACACACACACTACTACACATAAAACAGATAATAAGGACCTACTGTATACCACAGGGAGCTCTTCTCAATACTCTGTAATGGCCTATATGAGAAAAGAATTTTAAAAAAAAAAAAGAGTGGATATCTGTATATGTATATATAACTGATTCATTTTGCTGTGCACTTGAAACTAGTACATTGTAAATCAACCATATTGCAACAAAAAATTTTAAAATAGGAATGCAAAATAATTTGTAGCTATGTAAATTATATCCAATAGAGGTTTAACTGATTTTTTTACCCACTGTGGAAAACATCAGTTTTTCCTTCATTTGCATATTCATCTTGATATCCCTAATCTATAAATGTATTCCTCCTTTGATCTGGAGGAACATCTTACCAATTCTCTCTTTAATACCTAAAAAATAATTTAGATAAAATCTTTAAACTGTTAAAAAAATTTTTTTTAAGTGTCAAGATAGGACTGGCATCCAGCCAGGAAATCCTGCAAATACAAATCTGAGCAGAATAAAAAAGAAATACAGAAGAAAAAAAGCTACAACTTTAATGCTTGAAAAACAGCATGGCAATATGATTATATTTCATTTCTCTTATTCCAGAGAGAAGAATCGTGAGTTGGCCAAGCAGCCAGATGACATGGAAGGAGAAAAGTGCTGAGGAGTCACTGCTTCCAGCATGAACTGTAGACGCATAATGAAATTAACACCCTCCTTGTACAAATTCAAATGACAGCTTGTGCATGTACGAGCTTTCCTGTGTGCGCATGCTCAGTTGCCAACTCTTTGCGGCCTCATGGACTGTAGCCTGCCAGGCTCCTCTGCCCGTGGGACTTTCCAGGTAAGAATACTGGAGTGGGTTGTCATTTCCTTCTCCGGGGGATCTTCCAGACCCAGGGACTGAACCTGCATCTCTTGCGCCTCCTGCATTGACAGGTGAATTCTATAACACGATAATGTATATTTGAATCGTTACTTAATGTAAACAGTGCCTTAACTAGAAAGTACCTTGGAGATGGAAATTTTAGATGAGCCAGGGAAGGGGATGATTCCATGTAACAATCATCAAATCCCTCAAGCTTATCAAGTTGGTCACTTATCTGCTCTAGGATCTGAAGTAGTGAATGGCATTCAGGGACTGGGTAACAATGTTGGTGGAAACATGAGAAAATATTCATTCCTTTGTTTTTTGGTTTTCCTAATTCTTGAGTCTTCTTAAAATCATCTTCTTCTATATTTATTGAAACATAAAGTCATTTTAATTATTTCTTAGAAATAAGTGACATATAGAACCAGAATTTAATTTTTCTCATAGCATACGAAAATTTTAATTTAGTGACATATCAAAAAGAAATTGAAAGGCCAACTGCTTAGAAAAAAAAAGTTCTGGGCTAGAAACTGAGGATTATCTCTTAAAATTCCATGTTTGTCATCAAATGCTAGTGTGGTCTCTACCTGTCATGGGGTCACACATAGATAATATGAGCAATTTGGGAAGGAAAAGAGACAAAGAAAAAATTATTTATATTTTATAGTTACTATTGAGCTGTTTCATAGTGACAGGATGCAATAAAAATACCTGATCAATAATATATTATTTTTATGGAACCATGCACTTAATCTATCAAATGACTTAGCACTTTCTCAAACCCCAAACAAATTACTTTTGAAATGTATTCTTTTCATTCTTGAGTTTGAAATCACAGAGTAAATTGTCTTTACATACTATAAGCAGTTCCAAAGAATAGCAAGGAGAGATAAGAAAGGCTTCCTCAGTGATCAATGCAAAGAAATAGAGGAAAACAACAAAATGGGAGAGACTGAAGATCTCTTCAAGAAAATTAGAGATACCAAGGGAACAGTTCATGCAAAGATGGGCTTAATAAAGGACAGAAATGGTAAGAACATAACAGAAGCAGAAGATATTAAGAAAAGGTGGCAAGAATACATAGAAGAACTGTACAAAAAAAAGCTTAATGACCCAGGTAACCACAATGGTGTAATCACTCACCTAGAGCCAGACATCCTAGAATGTGAAGTCAAGTGGGCCTTAGGAAGCATCACTATGAACAAAGCTAGTGGAGGTGATGGAATTCCAGTGGAGCTATTCCAAATCCTCAAAGATGATGCTGTGAAAGTGCTACACTCAATATGCCAGCAAATTGGGAAAACTCAGCAGTGGGCACAGGACTGGAAAAGGTCAGTTTTCATTCCAATCCCAAAGAAAGGCAATGCCAAAGAATGCTCAAACTACCACACAATTGCACTCATCTCACACGCTAGTAAAGTAATGCTCAAAATTCTCCAAGCCAGGCTTCAGCAATACGTGAACCATGAACTTCCTGATGCTTAAGCTGCTTTTAGAAAAGGCAGAGGAACCAGAGATCAAATTGCCAACATCTGCTGGATCATGGAAAAAGCAGGAGAGTTCCAGAAAAACATCTATTTCTGCTCTTTTGACTATGCCAAAGCCTTTGACTGTGTGGTCACAATAAACTGTGGAAAATACTGAAAGAGATGGGAATACCAGACCACCTGACCTGCCTCTTGAGAAACCTATATGCAGGTCAGGAAGCAACAGTTAGAACTGGATATGGAACAACAGACTGGTTCCAAATAAGAAAAGGAGTTCTTCAAGGCTGTATATTGTCACCCTGCTTCTTTAACTTCTATGCAGAGTACATCATGAGAAATGCTGGGCTGGATGAAGCACAAGCTGGAATCAAGATTGCCGGGAGAAATATCAATAACCTCAGATATGCAGATGACACCACCCTTATGGCAGAAAGTGAAGAGGAACTAAAGAGCCTCTTGATGAAAGTGAAAGTGAAGAGTGAAAAAGTTGGCTTAAAGCTCAACATTCAGAAAACAAAGATCATGGCATCCGGTCCCATCACTTCATGGGAAATAGATGGGGAACAGTGGAAACAGTGTCAGACTTTATTTTGGGGGCTCCAAAATCACTACAGATGGTGACTGCAGCCATGAAATTAAAAGACGCTTACTCCTTGGAAGGAAAGTTATGACCAACCTAGATAGCATATTCAAAAGCAGAGACATCACTTTGTCAACAAAGGTCCATCTAGTCAAGGCTATGGTTTTTGCTATAGTCATGTACGGATATGAGAATTGGACTATAAAGAAAGCTGTGCGCTGAAGAATTGATGCTTTTGAACTATGGTGTTGGAGAAGACTCTGAGAGTCCCTTGGACTGCAAGGAGGTCCAACCAGTCCATTCTAAAGGTTATCAGTCCTGGGTGTTCATTGGAAGGACTGATGTTGAAGCTGAAGCTCCAATACTTTGGCTACCTGATGTGAAGAGTTGACTCATTAGAAAAGACCCTAATGTTGGGAAACATTGAGGTCAGGAGGAGAAGGGGACGACAGAGGATGAGATGGTTGGATGGCATCATCCACTCAATGGACATAAGTTTCGGTAAACTCCAGGAATTGGTGATGGACAGGAAGGCCTGTCATGCTGCGGTTCATGGGGTTGAAAAGAGTCGGGCACAACTGAGTGGCTGAACTGAACTGAACTATAAAATACCCACTTGCCAAGGCAGGAGATGATGTAACAGAGGCAAGTTCCTTTCCTGGGTTGGGAAGATCCCTTGGAGGAGGGCATAACAACCCACTCCAGTATTCTGGCCTGGAGAATCCCATGGACGGAGGAGTCTAGCAGGCTTCCATCCGTGGGGTCTTTTAAAAAGACGACATAAATGAAGAGACTTAGCATTCACACACACAAAAGTACAATGCCATCATTCTGTGTGCATGCATTCTAAGTCACTTCAGTCCTGTCTGACTCTTTGCAACCCTATAGACTATAGATCACCAGGCTCCTCTGTCCGTGAAGATTCTCCAGGCAAGAGTGGGGTTGGAGTGGGTTGCCATGCCCTCCTCCAGGGGTTCTTCCTGCCTCAGAGATCCAACCCACATCACCTGTGGCTCCTGTGTTGCAGGTGGATTCTTTACCACTGAGTCACAGGGGAAGAAGCCCACCATCATTCTAGCAGAAGTGATTCTTTTCCACCAAATTTTATTTTAAAATATGATGAATCTTTATACAACAAACATTATTTCCCTCATTGTCAAAGTTGGAAGAGAAAAGCATTACTTGGTTAGACACAAAAATATTATCTCAGTTTAAAATATTATCCACAAAATCCATTCTCAAGAGTGTAGAATCAAAAACTCTATGTTGAAGATATAGGTTAATTTTAAGAAAATTTAAATTGTCTTTGGAAACTATTTTGAGAAAAAGGATATAATTATTCATTCCATTAAAATATGTTTTGCTATTCTACTGCAATTTAGTCAAATGAGAAAAACACTAAAAGGAATTAAAACTTCTCTCTGGTTTCACTGGAATAAAAAAAAAAGGATAATGAGCAAATAAAGTGGCGAAGTGGAGGGGAATCAGATTTACAATACATAAGTTTCAGAAGGAAAATTTGAGACATTATTCAGCAGACAGTTGTTGAATCATAAAAGGACATTAAGGTGGGGAGTGTCAAAATTGTCGGCTATAGTTGTAAGCTATAATCTTCTTAAAGAAGATTGATCTTGACTATCTGAGAGTTGACCTCTGAGAGCTGTGTTCCAGAAAAGTGTGGTTAATAAGTCTTTGCTCTATGTGGACATCTAAGAAGCAAAGGTATGTGCAGGAACCCTTACTTTGGTTCTGCCCTTGAAATAAATAGCCACTCAGTACTTTAAAATGTCACACCGATGTCAGCACATCACCTTTGTGAGCTAGGCGTATTTGACGAATTTTTTTCAGTATCAGGTCTTATTAACATCCAAAGAGATCTGTAGATGTCTCAGACACATTTTCATGGTTCACTTTGCCTACAGGCTTCTGCTTCTGTATATGCTATTTCTAGGCTTCACTATGCTTCTCCAGATATAAAACTGAGAAGAAACTTTGAAATGATCCCAAGATCCACTCCTGGAATTTTTCATAAGTATAGAAAATTTCACCAGGGGAGATTAAGGGGTGCTTTATATCATAACAAGACAAATAACCTTTAAGGGAACATGAACCAACATTTTTAATTGTCCTTTAGCCTACTCACCTCCCCAACGCTTATTAATCTCCATCATTCCAGCATTTTTTTCATTTTATAAGCACCTCTTTTGCTCTTCTCTTTTTTGTCACTTCATATTTTTTTCCTCTCTTCCATTTTGGACCAAAAACTAAAAATTGCTAATCTTCTACCCATTAAAAATATAGCTTCCTTCTCCTACATATGATGATTTGGTATCTAACAACATTCATGCCACCCTGGTCCCATCTAGCCTAAGACTGCAAAGTGTTTCCAAACAAAGAGGTCTAATACTAGCTGGTAAAATAAAGAAACAAATTTCTCCCCCAATTAATTTCTTGAGGGTTAAGATCTTGTTTCCTCTAAAACAGCATTGCAGTGGTTGAGTATGGAGCTTTGGAGTACACAAGACCCAGGTTAAATGTCAGCGCTAGTAGTGAACAAGATATTTATCCTTTATGAGCTTCAAAGGTAATATTTTCTACTCTCAAATGTCATACCTAAATAAAGGATGCCTTTAAGTGTCTATTACTATGTTCAGCACATGATCTATGTACAATACTGAATGCTATTTTTCCCAGCATTAATGAGATATAATTAACATATAACATGATGTAAGTTTAAAGTTTACAACATGTTGATTTGATACATTTATAATTACTAAATAGTTACCACTATAGCCTTAAGCTAAACATGCACCACATAATTACCATTTTTTTGCAGTGAGAACATTTAAGATCATAATAACTTTTAAATATATAACTATTAAATATAATCACTACATTGTACACAGTAAAGATTGGATGCTATTTAGTTAATTTCTTAGGTTGGGGTGCTGAATTTTGCATCCACCTCCAGATCTCTGTCACTTTTCTCTTTTTGTATCTTCTTAGCATGTGCACATGTTTCATTTACTGAATCAAAGGATAAGGTCCTTTGAGAAGAGTTAACTAGCACAGATCTCAGATTTGACCTCAAGATCAGGCCTATGCATCTGTCTGACAGTAGATCCTAGAAGAAAATTTCAAGTGACTGTATTCTGATGTTTCAGACTGGATGCAATAATTATAAAAGGCTTATAGTCAGTAAATACAAAGAAAACTAGAATTTTCACTTCCTACTGATTTGACCTCAGTGTTTGAGTCTGAGACTCATGGTCCTTGGTTATGCTAAAGAAAAGAAAATATTATAATGTCTGGCCAGAGTCCAGTAGAATTATAGGGGAAAATACCTTTTTTCATGAAAATACTACTGAGAGTTTCTAATTAATATCCTGTAATTGTAAATAATACATGTTTTATAGACCAAAAAAATAGTTAATTTTTGCACATTTGAGTATTTTTCCAAGATAAGTAGGTAGAAGATTGAAATGTGGTTAGATGCTAACACTGAAACATAGCTCATATGGATACATACCATGATTGACGGAAAGCATGGACCTATTTTTTTTTAAGTTGATCTGATAAATATGTTTGAAAGTAAAAGCTTCAGAAATTTAACTTTAATTCTATCAGGTAATACGAATAAGCATGATTAGAGATGGAAAAGGAGAAAGATACATGTAAAGGGGAAGTCTTATTATTCCACCATTAACACAATCATTATCATAGTTAACATCTTCCAACAATTTTTACCTGTCAGCCATTGTGTTTGAAGATACACATAGTGCTTTAATTAATTGCTGCAGAAACTCCATTTTAAAGATAAAAGAGATGAGCTTTAGGATTTTTAAGTCAATGACAGGGTTACACACCGTAGTAAGTTCACAAGTTTCTAGGAGAAGATACCACCTTGCCTTTCAGAGACATAGTTCACACTTCTATAAACTTTTCCTTGGTAGATCCAGACACATTGGGACTATACTGAAAACTTGGGGTGGGCTAAGGCACATTAACAACTTATCTTCCATAGAAAGCATACTCCTCTCAAATTTAATTAGAACACTCAGGTAGCAATAGTAATATTTTTTAAATAGAAATTTTACTCCTGGAATCCCATGGTTCTGTAATGAAAACTAATGAAGAGTCTTGGCAATAGAACAGAAGAGGACAAAGAAAAACAAATAAGACAAAACATATTTAGGGGTGATTGATTTCGTTAGTCTTTGATTGTGACTGATAATTTGTGTTTCATTATCACTTGTTCAGTATTGCTGTATAGTCTATTTATCATGAATCATTGTAGGTATCCAGCTACATATTTTGATGAAATCTGCCTAGTTGCTATGGTGATAGTCATTATAAAACGAGTAAAATGAAATTAAGACACTACATGTCTAGAATAAAATCAATGTAATACGTTAGAAGTAGGCATTTTCTTTTTTATATGTTGTTAGATGACTGAAATAGAACTACATTTGCCCTAAACAGTCAGCATCTCCAGTTTTACATTAATATATATGAAAGAGAAAGGGGAAATATTAATATAGAGTGATTGCATGAAAAAAGTGAATTATGTAAGCTGTTCTATATTGAGATTGAGTATAAAATAAAGCATATTGTTTTGAGTTCACAGGTTCAAAAATTAAATTTCAAAACTGATTTTGAAATATCAGCCCATACCTCATACAAGTTTTCCTAACTGTATGGTTCTGTTTTTGTCCATCTGTACTCAACAAAAGAAAATGGAAAATACCCCTCTTTTTCTTTTAAACTACTGACTCAATTACTACTTGGTATTTGGCAGACAACCAAGAATAGACAGTTCTCCCCATGACAGATTCTTTTTTCCTTCCCGCAAAAACATTCATCCTCTTTAAATTCTAAATATGTGTTTTCTGATGACAACAGATTGAATATGTCTTTGGAGAATTTGAGAAAATATCCTACGACTCCTGGGCTTTCACTATCACTTGTTCACATCAGACAACACTGCCCATCCCTTTCTGAGGAGCAGAGAGGCTTATGGGAACTTGAAGAACAGAGTCCATAAAGTTTAATCTGCTCTCTTACATTGTGAGAAGTTTGTAAATCGATTCCTTACCAGATGCTGCAGTTCTTTTGGATTGAAGATAAATTGTTGAATTTCAAGAGTACAACACCAAGAAAACCATTAGCCATGACAATTCAGAAACCAAATAAAGCACATTTCATTTGTTGTTCTTCTAAAAAAGTATCAGCTTTTAAAAGTCAAAAGAATGATCATGTACATCTTTTCACTGATTTAGGAAAAATAATTGGCTTATTTATGAATAACAAGAATAGAAATTTCATTAAGAAATGTAAAATTAATGGAAAAATAAAAGCTGGGGAATTTTACAGAGCACACAGCACACAATCTCATCAGTTATGTGGACAATCACGGCTTCCTTTTTTGTTTTGTTTGTCTTGTTTTTGTTTTTAATAATGTTGCTCTAGTGACATTTTGTTTAGCTGAAAACATGGAGAGTCTGAGGCTTGTTAGCTATTGGTGATTAGGTCTTCAGACTTTGATTCAAAAAAACCTTGCAAGATACACAGAAAAAGCCCAGGACTCCAAAACAGAAGCATTCTTATTCTATTATCATGCTCACATTTCCAGCCTCTGTGAATTTAATCATTCCCTCGATCACTGCCTGTCTCACCTTAGAAATTAACATATATTTTACTTTTCTTTCTCTAACATTAAAAATGCATTTCAATGAATAATACAGCAGGGCTGTGTATAAAACTAAGACTTCTGCATCTTCTTTTAAATGTTTGTTCAGCAGAGATCCTCTGAGGAAAACATATTGAAAGGATGAACAGTAATTTAATTTTTTATCATAAGCATTAGTGGCAAATAAAGGACAAAAGCACTTTTCAAGGCTAAAGAAAAAAGATGAGATATTCACCAAGGAAAATACTGCCTTCTTATTGACTGCCAGGTCATTCATATTCTTTTTCTTTTCGAACAGAGAAAATCACAATATTAATATGGAGACCCTGGAAGTATTTCCTATGTATGTCACAAGCAGCAAATATTACAGACACTTGCTATATACATTGTTGATGCTTTTAGAAAGATCTCTAAAAGCTTATATGAAAAAAGATGAGGTCACTAAACAACATTTTTATTAAAATATGAATCTAAAATTCAGAATTATATTGTTTTCCAAAGTCTCTTGAACCATGATATTTTCTAAAAATCACTATGAGAAAAATCTGTTGTCAAGTTAGATTGTTAATTAGCTGTGTAAAGTAAGAACAAAACAAAATCTCAGTTTTGACTGGTGCCCAAAGTCGTCATGACATATTCCACTTCTATACTAATTTTGTTAATTTGACTAACAGAAAGCTGAAAAAGCCTACAGGTCAGATTCAGTGAAACAGTACTGCCAATCATTACTTTAGAATTTTGCAGCAGTCTTACAAAGAAGGATAAAAATAAGGTATTATCTTATATTCTAAGGAAAAGTTTAGAAATTATTTTATATTTGCCTGTGATATTTCTAAGTTCTATCATATTTGATCCATGAGTAATGAAAAAAAAATTAATCAGGAAGGTTTTCTGGTCTGTGAGGAAATAAAACTGAGTCTCATGTAGCAATAACTCTATTAAACAATAATATAATTAAATTGTTCACCTAGACTTGAATTGAAGGTCTCTGTTTAATTATCTATCCTGACCTTCAATAGTAGACCAGTGTTCAGGAACTAAACTATAATACTGGCAGTATCTCACCTTCAAAAAATGGAATCTTCTCATCCTAGGCTCCTTCTCCAGTTTTCCATTTTTCACCCTTGAGCAAAGGTTCCCAAACATGGGACCTTTAGTGTCTCACCAATTTCTTAACACTACCCTTAAGCCAAAAGAAATACCTAAGTGTTCCATTTGTTAAGTTGTGATATGCAACAAATTAATAAGTATTTCTGTCCTTAATAGCTTAGTTGACTACTGAAAAGATAGTACACATAAATTGAAAGAAAAAAGCAACAGTGTTGTTTCATTCTTAAATAACTGTAATTCCTTACTTACCTACTGGGCATTGTGCAACTTCCAACTCTTGGGAACCAGACTGAACATCTCAAGTAGCCACTTGTTCTTTATATGGCAAATATTGACCGACCCCACCAACCCAGCCCCACTTTTCAAAAACATTATGTGACTGAAAGGAATATCACAAGATCTAATGTTCAGTTCCAAGTGAACAACCTTGAGCTAATAATTTTCCCAGCCTTCACAAATGACAAAGTATTGATACTTTCTTCAAAAGATTAAAATTGCTATAGCACCTCTAAATTCTCTGAAGTACCCAAAGAAACAGCAGAATTAGGGACCCAAAAGCCCTCAAAGAAATTCTGGAGGGAAGTCAGACAAACTATATGTATGCCTATCCTTCTCTTTAAACCCCAGATGATAAGCTTTTGCTTCCAATTCCAACTTCATCTCCTTCTCTCTTTCTGTCTGCTATACATACACACATGTGCACACACACTTTGGGCACATTCTACTAACTAATCTATTCCTTCCTTCAAGAAATATTAGATATTATTAAATGTCTACTATAGATACCTTGATAAACTTATGGACATGGCAATGAGCAAGATTTAGTGCTTGCTCACTAACAGTGAAAATCTAAAGAGCAATTAATCAATTCTAATGCTATTCTCCTAAAGAGAAAAGAGTATAGGGCATTATGAGAATACGTAGACAAGTCAACTGGCCAATCTGGGGAATTTGAAAAGTGTCATGTAAACCAAAAGTCTAATGTTATCCTTAAACAACATACACAAATATTGTTCTGTATAGGGCTCAGTGCTTACTTAAATGATGTACTCTAACATAAACATATTTTTTCCATGCTTTAAAAATAAAGTCTCTAAAACTGGTAAGCATTTGAAAAAGTTGTACCTTTTAAATCATTAAAGGGAAAGAATAAAGCCTACATGGCAATGCACCCCTAGAATGATATCAGAACTAAGTAGACAAAAGTGTGTATAAACTTAAGGGACTCCTCTTTAAAGATGGTATTTTGAGGAACTTTGGAAAATGACAATTCCTCCATGAGAATTCTGATGGAAGAGTATCATATTTGACAACTCACTGAAAAGGATCTTTAGTACTCAGAGTATCTCCAAATGCATGCTTTTGTTTTTGTTTATGTAAGTGCTTTTTTTTTTGGCCTGCTACAGTGTCCTGGCGGAGAAGGCAATGGCACCCCACTCCAGTACTCTTGCCTGGAAAATACCACGGATGGAAGAGCCTGGTAGGCTATAGTCCCTGGGGTCGCTAAGAGTCAGACATGACTGAGCGACTTCCCTTTCACTTTTCACTTTCATGCTTTGGAGAAGGAAATGGCAACCCACTCCAGTGTTCTTGCCTGGAGAATCCCAGGGATGGGGAAGCCTGGTGAGCTGCTGTCTATGGGGTCACACAGAGTCGGACACGACTGAAGTGACTTAGCATAGCATAGCATACAGTGTCCTGGACCCTATCTGCAGGTATAGGACCTTTTGAAGGAAGTCACCATTATCTTCACTACCTTCACCATAGTTTGGCCTCAGGTCAAATAACAGGGAGGGAACACAGCCCCACCAACAACAGAAAATTGGATTAAAGATTTACTGAGCATGGCCCCACCCATTAGAACAAGACCCAGTTTATCCCTCAGTCAGTCTCTCTGATCAGGAAGATTCCATAAGCCTCTTATCCTTATTATCAGAGGCCAGACAGAATGAAAACCACAGTCACAGAAAACTAACCAAACTGATCACATGGACCACAGCCTTGTCTAATCAATGAAACTATGAGCCATGTCATGTAGGGCCAACCAAGATGGACGAGTCAATGGTGGAGAGTTCCAACAAAACGTGGCCCACTGGAGAAGGGAATGGCAAACCGCTTCAATATTTTTGCCTTGAGCACCCCGTGAACAGTATGAAAAGGCAAAAAGATAAGACACTGAAAGATGAACTCTCCAGCTCAGTAGGTGCCCAATATGTTACTGGAGATCAGTGGAGAAATAACTCCAGAAAGAACAAAGAGATGGAGCCAAAGCAAAAACAACACCCAGTTGTTGATGTGGCTGGTGATGGAAGTACAGTCTGATGCTGTAAAGAGCAATATTGCATAGGAACCTGGAATGTTAGGTCCATGAATCAAGGCAAATTGGAAGTGGTCTAATAGGAGATGGCAAGAGTGAACATTGACATATTAGGAATCAGTGAATTAAAATAACTGGAATGGTGAATTTAACTCAGATGACCATTGTATCTACTACTGCAGGCAGGAATCCCTCAGAAGAAATGGAGTAGCCATCATGGTCAACAAAAGAGTCCGAAATGCAGTACTTGGATGCAATCTCAAAAACGACAGAATGATCTCTGCTCATTTCCAAGGCAAACCATTCAATATCACAGTAATCCAAGTCTATGCCTGACCAGTAATTCTGAAGAAGCTGAAGTTGAATGGTTCTATGAAGACCTACAAGACCTTCTAGAACTAAATTCAAAAAGGATGTTCTTTTCATTATAGGGGACTGGAATGCAAAAGTAGGAAGTCAAGAAACACCTGGAGTAACAGGCAAATTTGGCCTTGGAGTACAGAATGAGGCAGGGCAAAGGCTAATAGAGTTTTGCCAAGAGAGCACACTGGCCATAGCAAACACACTCTTCCAACAACACAAGAGAACACTGTATACTTGGACATCACCAGATGATCAATATCAAAATCAGACTGATTATATTCTTTGCAGCCAAAGATGAAGAAGCTGTATACAGTCAGCAAAAACAAGACTAGGAGCTGACTGTGGCTCAGATTATAAACTCCTTATTGCCAAATTCAGACTGAAATTGAAGAAAGTAGGGAAAATCACTAAATCATTCATGTACGAACTAAATCAAATCCCTTATGATTATACAGTGGAAGTGATAAATAAATTCAAGGGATTAGATCTGATAGACAGAGTACCTGAAGAACTATGGATGGAGGTCCATGACATTGTACAAGAGGCAGTGACCAAGAACATCCCCAAGAAAATGAATAGCAAAAAAAGCAAAATGGTTGCTTGAGGAGGCCTTAAAAATAGCTGAGAAAAAAGAAGCAAATGGTAAAGGAGAAAAGGAAAGATATACCCATTTGAATGCAGAGTTCCAAAGAAAAGAAAAGAGAGATAAGAAAACCTTTCTCAATGATCAATGCAAAGAAATAGAGGGGAAATAATAGAATGGGAAAGAATAGAGATCTCTTCAAGAAAATTAGAGATAAAAGGGAATAGTTCATGCAAAGATGGGCACAATAAAGGACAGAAATAGAATGGACCTAACAGAAGCAGAAGATATTAAGAAGAGGTGACAAGAATACACAGAAGAACTATACAGAAAAGATCTTCATGACTCAGATAACCAAGATGGTGTGATCACTCACCTAGAGCCAGACATCTTGGAATGCAAAATCAAGTGAGCCTTAGGAAGCTTCACTATGAACAAAGCTAGTGGGGGTGATGGAATTCCAGTTGAGCTATTTCAAATCCTGAAAGATGATGCTGTGGAAGTGCTGCACTCAATATGCCAGCAAATTTGGAAAACTCATCAGTGGCCACAGGAGTGGAAAGGGTCAGTTTTCATTTCAACTCCAAAGAAAGGCAATGCCAAAGAATGCTCAAACTACTACACAATTGCACTCATCTCATACGCTAGCAAAGTAATGCTCAAAATTCTCCATTCCAGGCTTCAACAGGACATTTACCATGAACTTCCAGATGTTCAAGCTGGATTTAGAAAAGGCAGAGGAACCAGAGATCAAATTACCAACATCCGTTGGATCATCATAAAAGCTAGAGAGTTCCAGAATAGCATCTACTTGTGCTTTATTGACTATATCAAAGCCTTTGACTGTGTGGATCACAACAAACTGGAAAATTCTGAAAGATATAGGACTACCAGACCACCTGACCTGCCTCCTGAGAAATCTGTATGCAGGTCAAGAAGTGACAGTTAGAACTGGACATGGAACAGTGGACTGGTACCAAAATGGGAAAGCAGTATGTCTAGGTTTTATATGGTCACTCTGCTTATTTAACTTATATGCAGAGTATATTATGCAAAAAGCTGGGCTGGATGAAGCAAGAGCTGGAATCAAGATTGCCAGTAGAAATATCAGTAACCTCAGATATGAAGATGATACCTGCCTAACGGCAGAAAGTGAAAAAGAATTAAAGAGCCTATTGATGAACGTGAAAGAGGAGAGTGAATAATTTGGCTTAAAACTCAACATTCAGGAAATGAAGATCATGGCATCCAGTCCCATCACTTCATGGCAAATAGATGGGGAAACAATGGAAACAGTAACAGACTTTATTTTCTTGGGCTCCAAAATCGCTGCAGAAGGTGACTGCAGCCATGAAATTAAAAGGCTTGCTCCTTGGAAGGAAAGTTATGACCAACCTAGACAGCATATTAAAAAGCAGAGGCATGACTTTGCCAACAAAGGTCCATCTAGTCAAAGCTATGGTTTTTTCAGTAGTCATGTATGGATGTGAGAGTTGGATTATAAGGAAAGTTGAGTGTTGAATTGTTGTTTTTCCACTGTGGTGTTGGAGAATACTCTTGAGAGTCTCTTGGACAGCAAGGAGATCCAACCAGTCAATCTTAAAGGAAATCAGTCCTGAATATTCATTGGAAGGATTGATGCTCTTGCTGAAGCTCCTATCATTTGGCCACCTGATGTGAAGAAGTGACTCACTGAAAAAGACTCTGATGCTGGGAAACACTAAAGGCAGGAGGAGAAGGGGTCAACTGACGATGAAATGGTTGGGTGGCGCCACCGACTTGATGGACATGAGTTTGAGTGAGTTCTGGGAGTTGGTGATGGACAGGGAAGCCTGGCATTCTGCAGTCCATGGGGTCACAAAGAGTCAGACATGACTGAGCAAATGAACTGAACTGAACTGAAGAGCTCAGTGGTAATAAAGTCTCTGCCTGCAATGCAGGAGCCACAGGAGACACAGATTTGATCCCCCAGATCAGGAAGATCCCCTGGAGAAAGGCGTGGCAAACTACACTCCCACTCCAGTATTCGCTTGGAGAATCCCATGGACAGAAGAGCCTGGTGGGCTACAGTCCATGGGGTTGCAAAGAGTTGGACATGAGTGAGAGACTAAGCACGCACCCAAGATCATGTATGTGTGTATATAGATATATACACACACACACCCACTTAAGTGTATGAAGATCTCAGAGCAACTCTATCAAACAATTTTTTTCTTTCTTGAAATATTTCTTTTTGGGAAGTCATTAAGGTACCAAATTAAGTATATATCTTACAAGCTTGTTGTCTGGCTGTCAAGTGGCAAATTATTGTTATCACTGACGTAGTTATTACTTCTGTCTGTACATTTATACAGTGAAGCTTAAAGCACATGTGATGCCAGAAGCCCCAGGGCATATTCCAGAAAGCATTCATAACATGGCAAAGAGAACAGGTGTCATCTGAAAGAAAGCATGCTTGCTGGTATGGTTTCCGTTCTATGCATCCTTCCCTAGCCTTCCCTAAGTGAACAAGAATAATAATAGCAAGCTCTTATTCCATGCTTACCATGAACCAGATAATTTTCATCATGCTTTATCTAAATAAACTGAATGGCTTCCATACAACCCCATGAATTAGGTACTTTCGGTATCCCAAATAAGAAATGGAGACCCAGAAAAAAAACCAGCAAATGGTGAAAAGTGATTTAAAATACAGACAACCTGGTTTCAGAGTCTGTTTTCAAACCATCATGTTATATTGCTTCCTGCCCCAGATTTTTACATTCCTACCAGACATGCACACTCACCTACAACCCCTGCAGAAGGGAACTTAAGAAGAAATGTTGAGGATTTTTTAAAAAATGAGAACAGCCACATTCTCAAGTTCTGTGGAAAGATTCAAGTTCACCATTATTGCTAATTAAGATTCTCTTATCTGAGCTTTCCTCTGAAGGGTGTCCCCATATATCACAGGACACAAACAGGTCTTTCAAGCTCAACACAGTTCTCACAAATTGGTGTTAACTAAAATGTTAATAGGAGATGTCTGGACCTCTCTCTCTCTCTCTCTCTCTCTCTCTCTTTCTCTCTCTCTCTCTCTCTCGGTGACTATATATAAAACATGCCTTGCTGTCCTTTGGTTCTTGCTGCCTACATGTTTAGTCAGTCTATGAATCCCTAGATTTGATTTTTAGCTCTAATCCTTATTTTTAAACTCAAACCTGCTTTGCAACATTGACCTATTTCCATGATATCGCCAGTGACTGGAGGTGACCTAACCTCTGTCTTCCCTCCCATTCTCTGGGTCTTTCCCAAGGACCTGAGCCTGTGTCAACAGCTGGTACTGTCATCCTTCTCCGACACCATGCCCAGGGGCCTCAGGATATAATCACAATACATCTGGCACTTGCTGGGGAATGCAGGCTCCTTTCCTGTCCACCCACCCCACTCCACCCCCCTGCACCCCCCACCCTGAGCTGACTTGAATACCATGCCACAGAGGTCAGAAAATAGTCCCTCAGCAGTCTGCATTTGCAAAACACTAATATTCATCAAATGCAACAATATCACATGAGTTTTCAATGTCTGCCTTTCTGTTGTAACCCTTGAGTCATCTAGACTTGCAGTCTTGGAAACAAAGTTCAACCTCACAACATACAGGGATGCAACACATACTATATTTTAGAACTTTTTTTTTTCTAGCAGCTTGCAAGATTTGCATAAAATAGCAAGAATAACATGGTCAACGCATTCATCAGGTTGATTTTCAGCAGAGAAGTATCTGGTCAAATGTCAGAAAAAGTTCCAGTTGACTGTGATTTTTTTTTTTTTTTTTCTGTTGAGTAAAAGATTGTGACAATAACTTGATGGTGAGTTTGATAGAAAAGTGTGGGTTCTGTATTGTCCCTAATCAACAGCACCACCTTCTGTCTGCAGAAATGCCAAGTTCTGGTGAAAGCACAGCTTGCTTTGCCATGTGGGAGCCTAACTCGGGGCTTAAGTCAATGATGCAAATCCCATTTTCTCCTTACTTGACATCAGTGAAGTCAAAATCATTTTCAAATAGCCCAAACTGCACTTTAGGCCAAATAATCCAAAAACTGCAACTAAGCACTTAGAAAGAAGCATCACAACTTCTCTATCGTTCTGCTAGACCTGATAAATCTTCCAGGTATACCCTTTTATCTATTCTCCCCACATGGAAATTCTCCAAAAGGATGCACATTTCATGATTTTTACAAAAAAGGAAAGTGTGAGCTCTAGTTTGTTACAACCAAAATGATTTAGAAAACTATGTCTCAAATCTCATAGTTAGCTCCATTTGATGTTATAGTATGGGAAAAATAGGAGATCTAGGGGTCTGAGTCAGAGAAGGCAATGGCACCCCACTCCAATACTCTTGCCTGGGAAATCCTATGGACAGAGGAGCCTGGTAGGCTGCAGTCCATGGGGTCACTAAGAGTCTGACACGACTAAGCGGCTTCACTTTCACTTTTCATTTTCATGCATTGGAGGAGGAAATGGCAACCCACTCTAGTATTCTTGCCTGGAGAATCCCAGGGACGGGGGAGCCTGGTAGGAGGCCGTCTGTGGGGTCGCACAGAGTCGGACATGACTGAAGCAACTTACCAGCAGCAGCAACAGCAGCAGGGGTTTGAGTAGAATCACAAACCCGTTGAAGTATGTGTGCCTTCCAAATAAAAAGCTGTATGAAACACACGCTGTCGCTCTTTTCTGCATTCTAGTTTGGATAAGTGAAATAACTGAAGCCTTGAGCAATTAAAGAAATTATAAAGCCAAAGTTAACTTGCTACTAAATCCATAAAATTCCTGAAGTCATGTAATGAATAGCAATGTAGATAAATGTGGAGGAGGGCACAGCAGAAATCTAACTCATCCATGGATATATTTGGGTAAGTCTGTAAGATCCCCTGGAGAAGGGAATGACAACCCACTCCAATATTTTTGCCTGGAGAATCCCCACGGACAGAGAAGCCTGGCAGGCTACAGTCCATGGGGTCGCAAAGAGTCAGACACAACAGAGGGACTAACACTTTCACTTTCTCTTTCATAAAACAGGAACAGGCTTCCCCTGTGGTGCTAACAGTAAAGAACCTGCCTGTCCATGCTGCAGACATTAGAGACACAAGTTCCATTACTGGGTCAGAAAGATCCTCTGGAGGAGGGTATGGCAACCCACTTGAGTATTCTTGCCTGGAGAATCCCCATGGACAGAAGAGCCTCGTGGGTTATGGTCCATAGTGTTGAAGAGTCAGACACAACTGAAGTGACTCGGCACATATAAAAGAGGGACACTGTTTCTGCAAGAGTCTGTCTTTAGGAGGGCTCTTGGAAGAACTCATCTCAAGATGAAATGAATTCAGGCACCATGATCTTAAACCCATCCTTCATCCTAAACCATTGACAGTAGGACAATTATGAAAACACGCCTTCCATCCTCAGACCTACCTAGTTAAAAATTGAGAAAAGCTTTCACGCTAAAACTCTGTCACACGTTGGAACACAGGCAGTTCTACCTCTACCAAAAAGATCACTTAAGAGGAGTGAGGGTTTTGATCCAAATTTGCCAGGCACCACCATGAAATATTGAAATTGTAGAAATCCTGTTCATTATTGATGATGGTGTCAAAGTGAAGCATCTCTAGTGCTTGGAGAGAGAACTTTGCAGAAGATACTTGGTGAATCCATTTGAAAAATATCATAGTGGGACTTCTGGGAACAGGTGGCAACCAAAATGAGCAGAAGGGATTCACGAGGAGGAAGGATTTGTGGGAGATAGAGAGGCTCATTGTTACAGACAGGCAGACAGAATGCAAGGGTGGTTAGCATTGTTTTTAAGTCCTCCATTTCCACTTACGAGATTATAGAATCCAAGTGTGAACACAGGAAGGCTCAACTCTGGAAAAGTTGCAGAAAACAATACATATCATTGGTATGTTAGAGTTCTCAAAGGACTATATCTACCCTTTTTGAGCTCAACATCCATAAAACTAAGATCATGGCATCTGGTCCCATCACTTCATGGGAAATAGATGGGGAAACAGTGGAAACAGTGTCAGACTTTATTTTTGGGCTTCAAAATCACTGCAGGTGGTGATTGCAGCCACAAAATTAAAAGACGCTTACTCCTTGGAAGGAAAGTTATGACCAACCTAGATAGCATATTCAAAAGCAGAGATATTCCTTTGCCAACAAAGGTCCGTCTAGTCAAGGCTATGGTTTTTCCTGTGGTCATGTATGGATATGAAGAAGAAGAAGGCTGAGTGCCGAAGAATTGATGCTTTTGAAGTGTGGTGTTGGAGAAGTCTCTTGATAGTCCCATAGACTGCAAGGAGATCCAACCAGTCCATTCTAAAGGAGATGAGTCCTGGGTGTTCTTTGGAAGGAATGATGCTAAAACTGAAACTCCAATACTTTGGCCACCTCATGCGAAGAGTTGACTCATTGGAAAAGACTCTGATGCTGGGAGGGATTGGGGGCAGGAGGAAAAGGGGACGACAGAGGATGAGATGGCTGGATGGCATTACCGACTCGATGGACATGAGTTTGAGTGAACTCTGGGAGTTGGTGATGGACAGGGAGGCCTGGCGTACTGCGATTCATGGGGTTGCAAAGAGTCTGACATGACTGAGTGACTGAACTGAACTGAACTGAACTGATACATAGTCAAAGTACTACAGAAAGTTATGAGTTAATTTAAGATGGATCCTTCAGGCAAAAATGGAATTTTCCCCCTTAAAAGATACCTATTATACATTGCTTGTGAAGTCAACCAAAATTGACTGGCGTATTACACAACTCTCCATTTAGTTTTGGCTAGATAGGTGGACTTTAACATTATTAAGAGTTATTTTTTTTCACTACCTGGAGACATAGAATGAATAAATGATCTTTTTAAGTCCCTTACTATCTGTGATTCTGTTTGTTACCTTGTTTAAAACTTTCTACAGAAAGAAGTTCCAGGTAAGAGCCAAAAGTTTCATGGCAAAACCCGGCCCAAGACCCAAAGTCACAGATTTCCAAAGATTAAGCCACAGTGCCAGTATTTCTGTGTGCAATACAGAAACCAAAATTGTACCAAATACAGAAACATAGGTGTCCCAAATGTCATCTCAATGGCAAATAAGTGACTTTTCATCCAGAACAGAACTGTTTCTATCACTGCAATTCAGTTTTTAAAAATCACTTCCTGCAGGAACCCACTGATCAATGCAAAAATACAAGTACAATAAATAATAGGTTGCTATAAAAAGTATATAAATTAACCATCGGGTAGAAATATTCTTTAGTTTTTCATAATTTATACTTCTCTTTAATCTTTCACAGTCTGCCTTAAAACATCATTAAAAAGTTCTCAGAACCAAAACTCATGGTACTATATTTTCTTAGTTTCCTTCTTAGAAGAACCCTGAGTGTGTGTATGTGCCAAGTGGCTTCAGTCGTGTCTGACTCTGCAACCCCACGGACTATAGCCCACCAGGCTCCTCCTTCCATGGAATTCTCCAGGCAAGAATACTGGAGTGGATAGCCATGCCCTCCTCTGGGGGATCTTCCTAAGCCAGGAATCGAACCTGCTGCATCTCTTAACATCTCCTGCATCGGCAGGCGGGTTCTTTATGACTAGCATCACCAAAAGAACCCTGTCACCAAGAAAGTTATCTACGTTGTAAATAATACTTTAAAGATACTGGCTTTTCGAAGATGCTATTAACAAGAGATGAGAGTGCTCTTTTACGGGAATATTCCTTAAGTTTCCCTAAGAGCAGATCATTTTCAAGCTATCAGCAACATACATTGCAACTTGGATAGCTTTTGCTTGTTTGTTTTTACAGCTGATCTCTAAATAAGTACCTTTCAACACAGTTGCCTGTGTTGCAGGCTTACTGTGAGTCTTTAAGCAAAACCAAAGAGACCTTTTGAGACAGCACAGAGACAGCCATTCAGTCTATAAAAGCTCCATCTGCTTTGTTACCCAGGCATTAGGCAGCTACCTACCTCTAGTGTCTCCCTTTGCCCTGAGTTCCCTGCCAAAGTTAATCCAGAAAAAACAACTCATTTCATATTGGGATTCAGGTTTTCATTCAAAGTTGCTGTCCCTTCTTCTCCTTTGGATTTTAATCATATTCTTAATGTGAAATAGTGTCCGGGAAAAATCATCCAGGCTTCGTTCCTACATTACTTAACTGTACCAGTGCCTTATTCAGTTGTTATAAAATTTTAAAAAAATTAAGTATGTGAATTATTTCTCCTCAGAATGGGATCCTAAGGATTAAAAAACACTAAAGTCAGTTCTGAATAATCTTATGCTAAGGAAGCTGGTGTTATAAAACCAGCCCTTCAGTACTTCCCTCCTGAAACTCGGCACTAATCAAGACACTGATGAGAAAGCTCCACGTGAACAACTTCAAGGAATCCATGAAAGGGAATGACTCTTGTCCAAAAGAAACAAAAAAACTGGCCTTCCCTTTTCCCCCTAATATCAGGGAATGTTGATATCCACTGACTGTTTTAATATAATATGGTTTTTTTTGCTTTGTAAATTCCTAAAGAGAGGGTAAAAAGCACAAGAGTAAAATCCTATCAAAATATATCCCACAATGTGATTGTTTCAGAAATATGCTGGTTTTGAAACCAAAGAGCCATAAATAAGAAGCTTTGCTATTACCCTATAAATGAATAAAAATAATATCAGTGACCTGATTGAAAACAGTTTAGTTCAGTCCAGTCACTCAGTCATGTCCCAGTCCTTGTGACCCCATGGACGGCAGCACACCAGGCCTCCCTGTCCATCACCAACTCCCTGAGATTACTCAGACTCACATCCATTGAGTCGTGGTGCCATCCAACCATCTCATTCTCTGTTGTCCCCTTCTTCTCCTGCCCTCAATCTTTCCCAACATCAGGGTCTTTTCAAATGAGTCAGTTCTTCGCATCAGGTGGACAAAGTAATGGAGCTTCAGCTTTAGCATTAATCCTTCCAATGAACACTCAGGACTGATCTCCTTTAGGTTGGATCTCCTTACAGTCCAAGGGACTTTCAAGAGTCTTCGCCAACACCACAGTTCAAAAGCATCAATTCTTCAGTTCTCAGCTTTCCTTATAGTCCAACTCTCACATCCATACATGACTGCTGGAAAAACCATAGCCTTAACTCGACAGACCTTTGTTGGCAAAACAATCTCTGCTTTTGAATATGCTATCTAGGTTGGTCATAACTTTCCTTCCAAGGAATAAGCATCTTTTATTTCATGGCTGCAGTCACCATCTGCAGTGATTTTGGAGCCCAGAAAAATAAAGTCTGACACTGTTTCCACTGTTTCCCCATCTATTTCCCATGAAGTGATGGGACCGGATGCCATGATGTTACTTTCCTGAATGTTGAGCTTTTAGCCAACTTTTTCATTCTCCTCTTTCACTTTTATCAAGAGGCTCTTTAGTTCTTCTTCACTTTCTGCCATAAGGGTGGTGTCATCTGTATATCTGAGGTTATTGAGATTTCTCCCAGCAATCTTGATTCCAGCTTGTGCTTCTTCCAGTCCAGCGTTTTTCATGATGTACTCTGCATATAAGTTAAATAAGCAGGGTGACAAAGTACAGCCTTGATGTACTCCTTTTCCTTTTTGGAACCAGTCTGTTGTTCCATGTCCAGTTCAAACTGTTGCTTCCTGACTTGCATACAGATTTCTCAAAAGGCAGGTCAGGTGGTCTGGTATTCCCAACTCTTTCAGAATTTTCCACAGTTTATTGTGATCCACACAAAGGCTTGGCATAGTCAATAAAGCAGAAATAGATGTTTTTCGGGAACTCTCTTGCTTTTTCCATGATCCAACTGCTGCTGCTGCTGCTGCTGCTGCTAAGTCGCTTCAGTCCTGTCCGACTCTGTGCGACCCCATAGACGGCAATCCACCAGGCTCTGCTATCCCTGGGATTCTCCAGGCAAGAACACTGGAGTGGGTTGCCATTTCCTTCTCCAATGCATGAAAGTGAAAAGTGAAAGTGAAGTCGCTCAGTCGTGTCTGACTCTTAGCGACCCCATGGACTGCAGCCTACCAGGCTCCTACGTCCATGGGATTTTCCAGGCAAGAATACTGGAGTGAGGTGCCACTGCCTTCTCTGCAATGATGCAGCAGATCTTGACAATTTGATCTCTGGTTCCTCTGCCTTTTCTAAAACCAGCTTGAACATCTGGAAGTTGACGATTCACGTATTGTTGAAGCCTTGCTTGGAGAATTTTGAGCATTATTTCCCAAATTTGATATTTAACTTTTATTTTTTTTAAGTAAACTTTATTTCGTATTGGGTATCTGATTTCAACATTCAGGTAGACATCAGAGAAACTCAGCCATACATATACAAATACATGTATCCATTTTCCTTCAAACTCCCCTCCCATCCAGGCTGCCACTTAACATTGAGCAAAGTGTCCTGTGCTATACAGTAGGTTTTTGTTGGTTATCCATTTAAATCCAGCAGTGTGTACATGTCAATCCCCAATTCTCTAATTATCCCTTCCAGCCATCCTTCCTCCTGATAACCATAAATTCATTCCCTATGTGTGTGAGTCTATTTCTGTTTTATAAATATGTTCATTTGTGTCATTTCTTTTTAGATTCCACATATAAGGGATGTCATACAATATTCCTCCTTCTCTGTCTGACTTACTTCACTCAGTATGACACTCACTAGGTCCATACACGTTGTGATCAACTTTTTAAAAACTACAGTATTCGCTTCTACCATTAGTAATAATCTTCTTTGTTTGTATAGCAAAAATATACATTTACACCAACATTACAAGAATCTAAAATCACCCTGCTATTTTTCCCACTTTGCATTCATTTCAACTACAGAAAACTAGAAAGGATTTACTTCCCTTTAGGCCAGCACCAGTCTACTCAAGTATTAGTTGTGAATGAGTAAACCATTCATAAAAACAGAGCTATGTATGTAATGTGGTGGGCAAAGCTTAAGGTAAAAAAAGAAGTTAGAATTTAGTGATATTAAAGAAACTAAAATCCCACTGTTCCTTTCTAAATTCTTAAATGAATACATGTCCAATCTTTACATATTACATACATTCCTTCTTACATTACTAACCTTATACTAAATTAAGCAAATACATATTCAAAGTATTTTTCATATTTCTTCCTCAAATGTATGAGGAATATATTTGCTGAAATATATGAGCTGCCACTTTGAAATTCTGAAGAATTCACCATTCACAACATCTGCTAAAAATTTTCCTTCTCTGTCATGAAGAAGGATCTGAAACAAAGACAGACGTGAATCATTTTAGAAGATAAATAAGGGATTATTCATTTACAATTAGATTATAAGGAAAGACAAGTCATTTGAAGTAAATGGGAGCTCACTGTTTTTTTTAAAATGCAGGGGAGCTAAGAGCCTGAAAAATCATTATAGCTTATTTTACATTGGAGAATTGGGAGGTCAAGCCATTAACTTTGTGAATTTGTGGAGGTTTCCCAGAAGCTTACTCAAATCCACTCCTAGGCCAATGTTAAACTTATTCAACTCATTAGCATAATAACATAAATGACCATTTGCAAAATGAAGACTGACAAGTTTCTAAACTTCGCTAGTGAAAACTCAGGGTCACATTGAAAAATGGTAAAATGATAAACAAGAATCTATACCAGCACCAAGCCAGGCAAAAGATAAGTCAGTCTGTTATCCTCCTGTAAAAGACAGCTAGCCTTATTTCTCTGTGTAAACTTGTTTTTATAATAATTACTAGAACTAAAAATTAATAGTCTCTACAAGTAATTTAAAAAATGCATGTGATTTGAAAAGAAAATAAAAACACCAAGTATTTTTATTAAATATACTCAAAGTACGTAGTAAGTTTTAAATTGTTTAATGTTGCTTGGCAATTAACAGAAAAAAATAAGTGATAGTGACTGATAGATTTTAAAACAGTACATTTCTTTACTTATTCCAAGCTAAATCATAGCAGTATTTAATTCAAGGAATAAAACAAGATGAAAGCATTTAACCATGACAACTCTTGTCTTTCTTAACAATTTTGAAGCAAAATTCATAGTTTGTATGTATGCTCTGTCTATGATTTTTCCTCTAGCCAAACATCCGATATATAAGGGAAGATATTACTTTCCCAAGGCCTAAGAAATGCCCAAGAGAGAATATACATCAAAAGCTCTATATACCACTTGACAAACCACAGAATCCAAGAAAACTGTATTACCGTAAAAAAGCAGAGCATTTATTCAAGGTTTCAGATCAGAAATACTGACCAATAATCATTTAGGTATGTATGGATTATGCAGAGAAGCCTAGATTCTGAATTTAATTCTACTATTTATTCATATAATTGTAGTCAGGATTAGATTAGGTAATGTAGGTGAAGTGCATGCATGCATGCTTAGTCACTTTAGTCATGTTCAACTCTTATGTCACCCCATGAACCATAGGTTCCTCTGTCCATGGAATTTTCCAGGCAAGAACACTGGAGTGGGTTGCCATACTCTCCTCCAGAGGATCTTCCCAACCCAGGGGATTGAACCTGAGTTTCCTGCATCTCTTGCACTGCAGGCAGATTCTTTACCCACTGAGCTACCTGGGAAGCCAAATAGGTGAAGTTCCTAGAGTCTATTGCTGCAAATAATAAGACTATTTGATTTTCTATTCAATTGCTTGACAATCAATACAGAGTCACAGCATACTTTGTAGACCACACTGTGCTGGGTTATACAGAGAACATCACAAAACTATATGACATAACTTCTGCCTGTAAGGGGCTTACAGAAAAGATAGTTAAGAAACATACAGCTAAATTATGCTTTGAGTAGATAAAATCTGTAGTTCAGATTAAACAGTGGTCAAAGAAACTAGGAAAAGAATCATAACATCAGAAAATGTTGTAATTAGAAGAAATCTTAGAATTATCATTTGAAATATCCACTAGGGTGGAGTCCTTTTAGGTCATCCTTATTTCCTAGTTGATAAAGATCTCTAGCTCTTTTTTTAAGTCAAAAATCTTCCTTTCTGGTACTCCCAACACTAGAGCTAGTTTTGTCTTTCAGATGGCTTCAAAATTTAGGTATTTTGATATTCATAGGTTTTCCAATGAAGAAAATTTAAAACAAATAGGCTAACAAAAATGAATACGAAAATTAAGAAAAGTAGTGTATTCTTTCTTTCAACAGATATGTTTCAAAATTATTTTATGTTGTGTTGTTAAGAAATATATTCACTACTTATTTGGATTTATGCCTTCCTGAGAAGCACTCACTAGGGACCTGTGACTAACACAGATCCATTCAACTATTCATTTATACAACAAATATGTATGGAACACTTCAATGTGCTAAAAGCAATATTATTATTAATATTAACACTGGGGATGAAGTAGTGAATATAACAGGTAAAAATCCTTTTGTTGTCAATTTATCTCTCAGAAATTACATTAACAAACATGAGAGTGATTTTATTTACCTTCTATTTGTTTGATTTTCTTCCAAATATGTGAGAAAGTACAGAAAAAAAATCCATACCTAAATAAACCAGGAGACCTCACAGAGTGCACGTACAGACTGTCTCATTAATGGTGAATTCTTGAAACCTATGGGGGAATAAAGTAATTTGTATTCTAATTCCAAATTCATGAAGAGTCTTAGAGTGTCAAGGAAAGTTGTTCTCTTTGAAGATGATCTAAGTAAAGATATATAGTTCAACCAAATGTGCTCAGATTACTTTAAACTCTTTTCTCTTACCAGTTCCTAAAAATGAGGATATCATTTGCTTTAACACTTGTTTTTTATTACAGTGCTATATCTTAAAGAATTGATCTTGGCCAAGTAAGAAAAATGCTTAACCCTTTGTTTTTTGCTTATGTCCATCATGGAAAGAATCCTCTCTGCTGTCATTAAAATTTCTGGGCTAATAGTAAAAACTGAAGAGTTTGACTATTTCAAACAAATCTGTATAAATAATTGAGAGGTCTGAATGCTTAGCCACTTTTCCAAATCACATGAAATCTTTGAAACTTTATAACTGATACATATCAAAAGAACCAAATCTGGAGCTTTTCATCAAGTCAGGCTGAGAATTTTGACATTTCTCCTATTTATTATATTTTGGTTATTGGTGCAAATGAAAATTGCTCCTAGGGACACAATTTTGTCCCGTATGAGTCACAAGAAGTTCAAAGAAATACTATATGAACTAGTTTCTGCACTGAACCAAGATGAAATGACAATATACAAAGAGGAGGCACCTTGCTCGTCCTCTTGTGCAAATTCTGAAACTGTTTACTAAAATTGGAGGAAGAAAAAAGATCTTTTATTTATTGACACTCTTCCTAGCACAGCTTTGCCCTTTTGTTCTTTCCAATCCTTTTCACCAACCAAATCATTAGGTCAACCACTCAGCATAAGAAAATACTACTTCACCATAGTGTGAAGAAGCAGAATATAAACTATAAGTGGAGAGCCCAGAATTTATCTCTGCAGAATAGAGAAGAGGAATATAGTTTATGTTCATATTTCTTCAAATTCCTTCCATTCTACTCCCCAATGACTCTTCTTCCTAGTCTAGATCTGTGTCTGCTTAATTACTCACGTTACACTCTGTGTATAGGTTTAATCTACTCCTATTAGTAGTATGAAACATTTCCCTTTTCCTCTAGGAATCTATGTACATAATTTTTTTCCCCCTTTCAATATTATAAGTAGTCCCCAGCTTCTCATTCATTAAAGTTTCTCTATAATCTTACAGGTACTTCTAGCCAAGCAAATCACTCAAAGCTGTCTCTTCATCTATAAATAGGAAAAAAAAATCCTAGATCATAGAGTTGTTAGAAAAATCACATTGAATAGGATACATAAAGTGCTGGCTAGCACTGCACTATGCCCAGCTGGCAGAAAAAAACAAGAGGAGCTCCTGTGCTTATTCTGTTACTTACATTTTCTTATTTACCTGCTGTCTACAACCCACACCATCCTTTCTTGTCCTCTCATGTGCTGTTCTGTTTTTAGTAGATATATTTTGATTTATTATTCTGATGATCACTTATTGCTTAAAAATTTATGGTTATATCTGCCCATCATAATTAACATTTATATGAGTTGTTTCTAAACAATCACATCAATACAATATAAATTCACAGTATAAATTTAATACTCATCAAAAAGTACATACTCCTTTCTCTACAGTATCATAATCTCTTCTTGTAATTATAAGTATTGTTCTTGCTAACATCTGCATCATATGTGTGTGTGCTTATGTGTATCTATTACAGGTATATAATTAAACATGTGTGTGCCAATGTGTCGGAGGAGGCAATGGCACCCCACTCCAGTACTCTTGCCTGGAAAATCCCATGGATGGGGGAGCCTGGTAGGCTTCCGTCTATGGGGTCGCACAGAGTCGGACACGACTGAAGCGACTTAGCAGCAGCAGCAGTGCCAGTGTGTGTATATATAGAGAGAAAGAGACAGAGAGACACACGCAGGTAAAAAGGGAGGGACAGAGTCTTCATTTTTGAAAACAAAAATAAAACTAATATTACAGCAAGGTATATTATATGTGGCAGCATATATTTTTAAATGTTTACTGAGTTAAATTTAACAGGGCCAGGACTTACAAGTCACAAAAGGTTAGGATGCCACAAAAAAGGTGAGTCACAATGCTTCTTAGAAATATACAAACTTATATTTATCCAGTGGCAATTCCATTTTCGTTCCGTGAATCTCATTGCATTCTACATACAGCTTTCGCACATGCTTGCTAAGTCGCTTCAGTCATGTGCAACTCTTTGTTACTCCATAGACTGTAGACCGCCAGGTTCTTCTGTCCATGAGATTTCCCAGGCAAGAATACTGGGTTGCCATTTCCTCCTACAGGGGGTCTTCCAGACCCAGGGATCAAGCCGGCATCTCTTACAGCTCTTGCGTTGGCAGGCAGGTTTTTTGCCACTAGCATCACTGGCAAGTAACTCCTGTGCTGCATGGTCCCAATCAGTCCAGTTCAGTTCAGTTCAGTTCAGTTGCTCAGTTGTGTCCAACTCTTTGAGACCCTATGAATCACAGCATGCCAGGCCTCCCTGTCCATCACCAACTCCCAGGGTTTACCCAAACTCATGTCCATCGAGTCAGTGATGCCATCCAGCCATCGCATCCTCTGTCGTCCCCTTCTCCTCCTGCCCCCAATCCCTCCCAGCATCAGAGTCTTCTCCAATGAGTCAACTCTTCGCATGAGATGGCCAAAGTATTGGAGTTTCAGCTTTAGCATCAGTCCTTCCAATGAACACCCAGGACTGATTTCCTTTAGGATGGACTGGTTGGATCTCCTTGCAGTCCAAGGGATTCTCAAGAGTCTTCTTCAACACCACAGTTCAAAAGCATCAATTCTTCGGCACTCAGCTTTCTTCACAGTCCAACTCTCACATCGATCCATGACCACAGGAAAAACCATAGCCTTGACTAGACGGACCTTTGTTGGCAAAGTAATGTCTCTGCTTTTGAATATGCTATCTAGGTTGGTCATAACTTTCCTTCAAAGGAGTAAGCATCTTTTAATGCCATGGCTGCAGTGACTATCTGCAGTGATTTTGGAGCCCAAGAGAATAAAGTCTGACACTGTTTCCACTGTTTCCCCATGTATTTCTCATGAAGTGATGGGACCAGATGCCATGATCTTCGTTTCCTGAATGTTGAGCTTTAAGCCAACTTTTCACTCTCCTCTTTCAGATCAGATCAGATCAGATCAGTCGCTCAGTCGTGTCCGACTCTTTGCGACCCCATGAACCGCAGCACGCCAGGCCTCCCTGTCCATCACCAGCTCCCGGAGGTCACTCAGACTCGCATCCATCGAGTCAGTGATGCCATCCAGCCATCTCATCCTCTGTCGTCCCCTTCTCCTCCTGCCCTCAATCCCTCCCAGCATCAGAGTCTTCTCCAATGAGTCAACTCTTCGCATGAGGTGGCCAAAATACTGGAGTTTCAGCTTTAGCATCATTCCTTCTAAAGAAATTCCAGGATTGATCTCCTTCAGAATGGACTGGTTGGATCTTCTTGCAGTCCAAGGGACTCTCAAGAGTCTTCTCCAACACCACAGTTCAAAAGCATCAATTCTTCAGCGCTCAGCCTTCTTCACAGTCCAACTCTCACATCCATACATGACCACAGGAAAGACCATAGCCTTGACTAGGCGAACCTTTGTTGGTAAAGTAATGTCTCTGCTTTTGAATATGCTATCTAGGTTGGTCATAACTTTCCTTCCAAGGAGCAAGTGTCTTTTAATTTCATGGCTGCAGTCACCATCTGCAGTGATTGTGGAGCCCAGAAAAACAAAGTCTGACACTGTTTCCACTGTTTCCCCATCTATTTCCCATGCAGTGATGGGACCAGATGCCATGATCTTCGTTTTCTGAATGTTGAGCTTTAAGCCAACCTTTTCACTCTCCACTTTCACTTTCATCAAGAGGCTTTTTAGCCCCTCCTCACTTTCTGCCATAAGAGTGGTATCATCTGCATATCTGAGGTTATTGATATTTCTCCCGGCAATCTTGATTCCAACTTCTGTTTCTTCCAGTCCAGCATTTCTCATGATGTACTCTGCATATAAGTTAAATAAACATGGTGACAATATGCAGCCTTGACGTACTCCTTTTCCTATTTGGAACCAGTCTGTTGTTCCATGACCAGTTCTAACTGTTGCTTCCTGACTTGCATACAGATTTCTTAAGAGGCAGATCAGGTGGTCTGGTATTCCCATCTCTTTCAGAATTTTCCATAGTTTATTGTGATCCACACAGTCAAAGGCTTTGGCATAGTCAATAAAGCAGAAATAGATGTTTTTCTGGAACTCTCTTGCTTTTTCCATGATCCAGCGGATGTTGGCAATTTGATCTCTGGTTCCTCTGCCTTTTCTAAAACCAGCTTGAACATCAGGAAGTTCACGGTTCACATATTGCTGAAGCCTGGCTTGGAGAATTTTGAGCATTACTTTACTAGCGTGTGAGATGAGTGCAATTGTGCGGTAGTTTGAGCACTCCTTGGCATTGCCTTTCTTTGGGATTGGGATGAAAACTGACCTTTTCCAATCTTGTGGCCACTGCTGAGTTTTCCAAATTTGCTGGCATATTGAGTGTAGCACTTTCACAGCATCATCATTCAGGACTTGGAATAGCTCCACTGGAATTCCATCACCTCCACTAGCTTTGTTCGTAGTGATGCTTTCTAAGGCCCATTTGACTTCACATTCCAAGATGTCTGGCTCTAGGTCAGTGATCACATCATCATGATTATCTAGGTCTTGAAGCTCTTTTTTGTACAGTTCTTCTGTGTATTCTTGCCACCTCTTCTTAATATCTTCTGCTTCTGTTAGGTCCACACCATCTCTGTCCTTTATCGTGCCCATCTTTGCATGAAATGTTCCTTTGGTATCTCTGATTTTCTTGAAGAGATCCCTAGTCTTTCCCATTCTGTTGTTTTCCTCTATTTCTTTGCATTGATCACTGAAGAAGGCTTTCTTATCTCTTCTTGCTATTCTTTGGAACTCTGCATTTAGATGTTTATATCTTTCCTTTTCTCCTTTGCTTTTCGCTTCTCTTCTTTTCACAGCTATTTGTAAGGCCTCCCCAGACAGCCATTTTGCTTTTTTGCATTTCTTTTCCATGGGGATGGTCTTGATCCCTGTCTCCTGTACAATGTCACGAACCTCATTCCATAGTTCATCAGGCACTCTATCTATCAGATCTAGGCCCTTAAATCTATTTCTCACTTCCACTGTATAATCATAAGGGATTTGATTTAGGTCATACCTGAATGGTCTAGTAGTTTTCTCTACTTTCTTCAATTTCAGTCTGAATTTGGCAATAAGGAGTTCATGGTCCGAGCCACAGTCAGCTCCTGGTCTTGTTTTTGCTGATTGGATAGAGCTTCTCCATCTTTGGCTGCAAAGAATATAATCGATCTGATTTCGGTGTTGACCATCTGGTGATGTCCATGTATAGAGTCTTCTCTTGTGTATGCCCTCTATTCGCCTTGACCATTCATACAGCCCAAAGAGGCAAAAAGAGATCATTTGTTTCTTTCTGTCTCCTTATAATTACCCACAGTATCTAAGGTTCTGAAAAGTTAGACACAATAAAAGTTATTAATCATTGCAGTCACTTAAGGTCATTCATATTCCTAGGATCTTCAAGAGTTCTGCCTATGAAAACTCACAAGACCAATACCCATAGGATGTGACAGGAGTATGGCTTGGCGGGGAGAGAGAACACAGCTCTACTTTGCCAGAGGCCAAGTACTGCTGTCAAATTTCCCAGGAGGAAAACATTTTGGTTATGTTAATAAAATCATATTAATTATGTGAATTCACTTAGAGATGCCTGTCCAAGTCAATTTTCTAGCTAGCACAGAAAATTGCTTATGACGTCACCTGACAAATATTTCCCTAGAACGAATTGAAAATATAAAGTTGTATTCTTTCCTTATCCCCATAACATACATTCATGTTGCCAAAATGTCAGACTTCATAAAAACCCATTTACAATAATTCTGCCCATGCATAAGTCAGTGTTATATTTAACAACTCTCCGTGCTTTGAAGTACCCCCTTCCTAACCACACTTGTCACTCCTTGGCAACTCTAGCCATCTTTTGGCATTAAATAGACCCAGCAGAGGTTTACCAGTCATCAATAATGAACTGAGAGCAAAGTACAGAGCTTTGGTACTGTAGGGACTAAAGAATAGGTCCCCTGATGCACAGGAGAAAAATAATCAATCATGGACCACACAAAGAAAGCTGAGCCTAATCTAGCCTTTAACACTGTTTGAATTGTGGTTTGTTTATGAAAAAGAAATACCCTAATTAAAACAAATAATATATGACTTAAAACTTTATTAGAAATTCAATAATTTATTTAATTATTCAGTTACTGAAGAGTTACAAGTGAAAGTGAAAGTCGCTCAGTCAGACTCTGCAAGCCCATGGAATTTTCCAGGCCAGAATACTGGAGTGGGTAGCCTATCCCTTCTCTAGTGGATCTTCCCGACCCAGGAATGAAACCAAGGTCTTCTGAATTGCAGGTGGATTTTTTTACCAACTGAACTATCAAGGAAACCCTGATATCAAGAGAGTTACAAATCTCTGATGTCAGAATCTCCTGATATCAGGAGAGTTACAAAGAGACATAAATAAGACAAAAAATAAGAAAAAAATAAGAACAGTAAGGGGCATATGTAGGTTTTTTTCAAAGACATGGAAAAAAGAGAGACTCAGGAGAATTGATACAAACAAAATATTTTCATGGGATATAAGATTCTTTCTAAAGCTTTTAGAACTTCTTGTGTTCTTGAGATGTTAGGAAAAAAGGAAATTTCAACAATTGAAACACAATTCATTGGTACAAGAAACAATGAACCATACTCAGAAATTGAATGTTGAAAGGCAAACTATTTTCGTATTTTAATACAGCTAATTGCATTATTAAGTTATAATGGCAAATGCTGACACTTGATTAAAGCAGCAATAAGTTAATTATTGTGCTTATGATAATATATCAATCAGGACAAGGACTAGAATGCAGTTGGAGAGAGTACAAAATTGATTAAAAGTGGTGTCAAGAGTTACTAAAAATTAAAAGCAAAGAAAATCCAATTAGAAGGATAAGTAACAGTTGAAGCAAGCTTAACCATTAGCATTTAATCTAAATCCTACATGGTCCTACAACAAAGGAAAGTTAAAAATAGGATGCACAGTTGGGCAGAAATGATTCTTAAATATCTTTCAAAGAGTTTGCATCCTGGGAATAGGGAATGAGAATTATCAAGATGAAGGCAAGGTTAAAGCAGGAAAGTTTTAGACATACTGATCGTGTTTTGTATGAGTCACTCCATTTAAATCACTACTGAATAGGGGTCTAGCTTTTCCAGGACTCTAGCTGGCCACATGGTGCTCATCTGAGAAGATTCTTCAAAACGGACAATGAAAGTGAAAATGAAAATAGCTCAGTTGCATCCAACTCTTTGCAACCCCATGGACTATACAGTCCACGGAATTCCCCGGGCAGAATACTGGAGTGGGTAGCCTTTCCCTTCTCCAGAGGACCCTCCAAACCAGAGATTAAAAGCAGGTCTCCCAAACTGCAAAACTGACAATATATCAACCAAATTTTAAAGGTAATGTATTGACATGATGGTTAGAACTGTGACAAAAAGTCATTAGAAGGAACAATAGGAGATAAGACCATGATAATCAGAGAAATTATAGGCAGAAGAAGCACATATCAGGTAAACTGCATCCACTTCTCCCAGCTGGAGAGTTCTTCCCATTCATTATTTTTTTTAACTTTATTGGAGTATAATTGATTTACAATGTTGTTCCCATTCACTTCTATTTCTCTGCACTAAGAAGCTTGTATGGGTTTCCCTGGTGGCTCGGAGGGTAAAGAATCTGTCTGCAATGAAGGAGATCTGGGTTTGATCCCTGAGGTGGGAAGATCCCTTGGAGAAGGGAATGGCAATACACTCCAGTATTCTTGCCTGGAGAATCCCATGGACAGGGAAGCCTAGGGTCACAAAAGAGTCGGGCAAGACTTAGTAACTAAACAACAAAAAATCTCAGAGTCTATTCTTAAATTTTAAAGTCCAAATGCCTGATATAATTCTTTTGTTTTCTAATTGTGATCATTAACTGTGATCAAATAATCAGTTCAGTTCAGTTCAGTCATACAGTCATGTCCGACTCTTTGCAGCCCCATGAATCGCAGCACGCCAGGCCTCCCTGTCCATCACCAACCTCCGGAGTTCACCCAGACTCACGTCCATGAAGTCAGTGATGCCATCCAGCCATTTCATCCTCTGTCGTCCCCTTCTCCTCCTGCTCCCAATCCCTCCCAGCATCTTCTCCAATGAGTCAACTCTTCGCATCACGTGGCCAAAGTATTGGAGTTTCAGCTTTAGCATCATTCCTTCCAAAGAAATCCCAGGGCTGATCTCCTTCAGAATGGACTGGTTGGATCTCCTTGCAGTCCAAGGGACTCTCAAGAGTCTTCTCCAACACCACACTTCAAAAGCATCAATTCTTCGGCACTCAACCTTCTTCATAGTCCAACTCTCACATCCATACATGACCACAGGAAAACCCATAGCCTTGACTAAATGAACCTTTGTTAGCAAAGTAAGGTCTCTGTTTTTGAATATGCTATCTAGGTTAGTCATAATTTTCCTTCCAAGGAGTAAGCGTCTTTTAATTTCTTGGCTGCAGTCACCATCTGTAGTGATTTTGGAGCCCAGGAAAATAAAGTCTGACACTGTTTCCACTGTTTCCCCATCTATTTCCCATGAAGTGATGGGACCAGATGCCATGATCTTCGTTTTCTGAATGTTGAGCTTTAAGCCAACTTTTTCACTCTCCACTTTCACTTTCATCAAGAGGCTTTTAGGTCTTCTTCACTTTCTGCCATAAGGGTGGTGTCATCTGCATATCTGAGGTTATTGATTGATTCCAGCTTGTGCTTCTTCCAGTCCAGGGTTTCTCATGATGTACTCTGCAACTTAAATAAGCAAGGTGACAGTATACAGCCTTGACGTACTCCTTTTCCTATTTGGAACCAGTCTGTTGTTCCATGTCCAGTTCTGTTGCTTCCTGACTTGCATACAGATTTCTCAAGAGGCAGATCAGGTGGTCTGGTATCCCTGTCTCTTTCAGAATTTTCCACAGTTTCTTGTGATCCACACAGTCAAAGGCTTTGGCATAGTCAAGAAAGCAGAAATAGATGTTTTTCTGGAACTCTCTTGCTTTTTCCATGATCCAGCGGATGTTGGCAATTTGATCTCTGGTTCTTCTGCCTTTTCTAAAACCAGCTTGAACATCTGGAAGTTCACGGTTCACATATTACTGAAGTCTGGCTTAGAGAATTTTGAGCATTACTTTACTAGCATGTGAGATGAGTGCAGTTGTGCAGCAGTTTGAGCATTCTTTGGCATTGCCTTTCTTTGGGATTGGAATGAAAACTGACCTTTTCCAGTCCTGTGGCCACTGCTGAGTTTTCCAAATTTGCTGACATATTGAGTGCATCACTTTCACAGCATCATCTTTCAGGATCTGGAATAGCTCCACTGGAATTCCATCACCTCCACTAGCTTTGTTCTTAGTGATGCTTTCTAAGGCCCACTTGACTTCACATTCCAAGATGTCTGGCTCTAGGTCAGTGATCACACCATCAGGATTATCTGGGTTGTGAAGATCTTTTTTGTACAGATCTGTGTATTCTTGCCATGTCTCCTTAATATCTTCTGCTTCTGTTAGGTCCATACTATTTCTGTCCTTTATCAAGCCCATCTTTGCATGAAATGTTCCCTTGGTATCTCTAATTTTCTTGAAGAGATGTCTAGTCTTTCCCATTCTGTTGTTTTCCTCTATTTCTTTGCATTGATCGCTGAAGAAGGCTTTCTTATCTCTTCTTGCTAGCAGAGATTAAAGCAAAACCAAACAGAAAAGTATGTTTGTATAAATGTCATAATTGTATGCTAATGCATTTAACTATACATTTCAGGCATTCTTCATTGCAGGGTTTTTTTTTTTGTTGGTTTGTTTTTTATAAGTGTTTCTACTTAAAATATTCTGATTTAAAATTGAGGGGAAAAAAGTTCTGATCTAATGTTAATGCTATGGTTGGAAATCAACTGTCCCTGCACATGAATTCAACCACTGCATCTCTCTGTTAGCTGGTTGAACACTCCAGAAAAGGTCATATCTTCTGAAATTATTAAGAAATAGCAACATATGCCTTGTTTTTTCCTAAATATTCTCTAGAGTACTCTATCATACTTCATTATCTACACTTATGGTGGTAAGGATGACTTTTTTACCACTGATATACATTGTATAATAATTTTACTTATTAATTGTAATAACTTTCTGTAAGAAGTATAAATATAATTGTTTAGAAAGACAGTGCCTTTATCTCCCAGTCTCTGATGGATAAGTGACACTTAGCAATCCCATAAAGCATAATCATATTGACAAATCTCCCCTGTAACTTCCTCCAGTACTTTTCCACTAGCTTACATCAGTACATTGGAGAAGGCCATGGCAATCCATTCCAGTGTTCTTGCCTGGAGAATCCCAGAGATGGGGGAGTCTGGTGGGCTGCTGTCTCTGGAGTCGCACAGAGTCGGACATGACTGAAGCAACTTAGCAGCAGCAGCAGCACACCAGTACTTAAAAATTCTTTCTGCTTTTTGTTTCAGCAAACTTGAGTTCAATCTCTCTCACCCTTACAGTGGTCTTGAATAAAGTCTTCCCTGTGTCAACTACTATTTGGCATTTGCCAAGAGCATTGCCAGCAACTGAACAATAAGGGTATTTATCATCTGCCTCTGCAGTTACAGGGAAGTTATGGGCTTCCCTGGTGACTCAGACTGCAAATAATCTACCTGCAATGCAGGAGACTCAGGTTTGATCTCTGGGTCAGGAAGATCCCCTGGAGAAGGAACTGGCAACCCACTCCAGTATTCTTGCCTGGGAAATTCCATGGACAGAGGAGACTGGTAGACTACAGTCCATGGGGTTGCAAAGAGTCAGACATGACTGAGCAACTAACACTGAACACTCTGCAGTTACTGAATCCTGGGCTGCTGCAGATATTGACCTTCAACACCCTCTGAGTTCAGGGTGGAGTGAGGCACTCTGTGCTCCAGGGAATCTGATGGAACAGGTCTTTAGACAGTTAGATATTTTCAGGAACTAATTTCATTATCCCAATCCTTGCATCTCTTCATCTCTAGAAAAGCACTGCATCCCTTCATGGTGACATCAGCTCCCCAAGACTAACAGAAAACCTTTTGTAAAGTAAGCACTTGATTGGACTGAACTCCCTCTTCACCGAAATCTTATTTATTGACCTTCCCTTACTGCCTTTTGGGAGCAGTCTCTCAGAACTATCAAAGGTGCTGTCTCCCAGGCTCCAGTCCTCATTTTGCCCCAAATAAAACTTAACTCAAAACTCTCAAATTGTGCCTCTTTTATACTCAACACTTCCATAATTAACTTGTCTAACTGAATGTCTCTTTGAGACATTACATCCTGTATCATATCAGTGGAGAAAAGAACACTTTCCCTAAAAGAAGTAATATTTAACAGAATTATTCAGAGTAATATATTCTGCGCCATTTTTTATGATGATGATGAAAGACAGCAGAAGAAACAATGTGAAAACAAGACTGTGATACATAGAGAAGGGCTTTATGCGCCCATTCCCACACTTGCGATAACCACAGCCATAGCCCAGCCTCAGCTTCACATGCTGACATCCCCTGATGTTAGAATCTAACTGCACTTCTGTGAATAAATACCAAGGATTGCATACTATTTGCAGGTAGAATTGAGCTAGGAAGCTGTTTGCCAATAAGTTTGAAAATCACAGAATCCATCATTGTTTTTGGTAAATTTGAGGTTTTTCAATGTCTCTTCACAGAAAGAATCCAAAGATAGAGGAGATGATTGGATGGTATCACCAGCTCAACTGACATGAGTCTGAGCAAATTCCGGGAGATGGTGAAGGACAGGGAAGCCTGGCATGCTGCAGTCCACAGGGTTGCAAAGAGTCAGATATAACTGAGCAACTAAACAACACGATACAAGAGGTGGATTTATTTGGGCTTCCCTTGTACCTCAGCTTTCCTTGTACCTCAACCCCATGTCCAAGGAGCCGTGGCTGCGCGGGCACAGGAAGGCCTAGAGGAACTATCCCACGTTGAAGGTCAGGAAGGGCGGCAGTGAGGAGATGACCCTTCGTCCAAGGTAAGGAGCAATGGGTTGTGCTTTGCTGGAGCAGCCATGAAGAGATACCCAATACCCAAGGTAAGAGAAACCGAAGTAAAACAGTAGGTGTTGCAAGAGCGCATCAGAGGGCAGACACACTGAAGCCATACTCACAGAAAACTAGTCATTCTAATCCCACTAAGACTACAGCCTTGTCTAACGCAATGAAACTAAGCCATGCCCGTGGGGCAACCCAAGATGGGCAGGTCATGGTGGAGAGATCTGACAGGATGTGGTCCACTAGAGAAGGGAATGGCAAACCGCTTCAGTATTCTTGCCTTGAGAACCCCATGAACAGTATGAAAAGGCAAAGAGAAATTCCCCCGGTCAGTAGGTGCCCAATATGCTACTGGAGATCAGCAGAGAAATAACTCCAGAAAGAATGAAGGGATGGAGCCAAAGCAAAAAGAATACCCACCTGTGGATGTGACTGGTGACAGAAGCAAGGTCCGATGCTGTAAAGAGCAATATTGCATAGGAACCTGGAATGTCGGGTCCATGAATCAAGGCAAATTGGAAGGGGTCAAAAAAGAGATGGCAAGAGTGAATGTTAACATTCTAGGAATCAGCAAACTGAAATGGACAGGAATGGGTGAATTTAACTCAGATGACCATTGTATCTACTACTGCGGGCAGGAATCCCTCAGAAGAAATGGAGTGGCCATCATGGTGAACAAAAGAGTCCGAAATGCAATACTTGGATGCAATCTCAAAAACGACAGAATTATCTCTTTTCGTTTCCAAGGCAAACCATTCAATATCACAGTAATCCAAGTCTATGCCCCAACCAGTAACGCTGAAGAAGCTGAAGTTGAACAGTTCTGTGAAGACCTACAAGACCTTTTAGAACTAACACTCAAAAAAGATGTCCTTTTCATTATAGGGGACTGAAATGCAAAAGTAGGAAGTCAAGAAACACCTGGAGTAACAGGCAAATTTGGCCTTGGAATATGGAATGAGGCAGAGCAAAGACTGACAGAGTTTTGCCAAGAAAATGCACTGGTCATAGGAAACACCCTCTTCCAACAACACAAGAGAAGACTATACAAATGGACATCACCAGATGCTCAACACCAAAATCAGATTGATTATATTCTTTGCAGCCAAAGATGGAGAAGCTCTATACAGTCAGCAAAAACAAGACCAGGAGCTGACTGTGGCTCAGACTATGAACTCCTTATTGCCAAATTCGGACTGAAATTGAAGAAAGTAGGGAAAACCACTGGACCATTCGGGTATAATCTAAATCAAATCCCTTATGATTATACAGTGGAAATGAGAAATAGATTTAAGGGCCTAGATCTGATAGATAGAGTGCCTGATGAACTATGGAATGAGGTTCATGACATTGTACAGGAGACAGGGATCAAGACCATTCCCATGGAAAAGAAATGCAAAAAAGTAAAATGGCTATCTGGGGAGGGCTTACAAATAGCTGTGAAAAGAAGAGAAGTGAAAAGCAAAGGAGAAAAGAAAAGATATAAACATCTGAATGCAGAGTTCCAAAGAATAGCAAGAAGAGATAAGAAAGCCTTCTTCAGTGATCAATGCAAAGAAATAGAGGAAAACAACAGAATGGGAAAGACTAAACATCTCTTCAAGAAAATCAGAGATACCAAAGGAACATTTCATGCAAAGATGGGCTTGATAAAGGACAGTAATAGTATGGACCTAACAGAAGCAGAAGATATTAAGAAGAGATGGCAAGAATACACAGAACTGTACAAAAAAGAGTTTCACAACCCAGATAATTCTGATGGTGTGATCACTGACCTAGAGCCAGACATCCTGGAATGTGAAGTCAAGTGGGCCTTAGAAAGCATCACTAAGAACAAAGCTAGTGGAGGTGATGGAATTCCAGGTGAGCTATTCCAAATCCTGAAAGATGATACTGTGAAAGTGCTGCACTCAATATGCCAGCAATTGGGGAAACTCAGCAGTGGCCACAGGACTGGAAAAGGTCAGTTTTCATTCCAATCCCAAAGAAAGGAAATGCCAAAGAATGCTCAAACTGCCACACAATTGCACTCATCTCACATGCTAGTAAAGTAATGCTCAAAATTCTCCAAGCCAGGCTTCAGCAATATGTGAACCGTGAACTTCCAGATGTTCAAGCTAGTTTTAGAAAAGGCAGAGGAACCAGAGATCACATTGCCAACATCTGCTGGATCATGGAAAAAGCAAGAGAGTTCCAGAAAAACATCTATTTCTGCTCTTTTGACTATGCCAAAGCCTTTGACTGTGTGGATCACAAGAAACTGTGGAAAATTCTGAAAGAGATGGGAATACCAGACCACCTGATCTGCCTCTTGAGAAATCTGTATGCAGGTCAGGAAGCAACAGTTAGAACTGGACATGGAAGAACAGACTGGTTCCAAATAGGAAAAGGAGTACGTCAAGGCTGTATATTGTCACCCTGCTTATTTAACTTCTATGCAGAGTACATCATGAGAAATGCTGGACTGGAAGAAACACAAGCTGGAATCAAGATTGCCGGGAGAAATATCAATAACCTCAGATATGCAGATGACACCACCCTTATGGCAGAAAGTGAAGAGGAACTAAAAAGCCTCTTGATGAAAGTGAAAGTGGAGAGTGAAAAAGTGGGCTTAAAGCCCAACATTCAGAAAACGAAGATCATGGCATCTGGTCCCATCACTTCATGGGAAATAGATGAGGAAACAGTGGAAACAGTATCAGACTTTATTTTTCTGGGCTCTAAAATCACTGCAGATGGTGACTGCAGTCAAGAAATTGAAAGACGCTTACTCCTTGGAAGGAAAGTTATGACCAACCTAGATAGCATATTCAAAAACAGAGACCTTACTTTGCCAACAAAGGTTCGTCTAGTCAAGGCTATGGTTTTTCCTGTGGTCATGTATGGTTGTGAGAGTTGGACTGTGAAGAAGGCTGAGTGCCAAAGAATTGATGCTTTTGAAGCGTGGTGTTGGAGAAGACTCTTGAGAGTTCCTTGGACTGCAAGGAGATCCAACCAGTCCTTGTGAAGGAGATCAGCCCTGGGAGTTCTTTGGAAGGAATGATGCTAAAGCAGAAACTCCAATACTTTGGCCACCTCATGGAAAGAGTTGACTCATTGGAGAAGATGCTGGGAGGGATGGGGGGCAAGAGGAGAAGGGGACGACAGAGGATGAGATGGCTGGATGGCATCACCGACTCAGTGGACGTGAGTCTCAGTGAACTCCGGGAGTTGGTGTTGGACAGGGAGGCCTGGCGTGCTGCAATTCATGAGGTCACAAAGAGTAGGACACGACTGAGCAACAGATCTGATCTGTACCTCAGCTGGTAAAAAAAAAAAATCCTATGGCAATGTGGGAGTCCTGGGTTCAATCCCTGGGTTGGGAAGATCCCCTGGAAAAGGGAAAGGCTACCCACTCCAGTATTGTGGCCTGGAGAATGCCTTGGACCAGTCCATTGGGTCACAAAGAGTCAGACACAACTGAACGACTTTCCCTTTCACACTCCACAGACAGTGTGGGCCAGCTCAGAAGGTGAGAGAGCCCTAAAACATGGCATGGTTAGTTATTGTGCGTTGGTCAATTTTATAGGCTGATGAGTGGGAGTATTATCTCAATTATTTCAGGAAAGGGGTGGGGATTTCCAGGAGTTGGACCACCACCCACTTTTTGACCTTTTATAGTTGGCCTCAGAGCTCTCAAGGTGCTGGAGGCTGTGTCATTTAGCATACTAGTGTGTTACAATCAGCATATGAAGAGGTTCAAGGTTCATTAGAATCTAAACATTCTGCCATCTTGAACCATGTTGGTTATAACCAGTCTTTGTCATATCCTATGGCTATGTTGTTTTTTTAAAGGTTATGCCCTGCTTTCTTCCCTACTGTTTCATTATTACCCATATATCTTACACAATTTGATTTGCTTACATTACCTTCTTGAGATCACTTGATATATTAAGGTTTTTAATATATAGTACCTTTTTAACTGACTTTTGACAAATGTGTAAAATCAATTCAATCAAGAAAGGACAGCCTTTTCAATAAATTATGCTGGAGCAAATGGATATCTATAGACAACTGATGAACCTCAACCTAAACTCAAAATGAATAATGGACTTAGTATAAAATGTAAAAGTATAAAAATATTTTAAATAAGAAATCTAGGACTAGACAAAGAATTCTTAGACTTGATAATAAAAGCACAATCAATAAAAGGAAAATTTCTATTTTGTCAAAGTCCATATTAAATGAATAAAATACAAATTGCAGACTTAGAGAAGATATTTGCAAACCACGTATCTGACAAAGAACTAGGCCCTAGAATAAAGAATTCTCAAAACTCAACAGCAGTAAAACAAACAATCCAACTGGAAAATATGCAAATATGTGAAAAGACATTTCAATAATAAGAATATACTAATGGCAAATAAGCACAGAAGAAATGTTCTCATTAGTTATCTATTTTATACATGGTAATCAGTGGTGTATATGTATCAGTAAAAACTAACACAACATTGTAAAGCAACTATATTCCAATAAAAAATAATTTAAAAATAAAAATTTTTTTAAAAAAACTTCAAAAAATTGTTCAACATTAGCCTTTAGGGAAATGTAAAATAAACCATAATGAAATATCACTAGTTACCTTCAGAATAGCTAACATGAAAAACAGTGACATAAAAAGCTGACAAGGATTAAGAGAAACTGAATGCCTAATATGTTACTGGTAGGAATGAAAAATGATATAGATGCTATAAAATAGCTTGTCAATTTCTTGTCAAAGTAACCATACCATTACCACATGACCCAGCAATTGCAGTCTTTGGCAGTTATATCAGACATTCAAGCTTATATTCACACAAAAATCTCTACAAGAATCTTCATATAAGCTTTAGTCATAATCAGTAAAGCTAGGAAATGACAACCCACTCCAGTATTCTTGCCTGGGAAATGCCATGGACAGAGGAGCCTGACAGGCTATGAGGTTGTAAAGAGTTGGACATGACTGTGAGTGACGGAGGACATAAAAAACCACACAGATGTCCTTCAACAGGTGAGTAGTTATACTGTGGTACATCGAAACAACACACCACTGATACACTCAAACCGCTGATACACATCCTTGAGGAACCTCCAGAGAATGATGCTAAGTGGGGAAAAAAAAAGGTTCCATGCTTTATGATTCCACTTAGTATAACCTTCTTGAACTGAAAAAATGATAGAAATGGAGATTAGCTGAGTGGTTCCCAGTGCATGGGGCCGAAGGAAGGTAGAAATGGTCACAAAAGGGTAAGAGGAAGGATCCTTGTGGTGATGAAAGAATTCCGTACCCTAACTGTATCAACATCAGCATCCTTGTTGTGATGTTATACTATAGTTTCATAAGCTGTTAGAGAGTGAATGTGCTAGTCCCTCAGTCATGTCTGACTCTTTGCAAACCCATGGACTGTTGCTCCCAGGCTCCTCTGTCTATGGAATTCTCCAGGCAAGAATACTGGAGTAGGTAGCCATTCCCTTCTCCAGGGGAATCTTCCCAACCCTGGGATCAAACCTGGGTGTCCTGCATTACAGGCAAATTCTTTACTGTCTGAGCCACCAGGGATATTATAGGGAGTGAAAAGATGGCATACAGGCCATCTTTCTGTCTTAATTTTCACAAGTGCTTCTGAATCTATAATAATTTCACAATATAAAGTTTAATTTTTAAAACAAAGAGAAAAAGTTTACAATCTGCATATTTCATACTAAGCAAAAGTATTTGCCATGTGTGAAAAAACAAGAATAGAGTTGTAAAAATACATTATTTAAAAAAATACTTAAAGATAGTATCAAACAAAAAATGAAGCAAAATTAAACTCTCAAGAATAGGATATTCAGGACATTCAGGATTAGCTCCAAAATGAAGGAAGCAAAGACATAAGTCTGAAGAAATATTGCACATGCACATCTGGCTACAAAATTGATGTGCAAATATAACAAGTTACCTTTACAAGAGGGGAATATAAATGAAAATAACATTTTAATAGAAGTAATCTATATTTAAATGCCAAATGTTCTTTTAAAAACAAAATGCTAAGGATCAAGCACTTTAATGGCTTCTGCTCTACATTTAATGGTGAGAATAAGATAAATAGTTGCTTTACAAATTGTGATCCTGGAATAACAATTTTTGAATATAATATTTTTCTTTCATCACTTTCTCACAAATTTCTGTATTATTCACTACAGATTTTCTCAAAATTAAAGCAAGATCAGATAAAAATCACAATTGCCTATTAAATTTTGTGTAAAGTTACATATATCTGTGTTTACATCATTAAGTATAATACCTACTTAAAGTTAAAATACATATTTGCAATATTAAGTTTTACTTCAACATCCAGTTATTAATCACAAGTTCATCCAAGTAAAGCTTGATAAAGCTTCATCATCCATAAACAGTATTTATAATTTGGTGCTGTGTGCCATTATTTGGATCTATTGTTTGTTTATGGTTTTGCACTAGGTGCTGTATAAAACGTGATGCATATCCTAGATGGCAGAGTGCCATGATGAACACATAAAAACAGCCAGCAGTTTCTCAGTTCATTTCAATGCTCATTTAAATTAAGGTGACTAAACATCCTATAATCTGACATAAAGTCATGACATGACTTTGGCACTTACTGTAAGTTTTAATGAATATCACAATAAGACTGTTTTGATCTTAGGCCCTAGGCCTCTGAACACCACATCCAAAGCAAAACCGTAGAAATTGTCTCCATTCTGGAGGAAGATATGGGGGGAGGGGGAGAGAGACAAACAGGGGAAGTACTCTAAAATCTCAATCTAATGTATTATATTTGGATACTAAGGGCAGGTGGTGCAGTGGTAAAGAATCCACCTGCCAAGGCAGGAGATGCAAGAGATGTGGGTTCTATCCTGGGTCAAGAAGATCTCCTGGAGTAAGAAGTGGCAACCCACTCCAGTAGTCTTGCCTGGAAAACTCCATGGACGGAGGAGCCTGTCGGACTACAGTCCACGGGGCCACCGAGAGTCAGACACAACTGAGTGACTGAGCACGCACACACAAATTGAAAGTGAAAGTTGATCAGTCACATCTGACTCTTTGCAACCCCATGGACTATACAATCCATGGAGTTCTCCAGGCCAGAATACTGAAATGGGGAGCCTTTCCCTTCTCCAGGGAATCTTTCCAAACCAGAGACCAAACCCAGGTCTCCCTCATTGCAGGTGAATTCTTTACCAGCTGAGCCACAGGGAAGCCCACACACACTCAAGGCAAACATTAAAAAGATGCTTTGAGATAAAGCTTAAAACCCACAGTTGTATCACCTGTATTATCGATCTAATTGTCTCACCTATCCATCATGTTTTGGTGAAGGTCCCTTAGTTTTTCAGAACCTCTCTTTAGATTGTTAACATTCCCAGCCAGAATAATCTTTTCTTACAGCAAAGTTTCTGTGATTAATTCTAAGAGCTAAAAGTAAGCCTGTGAATTGACCTAAACAAAATCTTGATCTTATCTATTTTCTACTGTACACTTTCTATACTACCTCTATTTTAAAAAGCTGTTCTTAGAGACATTGTACTAGATCCCACAGTGTTTCCTTAGCAACTTCTGCAATGCCCCTGAGCTACGGATTTTTAATTCCACCACATGCTGTATTTTTTTTTAAGTGTAATATGTCTTAAGCTTCAGCATTAGTATACAGAAAATTCAACACATTTTCAGGTTTTCCTATGGGTACTTATAATAGCATCTGTTACTAGCTGTAGCTAGAAGTAAGAAAAGCTCAAAAAAAAAAAGACAATGAATACCATGATTTCATAAGAATAACATAATAAATTATGGTTCTTTTGAATTTAACATCTAAATCCTCTTATAAAGATCCACAATGTTAGATCCACATTTAAATCTTATTTCTGTGTTTGGTCCAAATGAAGAATTACTGTCATCTGAATAGCTTGAAATGCATCTCTCTCATAGATAGCTCAAAGATATTGCTTTCTGAGCCCCTTAATCCTGAACCACATGAATTTTTTTTTTTTTTTGTATTTAAACTGTGTCCAAATGCTTTTAAGCTTTAATGTGTATGATTGTATAACAATGATTTCACATTATTTTTGAATTTAATTTCTATTCATTGCTTTTCAAAAAGAAAACAGAAAAAATGCAAGAAATTGTCCTACTATATTATTAATTTACCATTCTATTTATATTAATCTTATCACCCATTTTCTTCATAAGAACAAAAGAGCAGATGTTTGACCACAGTAGGTGCTCAATAGGAGTAACTAAGATAGTAATAATGTGTGTAGTTTGACTGCATCTTTTTCTAATAGTAAGCTATTCCATAAACACAAAATCACCCTCAGCTCTGTACAGGAGATGCAGGGTGATGATATGGAAAGAGCAATGGACTGAACAGGTTGAAAGGATTGGTTCAACTTCCAATGTTGTTTTTCCAACCGTTCCTTTTGGTGAATTACTTACTCTCTTTGCTTACTATCTCATACATGCTAAGTCACTTCAGGCATATCTACTCTGTGATCCCATGGAGCCCACCAGGCTCCTCCGTCCATAAGATTCTCCAGGCAAGAATACTGGAGTGGATTGCCATGCCCTCCTCCAGGGGATCTTCCCGACACAGAGATCAAACCTGCATCTCTTATGTCTTCAGCTTTGGCAGGCAGGTTCCTTACCACTGCTGCTGCTGCTGCTAGTGCCATATAAATAAAATACATCTACTTCAAAAGACTGAGGGGTTTATTTTCCTTTTCAATTGAAGATTTTTTTCCACATGTTCTATCCAAAGAACAAACATTGTCTAGGATTCAAGTAAGGTGGATCAGTCCAACCTAATGAAGCCTGTATCCTTTGTGGAAAAATTGATTCGGTTTTGGGAGCAATTATTGAGAATGTACCTCCAAGACTGGACCACATTATCTAAGCAGACTTGGAAAGAGTGAGAACTTGGCTGCGTTTTCATAGGTGGTTCTGGGAGAGCTGATGGTGACCCGTCATGATACCAGAGGCACAGTGCAGAGAATAGAAGATTGCTTTGAGAATGAAATGAGACAATATAATTTTCATAAGCAGAGCTATTTATAACACATCATAGCCATTTGGAGTAAATATTAATTATCCTTTGTTTTGTCTCTTTAATTCTCAAATGACATCTTTTGAAAAGCAATAGGGTAAATGTAAATAATAAATAATATGATGTAAATTTAGAAAATAGAGCATTTTCTAAGTGGTGCCATGTTATATACATATTTACATAGATGGAAATATAGATATTAAGTAGATAATCAGATATTATTAGTGGATATCATTTCCAAGCCCTGTGCAGAAAGTTTTAAGTCAATCCTCAAGTATTTTTGGCCAACCCAATAGTTTTCTGAGATGGATACTATTATTAGTCTACTTTACAAAGGAGTAAACTGATAGTTTTTGCAGGAAAAGTCACATGGCTAGGAAAGGAGACAGGGAGCAAACTAAACCATCCAACTCCAAAGCCCAATTCCAGCAGATATCAATAATAAACCACAACAGTTGCACCAAATACATGTTTTAAAATGTAAATTTCATAAGGTAGTCACATGTCACTCTTTAACACGAACATTAAATTTGTTTCAGAATCCTCTGACTTACCATCTATTTTAAGGTTCAGGAAATAATTTTAATGAATATTGCAAAACTCTAATTCAAAGTCCATTTGTTCTTACAGATTTTTAAGCAGAATTTTTAGACCTTTGTCAAGAACTATAATGACATAATCATAGACTACAAATATGAGAAGAAAGTTCCCGCTTAAAAAATGTCTCCTATATGTACCATTGCTTTCTTATCCATTCATCTGCTGATGGACATATACACAATGGAGTATTACTCAGCCATTAAAAAGAATACATTTGAATCAGTTCTAATGAGGTGGATGAAACTGGAGCCTATTATACAGAGTGAAGTAAGCCAGAAAGAAAAACATCAACACAGTATACTAATGCATATATATGGAATTTAGAAAGATGGTAACAATAACCCTGTATACGAGACAGCAAAAGAGACACAGATGTGTAGAACAGTCTTTTGGACTCTGTGGGAGAAGGAGAGGGTGTGATGATTTGGGAGAATGGCATTGAAATATATATAATATCATATATGAAACGAGTCGTCAGTCCAGATTCAATGCACGATACTGGATCCTTGGGGCTGGTGCACTGAAACGACCCAGAGGGATGGTATGGGGAGGGAGGAGGGAGGAGGGTTCAGGATGGGGAACACATGTATACCTGTGGCAGATTCATTTCGATATATGGCAAAACCAATACAATATTGTAAAGTTAAAAAATAAAATAAAATTTTTAAAAAATGTCTCCTAGAACTATCAAGTGCCTGATATAAATCCCACACCCAAATATAAACACTGTCTTTTTAAAACTCTGTGCACTAGATTCTTGAAAAGATTAGACAGCTATTGGGAAACACAGCCTGTCTTAGAAGTCAACCCCAAACTATTTAACTCTGTAGGAGATAAATAGAGATTTGCCTGGAGAGGGAAGCAAAATATTGCCATGAATCACCTCCCTCACAGCAGTTCTGAAGCTTTTAATTTTCAGCATTGCTGGTCTCCAGGTACATGCCCTTGATTAACAGTTAACAGAAATTGAACCAACTCCATGCAGAGTTGTCAATGTTAGTGTGTAACACTATTTTCAACAATGTCTTCCTTCTTTCTCCCCTTTCCTCTTCCTCGATTTGTACTTTTTTCTTGCTTTCTTTTCTTTAAAAAATTGACATTATTTATTTATTGCATGAATATCCCAAACATATTCCAAACAAGCTGAGAAATGCATATATGTTTGAGTTTTTTGTTTACTATTTTTTTTCGTCTTACACCGTCACTTCCTAAACCTTATAAGTAAACTGATCAGATCTTCGCTGGGAAGTGACTCAGCAAGGATAATACATCCAAACTACTGCCAAGAATAATTTCTATCTTTCCATCCTCTCCTTTGCTTCGTGTTAATTTTTTATTCATCTTCTAGTTTCTCTTACACCAATTTTCCCTTCCTTTATCTCCTTGGGGTATTTGGCTTTCATAACATTTAAATACTGATGCTCAGATTGTCTAAGATTCAGGCTTACAAAGTCTCTCAAGAAATTTGGTGACCTTATTTGCATTTGCAGGTAGCATAAAATATATTTATTTTCTCTCTCTTTTATCTTAAAGCAATTATATGGATTTTGTGATATATGTCACATATATTTGCAGATAACTGTGTAAATATGTTTAATTAATTCATTAGCAACCAAAAAGAGTAGTAAGAAAGATTATCTTTTGGAACGTCCATCCAAAAACTTAGATAAATCTGCTGGGAAATCGGATACCTCCCATGCTACTAAATTTACTCAGTGTGAAAGATGTTACTCAATGATAGGGTCAACATCAAATTAAGAAATAGCTGTTAGATGTAAAAAACACAAAGTGTTATGTAATAAGTATTTCTCAGTATTAATGATAAGCTCCAGAGGAAAAAAACATGTAACTAAAATAGGTTTCTTGACCTCTAAATCTTATACTAAATGCAAGAATGAAATATGCTCAGCCCCAGCCTCCTATTGTAAACCCAAGGACTTACTTCTGTGCCTTGCTGCCCTGCAGTTTTGCTTCCTGGTAGGTAAGGTAGGTGAACTGGTGATTCCCAGAACCTTGTCACCTAGTCACAAATATTCTCTTCAGATTTGGTCAACTTTGGTGTTTTTGCTTCCTTTTTGTCTCCAAGGCTGGTCCTAATCATTCCAAAGAAACCAATGCTTCCTCATCTTTCCTCAGCAGACAGTTCTGTTTTCAGCAACTGGTCCATCTATCACCTGCAATAAAGTCCAGCTCTTACAACAAATTGCCAAAACCCATCAAGAGGAGGAGGATTTATCCAGAAGAGGTCAAGCCTGTATATAGCCCTTCTCTTTTGGGCTTACCTCATTCCCCAATCCTAAGTACCTTACCCCTCTGTATCACTGTAAAAATCATCATACCTTACCCCTCCTCCCAAGGCATTGCCCCACATGGCCCTGCACTAAGTATAATGTGACCAGAATCACGAATCATGAGTCAATTAGTGTGCATGTACTAGTCGTTCAGTCATGTCTGACTGTAGCCCGCCAGGCTTCTCTGTGCATGGGATTCTCCAGGCAAGAATACTGAACTGGATTGCTGTTCCCTTCTCCAAAAGATCTTCCCAACCCAGGGATTGAACCCTGGTCTCCTGCACTGCAAGCAGATTCTTTACCATAGTCAGCTAGAGCTGATGCTCAAAGGTTGTGCTCTGGCTTATACAGCTAGAAGAAAAATTATCTTCTTCCCAGAGTTCAAGCAACTTTACACTTGCATTCCAACATGCAAATTCTTAGGTAAATTCATGTTAAAGCCACATATTAGCAGAATACTCAGTCGTGTATACGTTGGCAATAAATGTTTTAATGTTTAATGTGTATCACTAAGATTTTGGCTAAATGTCAACTATATCTTTTATATGTCTAAACATTCCTTCTAAAATTAATCTCTCAGGGAAGTAATTTGGAGTTAATAGCATGGCAAATGAATTTTGGTGTTGTATACTCCAGAAACCTCAAGCCATTTTCTCCCTTGATCAATAGATATTTGACATATAATAGCTGCATTTTGTAATCTAATTAAAGGATTACTTGACATACTAATAGCTTTAGCACATTGAATCAAGACTTTCTGACAGAGAGCACTGATGCTGAATGTTTATTTTCTCAGGAAATCCTAACTTATACACTGAGGACTTGTCGCATAATGAAACACCTCATGTATAACATTAGCAATCATTTGTATCAAGAAGAGTACTAAATAATTTCTAGATTACTCAATACCATCCATGTGACATAGACTGATTGTATCATATAGAAAACCAGGAGAAACAATCATTTCAATTAAACCTCAAGGTTAAAAACACTTCTGAGGGAAAAAATACCAAAAATATTACCTTCTGATTGCAGTCACTTCCAGTTCTCAAGTTAGCACTTGATCTTGTAGAGTGAAAGCGTTATTCACTCAGTCGAGTCTGAGTCTCTGCAACTTCATGGACCCACCATGAAGTTTTATAGCCCACCAGGCTCCACTGACCATGGGATTTCCCAGGCAAGAATACTGGAATGGATTGCCATTTCCTTCTCCAGGGGACCTTTCCAACCCAGGGATTCAATTCAGGTCTCCTGTTTTGCAGGCAGATTCTTTTACCATCTGAGCCACCCATGACATATCATAATCTTGCATAACTATATGTTATGTTCTTTTACTCATTTAAACATAATTCTTCTGATGCAATTTACCTCTTCCACTTAGAATAATATTTATATTATCCCCAAGTTCATCGTAATGATGAGTCTTGTATTTATATATTAATATTTTTATAAAATACATCTTTTCATAGTATACTTACCACTTGTGATATATAGATTATAGTGATCTAGTTTCATCAGTTAATGAAATCAAGACTCAAATGTCTTGCCTTAGGTCGCATAGCTAGTAAGTATTATAGTGGGAAAGGAATAAAATCTTCTGTTTCCAATGCACATATTCTCAAAATCACTTACACTTTTATTGTGCCCTGGAGGGAAGTTTAGCAGCAATATAGAGAGGGGAGACCAACAGAAAATGTACTCATCTAGAGGGACTGACACTTCCATGTGCTCCATTCCCTGGGCATATTTTGAGATTGTTTTGGAAGTTTCTGAACTAAATCTTAAAGCCATTCACAGAGATCACAGGTAGATGAACATGACTTTAAAAATCTTGTTCTTCACTTTGAAAATATATTTTTCCTTGCCAACCATGTATTCCAACCTATTACCTATTACAACTGTTAATCATTGCGAACTTACCATGCCAGGACTTCAAGAACTTGAGGTGTAGCAATGATAAAAGCAGAGCCCAGTGGTTGTTGTTGTCGTTCAGTCACTCAGTCATGTCCAACTCTTTTAGACCCCGTGAACTACAGCATGCCACACTCTCCTGCCCGTCACTATCTCCTGGAGTTTGCTCAAACTCATGTCAATTGAATCGGTGATGCCATTCAACTATCTTATCCTCTGTTGTCTCCTTCTCCTCCTGCCATCAATCTTTCCCTGCAGGGTCTTTTCCAATGAATCAATTCCTCACGTCAGGTGGCTGAAGTATTGGAGCATCAGCATCAGCCTTTCCAGTGAATATTCAGGGTTAATTTCCTTTAGGAATGACTGGTTTGATCTCCTTGCAGACCAAGGGACTTTCAAGAGTGTTCTCCAGCCCCACAGTTCAAAAGCATCAATCCTTCTGCACTCAGCCTTCTTTATGGTCCAACTCTCACATCTATACATGACTACTGGAAAAACCATAGCTTTGACTTTATGGACCTTTGTTGGCAAAGTGATGTCTCTGCTTATGTTGTCTAGGTTTGTCATAGCTTTTCTTTCAAGGAGTACATGCTTTTTAATTTCATGGCTGCAGTCACCATCTGCAGTGATTTTGGAGCCCAAAAAAATAAAGTCTGTCACTGTTTCCATTTTTTCTCTATCTATTTGCTGCAAAGTGATGGGACTGAATGCCATAATCTTAGTTTTCTGAATATTGAGTTTTAAGTCAGCTCTTTCACTCTCTTCTTTCATCCTCATTAAGAGGCTCTTTAATTCCTCTTTGCTTTCTGCCATTACAGTGTTATCATCTGCATATCTGAGGTTGTTGATATTTCTCCTGGCCATCTTGTTTCCCACTTGTGATTCATCCATCCTGACATTTTGCAAGATGTACTGTGCATACAAGTTAAATAAGCAGGGTGACAATATACAGCCTTGAGGTACTCATTTCCTAATTTTGCACCAGTCCATTCCATGTCCGGTTCTAACTGTTGCTTCTTGACATGCATATGGGTTTCTCAGGAGACAGGCTAGATGGTCAGGAGATGGTCTGGTATTCTCATCTCTTGAGAAATTTTCCACAGTTTATTGTGATCCATACAGTCGAAGTCTTTAGCGTAGTCAATGAAGCAGAATAAATACTATTAATTTAATTTATTAATATAGTAACTGTACCTTTCCCAGCATCAGGTTTCCAGCTCTTTCCCAATGAGCTCTTTGCATCCGGTGGCCAAAGTATTAGAGCTTCAGCTTCAGCATCAGTCCTTCCAATAAATATGCAGGGTTGATTTCCTTTAGGATTGACTGGCTTGATCGCCTTGCTGTCTAAGGGACTCTCAAGAGTGTTATGCAGCACCACAGTTCAAAAGCATCAATTCTTTGGTACTCAGCCTTCTTTATGGTCCAACTCTCACTCCTCACTAGGAAGATAGGAAGATGTAATGAAAACATTCTGAGCAGAAATAATAGTGAAAATATGCTTCCACTGTGTTTATATTAATATTTTTTTCCATAAAGTACCCAAAATTGCACATGTCATTACTAAGGCTTTCAGATACTGGTGTAGACATAGCACACACACTCAAAGAGGGTAATTGACCATTACAACGTTATGGGCTGAATTAAGGGAAACTGATCATGAATGATGAGTACCAGGACTAGCAAAAGGGGGAACTGCAACAACCTTTGGGTATAAAGGAAAAATGAGAAGGAATAGTTACCTGAATCTGGGAAAAACTGGCTCTGAAAGGCTTTGAAAAGAGCCAGAGAGATGCCACCAACATGTTGCCCTCAAGCAGGGAAGGAGCCAGGGCAATAACAATTTAACCTTAATTTCTTCTCATCTTCTGATCTCCCAGTAGTGTCTCTCGTGGATATAGACAAATGGAAAACAGCAAGTAAGCGTCACTGTACATAGTTTTGCTTCATGTAGCACAGAATAGAGAGGAAGAATGGAAAGGAGATCTGAAGGGATAAACAGAAAATACTAAGCGCAGTTCTTTAATTTCCCACAGCACCAAGAAAAGCAGATTGTATTATTTTTAATACTTTACAAAGAACTCGAGGAGAGCAGCAAAGAAAATTACCCTTAGAATCTTTTACAATTGAATCTTAGAAACATGGCTCCCAGAGCTGAAGATTGTTGACAATCCTCAAATGTTGTCTGTACACTTGCTTCTCTACCTCACGCAGGTTCTCCTCCTATTGGCTTCCTTCTACACTATTTTTCCCCTGCACCCAGGACATTCCAAGTTTATCTAGACCCTCTAGAATCTAAACCAAACAAAGGAAAACTTGTGGTTCCAAGGTTTACTTACTGTCATAGGACTTGCCTTTTTTCACCATGATTGAAATTGAAATGGTACACTTCCCTGGTGGCTCAGATGGTTAAGAATCTGCCTGCATGTGGAAGACCTGGGTTCAATTCCTACATCAGGAAGTGCCCCTGGAGAAGGGAATGGCTACCCACTCCAGTATTCTTGCCTGGAGAATTCTATGGACAGAGGAGCCTGGCAGGCTAGAGTCCACAGGGTTGCAAAGAGTCGATCGTGACTGATCAACTAACAATTTTCATCCGCCACCTATGACTTTAATCTATGACCTTGGGAGAATAATATTATACAATTGAAAGAGCCCAGTGTCTGTAGAAAGGAAGCAATAGCAGAGGGGTAATTTTATCACATTTCACCCTTCTGAAATATCAAAAGACAAATTTTTCCTCTTACATGTCTCAATATATGGATTATTTAACTTTAAATGACTGCAGATGTCCTCATCAACACTACAGTCCTCCTAGAGTCTCACAGAGAGTTGGGGTTTCTCCCTAAAAATAAAGAACATAACTCATATCCTTCCTGCAGTTTGTTAATCTCACTTCCAAGCTCTTCCAAGCTGCATCTTAAATATATATATATATGTATGTATCTCCTAAAACACAAGCAACAATTTGCAATCACACTATAATTAAAATCTATTTTGAAAAAGACACTTTTCTCAAGAGGAAACACAATATAGAGATGCAATTCTGCTTACAACACAAAAATGTTATGCATTGTTACCCAGGGTGATTTACTTAGAGTTGCAAATTCTCACACTTCTCAATTTCTGCTTATGATGGGTGTCCCCAAGACCACCATCAGGTCTGATAACATGCTGGGCTTCACAGAACTCAGAAAAGCTGTTTTACCCAAGGTTAGAGTTCATTGCACAAAAAGATATAGATTAGAATCTGCAAAAGGAAAAGATACATAATGGGATCCAGAAGCCAGACTCAAGATTCCAGTTGTCTTCTCTCAGTGTAATCACACAGACAGAACTTAATTCTTCCAGTGCCATGTATGACAAGACATTCAAAGTGTTACATAATAGGGAAGCTCATCAAGCCTTGGGTCCAGAATTTTTTTTTTCCTAACTGAGGCTCAGTCACAGAGATGTGAAGCTCCTGCATGACTGGCCTTGACTATTTAGTCTCCAGCATTCCCAGAAGTCAAACTGATATAGCACAACCTTGGATCACAGGCAAAGAAAATAGGCATTCACCATAAACCAATTATCACCATAAACTATCTGGTCCAAACTCTTATTAGACTGGATATTCTAAGGGCTCTAAAGCTATCTTCCAGGAACTAGACAAGGGCTAGCCTGACAACCTTTGAAATGTTCAGAGTTTGGACAACCTAGGCCTGCTGAGTTAACCCTTTAATTCACATTGCTTATGGACTTTTAAATATATCTCTGCTTAAAGAAATAGTCCATTGCTTTGATCTTTCCATTGCAAAAACCATTAGCAAGAAAGGTGTGTTGAGTACTGCTTCAAAGATAGAAAACTGCTAGTAGTTTTACAATAAAAATGGTTTGCATATCTTTTAACCCAAAGTCCAACCTTTTATGGTTTCAAAACTCTCGAGGCCAGGTTTTAGTCACAGCTCTAACTCAAAGTACCTTGCACTTCCCTTTTCCTCAGTAGTTGTGAAGGAAGCATCTACCAACAATATGGCTAGAAATAAATGTTCAGATCTAGAGAAATAGCAGGTTAAAGTGAATTCCCTTTTTGCAGGTTGCTTTACAGATTCCTGGCATTTTAGCTTTTAGAAACTGAACTGTCAAGTCTCAGTTTGAACCAGCAAGTCAAGTACATTCTCTTACAGAAATCAAGTAATAATGTCATACTAAAGTAATAGTGGTAACTCTATATGACACTCAAAAGAAGGAGCAGTTGACAAAATGAAAGTAAAAGTCAGCACTATTAATTTTAAAAATAGATTATCATATTACTAGTAAGTAAACGTATTAATTCTGGGATTCTTCAGGCAAGAATACTGGAGTGGGTTGCCATTTCCTTCTTCAGGGGATCTTCCTGACCCAGGGATCAAACTTGAGTCTCCTGCATTGCAGGCAGATTCTTTACCATCTGAGCTACCAGGGAAGCCATTAATTCTTTACATTCTGCTTTGTAAGTATTCTTTTTGACAAATGCTATTTTCTTTCCTACACATTACACTTGACACACATTGATTTCTATTGAAATCTCTTTCTGAAATATTCATCTTTCAGACAAATCATGTTGAACTAAATGGTTCTATGAAAAAGGCAGTATTTTTATAATGCAGTCTTGTGAATTGTGTTCTACTGCCCCTAATGGATCTGAAATGAAAAAAAAAAAAAAAAGGAGGATAGAATATAATCAGAATAAATGAAAAAGCCTTTAAAGAATGCCCATTCTTACATCTTTTATTTAATGGCACTGTGACAGGCATGCTGGTGTATTGTAGTTTAAAGAACAAAACTATAAAACCACATATAAGCCCTCAGATGAAGGTGACATATATAACAAGTGCTTCAACTACCAGTTTTGTCCATCCACTGTGAAAACTGGAAATTAGACAATAAAAGTATAAATTCAATTGCATTATTTTGAAGCAATTAAACTTGCTTGATCACTTGGACTGGGAAAGAAAAAGAGCATTTGCTGTCACAGGATTAGATCCCTGAGAGGAGAGATAGTACAGCATGAGGTAAAATACTGATTTAAATTTTGCCTCAAGGTCTGGAGGGACTTGCTTTCATTTACTAGAAATAAGCAAAACACAAGAAGGCTTAGTGTTGCATAGAAAGAGTTATCAATCAAGATATCTACCTAATGCCAATAGACCTTAGGGGACAGTTAAATAACTTGTATGCAACACAAGGCTTCCTGAACATCAGAAGAAAACCACAGCATGATGGCGAAAACCATATTTCACTTTTATTGAGCCATTTATTGTAAATCAAAAAATAACAGCAAAGATTAAATGGGGGAAATATCTGTTGTTTGAATTAAAGTATTCATCTTTTTCCTTTCAAGAATGCATAAGATATATACATTTTTTTCTGCTATTCTGAACTCAAAAAAAAAAGCAGGTAGTCAAATATTTTGTGTGGGATTTCTTGGCCTAAGCCATGAAGAAATTAATTTGACATTTTTTTAACGATGCATTGCTCTCCTGAGTGTCTCTGTGCTTGGGTGATCAAAACATCTCAACACATTGAACACAGCATGATTTCTGTTTCAGAACTTCCTGTATAATAACTATTTGAAAAAGGGCTTTTAACTCTCAATGCTTTAGCCAAAATAAGGTTTAGTAAAAACCAATTGATTAGTTATTTGTCCACACATTATAGCTGCCTCCCCCTCTGTAAAACAATTTTATTCTGCAGGTGACTAATAACTTCATGATCAGAGTATTGACACGAAACAAAATTGAGCCTCTTGAAATATCTCTCTCCCTCTCTGAGTTTCTGGGTGACTATTTTTGTCAAGCATCTCCCCTTACCTAACAGATCCATTTTTACCTCTTATCCCACTTCTCTTTTTCCCAATATTCCTTAACATATGTTCTCCCCAAATTCCAGTCCTCTACCTCTGTACTCTTTCTTTTCTTGAGATTATTTTTCTTGGTAATGTGATACCTTGCAGTATAGGAGAATGACCCTGAAACTGTTGTCTCTGTCCCATCACCCTCCTTCACATTCCAGTGTTCCATCTCCCAGTGCTTGACTGATACTTGTCAATAGATGATCCACTGGAACCTCTAACTAGCCAAAAAAAAAAAAAAGTATTACCCTTCCTTGGTCCAGATCCTTCACCTTTTATTCCTTCATTCAACAAATAATTTTTGTTTGTTTTTTTAATTTATATTTTTTATAGAAGGGTAATTGCTTTACAGAATTTTGCTGTTTTATGTCAAACCTCAACATGAATCAGCTATAGGTATACATATATCCCCTCCCTTTTGAACCTCCCTCCCTTCTGCCTTCCCATCCCACCTCTCTAGGTTAATACAGAGCCCCTGTTTGAGTTCCCTGAGTCATACAGCAAATTCCCATTGGCTATCTGTTTTACACATGGTAATGTAAGTTTCCATGTTACTCTTTCCATCTCACCTTCTCCTCCCCTCTCCCCGTGTCCATAAGTCTATTCTCTATGAACGTTTCTCCATTGTTGCCCTGTAAATAAATTCTTCAGTACCGTTTTCTCGATTCCATATATATGCTTTAGAATACAGTATTTATCTTTCTCTTTCTAACTCACTTCACTTTGTATAATAGGTTCTAGGTTCATCCACCTCATCAGAACTGACTCAAATGTGTTTTTATTTTTATGGCTGAGTAAAATTCCATTGTGTATATATACCACAACTTTATCCATTCATCTGTCAATGGACATCTAGGTTGCTTCCATGTTCTAGGTATTATAAATAGTGATTCAATGAACAATGGGATACATGTGTCTTTTTCTATTTGGTTTCCTAAGGGTGTATGCCTAGGAGTGGGATTGCTGGGTCATATGGTGGTTTTATTCCTAATTTTTTAAGGAATCTCCATACCATCTTCCAAAGCGGCTATATCAATTTATATTCCCACAAACAGTGTAAGAGTGTTCCCTTTTCTCCACACCCTCTCCAGCATTTATTCTTTGTAGACTTTTTGATGATGGCCATTATGACTGGTGTGAGGTGATATCTCACTGTGGTTTTGATTTATGTTTCTCTAATAATGAGCAATGTTGAGTGTCTTTTCATGTGTTTGTTAGCCGTCTGTATGTCTTCTTTGGAGAAATGTCTGTTTACTTCTTTTCCCCATTTTTTGATTGGGTTGTTTGTTTTTCTGGCATTGAGTTGTATGAGCTGCTTGTATATTTTGGAAATTAATTCTTTGTCAGTTGTTTCATTTGCTATTATTTTCTCCCATTCTGAGGGTTGTCTTTTCACCTTGCTTATAGTTTCCTTTGCTGTGCAAAAGCTTTTAACTTTAATCAGATCCCACTTATTTATTCTTGTTCTTATTTCTGTTACTCTAGGAGGTGAGTCATAGAGGATCTTGCTTTGATTTATGTCATCGAGTGTTCTGCCTATGTATTCCTCTAAGAGTTTTAGTTTCTGGTCTTACATTTAGGTCTTTAATCCATTTTGAGTTTATCTTTGTGTATGATGTTAGGAAATGTTCTAATTTCATTTTTTTACTTGTAGCCACCCAGTTTTCCCAGCACCATTTATTGAAGAGGCTGTCTTTGTCCCACTGTATATTCTTGCCTCCTTTGTCAAAAATAAATACCCATAGGTGCATGGGTTTATTTCTGGGCTTTCTATCTTGTTCCATTGGTCTATATTTCTGTTTTTGTGCCAGTACCACCCTGTCTTGATGACTGTAGCCTTGTAGTATAATCTGAAGTCAGGAAGGTTGATTCCTCCAGCTCCATTCTTCTTTCTCAAGACTGCGTTGGCTAATCTGGATCTTTTGTGTTTCCATATGAATTATGGAGACTTGGGTTTGATCACTGGGTTGGGAAGATCCCTGGAGAAGGGAAAGGCTACCCACTCCAGTATTCTGGCCTAGAGAATTCCATGGACTGTATAGTCCATGGGCTCACAAAGAGTTGGACATGACTGAGTGACTTTACATAGATAGATAGATATGAATAATGAAATTTTTTGTTCTAGTTTTGTGAAAATTGCCATTGGTAATTTGATAGGGTTCACATTGAATCTGTTGATATCATTTGGTAGCATAGTCATTTTCACAATATTGATTCTTCCTATCTAGGAACATGGAATATCTCTCCATCTGTTTATGCTGTCTTTGAGTTATTTCATTAGTGTCTTATAATTTTCTGTGTGCAGTTCTTTTGTCTCCTTTGGTAAATTTATTCCCAGATATTTAATTCTTTCTGTTGCAATGGTGAATGGAAATGACTCAATTTCTCTTTCTGATTTTTCATTGTTAGTATATAGAAATGCGTGTGATTTCTGTGTATTGATTTTGTATCCTGCAACTTTGCTAAATTCACTGATTAGCTCTAGTAATTTTCTGATACTATCTTTAGGGTTTTCTATGTACAGTATCATGTCATCTACAAACAGTGAGAGCTTAACTTCTTCTTTTCTGATTCAGATTCCTTTATTTTTCTTCTCTGATTGCTGTAGCTAGGACTTCCAGAACTATGTTGAATAATAGTGGTGAAAGTGGACACCCTTGTCTTGTTCCTGATCTTAAGGGGAGTGCTTTCAGTTTTTCACACTGAGGATAATGTTTGCTGTAGGCTTATCATGTATGGCCTTTACTATGTTGAAGTAGGTTCCTTCTATGCCCATTTTTTAAAGAGTTTTAATCATAAATGGGTGCTGAATTTTGTCAAAGGCTTTTTTCTGCATTCATTGAGATTATCATATGGTTTTTATTTTTCAACTTGGTAATATGGTGTATCATACTGATTGATTTGCATATATTGAAGAATCCTTGCATCCCTGGAATAAACCCAAATTGATCATAGTGTATGAGCTTTTTGATATGTTGCTGAATTCTGTTTGCTAGAATTTTGTTGAGGATTTTTGCATCTATGTTCATCAGTGATATTGGCTTGCTGTTTTCTTTTTTTGTGTTTTCTTTGTCTGGTTTTGGTATCAGGGTGATAGTGGCCTCGTAGAATGAGTTTGGAAGTGTTCCTTCCTCTGCGATTTTTTGAAAGAGTTTTAGAAGGATAGGCATTAGCTCTTCTCTAAATGTTTCATAGAATTCTCCTGTGAAGCCATCTGGTCCTGGGCTTTTGTTTTTAGGGAGATTTTTGAGCACAGCTTCAATTTCAGTGCTTATAATTGGGTTGTTCATAATTTTTATTTCCTCCTGGTTCAGTCTTGGAAGATTGAACCTTTCTAAGAATCTGCCCATTTCTTCTAGGCTATCCATTTTATTGCCATATAGTTGTTCATAATAGTCTCTTATAATCTTTTGTATTTCTGCATTGTCTGTTGTAACCTCTCCTTTTTGATTTCTAATTTTGTTGGTTTGATTTTTCTCTCTTTTTGATTGACCCAACAAACAAAGGAAATCAAAAATTATATTTACCAGTTAAGAATAAAACTGACTAAAGCACAAACTGGAAAATAAAACTAAACCAAGGTGCCAAGTGGGGAATAAAGCAATGAAAACAAAGCCAACAAATATGTTGAGCAAAAGGAAAGAAAGAATAGATATGTAAAGTTAAATGGAGGTAGATGAAGATTTATATACATTAAAGTTTAACTGCAAGGGGAAAAGAACAGTAGGAAAGGCAAACAAAGGAATAAATGTAAAAAAATATATAATAAGTTTAAAAAATTTTAATTATAAAAAAGAGAAAAGAAAAAGAATGGAAGGAAAAAGAAAAAAAGGGAAAAAAGGAAAACTCCACAAAACTGCAAAAACCCAACATAGAGGCAGAGGTTTATAACAACAACAAAAAATGTGACTGAATATACACATATACATATATATCCATAAGCAAAATCAAAACAGTCCAACAAAAACTGCAAGGGAAAAAGAACAGTAGGAAAAGCAAACAAGGGAATAAATGTAGAAAAAATAATAATTGGTTTAAAAAATTTAAAAAGAGTGTAAAAAAAAAAAAGGAAAACCCCACAGAACTGCAAAAGCCCAATATACAGGCAGAGGTTTATAACAACAATAAAAATGTGACTGAGAAAGAAAAGCAAAAAAGGCTCAAAATCTTAAATAGATTTCATACTGCCAATAAAATTGACAAGTACAATGGTGGGGGAAAGAGGGAAAAAAGAAAAAAATCCAAAAGAATTTACAGAACAAGTCAAAACATAAGCATAACAAATGTTTTTCTTGAGTCATTGCTGTCAGAGTCCTTTCCCTGGCTGGGAGTCACAGTCCACCTCACCTCCCCAGGATGCCTGCCCTCCAACACTGTGCTCATCTCTGGACCTGCTGTGAGGGCAGCTTAGATTCTGATTTAGTCCTTTTCCTGTGTGTTCTTTCCTCCAATGTTCACAACTATCAGAACCAGTGTGTTTTCTTTTGTGAGAGCTTTCGATGACCTTTTATATATTCCATAGACACAGAGTCTGCCTAGTTGATCATGTGGATTTAATCTGCAGCTTGTACAGCTGGGGGGAAGGTTTTGAGTCTTCTTCCTTAGCCACACTGCCCCTATGCTTCAGTTATGGTTTTATTTCCACTCTGCATGTGGGTGGTCCATTGGCAGCTCCTGAGGCTGCCCTGGAGGACTTGGGTTTGCTCTGTGAGGGCCAGGTGTGGAGTTGGTGTAGCTGCTTGAGTTACATGGGTTCTGGCAGCACCAGGTACTCAGGGGAGTTGGGAGCTAGGGGAGCAGGAAATACAGTGCTCTAGAAGGGTATGACAACCAGTACTGGTCAATACACTCTAGTATTCTCGCCTGGAAACACCCCCACCTCCGCCTCCCCTCCCTAACAGAGAAGCCTGGCAGGCCCACAGTCTCAGTTCAGTTCAGTTCAGTTCAGTCGCTCAGTCATGTCCAACTCTTTGTGACCCCATGAATCGCAGCACACCAGGCCTCCCTGTCCATCACCAACTCCCGGAGTTCACTCAAACTCATGTCCATCAAGTCGGTGATGCCATCCAGCCATCTCATCCTCTGTTGTCCCCTTCTCCTCCTGCCCCTAATCCCTCCCAGCATCAGTCTTTTCCAATGAGTCAACACTTTGCATCAGGTGGCCAAAGTACTGGAGTTTCAGCTTTAGTATCATTCCTTCCAAAGAACACCCAGGACTGATCTCCTTTAGAATGGATTGGTTGGATCTCCTTGCAGTCCAAGGGACTCTCAAGAGTCTTCTCCAACACCACACTTCAAAAGCATAAATTCTTTGGTTCTCAGCCTTCCTCACAGTCCAACTCTCACATCCTTACATGACTACTGGAAAAACCATAACCTTGACTAGACGGACCTTTATTGGCCCACAGTCTACAGGACTGCAAAGAGTCAGATGCTACCAAAGCAACCCTGCATGCATAGAAGCAAGACTTTTTTTGCCTGTGGCAGCTCTGCTCCAGTGAGAGTTGAGTGTGAAGGTGGCACAGCTTTGTCTTGCGGGGTCCCTGGTGCCGTCAAGTGTGCAGGAACATGGACTGCCTCTGCCACAGGAGTTATGGCCCTGTCAGAGTCTTTTTTCAAGCCTCTTGTAGCTGGCGATCAGAAGCCCTCTTTGGCCAGTCTTTCTCCATATCTCCACCTGTTCAGGCACTTAGAGGGGCATCCTTGCCTGGGGTCCTTCTCTGTTGTTTGGTGCATCTGGCAAACAGAGGGGCCCCCTGGCTGGGCTCCTACTCTGTAGGTCGGCACTTAAAGGGGCACCCTGGGTGGGGGTCCCATGCTGCAGTTCAGTGCATCAAGTGTTTGATGGGCCAGCCTCTCTATTGTTCAGCTGCCGATGCTGGTGTGTGGGAAGAGAGGCTACGGTGATGGCTCCACCCCCTTCGCATGACTCAGCAGTGTCCCCTTGCTTCCATGGCTGCCTGGCTTTCCTCCACAGGTATTTCCCGCCACAGTCTCCTCCATCACATCCCACATTCTGTCTTTCCTCAGTCAACAGCAGCCCTCGCCCTGGGATTTCTCCACAATCCCTAAACTCCAGCTCCCAACCGCTGCACTTCCAGGGGTACTGTGTCCCTGTCCTGGGCATGTATGGATGCAGCAAGGACTGATTCTCATTCCGTTTAGGCTGCCACAGATCAGTTGTTTCACTCTCTCTCAATTTTAAATGTTTTCTCCTCTGACTCAGACAGTTGCCCCAATGTGGGGATTGGACCCCTGCTTCAGTTCCCCCACCCACCGAAGGCAGGTCCAGTCCTACTAACACTCCTGTTTTTCCCCCTAGTTCCTTCATCCCACCAAGTTTTGCATGCTTCTATATATTATTTTCCACTGGCCAGGTACTCCTGTCTGCTCTCAGCTGGTGTTCTGCATGCATTTCTGTGTCTGAAGGTGTATTCCTGATGTATCTGTGGAAAAAGATGTTCTCCATGTCCACCGACTCCTCCACCATCTTGTTCTCTCCCAACAAATAATCTTTGAATACTTAATATGTGTTAACTTTCTTTTAGATAAGGTTCAGTTCAGTTCAGTTCAGTCTCTCAGTCGTGTCTGACTCTTTGCAACTCCATGAATTGCAGCACACCAGGCCTCCCTGTCCATCACCAACTCCCGGAGGTCACTCAGACTCATGTCCATCGAGTCAGTGATGCCATCCAGCCATCCCATCCTCTGTCATCCCCTTCTCCTCCTGCCCCCAATCCCTCCCAGCATCAGAGTCTTTTCCAATGAGTCAACTCTTCGCATGAGGTGGCCAAAGTACTGGAGTTTCAGCTTTAGCATCATTCCTTCCAAAGAAATCCCAGGGCTCATCTCCTCCACAATGGATTGATTGAATCTCCTTGCAGCCCAAGAGCCTCTCAAGAGTCTTCTCCAATACCACACTTCAAAAACATCAATTCCTTGACACTCAGCTTTCTTCACAGTCCAGCTCTCACATCCATACATGACCACTGGAAAAACCATAGCCTTGACTAGATGGACCTTTGTGGACAAAGTAATATCTCTGCTTTTGAATATGCTATCTAGGTTGGTCATAACTTTTCTTCCAAGGAGTAAACGTCTTTTAATTTCATGGCTGTAGTCACCATCTGCAGTGATTTTGGAGCCCAAAAAAGTAAAGTCTGACACTATTTCCACTATCAACATGCTTTTCTCTTTGCCATCAATAATATAAATTTTAAAAGAACCTCTCCCATGTCTGCTGATAGTGACATTCTCTGTTTACACAGCAACCTGTGTCGTTTATTCCCTATTACTTTCTATAATTCACTCAGCCAACAATCACTTTGGTCCTTCTTTGTCTCGGGTCTTCACATTATCAAACAAAACAGTTTATATTGGGGAAAAAATCTTATAGATGTTAACTTCAGCTTTATGTCATTTCAAGTTCTGTCAATATTCATATACAAATGGTTATATTTATAAATAGTTGAAATATTTTGTATTTCCAAATTTAATCTTTTTTTAAGTAGGCATTTCCTATATTGATTTTATTTTTAAAGGCTTTTAAAACAGTTTTATTGAGGTAAAATAGATACATAATAAGTTACATATATTTAAAGTGTATAATATATTTTTACTTACATAGTCAAAATTTTAAATAACAACTTTCCTGAGACACAATTCACATATCATAGGAGTCACCTTTTTAAAGCAAACAATTCAGCAATATTTAGTATATTCAGAATTCTGCAACTATAGCCACTATCTAATGTCACAATTAGATCACCACAAGAAGAAAGCATATATCCTTAGCTAATCTCCAGCCCTATTCCTCCCAGCCCCTAGCAAACACCAATTTCCTTTCTGTCTCTATGAATTTGCCTATTCTGAGCATTTCATACAAATGAAATCATACAATGGATGCCCTTTTGTGTCTGGTTTTTATCACTTAGGACAGTGTTTTCAAAGTTCATTCTCACTGTAGCAGGTATCAGCATTTCATTCATTTTCATGCTGAATAACGTTCCGTTGTATGGTACACCACATTTTGTTTTGCTCTTCAACAGTGATGGATCTCTGTGCTGTTTCCACTTTTTGGCTGTTATGAATAGTGCTACTATGCACAGTCATGTATGAGATATTTTACATGTAGGTGTATATTTCACTTCTCTTAGACCTACCCCTAGGAGTGGAACTGCTGGATCATGTGGTAACTCAGTATTTAACATTTTCAGAAATGCAGCTGCACTATTTTACACTCCCAGCAGCAATGTATGATGGTCCCAATTTTTCCTCATCATATGTATAACTTGTTTTTTCTGACAGAGTGGGTACTGGTTCAAATCTTTCCCACATTATTCCTGGACTATTGAAATAGTCTCACTATTTACTATTCTGTCCTTCGTCTTTCATCTATTTCAATTCATTCCACAATACCATCAGTACCAGTTTCATCCTAAACAATACTAAGCAAATATCACTGTCCTACACCACAAAAGTCTCAGCGGTTACTTACCATTTGGAAATAAACTGCTAATGGCTCATTCTGCAAATCCCTAAAGACTTATCAGATCAGATCAGATCAGTCGCTCAGTCGTGTCCGACTCTTTGTGACCCCATGAATCGCAGCACCCCAGGCCTCCCTGTCCATCACCAACTCCCAGAGTTTACTCAGACTCACGTCCATTGGGTCAGTGATGCCATCCAGCCATCTCATCCTCTGTCGTCCCCTTCTCAGCAAAATTGGATCTCTGTTTCCCAACAGCTTATAGCATTCTGCAACAGAAACTCCCTAGTTCAACCAAAACTATTTATGGCTAACCTGGTTACGTCTTCTGCAGACAGGGCTGTTTCCATCAACCTGCCACTGTGTAGTCACACAGGGACGTACATGTAAGACACCCTTGCACTTAGTTCTGGGTTATCTTGTCACCAGCTTGAAATTTTAATAATATTTTAACAAGAGGCTTCACATTTTCAATTTGCAGTAGACCCTGCAAATTTTACAGCTAGTCCCTGGTGGCTCAGACAGTAAAGAATCTGCCTGCAATGCAGATTTGGATTGGATCCCTGGGTTGGAAAGATGCCCTGGAGAAGGGAATGGCAACCCACTCTGGTATTCTTACCTGGAGAATTCCATGGACAGAGGAGCCTGATGGGCTACAGTCCTTGGGATCACAAAAAATCAGATATGACTGAGGACCAGCACTCACTTTTCACTTTCTGTCTATGAAAGTTGGGTTTCAGTGTCTAACTCCATCCAATACAGCACACACTCTTTTACATCTCATCTGCTTTTGTTAAGATCTCAAAGCACTTGTCTTCCGTTTTTTCAGACTAGCCAGTTTCTTCATGTCCTTTTTATGATATTAATGCTTACCAAGTTTTCATTTTGAGTTTAGTTTCCATCTTTATTCTTCCAGAGAAGTCATGATACCCATCATTATTTTATTTTTAGTTCACAGCCCAAGATGACATATAACCTTAAATAGTTTAGCAACTTTACTTTTTACTTTGAGATACAGAGGCTTTGGGCATTTGCTTTTAAAAAGTACTCTAGCTTAGAACAAAGGCTCTCACAGTAGAGGTTTTGATCAAATATATACCTTGATGATGCTAAGGCCCCTCAGGCAAAAAAGGCGAAAAAAGGGAGGAGGGGAAGCATACATTCTCTAAGTGGGAAAAATGTCTTGCCTGTAAGTTTCTTTTCTGTCCTAAAAAGCAGATATTACCTTTTAGCTTTAGCCCTCAATTTTGGCCCAGTTGTAGAGATGTACTTCACTTTCTGAGAAGTGTCACGCTCCAAAGCAAGTGTATGTGAATTGAAGTTTTATAAATTTAGATACATCCTTTCATTGCTATAAATTGAAATATCAGTGCTAAGAGGTAGAACTCCACAAGAAATTGTTTAAAAGAAGGTTTTAGACCTGCATTTTAAGGTCTAATCTATTTCATTTGACTACTACTCACAGTGTTAGAGCAAACAGTGGAGTAAGCCCATTTTTAAAACTATTTGCATTGTTTGCACTTGGGGAGATTGTAGGTACATGAAAATTAAAATTGTTTTTCTTGTCTAAAATGAAACTGTGCGTGCATGCCATGTGTGCATGCTAAGTCATTTCCGTCATGTTCAACTCTTTGCGACAAATGCGCTGTACCCCGCCCAGGCTCCTCTATCTATGGGATTCTCCAGGTAAGAATACTGGAGTAGGTTGTCATTCTTTTCTGCAGGGGATCTTTCCAGCCAGGGATTGAACCTGGATCTGTTACATCTACCTGCACTGGCAAGAGGGTTCTTTACCACTAGTGCCACCTGGGAAGCCCAAAACAGGACAGTTTTTATCAAGAATTTGAAGAAATATCAAGAGTTAGCAGCGTTATTTCCTATTTACAATTGGCAAAGTTTTTTAGAGTAGTTTTAGATTCACAACCAATTTGAGAGGAAGGTACAGAGATTTCTCATCTACCCATTGCCCCCACACATGCATTATCCGTTATCAACATCATTCACCAGAATGATACATTTGTCACCAAAGAGGAGCCTTCATTGAGATATCATCAGTACCCAGAGCCTATAGTTGACCCTAGAGTTTGGTCTTGGTACAGTATATTCTCTGAGTTTGGACAAACGTATAATAATATATGGGCTTCCCTGATGGTTCAGATGGTAAAGCGTCTGCCTGCAATGTAGAAGACCTGGGATCAATCCCTGGGTCAGGAAGATCCTCTGGAGAAGGGAATAGCTACCCACTCCAGTATTCATGCCTGGAGAATTCTATGAACAGAGGACCCTGGAAGGCTACAGTCCATGGGGGTCACAAAGAGTCAAACATGACTGAGCAATTAATACAACAAAACAATAAAAATATAATTATAATATTACACAGAATATTTCAGTCTTAAAAATCCTTTGTGCTCTACCTAGTCATCCTTTTCCTCCCCTTCCCTAGCAACCACTGAATTTTTTTTCCCCATAGTTTTGCCTTTTTCAGAATGTCATATAGTTGGAATCATACCATATACAGCCTTTTCAGATTGGCTTCTTTCAATTATTAATATGCATTTAAGTTTCCGTTATGTCTTTTCATGGCTTGATAGCTCAATTCCTTTTAGAAGTGAATAATAATCCATTGTCTGAATTACCATCACTTATTTATTCATTCACTTACTAAAAGACATCTTGATTGCTTTTAAATTTGGGCAATAATGAATAAAGCTGTTATAACATCTGTGTTTCGGTTTTTGTATGGACATAAGTTTTCATGAGAAATGCTGGGGACTTCCCTGGTGGTTCAGTGGTTAACAATCTGCCTGCCAATGCAGGGGACACGGGTTCAATCCCTGGTCTGGGAAGATTCCACATGCTGCAGTGCAGCTAAGCCCATGTGCCACAACTCCTGAGCCCAAGCGCTACTGAGGCCTGCAAGCTCAAAAGCTCATGCTCTGCAACAAGAGAAGCCACCGCAATGAGAAGCCCTTGCACCACAACTAGAGAGAAGCCCCACTCACCACAACTGGAGAAAAAGCCCTCGTAAAGCTAAGACCCCGCACAACCAAAAATAAATAAATGAAAAAAAATTTTTTTAAAAAGAAATGCTGGACTGGATGAATTAAAAGCTGGAATCAAGATAGGCAGGAGAAACATCAACAACCTCAGATATGCAGATGATACCACTCTAATGGTAGAAAGTGAAGAGGAAATAAAGAGTTCTTGATGAGAGTAAAAGAGAGTGAAGGAGCCAGCTTAAACTAAATATTAAAAAACTAGGATCATGGCATCTAGCCCTATTACTTCATGGCAAATGGAAGGGGAAAAGGTAGAAGTGCTGACAGATTTCCTCCTCTTGGGCTCTAAAAGTACTGTGGATGGTGACTGCAGCCATGAAATGAGAAGACAGTTGTTTCTTTGCAGGAAAGCTATGACAAACCTAGGTATAGGCAAGAGAAGAATTTGTGGCTATTTTTAGAATCTACCACAAATGTGTTTCTAATATTAACATTGGCAACAGTGTGTTGAAAAACAGACATTACTCAGCTGAAAAAGGTCTGTGTAGTCCAGGCTATGGTCTTCCCAGTGATCAGTATGGTTGTGAGAACTGGACCACAAAGAAGGCAGAACAACAAAGAATTGACACCTTAGAACTGTGGTGCTGGAGAGACTCCTGAAAGTCTCCTGGACAGCAAGGAGATCAAACCAGTCAATCTTAAGAGAAGTCAACCCTGAATACTCATTAGAAGGACTGATGATGAAGCTGAAGCTCACATATTTTGGTCATCTGATGCAAACAGCCCACTCATTGGAAAAGACCCTGATGCTGGCAAAGACTGAGGGCAGAAGGAGAAGAGGGCATCAGAGAATGAGATGGTTGGATGGTACCACTGTTGCAATGGACATGAATTTAGGCATACTTCAGGAGACGGTGAGGGACAGGGAAGCCTGGTGTGCTGCAGTCCATGGGTTTGCCAAGAGTTGGACACAACTGTGTGACTGAACAACAACATGTTTTCAACTGTTCTGGGTTAATACCAAAGAGAACAATTGTTGGATCGTATGATAAAGAGCAAGTTTAGGTTTATAGGAAACCACCAAACTGTCTTCCAATGTGGCTGTACTGTTTTGTGTTCCCACCAGCAATGAATGAGAGTTCCTGTTGCTCCACAGCCTCATCAACATTTGGTGCCATCAGTGTTCCAGATTTTGGCCATTCTAGTGGGTATGTAGTGATATGTCACTGTTTTTTTTATTTGCATTCTCCTAATGATATATATGCAGAGAAGGCAATGGCACCCAACTCCAGCACTCTTGCCTGGAAAATCCCATGGACAGAGGAACCTGGTGGGCTGTAGTCCGTGGGGTCGCTAAAAGTTGAACACGACTGAGCGACTTCACTTTCACTTTTCACTTTCATGTATTGGAGAAGGAAATGGCAACCCACTCCAGTGTTCTTGCCTGGAGAATCCCAGGAATGGGGGAGCCTGGTGGGCTAACATCTATGGGGTCGCACAGAGTCGGACACGACTGAAGCAACTTAGCAGCAGCAGCAATGATATATATGAGTGAAAGTCACTCAGTCCAACTCTTTGCAACCCCATGGACTATACAGTCCATGGAATTCTCTAGGCCAGAACACTGGAGTAGGTAGCCTTTGCCTTCTCCAGGTGATCTTCCCAACACAGGAATCGAACCAGGGTCTCCTGCATTGCAGGCAGATTCTTTACCAACTGAGCTAAATGATATGTGAGGTGTTAAATATTTTCATGTGCCTATTTGCTATCTGTACGTTATCTTTTGTGAGGCAGAAATTTTCTTCAAGATGTGACCTTCCAATCTTCATAACAGTCACTGGCTATATTTAATCAAAATTTAGTATAATCATTGTCTGTTTATCAGACAACAAACTTTGGTACAGTTTCTCTGGATCTGAAACAAATGAGTGAAAAGTGGAGTATTAAACATACATTATTATTTGTCATCAAGACTTAAGAAAAAAATGGAATTCCTGGTGATTGGCTTCCAAACTGAATCTCTGAGTAGTTGTAAATTACCACATTCCAATCACTGCAGATGGTGATTGCAGCCATGAAATTAAAAGATGCTTACTCCTTGGAAGGAAAGTTATGACCAACCTAGAGAGCATATTCAAAAGCAGAGATATTACTTTGCCCACAAAGGTCCATCTAGTCAAGGCTATGGTTTTTCCAGTGGTCATGTATGGATGTGAGAGTTGGACTGTGAAGAAAGCTGAGCGCCAAAGAATTGATGCTTTTGAACTGTAGTGTTGGAGAAGACTCTTGAGAGTCCCTTGGACTGCAAGGAGATCCAACCAGTCCATCCTAAAGGAGATCGGTCCTGGGTGTTCATTGGAAGGACTGATGCTGAAGCTGAAATTCCAATACTTTGGCCATCTGATGCGAAGAGTTGACTCATTGGAAAAGACTGATGCTGGGAGGGATTGGGGGCAAGAGGAGAAGGGGACAACAGAGGATGAGACGGCTGGATGGCATCACCGACTCGATGGACATGAGTTTGAGTGAAGTCCAGGAGTTGGTGATGGACAGGGAGTCCTGGTGTGCTGTGATTCATGGGGTTGCAAAGAGTCCGACACGACTAAGAGACTGAACTGAACTGAATCTATTTGCTAAGTAACTTCTACTGGCTTATTTTAAAGTAGAGTAGACCTGTAGAAATACCACATCAATCACTCTACTGAAAATATGAAAGGAATTTCTCTGTCCAAATACTTCTGTTCAGTCAGAACAATTAAGTACAACTTTTAGGAGTCTCTTATACCAACACAAATATGAAAAGAAAAAAGGTTCTGAAATTTCACCTAATAGTGATTACATTCTGCAGCTCTAGGTTGTTTAGATCTTGAAATCAACTGGATAGTTTGCCTTCACTAAGTATTCCACACAAGAATGATCACTAATTAATGATTCATCATCAAAACTTTCCCAAATGAGAACATGCATAGAAAATACACAGTTATATTATTAGCTCAAATATAGAGACAGTACAACTCAATGGCTTTCAATATGGTAGCATATTTTAGAATCACTTGCATAGATAGCAGAGATGGAGAGGAGAACAGAGATGAAAAAAAAAAAAAAAAACTCTAAGAATTTCTGATTTATTTGGTTCTGATGGAGCTGAGGAATGGACTTATAAGTACTCCGGGTATTTCTAATGTGCAGTTGTAGTGGTTAGAGTTATCTTTTTTTATTTATCAAAATAAAAATGGATCAAAATCAAGCCTGTTTCAAGACAGGCTCAGACTCATGGGTCATGGATTAGCTGTGGTCACACTAAAGACGTGAAATCTCAGTATCAGTGTTCCATGTGAAATAAGTTGTTCTGTCTCATGTTAAATGCAGACACATTCCTTAAAGCAGAGCCCCCGACTGCGGTGGTGTAGTTCCTGTTTGCTTTATCTCACTTTGTGTTTCTTCTCTGGGTAGGATAATTACAGCTGAGTCCCAACAGCATATGGCAGTGGGTTGCAGAGAAGAAGCCAAACAAGGACAAAAGCACAAATACAAAAATAAAAACATAAGTCAAGTTGGTGCTGCTGAGCAGTTTTCTTTCATCTTTCTGTGAGGTTAATTAACTGCGTAATATGTCTTTGCCCCTCTGATGCATTGGAATCTTCCAAAAAGACTCGTCCTCCACAATCTAAATTATAATGATGTCTGATGACAATAGAATTTTCAGTTTAACTAGAGGGAAGCGAGTCTGTCTGAGCAGCATAGAGGCACACCTTCACCATTGAAAGTGAAAGTGTTAGTCACTCAGTAGTGTCCAACTCTTTGGGACCCAATGGACTGTTTCCCACCAGGCTCCTCTATCCATGGGATTCTCCTGGAAAGAATACTGGCGAGGGTAGCCATTTCCTTCTCCAGGGGATCTTCCTGATCCAGGAATCAAACCCAAGTCTTCTACATTGCAGGCAGATTCTTTACCTTCTGAGCCACGAGGGAAGCCCTACTTCACCATTATCTTTATGATAAACTGAACTCCCACTGCATGGTCTCACTAAGGCCAAGAGATAGCGCTGGTGGGTTCCCCACAGATAGGGTGCACTCTGGCCTCACCCTTTATCATATTAAACCTACCAGATGCCCCTATGAACCACATTAAGTTCTCTTTAAAACTTTTTACAAAGTGTTAAAAATTTTCTTTCAAAATTGTTTGCCTTAAAAAAAAAAAAGTGCCTGAGGCCATCATTTATTTATAATTGACTACAATTTTGTGTGCAATTGTCACCAATAGAGAAAACTTTAACCCTCAAATTCTCATTTTGTGGACACTTACACATTATTTTATTTGTTTAGATTCTCTCTTTGTGTTTTGCACCCAACATTTTCTTTGTAGTCCAAGATATTTTCAATGGCTCCTGAATTCTCTGGGGCCTAAAACTTGTGCCCAAGTATCTGGTGGATAAATGGGTCTTTGTTGTCCCAACTCTAAGATTCCAGTAAGGAACAATATACAAAAGGACAAGGGCAGACCAAATTCTGAGCCACAGCAGCTCAGAACAGTGAGGACTTGGTCATTGCCAGCTTTTCTGTTCCCTTTGCTATCTAATCAGAACATGCCTGAAGCTTTCGTTTATTCCTCTATAAAGCTTTTCCACTTCTCTACCTGCCTTTGAGTTTCCGCCAACCACAGGTGATGCTGGCTGATTCTCTTTCCATAGCAAACCCTCAATAAATAGCTCTTGCATATTCTCATCCAAGTGGTCTTCACTGGTTTCCAGCCAGCAAGGAAACAGTGGGAAGGGGCTGGTGAGTGAATCTAGATCTGACTTCTCAACGCTGTCTCTCATTTCTGCTTGCATTTATGTATGCAAGAGAATTCTAGAGACTAATATATTCTATAGATACATAGACAACAGATGAATGAGGAGGGAAGCAGTTGTTTTTATTGTATACGCTAAAGAATTTAAGTTATGTGACCGTGGTTACTCTTTTAATTGATAAAATATTAAATATATTTTAAAATAATAAGGTTCTGAGTAATAACATTTGGGGATAGATAATCTACCCAGTGGCCCTTATACAAAATGTCAGATATGCCCTGCCCAATGGTAAAACATCCTTTAAGATCATTCAAATGCATGGTGGCTCAATGGTAAAGAAACTGCCTGCAACACAGGAGACACGGGTTTGATCCCTGGGTCAGGAAGATCTCCTGGAGAAGGAAATGGCAACCCACTCCAGAATCTTGTCTGGAAAATCCCATGGACAGAGGAGTCTGGTGGGCTACAATCCATGGAGTTGCAAAAGAGTTGGGCATGACTAAGCAGCTAAACAACAACAGCAACAAAAAAAACCAATAAATCCAACCAGAAGTATCAACACAAGTAGGAGTGGCTATAAGTCTCCTGAATTTCATTAAAAAAAAAAAATTGGTAATAGAAAAAAAAATCTTTAAGGCTGCTGCTGCTGCTAAGTCGCTTCAGCATAGACAGCAGCCCACCAGGCTCCCCCGTCCCTGGGATTCTCCAGGCAAGAACACTGGAGTGGGTTGCCATTTCCTTCTCCAATGCAGGAAAGTGGAAAGTGAAAGTGAGGTCGCTCAGTCGTGTCCCACTCTTCGCGACCCCCTGGACCACAGCCTACCAGGCTCTTGCATCCATGGAATTTTCCAGGCAAGAGTACTGGAGTGGGGTGCCATCGCCTTCTCTGATATTCATGGACATAATTAAATGAAACAAAGTCTAATGTTAATCCATTTCTTGCCTTACCTTCATTTACTGCCTTTCTCTGTATTGTTTTCATTTTCTCACTTGCTCCAACAGCATAATACAGGAAGTCAGCAATTTTAAATAGTCCATTCTATTATAGTTGCAAAAGCAAACCAGTGAAGAGGAAAAACATAGATCTTAGCTTCAAGTTTCGAAAACTGTCTAATTAAAACTCAAGCTTATATTCCCCACTGAGTAAGTGGTGCCCTAACTTTGGGACAGCTTTGTTTCACTGTAGCATCTTTTATTGTTCTCATTTGATGACGGATACAAACAGAAGAAATTAGCCTGTGTGTGTGTGTGTGTGTGTGTGTGTGTGTGTGTGTGTGTGGGTTTATCTCCCAAAGAGCCTTAGTCCCCTTGTTTCTACATACCCTTGAAAATACTTATAATTCTACAAATAGATGGAAGTAAAATACATATACTTTCATTTGTTATAAAATATGCATTTTAACATTTAATCATTGATAAAACATCAAGAGAGAATAAAGTTAAGAACAATACTGAAAGAAGTACGTTCTATGAAACGTAATGCTCTTTATCTTACCATGTAATTTTCAGGTGAAGTTTCTATCAGTTATGTTCAGACATTTTGCCAGTTATGGTATGGTATCCAGTTTCCCAGACGACCCTTCAAGATTCCCATCTTCCAGTATTCACTTCCTTTTGCAGTCCCCTCACACACTTAACCAGAGTTGTTTGCTATTTTTGTTCAGTCGTTAAGTCATGTCCAACTCTTTGTGACCCCACGGAATGCAGCAAATCCAGGCTTCCCTGTTCTCCACTATCTCCCAGAGTCTGCTCAAACTCATGTCCATTGAATCAGTGATGCCATCCAACCATCTCATCCTCTGTCATCTCTTTCTCCTTCTGCCCCCAATCTTTTCCAGCATCAGGGTCTTTTCCATTGAGTTGGCTCTTCGTATCAGGTGACAAAAATATTGGAGCTTCAGCATCAGACCTTTCAGTGAGTATTCAGTCTTGATTTCCTTTAAGATTGACTGGTTTGATCTCTTTGCTGTCTGAAGAATCAATGCTTTCCAACCTGCCTTTGTACATACAACCAATAGAATATGGCAGAAACAATGATAACATTACTTTCGAGATTAAGTTGTGAAACTCACTGTGGCTTCTGTCTTGGTCTTTCTGTGTGTGTGTGTGTGTGTGTGTGTTTTGTGTTTACCCAACTCTTTCTTTCTCTCTCGTGTTACTTGCTCTAGGAAAAGCCAGCTGCCACAACATGGGCAGTATGAAGGACAAGTCCATCTATCAAGGAACTGAGGCCATGTGAGTGAGTGACCTTGGAGGCAGATACCTCCAGCCCCAGCCAAGATGACTATAGCCCCAGTTGACATTTAACTGCAACCTCAGGAGAGACCTTGAGCTAGAATGACAGTTAAGCCACCCCTAGGTGCTTGACCCTCAGAAATTGTGAGAGATAAAAATTTTGTTATCTTAAGCTGCTGTTTTGTAGTAATGTTATGCAACCATGCTGCTGCTGCTGCTAAGTCGCTTCAGTCATGTCTGACTCTGTGAGACCCCATAGACGGCAGCCCACCAGGCTCCCCAATCCCTGGGATTCTCCAGGCAAGAACACTGGAGTGGGTTGCCATTTCCTTCTCCAATACATGAAAGTGAAAAGTGAAAGTGAAGTCGCTCAGTCGTGTCCAACTCATAGCAACCCATGGAGCCTAGCACGCCCCTCCGTCCATGGGATTTTCCAGGCAAGAGTACTGGAGTGGGGTGCCATTGCCTTCTCCAGTTAGTATACATTAACTGAAAAGATTAACGGAGAAGGCAATGGCACCCCACTCCAGTACTCTTGCCTGGAAAATCCTATGGATGGAGAAGTCTAGTGGGCTGCAGTCCATGGCGTCGCTAAGAGTCGGACATGACTGAGCGACTTCACTTTCACTTTTCACTTTCATGCATTGGAGAAGGAAATGGCACCCCAGACTAGTGTTCTTGCCTGGAGAATCCCAGGACGGCAGAGCCTGGTGGGCTGCCATCTATGGGGTTGCACAGAGTCGGACACAACTGAGAGTGACTTAGCAGCAACTGAAAAGATAGCAATAAGCTGTTGTACAAACTTACTCACTTGTAAAAAAATATATTTTTCTAAGTGTAGTTTCATTTTAAATGACTAGCAAATGAATGAATACATATAAAGCATTTACCACAATGGCTGACACCAAACAAATGCTATGTAAATAGCAAATATGATACTGATGTTGATTTAACACCAAAGGAAAAAAAAAATACTACTTAATGGAAAAATGTTTAAGTGTGTAAAATAGAAATTCTCACAACGTGAGTACAAGTCAATTCATATATTATTTTGTGGCTAGATGTTAACACTCATCCCTTCCAGTTAGAAGAGGGATTTGAAATCAGAAAGCTTCTCACTGGAGCCTAATGCTGTCCATCCTAAATGGCTAAAACAAAAATATTCACTGTTAAGATGAGTCATGACTTAAGACAGGCTTCTGAAGGAATTAACATCTTGGGAATATCCTCTAGAGAAGGGAAAGGCTTCCCACTCCACTATTTTGGCCTGGAGAAGTTCATGGACTGTAGAGTCCATGGGGTCACAAAGAGTCGGACACAACTGAAGGACCTTCACTTTCACTTTAACCTGACAGTGGCAAGATTGATGATGTACAAGCTGTAGGTTAACATCATGTTAACAGACAAATTATGCTTTTCTTATATGCGACTAAGTGTGCTGCCAGCTATAATAGCCTCCTCAGTAACTAGGGAGAAACATAAACCTTATTTATCTTCTCATCAACTCAGAAGCTATGTATATCTCATTAGCATTTAGCAGAGGGCCAGAAATTTTTTCTACTTTTAAAACTAGCCTTTCAATGAACTACTTCCCCTACATTTTGTTGGTGATGTTAAATAGCTTTTCTTTTAAAATATCTTTTTTAAAAATTTTTCAGAAAATCTAGAATTTCAGACATAAGAGCTTCAAAAACGGCCGTTTCAGAAACAGGAGCTATGAAAATGGGTCGTTTCAAGCTGCAACAGCTTCAAATGATTTGCCTTTTGAGACAGCAGGTGTTAGATTCAGCAGGGTCCTAACGCCAGGAACACATTTACATTCAAATTAAACTGAATATAATTCGAAGCTATTTCTTCAAAGTAGGAACCCCTTTGTGTAAGAAAATAATTGCATGTATGCAAAATTTGAAATAAATTTTTTATACTTAAAACACCCATCTTGGACATACTAAAAAGGAACTGAAAATTGGTTCAGTATTTCCCCCTTTTGATACTAAATGGTGCTACATACTTATCCTTCCATTATCTTTCCCATCATTTACTTTGAATTCTAACTTGAAAAATCAAAAGTGTATGCCCATATTCAAAATAAACATGACTGAAAAGCAAATTTCTATTATAATTGCCAAAGTTATTTAAAACACTTTAAATGAAGAAACAGATTTCTATAACTAAAGCAAATCCCCTTTGCCCAGTCTACCTCCCTGAAATGTGCTGCTCTCAGTACCTCTACTGAAACAGGTAAACGTTCCTTCATGTAAAGTCTGATTGTGGTTTATCTGATCTGATCCCCTTACAACAATGACACCGTGACCATGCCTTAGAAAACATTTTCTCCTTCAGTGAATATCAATGATGCTGCAGAAATATCAAGAGGATACCGGGGGGGGGGGGGGGCGGGGGAAGGTTTCCAGTGACATTATAAGACTTTGAGTGAAAAAAGGCACATCTCCCAAGCTCATCTGCAATGACTTCAGGAAGAAGAAAAATATACTGGCTTCTGGTTTTTATTGTGGTTACAAGGTAAGCACAGGTTGAGGGATCCCACGTGTAGGTAGGAGTTTGTGTGGTGTGAATATTCCACCAAAAGAGGGAGAATCCAGGCTTTCTTAGCTTGCACAAATGTAGAGAGGAAAAGGGAGGGATGGATCTTAAAAGCTGTCAGCAGCCAAGCATCAAAAACAAAGGAGTCAGATTATTTATTGCAAAGGGATTTGTACGATTTGAAGAAGTTTACCAATGTGTGATGTAAGGAATTTGCATAGATATTATAAAGACCTATATCTGAATTATTACATGCACCATATCTAGGTTTGCATTATCCACTCAACTCCCAAGAGCACCCAGAAACACAAATAATTGTGGATTTAATGTCCCTATTTATTAGCACTAGACTTTGAATAACCTGAGGACAAGAAATATATTTTATAGGCCTTGGTATTTTCAGATTCTACTATGGCATCTGGCACATAGTGAATGATCAATAAATGTTTATTGAATAAATGAATCCATTAACTCTACTATACTATAAAATTCATTTGAAAATACTTGAGCATAAATGATGCCATAGCTGGCATAATAGTTTGCCCTCGGGGCAGTTAGATAAAATGTGCAATACTTTCATCAGGATTATACCCTCCAAAGTGGTTGGTTAACATTTTAAAGACTCTTATCAGAAGTTCTCATTCTAGAGGAAGCTTCTACAAAAGCTCTAATTATCTTTATGTATCATAAACATTTATAGGGTATGAATTAGCAAAAAGGATCAGAAAGTAGTATTTAGCTGATAGAATATGTTTTATCCATCATATGTGGATTGACTAGAAATACATTACAGGTCCCTCAGCCCTGGAAGGAACATAATCTAAGAATCTAACAAATCCTGTAGCCCATAATGTTTGTAATTTGGGGCTCTGTTCCAGCCTCCACCTCGGAAAAGTTCAGAGGAGTCTGAGCATCAGGGCTCAGACTGTATGTAGGGTGTACAGCCCTACGTAGCAAAATGTGACTTTGATTGACCTTGTTCTTTCCCCACAGTTGTATCAGAGGCTGGTAACATCCTGATACAGAAAAGGCTGGGGACTTCCCTGGTGGTCCAGGGAAGAGTATGCCTTCTAAAGCAGAAGACGTGGGTTCGATTCCTGGTTGAGAAACTAAGATGCCTCATGGTGTGGGGCAACTAGAGAGACTGTATGCCACAGCTACTGAGACTATATGCGCTTCACAGCCTGCCCTCTGCAACAAGAGAAGCCCTCGTACCACAACTAGAGAAAGCCTACACACCTCAACAAAGAGCCCACACAGTCAAAAATAAATTAGAAGTCCATATAAGAAAAGAAAGAAAAGGTTGGAAGGAGCTGCTCTAGATTATTGTTGCATCTGCCTCAAGTGAATGTTTTAGAGATGATGCTAAGTCGAGTGCCTACATAGACAGAGGGCTGGGACCTCATGGGGCTTACAAGCACAGCATGAATGCTTTGTGCCTCTTGTCTAGTACCTGCTTTGAAGTATGCAGAATTTGGTTTGCAACTTGCTTTCCTTTCAAATACAGCCATGTGGCTGATTCCTATAATCGTATGGCAAAAACCACTACAATACTGTAAAGTAATTAGCCTCCAATTAAAATAAATAAATTAATTTAAAAAGATGAATTTGAAAAGTATGCACTTTTGAAATAATTGAATATTTCTGGAATTTCAAATCCTAGAAATTTATTTTGCCTATTTGAAGCTTCTAGTATTTTTGTTAACTATTAATTTGGGCTTGAATTATAACTAAACTAACTTTCTGTATATTGAAAATTATCCCTTGATGATGAAAAAAATAAGATTAAAAAAAGAAAATACAGCCATGTAGTGAAGTTGTGTGGGAAGCGTAGAGCCCTCACCTACTCCCACTAATTAAAAACAACAATACCATCAGAAGAAAATATAATAAGTGAAAGCCACCCAAGTGGCTTAGATAAGTCCACAACATCTCATCTGTAAAATAAACTACTTTAATATAATATAAAGGAACATTTCTTAAGACTTGCAGACTTTTAATTAAGAAATATTTCATGAGGAAGGTCTGAGTTATTTTCCTAGGGCTGTTGTAAAAAAGTACAATAACCTGGATGGCTTAAAATAATAGAACTTTATTGTCTCATGGGTCTGGGAGCTAGCAGTCCAAAATCAAGACATTGGCTGTCTTGAGCCTGTTGGGAATCCTTCCAGGCCTCTCCCTGCCTTCTAGTGGCTTGGGGGCAATCATTGACTGGTCAGTGCACCACTCAAGTTCTCTGTCATGCCATGACTTCTCCCTGGGTGTCTTTCTCTTCACGTAGCTGTCTTTCTGGAAAAACACCAGTCACATTGAAATAAGAGCTCACCCTCATCCAACATAGCCTCATCTGGATTTAGTCAATGACATCTATGATGACCTTATTTCTTTAAAAAAAAGAAAAGTCACAACCTGAAGTACTGGGACCTAGGATTTCATGTCTTTGTTTGGGGGTGGGGGGCAGAGAGGCGAGACAATTCAACCCATCAGATCAGATCAGATCAGTCGCTCAGTCGTGTCCGACTCTTTGCGACCCCATGAACTGCAGCACGCCAGGCCTCCCTGTCCATCACCAGCTCCCGGAGTTCACTCAGACTCACATTCATCGAGTCAGTGATGCCATCCAGCCATCTCATCCTCTGTCGTCCCCTTCTTCTCCTGCCCTCAATCCCTCCCAGCATCAGATTTGATCTTGCCTATGTAAGAACTCCAGATCCCAAAAGATGGCTGATTTTTTTAAGCCTTTTATTGTATTTGTTACAATATTGCTTGTTTTATATGTTTTGTTTTTTTGGCCACGAGGCATTTGTGATCTTAGCTTCTCCACAGGGATTGAACCTCCACATTAGAAGGTCAAGTCTTACCCACTGGACTGCCAGAGGAGTTCCTGATTTTTAATTTATTGATCAAGGGATAGTTTTTGAGTTTTTTTTAATGTAACAGAACTAAAATCTCAGTCCTTGTTCTCAGTGAGCTCTTAATCTAATGATAAGGCAAACATATAAACAAGTAAATACTGTGAAGCTGCTGAGCTAATGGAAGCACGAGCCTCATTATGGTGAAGCATAAAATTTGAGAGATGAAAATAATTATCACAGATTGTGTTACCATTTTATTGAAAATTAAAGATAAAAAAAATCCCACACATTGCCCTGAATTCTAAAATGCTCTAAGCTCTCATTAAGAACTTTTATATCCCCTGAAGAGAAAGCAAAACTTTTTAATGTCTTATCTCAGAGAAAGTAAGACTAATAGCAGAGTAAGATGATTCAGCAATTTTGAAAGTAATTTTGGAAGCAAAAAAGAAAAAGCTAACATCCATTTTTTTTCAGCTCCCACATATCTTGTGTTATAGGAAGTAATCAGTATTGTCAGCCTCACAGAAGAAAATATGAGAATAGCATTCTCGTTTTCACTGACAGATCAAATCATATCCCAAGCCCATTACCAAGAAAGCATTTTTCTTTGAAATATAATTTCTAATACATTTAATGCTTGTGTGACTCTTTTTTCCTATGCACTTAACATCAGAAAATAAGGGCAGCACATACATTTCCTATAAAGAAAAACAAGAAACAAGAGCCATAATAATAATAAAATTAAATGTTGCTCCTAAGCAGCACAGATGAGCAAGGTCCAGAAAGGTTCTCAGAAAAGCTCTTAAATTCAGGCTGGGGCCTTGGGTTTGCAATGTACAGAACTCTCCACAGACAGGGAATCTTTCCAACTCACTCACTTGCCCTCAATTGGTGAGCTCCCCAATTCTCATCTTTTAGGGAAGCCCAGACTCTCTCCCATACCCTCCGTGCTTATCTCTGAAGCTCTTAGATCATTTATTTCTGCTTCCCACTGCCCCGCATCCGCCCCCACCTAAAGTTCCCTTCTGCTCAGCTTCTAACAGGGATTGGAAGTCAGGGCCCCATTGTTTCTTTCCAGCAATCTTACCTTCTCTATACTGAAGACTTCAAAACCATGCACCTAGAAGCATTTATTTTGTGCACTAAGCTAAAAAATATCCATCTCTTTCTTTGTCTTAAATTGCATTAAGGTAGGAAAGCAGGGGCAGGGGGAAGTCCTCTCACCCCTTGACCTGGGGAGTATCTGGTTCCAAAATTGAAATTGGCCAAGGGTGTGCCCCAGCTACAGGGGAAATTAAAAGATGCTTGCTCCTTGGAAGGGAAGTTATGATAAACCTAGACAGTGTATTAAAAAGCAGAGATATCACTTTGCTGACAAAGGTCTGTACAGTCAAAGCTATGGTTTTTCCAGTAGTCATGTACAGATGTGAAAGTTTGACCATGAAGAAGACTGAGCACCAAAAATTGATGCTTTCAAATTGTAGTGCTAGAGAAGACTCTTGAGAGTCCCTTGGGCTGCAAGGAGTTTAAGCCAGTCAATCCCGAAGAAAAATCAACCCTGAATATTCATTGAAAGGGCTAACGTTGAAGCTGAAGTTCCAATACCACCTGATGTGAAGAGCCACCTCATTGGAAAAGATCCTGATGTTGGGAAAGACTGAGGTCAGGAGTAGAAGCAGGTGGCAGAGGAGGCAATGGTAAAATAATATCACCAACTCAATGGACATGAGTTTGAGCAAACTCCCAGAGATAATGGAAAACAGAGAAGCCTGGCACACTGCAGCCCATGAGATCACAGAGTTGGACGTGACTTAGTGACTGAACAACAACAAGGACATGCTCCAGCTACAGAGAGAGAGGGAGAAAAAAAATTCAGATATTTCATTTTGAGGAAAAATTTAATCATGTAAAACTTGGGCCAGAAGACATGAAGTTCTAACCATGTCCTTCTATGGTATAACCATCTCTTATATGTATCACAGGAAGAAGTACTATGAAAGAAGGAAGGAAAGGAAGTAAAAGAGAGAGGGGGAAAGAGAGTGAGAAAGAAAGGAAGAGAAAGAAAAAAAGGCAGGAGGGAGGGAGAAAAGAGTCCAGAAAACAAGAGCTAGTCTCTCAGAATGTAACAAAAAAGTGTTCCTTTTATGTGTTGACACATTTTGAAGGCTTAAATGAAGGACAGAAATTTCTACCGTGACATTAAGGGTTGTAACTAATACAGATAATTTTTCTTCTTTGAGCCATTCATGGAAAAGTTTATATGTTTCACTTTAAATGCTAATATAGGATATATTAGAATTATTTTTAGGTAAGAAAAAAACCCTTAAATTAACAATTTTTTCAGTCTCATAATATCTTCTAATACCCTAAATGGCTTCATAATATCATAAATTGTTGTTGTGGCTAAGTAATGTCCAACTCTTTGCGACCCCATGAACTGCAACACACCAGGCTTCTCTGTGCTTCACTATCTCATAAATAGTTTCTAATTATAAGAAATGCTTTTTAAAAATAGATATTGTCTAAAAAGAATACATTTGAATCAGTTCTAATGAGGTGGATGAAACTGGAGCCTATTATACAGAGTGAAGTAACCCAGAAAGAAAAAAACAATACAGTATGCTAACGCATATATATGGAGTTTAGAAAGATGGTAACAATAACCCTGTATGCGAGACAGCAAAAGAGACACAGATGTATAGAACAGTCTTTTGGACTCTGTGGGAGAGGGCAAGGGTGGGATGATTTGGGAGAATGGCATTGAAACATATATAATATCACATGTGAAATGAATCGCCAGTCCAGGTTCGATGCATGATACAGGATGCTCGGGGCTGGTGCACTGGGATGACCCAGAGGGATGGTATGGGGAGGGAGGTGGGAGGGGGGTTCAGGATGGGGAACACGTGTACACCTGTGGCGGATTCATGTTGATGTATGGCAAAACCAATACAATATTGTAAGGTAATTAGCCTCCAATTAAATAAATTTATATTTAAAAAATAAATTTAAAAAAATAAAAATAACCAATGGTATTTTTCACAGAGCTAGAACAAATAATTTCACAATTTGTATGGAAATACAAAAAACCTCGAATAGTCAAAGCAATCTTGAGAAAGAAGAATGGAACTGGAGGAATCAACCTGCCTGACTTCAGGTTCTACTACAAAGCCACAGTCATCAATACAGTATGGTACTGGCACAAAGACAGAAAAATAGATCAATGGAACAAAATAGAAAGCCCAGAGATAAACCCACACCCTATGGACACCTTATCTTTGACAAAGGAGGCAAGAATATACAGTGGAGAAAAGACAATCTCTTTAACAAGTGTTGCTGGGAAAACTTGTCAACCACTTGTAAAAGAATGAAGCTAAAACACTTTCTAACACCATACACAAAAATGAACTCAAAATAGATTAAAAATCTAAACATAAGACCAGAAACTATAAAAATCTTTGAGAACATAGGCAAAACACACTCTGACATACATCACAGCAGGATCCTCTATGACCCACCTCCCAGAATATTGGAAATAAAAGCAAAAATAAACAAATGGGATCTAGTTAAAATTAAAAGCTTCTGCACAACAAAGGAAACTATAAGCAAGGGGGAAAGACAGCCTTCAAAATGGGAGAAAATAATAGCAAATGAAGCAACAGACAAACAACTAATCTCAGAAATATACAAGCAACTCCTGCAGCTCAATTCCAGAAAAATAAACAACCCAATCAAAAAATGGGCCAAAGAACTAAATAGACATTTCTCCAAAGAAGACATACAGATGGCTAACAAACACATGAAAAGATGCTCAACATCACTCATTATCAGAGAAATGCAAATCAAAACCACAATGAGGTACCATTTCACACCAGTCAGAATGGCTGCGATCCAAAAGTCTACAAGCAATAAATGCTGGAGAGGATGTGGAGAAAAGGGAACCCTCTTACACTGTTGGTGGGAATGGCAAACTAGTACAGCCACTATGGAGAACAGTGTGGAGATTCCTTAAAAAACTGGAAATAGAACTGCCATATGACCCATCAATCCCACTGGTGGGCATACACACCAAGGAAACCAGAATTGAAAGAGACACGTGTACCCCAATGTTCATTGCAGCACTGTTTATAATAGCCAGGACATGGAAGCAACCTAGATGTCCTTCAGCAGATGAATGGATAAGAAAGCTGTGGTACATACACACAATGGAGTATTACTCAGCCATTAAAAAGAATACATTTGAATCAGTTCTAATGAGGTGGATGAAACTGGAGCCTATTATACAGAGTGAAGTAAGCCAGAAAGAAAAACACCAATACAGTATACTAACGCATATATATGGAATTTAGAAAGATGGTAACGATAACCATCATAAATTGTTGTGATGGTTTATGAGACAGCAAAAGAGACACAGATGTATAGAACAGTCTTTTGGACTCTGTGGAAGAGGGAGGAGGGGATGATTTGGGAGAATGGCATTAAAACATGTATATTATCATATAAGAAACAAATCACCAGTCCAGGTTCTATGCAGGATACAGGAAGCTTGGGGCTGGTGCACTGGGATGACCCAGAGAAATGGTACGAGGAGGGAGGTGGGAGGGGTGTTGAGGATGGGAAACATGTGTACACCCGTGGTGGATTCGTGTTGATGTATGGCAAAGCCAATACCATATTGTAAAGTAAAAAAATAAATAAATAAAAATAAAATAATTATTAAAAAAGAAAAGAAGTAGGATGAAAAAAGTAATTCAGGGAATTCTCTCTATGCTCCTGTGTTTAATCACTGCACCTGTAAACTTTTCAATAACAAAGGATAAGATCATATCAATGGTATTTTTGCCTTCACTGACAAATAAATATATCAGAATTATTTGTTAAAAAATAAATAAATAAATAAAAATAGATATTGTCTAAATTCTCTCTTACTCTGTTTTCTTAAATATATTTTTTCTGATTCACTATAATTCTGTATAGAAGTAAATGATCTCTACAACAAGAGTATTTTATGTAGAAATTTGTAAATAATGTGATATAGTTATCACATATGATTATAAAACAAATTCTCCAAGTCAGTTAATATGAATGCTAACTGATAAAGAGTTGCCCTCTGCAGACAGTGCTTGCATTAAAGAATTTATTTCCTAGCAGGAGCCTTAAATAGTAATTCTTGACATTCCCACTGACCAAAATTTGCAACCTATAGATGCAAAATGAGTCTGGTTGATCAAGTTTATTGAATTGTATCACTCTATTAATAAGATGCTTTATGGCAATACATAGAGTTTGCAGCTATTTTCCAAGACATGTTCTAAAAAGTATTTTTTATTTCAATATGAATGTGGCAGGTAAGACAACGATCTCCTGATCCTCACAACCTGTGAATATGGTACTTTACATGGTAAAAGGGATTTTGCACGTGCGATAAAATTAATGGTCTCAAGATGGAGAGACTTATTAGATTATCCAGGAGAGTCCACTGTAACCTTAGGGTTCTTATAAGATGGAGGCAGGAGGGTTAGTTAGAGAAGGAGAAGGGACACGAAAGCAAGAAGCCTCTAGAAGCTGGAAAAGCCAAGAACTGAGCTCGCTCCTCCAGCCCCGAGCAGGAACTCAGCCTTTGATTTTAATCCTGTAGACCCATTTCAGACTTAGGACTTTCAGACTATAAAATAATGAGTTTGTATTGCTTTAATCTACTAAATTTGTAATAGCTTGCTTCTGTAGCAATAGGAGACTGATACAATGGGTTATATTATTTGGTATTAGAGAATAAATCAAGTATAATATTGAGAGCTGAGGCTCTGAATTCAGACAGATGGAGTTAGAATTTGTTTCTCTGCCTTTTGTCATGTAAAAAGAATCTTTCAACAATGCAGGAGACCAGCTTCCTTCTCTGGGTTGGGAAGATCCCCTGGAGAAGGGAATGGCTACCCACTCCAGTATTCTTGGGCTTCCCAAGTGCCTCAGCAGTAAAGAATCCACTGAGGAGGCTTGCAAGAGCCACAGGAGACATGGGTTCAATTCCTGCACTGGGAAGATCCCCTGGAGAAGAGCATGGCAACCCACTCCAGTATTTTGGCTGGGAGAATCCCATGGACAGAGGAGCCTGGAGGGCTACAGTCCATAAGGTCGCAAAGAGTTGGACACAACTGAAGCAACTTAGCACATATGCGCACACATCCTGGGCTAGACAATTAACATCGTCCAGCCTAAATGTTTCTTGTTAATAAAATGGATATTAAAGTAGGACTTTTGTAAAGATTACAGGAGGCATTTATAAAGCACTTTAAATAGTGTCTAAGTCTTTAGCAAGGCCTTGCTTCTAACATTAGCCACTGTGATCACATATTATAAACACATTAGCACAAAATTTTTGCCAGGCATTCAAGAGAGGTTTATTTTTTGGGTTTTTTTTTTTTTTTACTATTTTCAGGTAAGGATTGGAACTACCTTGTCTGGGTAACTACTATTACCTCTTCATTGCTGTGAAGGAAATGAGACTTCAGAAGTTGAATTGAACCAAGTTATCCTGAGCCATTCTCACAATTTTATGGTTAAATATGAATCAGAAGATAGAAGAGCTGATTCTGAGAAATATGATCCATCTATAATATCGCAAAATGGAGGGAAAAACAGATTAAATTGTGACTTGGATCACATTTTTTTAAAATATTCCTTTCCAGAAACAAAAGCATAATCAGGCAATTTGTAGTCAGCTTTCTATTATAGATACCAAATCATAGTCTTGGAAAGCTTGAAGGTAATTGACTTTTTATTCATTTTTAAATACCTGAAGTCATAACTTTAACCTACCTTATAAAACAAAGGTGGCTTTTTATTTTCACATCAGGATATTTTTAAAAGGTTAGTGTGAAGTGCCTATAAATATGCAAAGATTTCAACAGCTAAGACAAACATCTCAGTAAATAACTTAATTGAGCTGTGAATATTTAGTGATTGAAATCCGATTACTTTGTGGCTTAATTTGTGTACTGCTTGACTGCTCTGCAGTTTCAGGCAATTTAACAATGTAGACAGTATATGAAGATGGAATGTTAAATAGTGAATGAGACATTCAAGGCAAAAATGTCTTGAGTGGTGTTCATTTTCTAAAGCATCTCGCTGAGTGAGACGCAGGCTCGATTTAAAGGCTCCAAGTAGGCAGAATATATAAAAGTCATGGAAGGCACAGGTTCTTTCCCCCCACATCTCTGGATAATTAGGTTTACCCTCTTGTTGAATTTTGGTACCTGTTAGGCTCATAAAGATTAATAACATGGTGCACAAAATCACCTTCCCTCCTGTAAACTGCATTTCTCTCTATCACTGCAAATAAGAAGAATCAGTGAGTTTTTGTGATGATCTAATGCTATCAGAAGACACATAGAGTACAGGCCCTTCTGAGAGATCCCTTGTTATCCTAAAACCCAACTAAATGGGATTCTGATATTTCATAGAGCTCTATTCCCAGAGACACTGAATTTTAAGAGATTGATAAGATTGATAAGTTGGGTCAATATAGAGAACAAATTTAGATATTATGTGCCAAACACTGGAGTTTCTCTTCCATATGTCTTTTAACAAGCACATTCCAGAATACTGCTTCTGTTATCTGTTTATTTTATTCTACCTTCAAAATAAGGCCATCAGTCTGTCGCTCTCCACCCATGCACTCACACCTAAACCACTTGGATTAATACAAAAATCCCAATATTTCTACATGGATCTCATTCCCCCACCCCAATTCCCTTCTTCTTACAGAAGTCAAATGAGCTCTTCAAAAGCTAGTTGTGGTACTGTCATCTCAAAACCTGTTGATGTCTTCTTGGGCAGTTACGGAAAAAAATGTCCTTACTCTGAGCCTCAGGGTCCTGTTGTTTTGACTACTGCACACGTCTTTATTTACATCAACATATCCACACATAATTATTTCAATACGTAGCCAATATGACAGTAAGCTATTTCATACATCTTTGGTCATACTAAATTATCAAAATCTGAATCAGCACTTCTCCATTCACATCGGTCACATGTCTAGCCATCAACAGCCACATGTAGTGCTTATGTGGAAGTCATAGTTCTAGAAAACTAATCCATTAATATCGATGAAAGTATCAAATGATGAGAAACATAGGTCACTAAATAAATTATTTCCTTCACAAACTAGAAAATGTTTTTCCAGAGTCAGAAAAAAAAATCAAGTAAAATCTTTCCTCCAAATCGTTAAGTATTAATTTCTAAGTTAAGTATTTTATGTGAATATACATTACTCTTAGCAATTTAATAAATTCTAATATCTTAGATTTAATAGTTGTTTCTTTGATGAGTATTGCCTTTTTGCTTCATAATGATTACATAATGATGTAACAAATTATGAAATTTCAATACAAGTATCACATACTGAATGTCTTTACCAAGAAGTATTTCATGAAAACCATTTTTGGCATTTATAATCAAATTAAGGCAACAGTAAACACAGCAGCAAGTTCATAATTACTGTGATAAATGTGGAATAATTGTAGGAGCTAATAACATCTATTCTTTAAATAGTGTAATTTAGCTATTGAAGGGACTTAAAATGGATTTAAACATTTTCGAATTTTTATTGTCAATAATTTAAAAAGATAGAAAGCTACAAAAATTGATTGCAATGTAAGCAAAACTACACACAATTAATTCTGCCATAAATTATCTTGTTGTCTGGTTGATTATACCTTTTCGGCTTTTATATTACTGAGAACCAGGCCATTGTTCAGTCATGAAAGACCATTTAAATTCAATATTTTTAAATGGTCATTTGGACTTACTAAATAAAATCCTGAATGCCAAGGTCTAAATTGCCATAATCATGTAGCAACTGACTGGTGGGTCATCTATTCTCATAGCAGAAACATCTCTTCAAATTAATCAGTGGTCACAGGCACAGCCAGACAGAGGAATTTAAGTATAATTCCACTTACACTATATCCCAAATGCAGAATGAACACGAATCATTATTTTCTGAAATGAGGAGCTGTTGTTGGCAAGTTACTAGAAAAGAGCCAGGTTATAAAAGTTTGGTAAACCTTGCTTTCTCATTGCTTAACATGTTTTAGCTCCAGCCTGGTTAAGCTGTGTCTTGAGTTCTTGATCAAACAAGGTTATCTTTGTCTGTAATTCAGATGTAACTTCACATTTCAAGTAGAGACTGTTTTCCTAAAAGCCACCTGACACTCCAGGCTGCTAGTGTTCTTTCCCTTCATTATAAATACACAATCTGATGAGGTTATCTCTCCCTGTGGTCTTGTCCTAGGTAAGTTTCATTGTCACTCTTCCAGGTATTTCTGGTTTGATTCTAATATATTTTCAAGCTTCTGTTCAGCCTTTTAGATCTTCAAATGATATTTCTAGATCCTTCTCTATTTCTGTCTCCTATCTTAATTCCCACTTCCTTACCAGGAATTATCTCAGTCCTAAATTTCTGCCTATGATCATTCTTTCTCCTTTCAATAGTTTTTTGTGACATTATAAAAACAACATTCCCAAGATTAATATGTTCATCCAGATACACATGACTATATTTGTTAACTTGTTAAAACAGGTATCTTGGTTTTCTTCACATTGTGAGGAAGAAATAAAAGTTCCAGTGTCTACAAAGCAGTACTTCTCAACCCTGGTTACACAGAAGAATCACGAGGAGGGACTCTGATTTAAATGGCCTGGGAGGAGACCCAAGCACCTGTATTTATAAAAGTAATTCTACTGTACATTCCAGCATAAAAATCCACTCTTAAGTGTCCGAGAAGCCTTGAGTAAGGAAATTACTAACAGCTTAGGCACCATGGAAAGGAAGTGCTGAGAAGAGGTGTTGTGAAGTGGACTTGCCTGGGAGGAAGGACCGAGAATAGCCAGGTAGGCTGGGAACCAGACAATGGGGAAAGCTGTCTATGTTAGAGCTTAAAAGCCCTTTGAGAGCAACTTATAATAAGAATTTAAAAGAGAATTAGAAACATAAAGACACAAAGTGGGTATTTAGTGACAAGCTAGCAGCAGGACTTCCCTGGTGGTGCAGTGGATAGGAAGCTGCCTGCCAATGCAGTGGGTAAGGTTTCAATCACTGGTCCAGGAAGATTCCACATACTGAAGAGCAACCCATGGGCCACAACTTCTGAAGCCTGTGCGCCTAGAGCCCGTGCTCTGCAGCAAGGAAAGCCGCCACAATGAGAAGCCTTAGCGCCACAACAAAGAGCAGCCCCCGCTCACCAACTAGGGAGAGGCCTCACAGCAACAAAGGCCCAGCACAGCCAAAACAAATAATTGTTTTTTAAGAAACTAGCAGCAAAGTATAAATAAAAACACTGGATCAGGCCAAAATCAGTCAAAATGTACTTTTATACGTTAAACAGAGATAATAAACCAACTCTTAACAAGACACATGGTCAAAATTAACATGCAAACAAGTTAATGTTTAAAAAACCCTTCTCTGAATCCGAGAAAGAAGGGATATATGTATATGTATGGCTAATTCACTGTATCATGCAGCAGAAACTAGCACAGTATTGTAGAGCAATTAGTTAGTTAGTTCAGTCGCTCAGTCATGTCCGACTCTGCAACCCCATGAATTGCAGCACGCAGGCCTCCCTGTCCATTACCAACTCCCGGAGGTCACTCAGACTCACATCCATCGAGTCAGTGATGCCATCCAGCCATCTCATCCTCTGTCGTCCCCTTCTCCTCCTGCCCTCAATCCCTCCCAGCATCAGAGTCTTTTCCAATGAGTCAACTCTTCACATGAGGTGGCCAAAGTATTGGAGTTTCAGCTTCAGCATCAGTCCTTCCAATGAACACCCAGGACTGATCTCCTTTAGGATGGACTGGTTGGGTCTCCTTGCAGTCCAAGGAACTCTCAAGAGTCTTCTCCAACACCACAGTTCAAAAACATCAATTCTTCGGCGCTCAGCTTTCTTCACTGTCCAACTCTCACATCCATATAATAAAAATTAATAAATAAATAACCCCTTCTCTGGACCCTGTGACTGCATCTATCTAAATAGGTAGATGTAGTCTCTTCCGCTCACTGCCACTCTGAAGCCACCTTCAACCCGATCGATAGTGACTCTTTATTGGTAAATCCCAAGGGCTGCTTTCAGTCATCTTGCAGGGACTCAAGCAGGTTTTGACAGAGGTAACCATTCTCTGAATATTCATTGGAAGGACTAATGCTGAAGCTAAAGCTCCAATGCTCTGATCACCTGATGCAAAGAGGTGACTCACTGGAAAAGACCATGAGGCTGGGAAAGATTGAAGGCAAGAGGAGAAGGGGGCGACAGAGGATGAGATGGCTGGATGGCATCACTGACTTGATGGACATGAGTTTGAGCAAGCTCCGGGACATGGTGAAGGACAAGGAAGCCTGGCATGCTGCAGTTCATGGGGTCACAAAGAGTCAGATGTGACTGAGTGACTGAACAACAACAAACCATTCTCTCAACTTCTGTCTTTTCTTGGCTTCTGTGACACCATCTTACATGGACTAGCCTCCCATATCTTAGAAAATCTTACTATTATTTTCCTTTGGTGATTAACCTGACCCTCACCATCCATTCTTATAGCTCTCAGGATTCCATCTTTGGCTACACTTTACCCAGGTATTTCTGTCAACTCTGATGGTACCAGATACTCTCAAGAGACTGATGATGTAAACATCTTTGTCTCCTGCCCGGATATCTAGTTCAAGCTCTAAAATCTGCATGTTCTTTCATAGTTTTCCCAGGTACATTACATGCAATATGCTCAAAACTGAATTAGTGATCTTTAGCTCAACTTTTAAACTTTTATTACCAGATTCCTTTAGTCATTGTAGTCTGAAATAAGAACCCATCCTTCACTTCTTCCTCTTGTGCCCTATAAAATACATCATTTTAGTCCACAAAATATGGTCTGAAGACAGCTGAGAGCTTGTTAGAGGTGCAGAATTTCAGTCCTCACCCTGCTGCTGCTGTTAAGTCACTTCAGTTGTGTCCGACTCTGTGCGACCCATAGACAGCAGCCCACCAGGCTCCACTGTCCCTGGGATTCTCCAGGCAAGAACACTGGAGTGGGTTGCCATGTCCTTCTCCAATGCAGGAAAGTGAAAAGTGAAAGGGAAGTCGCTCAGTTGTGTCCGACTCTTCGCAACCCCATGGACTGCAGCCCACCAATGCTCCTCCATCCATGGGATTTTCCAGGCAAGAGTGCTGGAGTGGGTTGCCATTGCCTTCGAGTCCTCACCCTAGACCTAGCAAATCAGAATCTGAAGTTTTTGCCAGATCCTTTGTTTATTCTTATGTAAAGTTTTAGTAGTATTGCTCTGCAATTCACACCTTAAAAACTCTCTAACCCAGCTCCCACTCTTCACCTCTACTCCCACAATCATACTCCAGGACCTAAATAAAATTAGCTGCATATCACAACACTTTGGAAATTTCTCTCTAAGTACCCACACCAGGTTCTACCCCTGGAGATTCTGATATAATTCACTAGAGTGAAATTCAGGAATCAGTAATTTTTTTTAACTCCCCAAATTGTTTTACTGTATAGCTAACACTGACAGCTACTTATTTAAACTATCATCACCCTTCAAACAGACTTTTTAAAGTGAAAGTGTTAGTGTGTTAGTCGCTCAGTTTTGTCCGACTCTTTGTGACCCCATGGACTATAACCCACCAGGCTTCTCTGTCCATGGAATTCTCCAAGCTAGAATACTGAGTGGATTGCCATTCCACCCCACAGGTTCTTCCCAACCCAGGGATCAAACCCAGATCTCCTGCACTGCTTTACTGCAGATTCTTTACCATCTGAGCTACCAGGGAAGTCCCTTAAACAGATTATTATAACACGATAATCTCCTGAATGGTCTCTCAGTCTTCTGTTTTTCCAATTCTCCTTATTCACAATAAAGTGATCTTTCTTAGAAGCTGTGTTTCAATGCTTAATGTTGACTCCAGAGCTAAGCCCATACCCTAAAGCATAACAGACACACCCTGCAGTATCTGTTCGCAACTCATTCAGCCAAAGTCATGTCTCACTATAACCTCTCCTCCCCTTGTGCTCTTCTGCATCACAGACTGAATTGTTTGCAGTTCACCAAATGGACCTTGATGTTTGTAATTGTTTCTGCTCTTTTAACAGCTATATTGAGGTATAGTTAATATGCAAAGCACTGTAAATATTTAATCTGCACAGTTTGATGAATTGGACATTTTCAAACATTCATGACAGGCTTCCCAGGTGGTGTAGCAGAAAAGAATCCGCCTGCCAATGCAAGAGACACAAGAGATGTGGGTTCGATCCCTGGGTTGGGAAGATCCCCTGGAGAAAGAAATGGCAACCCACTCCAGTATTCTTGCCTGGAAAATCTCATAATTATAATGTTAATAATTCTTTACAATCAAAGGATTGAGTAGTTTGATCTCCTTGCTCTCTCATGATCCAACAAATGTTGGCAATTTGATCTCTGGTTCCTCTGACTTTTCTAGACCTAGCTTGTACATCTGGAAGTTCTCGGTTCATGTACCACTGAAGCCTAGCTTGAAGGATTTTGAACATAACCTTACTTGCATGTGAAATGAGCACAATTAAGTGGTAGTTTGAACATTATTTGGCATTGCCTTTCTTTGGGATTGGAATTAAAACTGACTTTTCCAGCCTGCGGCCACAAGCTGAGTTTTTCAAATTTGCTAACATATTGAATACAGCACTTTAACAGCATCCTCTTTTAGGATTTTCAATAGCTCAGCTGGAATTCCATCACCTCCACTAGCTGGTTTGTAGTGATGTTTCCTAAGGCCCACTTAACTTCACACTCCAGGATGTCTGGCTCTTGGTGAGTGATCACACCATCATGGTTATCTGGATCATTAAGACCTTTTCTGCACAGTTCTTCTGTGTATTCTTGCCACCTCTTTAATCTCATCTGCCTCTGTTAGTTCCTTACTGTTTCTGTCCTTTATCGTGCCCATCCTTGCATGAAATGTTCCCTTGATATCTCCAATTTTCTTGAAGAAATCTCTAGTCTTTCTCATTCTATTGTTTTACTCTATTTCTTTGCATTGTTCACTGAAAAAGGCCTTCTTCTCTGTCCTTGCCATTCTCTGAAACTCTGAATTCAGTTGGGTATATCTTTCCCTTTCTACCTTGCTTTTTGTTTCTCTTCTTTCCTTGCTATTTGTAAAACCTCCTCAGACAAGTACTTTGCCTTCTTGCATTTGTTTTTCTTCAGGCTGGTTTCGGTCACTACCTCATGTTCTGGGCTCCAAAATCACTACAGATGGTGACTGCAGCCATGAAATTAAAAGACGCTTACTCCTTGGAAGAAAAGTTATGACCAACCTAGATAGCATATTCAAAAGCAGAGACATTACTTTGCCCACAAAGCTTCACCTAGTCAAGGCTATGGTTTTTCCTGTGGTCATGTATGGATTGAGAGTTGGACTGTGAAGAAGGCTGAGTGCCAAAGAATTGATGCTTTTGAACTGTGGTGTTGGAGAAGACTCTTGAGAGTCCCTTGGACTGCAAGGAGATCCAACCAGTCCATTCTGAAGGAGATCAGCCCTGGGATTTCTTTGGAAGGAATAATGCTAAAGCTGAAATTCCAGTACTTTGGCCACCTCACGAAGAGTTGACTCATTGGAGAAGACTCTGATGCTAGGAGGGATTGGGGACAAGAGGAGAAGGGGACGACAGAGGATGAGATGACTGGATGGCATCACTGACTCGATGGATGTGAGTCTGAGTGACCTCCGGGAGTTGGTGATGGACAGGGAGGCCTGGCATGCTGCGATTCATGGGGTCGCAAAGAGTCGGACACGACTGAGCAACTGATCTGATCTGATCTGATCTTGTACAAATGTTACAAACCTCTGTCCTTAGTTCTTCAGGCACTCTGTCTACCAGTTCTAATCCCTTGAATCTCTTCATCACCTCCACTGTATAATCATAAGGGATTTGATTTAAGTCATACCTGAATGGCCTAGTGGTTTTCCCTACTTTCTTCAATTTAAGCCTGAATTTTGCAGTAAGGAGCTGAGGATCTGAGCTGCAGTCAGCTTCAGGTCTTGTTTTTGTGACTATATAGAGCTTCTCTATTTTCAGCTGCAAAGAATATAATCAATCTGATTTTGATATTGACCATTTGTTGATGTTCATGTGTAGAGTCATCTCTTGTGTTGGAAAAGGGTGTTTGCTATGACCAGTGCATTTCCTTGGCAAAATTCTGTTAGCTAGCCTATCCTAAAGGAAATCAACCCTGAATGTTCATTGGAAAGACTGATACTAAAGCTGAAGCTCTAATACTTTAGCCACCTGATGGGAAGAGCCAACTCATTGGAAAAGCCCCTGATGCTGGGAAAGACTGAAGGCAAAAGGAGAAAAGGGCAGCAGAGAATGAGATGTTTAAATAGCATCACTGACTCAATGGACATGAACTTGAGCAAACTTCAGGAGATAGTGGAGGACAGGGAAGCCTGGCATGCTGCAGTCTGTGGAATCACAAAGAGTCAGACATGACTTAGTGACTAAACAACAACAACAATCAAGGGATACTGGCCAAATGGCATCTGACTGATGCTGTCCACTAGTGGTATTAATAATCTTCCATCTTTCACTCAAGCAAAAACGCTAATTATTGTAAGATTAAAAATTCACTCAGTCTTTTGATGCTGAAAATTTAGAGACTTGGACACATCTGGTTAATTCACAGAACTTTTACTTTTCATCCAGATGGCCTGTCATTATAAATGTTACAACGTAAACACAACAAAGCGTGAACTACTCGAGCTTGTCTAAATGGACCTCGAAACACTCATCACTCTTTCAGAAGTGTAACGGTGACTGATACACTACCATCTTTTCTGTGATGTCCTATAATTAAATGAAAATGGTCTCATTACAAAGGTATGAAACTAGGAAATAGAAAGTTGAGATGAGATATCTAAAGTTGATTGCTTGCTGAAGAATCTAAAAAGTGGAGAAATACCACTGGTGTTGCAGTCTCCTCTGGGGACTGAGGAACTGATGGACAATACAAGCACCTGAATGTTTTAATGTTTTAGTGTCTTAGTGTTTCTGTTCAGATATTCCCCCAGTTATACAAGGGTTTAGGGTCCAGCTTTCTCCCAGCAATGAGACCATAGGTCACGATGTCATTATATCAGATAGTAGCCACTAATTTTTTGTTTTCATACAGACAGCTTGAAATATAAATAAGATGAGCTTAATTGCTCTTCAGACACATTTAGTATTTATGGGCCACGTTTCCACATGAAAATGGAATAATAATATCTGCCCATGTCGATATTCTTAAAGGGCTAACATTCGCAGAAAAAAATCTATCCTCTTACTTCTTTGGGGTAGGAACTTTCATTTTAGCTAATAAACATTTATTTTATACTGGTTAAGCTTTTAGTCACATGCATCATCATTGTGCTGTGCACAGTCACTCAGTCATGTCTGACTCTTTGTGACCCCAAGGACTATAGCCTGCCAGACCCCTCTGTCCATGGGATTCTCCAGGCAAGAATACTGGCGGGGGTTGCCATACCCTCCTCCGGGGGATCTTCCCAACCCAGGATCAAACCTGCATCTCTTACATCTCCTGCACAGGCAGCCAGGTTCTTTATCTCTAATGCACCTGGGAAGCCCTCATCGTTAGGATGAGATAACAGAGTTCTGTGTGAAGCACCAATAGGCTTCTTTAGAAAATTCGACGGATTGCAATTAGGAATTGTTGAGATACTTCGCAGAACCATGGAGCCTTCTGGGTCACCTTCTGCTTGTTCTTTGGGACGAGCCATTCACATGAAGCAGCTGGAACTCCAAAAGGACATTTGACTGCTAAATTGACTTGATTGATTCAAATTTGATTACATACTGGAAACACATTTAGTTCAAGTTAAGCACATTAATATATATCAGTTAGAATAAAGACCCAAATGCTCCTTTGTTAGTCATTAATGAAATTTAATTACTTCAACAAAACATTAATGAAGAAAATACATTGGCTTACATAATTCACTTGGAAAAATTAATTAATTGTTGTATTAAGGGCAGCCTGTTCCAAAAAGTAATTACTGAGGCTTTGATGGAGAATTGTTTTATGTTATTTATTTAGCAAGCTGTTGTTTACCTTTTTCATTTTACATTGATTTGTTGTGCATATTGTTTTTTTCTCCTACAGAAGGAAATTAATTTGAATGGATGACTATAAGTATGTACTTATAATTGATAAGGTAGCTACATTTTAATATGACATTTACTAAATTCAACATGCAATACAAAGATAAAAGGATTATTTAGTGGTAATATCCTACACAATTAGATTTTCAGCGCAATATGTGACAGATAATATTCTTATTTAGTAGGTAACTAGAAGTCAGAAATGGGATAAAATAAACTTCAGCAAGTTAGCTTCAAGGTTTTCTTTTTCACTAGGCAAACTCATAATTTGTAACTGTTTTAACACAGAGGTGCCAGATATAAATATTTAATAAGAAAATTTAATGTTTTCTAAAATGCAGAATCAATGGTTATATGAATGAATAATTCAACATAAAACTGAATCACTAGTTTAGAATTCTCATTTTCTTTCAACTTCTGTTTTCTTCTGTGACTTTGATCTACATACTAAACCTCATCGTATCTATTTATGTAAAACAGAAATATTAACAGAAAAATTCTTGATTAGGGTATACTGGCTAATGATTTTAATTGGTTTGACAGTTAATACAGTGGTAAGATGATTATTAAGATGATCCTTAATAGAATGTTCATTAAATTATCTTTTCATTAGCTGCAACTCTGAAAGAGCAAGTAATTTGTTTTAAATTTATAAACAAGTGATCAAAAGCTACCCTTCTTTTAGAAGATAACTCATTATCCGCTGTGAATAAATGAAAGTGTTTCTACATTGAATTGCTTCAGACAGACTTTCATTCCATTACAGGGTAGATTATTTTGCAGGGAATGGCCAGGCCACTGGTATTATAGTACCATCTTTCATTAAGATAAAAAAAAAAATAAAACCTGCAGAATTCACGTTCCAAAATAAATCAGCCCAGCTCTCAGCTGATGGGCTTCAGCTTTTTCATTACCATATGGATATGATGGATATTTTTCAAAACCTAGTTTAGACAAACTGCTCAAAAAGAAATGAGTTCTCTTGATCAAACCAAAATTAAGGTGAAAATTGATGTCCCTTTTCCCTCCCCTCCCTGTAGAAATATTTAAAAAGAAGAGACAATTATTTCTCAGAACTGTTAAGTCCTCTCAGGATTTGTCTCCTTCATACATTATGCAGTGACTATTTTAAACTCAGTCTATCTCTGAGGAGTGAAAGATAGAGAAAATAAATGAAGGAATGCCACCAATATCATTCTTCCTGGCGACAGAAGGCACGTGCGTGCTTGCGTCTCTTATTTCTCTTATTTCTCAGAAGCAGATAGCTCAAATCATTTATTTAAACATTACATTTCTCCACTTTATTCATTTTTCAAGTAACCACCGGAGGGCAGCATAGGACGATAAATCAAAATTGATTCCTAATTCAGAAGTACCCACCAGAGGTTATTAATCAGGCGTGACTTCTTTCGTGCCTAACACATGGAACTGGTAACAGATTTATTCGTAGCGAAAACGAGTGTGATATTTAGTCTCACCGCGCGTGGCTGCGGTCACACTTTACCAAGTAATTTCTCAATTTAGCCCAGCAGAAACCATAGCTGAATCTTTCATACTGTAGTGTTCCCGTTGGTAACATGAATTTGTAGTGAGAAATAGGAGAGCTTCACAAGAAAATGTGAGAAGTCCATAACGGCCTGAGAATTTGCTTTTTAAAAACCCATTCCAGGTTTCCTGTTTCCAGCTCCGTGTCTCTAACTCATGAAGAGGGAAGTAAAATGTGCAAAAATCCTTCTGGAGTATATCAAGTGATTTGGGCTCGTTACCACAGGCTTTTTAATAGTCCCATTATCTTCTGCAGAACTGGATATAATTTAACTTCAGACTGGATGAGCCAGCCAGTGAGTTTTAGGGACTGTTTTGTGTTTTTTTGTTGTTTGTTTGTTTTTTCCCTGAGTCTCAGGATGCCTCGGAGGGTGAGTTCCTCACTCCTCCACTAACTGTTTCTCTTCTGTTTGGGAGCCATTTCCCTCATTATCTTGGCTCTTCTCCCTCCATTCGGATGCCTTTGTTTATCAAAGATGCTCGGGTCAGCTCTCCCTCGGGTCTTACCTCTGAGTGCCACGCCGCCCCACCCCCGACCGCCACGAGTTGGCCCACTTGAGACGTTCTTGACTGGCCATATTTTTTTCTTGCTGCCAAGCTGTTCTTTGAGAGTTTACACCTTTTTTTTTTTTTTTTTTTAATGAATGGAGATATAACTGACATATAGCATTATAATAGCTTCAGATATACAACAAAATGATTCAAAATTTGTGTATATAGCAAAATGCTCTCCACAGAAAGTCAAGATCCATCAACACATAGAGTTACATTTTTTTTTTTTTTCTTGTGATGAGAACTTTTAAAGAACTCTTAGGTAATTCTTTAAAGCTTAAAAATTGCAATATTTTAAAAAATTAAATTCAGAATCCCCATATTCTATATTTCCTTGCTTTACATGTATTTCCTATTTACTCACATGCCTACATAACAGCATTTTCGTTGGAATATTGTGAAGTACTACTTCCCAAGGAAATGTTTCTCAAGAGGAAGTCTATTTGAGGCATAATATATAAGATTTCTTTTGGAAAGAAAGAATGCATATTAACACATGAAGTCTCTGAAAAGTCACACAAAAAATAATTATTTCACCGTTTATAAATCCAGCTTTTTAAACCCTGCTATTAACCTGCATTAAGAAATGCTGACTTAGAACATATGAACCAAATCATTAAGATTACATTTCAAGATCCATAATATCTTTTACATGCAAAACTGGCATTTGACCCCACAAATACTGAGAGTCCAATTCAATTAGTTATCAATACAAAATATTTGTTAACATTGAAAATATCATCAAATTCCCGAAACAACAGTTTTAGCTTATTTTAAAAGTTTCTCGTGTATCTTAAATGATGTAAATCACTCAGTTAGCTTAAAATAAACCTTCTGTATGAAAATTGTGCCCTGTGGAACTCTGACTTGACCTGTGAAAATCATCTAATTTAGCGATATATATTGCCATCTAGTGGCCATGTGTTAAATCACAGTTTGAACTCAAAAATAAGTGGCCATTTGGCTGGAAGCTGTCATACACGATAATTATATTCAGAAATAGATTATCACTAAACTAAAAATCTCTGGTGACTCAGACGGTGAAGAATCCGCCTGCAGTGAGGGAGACCTGGGTTCAATCCCTGGGTTGGGAAGATCCCCTGGAGGAGGGCATGGCAACCCACAGTCCACGGGATTGCAAAGAGTCCAACACGACTCCAAATAGAGGGGAAAAAAAGGATATTTAAAAGCCTCAGTGTTGAAAGGAGCTTAACCTCTTAAGAATCACTAGTATCTGTATGTCATCATCCCTTTGCTGTATTTTATAACTTCTTGGACCCAAATGTTTTTAGGATATGTATTTCTTCCAGTTAATGCTGTTTACATGTTATATCTCTTTATGTTAATGAAACAGGCTTGGTTACATTCCAGTGATATCTGCTTCTCATTTTCCCCAGACTGAGCACACTAAACTAGCCAGTTCAACCCCAAATGTACAGAAATGTAAGTCCACTCTCAGCCACATGCCCAGTACACCAGGCATGCAGGAGTTGGCTTGGAGACTCAGATGTTGGGGACATTATGGAGCAGAGAATTTGATAAGACAATGATTGTGACATGGATTGGTTGTTGATCCCACTTACATTTGAATGTGAAATGCAAGTTATTTGGGGGCATTTTCATGGGAACAAAATAGTTTTCAATTTGAGTAAGTGAGTGTTAGTCACTCACTCATGTCTAACTCTTTGCAACCCCATGGACTGTAGCCCACCAGGCTCTTCTGTCCATGGGATTTTTCCCAGGCAATAATATTGGAGTGGGTTGCCATTTCCTTCTCCAGGGGGTCTTCCCAACCCAGGGATCGAACCCCAGATCTCCCTCATTGTAGGCAGATGCTTTACCTTCTGAGCTACCAGGGAAGCCCTGTATTTTATTTTTTCAGTTGAGGGCTCTGGATACAATTGTGTGACCTTCTGCTCAAACTACTCACAACTAGCCCCTGGGAGTCTCCTCACACAAATACCAAAGGGCTGAGGTCAGCTCTTGAATGACAGTGGTAACACTCAAAACGATGCTGACCAAGTATGGATGACTTTATTTATTGTATCCAAGAGTGTTACCCTCCCTTCAAAGACAGACTGAGCATCTTCCTTCATTGTAGCCAGAGTAGTAGGAAGTGGAGAGAGAAAGAGAAAGAGTTTTTACAGCTGGTTCACTTGGAAAGAAGTTCAAAAGTACCTGGGGAAATAGAGGCATCAAACATCAAATGAGAGGACAGGGGAAAAGTCCCTTCAGTTGTGTCCAACTATTTGTGACCCTGTGGACCTTAGCCTGCCAAGCTCCTCTGTCCATGGGATTCTCCATGCAAGATTACTGAAGTGGGTTGCCATTTCCTTCTCCAAGGAATCATCCTGACCCAAGGATTGAATCCACATCTCTTGTGTCTCCTGCACTGCAGGCACATCCTTTACCTGCTGAGCTATTGGGGAAACCCAAATATTCCTATTGCTGCTGCTGCTGCTGCTAAGTCGCTTCAGTTGTGTCCGACACTGTGCAACCCCATAGACGGCAGCCCACCAGGCTCCCCCATCCCTGGGATTCTCCAGGCAAGAACACTGGAGTGGGTTTCCATTTCCTTCTCCAATGCATGAAAGTAAAATGTGAAAGGGAAGTCGCTCAGTTGTATCTGACTCTTAGCGGCCCCATGGTGCAGCCCACCAGGCTCCTCCGTCCATGGGACTTTCCAGGCAAGAGTACTGGAGTGGGGTGCCATTGTCTTCTCCAAATATTCCTATTAAAAGCCTTCAATTCTGATATAAGCGGACTGATAATTTGAGTGAGCAGACCTGGAAATTATAAATGAAAAGCCACTGTGAGTAGAAGTTCTTGGGGTTCACCTTGAGACCTCAGCTTTGATAGAAAGATCAAACGCAGCTTTTATCTTTTGGGACACGAAGCTGTGTGGATGATGAAATTTTGCTATCATAGAACAGAAACGACTTCTAACTGTGATAGTTCAGACATATAATTTGGGCATGATACATATTTTGTTAATAACAAAATTTTGTTACTTTCATGTCAATGTTTATATTCTTTTCTTTGTATTTTTATTTTTTATTAATTTTTAATTTAAATTTATTTATTTTAATTAGATGCTAATTACTTTACAATATTGTATTGGTTTTGCCATACATCAACATGGGAAGAGAGGTGGGAGAGGGGTTCAGGATTGTTTATATTCTTGAATAATGAGTTTGCATTATTTTTATTATGCAATGCTTATTTTTTTAAGAAGCCAGAAATATAAAAAGTATAATAGAATAATCAAAAATACTCACAAAACATAAACACTAGAAGGTTTATCACGATATTAGCAGTTATCATCTCATGTGGCCTTTACTATTTTTGCATGATTTTTTCTTCATTTTTATTTTATATTGGAGTATAGTTGATTAACAGTGGTGTGTTAGTTACAGGTGTATAGCAGAGGGATACTGTTATCCCCATACCAGTATCCATTATTTTTTGAATTATTTTCTTATTTAGGTTATTGCAGAATATTAAGCCAAGTTCCCTGTGCTATACTGTAGGTCCTTGTTGATTATCTATTTTAAATATAGCTCTTGGCATGTTCTTACAGGCTGTCAAAAACTTAAAACACCTTATCTCTTTAATGTTTACTCTTTCTTCGTTAAAAGTGCTTTGTTGGTCATTCTCTCAAAATGACCCCTTTATTCTCAAAGGTCTTATTTGAATAAATTTTCAGCGGTGAAGCACTTCTTAGTTAATTGAAAAGGTAATTGAAAGTAAAAACCAACTTTGAAACCTACTTGTGAGGATATCTCATAATTACAACATTAATTGGGTTGATTAAATCAATACAATTTTGAAAATTATCTTCACAAAGACAATTCCTATGTCCACATATTACATTTTTATCAGAAGAGAAAGATCATTATTTGACAATGAAAACCATAAGAAATCTCCAAAAAAGGATTTTAAAAATGAAGGCAATGATACTAGATATTTTAAATTGTACTTTAAAAAGCAGAAACCACTATTCCTTGTTTTAAATTGATACCAAACAATTTTGTGACTTGAAATCAAATGTGATACTTGAAGTATATAAAAATATAAAGATATTTACCCACTGTACAGGGGAATCAAACATAGCACCATAAGATATTCTATATAAGTATTACCCAAGTCAGAAAAATTTTATAAATATTTTTATGTGCAAGCTCTCTCATTGAGCCTGAACTCATTGGAGAAGACTCTTGAGAGTCCCTTGGACTGCAAGGAGATCCAACCAGTCCATTCTGAAGGAGAGCAGCCCTGGGATTTCTTTGGAAGGAATGATGCTAAAGCTGAAACTCCAGTACTTTGGCCACCTCATGTGAAGAGCTGACTCATTGGAAAAGACTCTGATGCTGGGAGGGATTGGGAGCAAGAGGAGAAGGGGATGACAGAGGATGAGATGACTGGATAGCATCACTGACTTGATGGATGTGAGTCTGAGTGACCTCCGGGAGCTGGTGATGGACAGGGAGGCCTGGTGTGCTGTGGTTCATGGGATTGCAAAGAGTCGGACACGATTGAGAGACAGATCTGATTTGATTAGATTTAATATGTTACTTATAACACAGTAGGGAATAAAACTCAACTTTCAGACAATAAACAATGTATCCTTTAATTTTTTTCATTCCTTAGCCTGTCTGGCAAATGAAATGCCAGAAAGTGGGGAGAAACATAGGGAAAATTGGCATCATTTGGGTAGTTACAAACTCTATACACTCTAACATCAGAGACAGACTAAGAAGATCAAACTCTCCTTCCTACCTAAAAACATCAAGAAAGAACAGAAGCTATCTACACCAGCTTTGTAAGAGTTTTGAAACAAAGGTTTATGATGTGGCAAAGTCAATCGGAAGCCATCTCCAAAGTGGCAGGAGTTTTGGGTTTTGGGAGGTGGGGGACAGGGGTGGTCATTTTTAATTTTCCATTTTATTTCAGTGTATTTATAATTATTCAAATAAATCAAGATGGTGTTCTAATTTAAAAAAGTCAAACATTATAAAAAGGAAAGTTCTGTCGAACCCTCATATAGTCATATTCTTCTTCTCAGAAATAACCACTAATACAGCCTACTTTCTGCATATCTTGACTTTAGTGTATTAATTACAACATACATATCCTTTTTTTTTTAGAGTAGATTTATAGTAACTATGGAAATCAAGTAGTGTACATCCTCCGAACTTGCTTTCCTTTTTCAAAGTTCCTTGAACTATTCAATTTTCTTTTCACTTCCACATGAATTTTAAAATCAGATATAATTTTTCAAGTGTCCATTGGGATGTGGATTATAATTACATTTAGTTTATAGATCAGTTTGGGGGTAATTGACATCTAAACAATATCTAACCTTCTGACCCATTAACACAATATACTTGTCCTTTTATTTTTCTTTAAAATTTTTGTGCAGTGTTTTTCAGTTACCAGTGTACAGGACACTCATGTACTTTATCAACTTTATCCTTTTTTTTTTTTTTTTTTTTTACTGCTATTGTCAATGACTTTGTCTGAATTTCTACCTTTAACAATTCTGGTAGGAAAGATGTATTGGTAGTGAATTCTTTCAGCTTTTGTATATCTGGGAAAGTTTTAATGTTGCCTTGAATTTCAAAATGTATTTTTGCTGAGCACAGAATGAGAATTGACCTTTTTTTCTTCCCCCCTTCATCACGGTAATCTTCTCTGTATCATTCCAATTTTTTAGTATATGTGCTGCTCAGGCAGGCAGTGTGGTGTTTTCCATCTACCCTCACCTCCTGCCTGGTGCAGTGGCAGACTTGGTCTTAAGCAGCAGCAATCCAGTTCCCATATCTTTGGACTGGAGGGAGCAGAACAGACTTTATTTGTAAGTTACTATGTACATGCTGCTCAGTCGCTCAGTCGTGTCCGACTCTGCAACCCTGTGGACTGTAGCTGGCCAAGCTCCTTTGTCCATGGGATTTTCCTGGCAAGAATACTGGAGTGGACTGTCATTTCCTCCTCCGTGGTATCTTCCTGACCCAGGGATCAAACCATGTCTCCTGAAGCTCCTGCATTGGCAGACGGATTCTTTACTGCTGAGCCACCTGGGACGCCCCAAGTTATTGCATCAGATCAGATCAGATCAGTCCTCAGTCGTGTCCAACTCTTTGCGACCCCATGAATCGCAGCACCCCAGGCCTCCCTGTCCATCACCAACTCCTGGAGGTCACTCAGACTCACATCCATCGAGTCAGTGATGCCATCCAGCCATCTCATCCTCTGTCGTCCCTTTCTCCTCTTGCCCCCAATCCCTCCCAGCATCAGGTCTTTTCCAATATCAACTCTTCACTGAGGTGGCCAAAGTACTGGAGTCTCAGCTTTAGCATCATTCCTTTCAAAGAAATCCAGGGCTGCTCTCCTTCAGAATGGACTGGTTGATCTCCTTGCATAGGTCTGTTCTAATCTGGTCGGAGGATATTTGAAGGGCAGAGTCACTAGCCTCTGTCTCACATAACTTGGAATTCAGGCAGGGTCAAGTGCCAGACTCCTCCAAAGAGCTACCAGGGGATTTAGCTGCTGAGCTACCAGGGAAGCCCCACAAGGGGGCTACAATCTTGCAGACACCTGGAGTTCAGAGGTTACAGACAGACATGCAATAGACCATGGAAGGCCTAGAGAATCTGGAGCGAGGCTCTGGAAAGTTAGGACGTTCAGAAGCAGCTGCTTATGGGGGAGATTTCAGCACATTATGTACATGCAAGATGGCAAGATGCAGGCTCAGAAGAGTCATGAGGAGACCTTACACTTTCACTTTATGCTGATCCATGAAGGACTATCTCAACAAAAAGCTAGCCCGAAAAAAAGGAGAGATAGTTGTTGGGTTTTTTTCATTTTTTCTTTTTGGTGTATTTTTGTTTGTCATTGAGATATGACTTTACATCTGCTGAAATAGCTACAGTCAAAAAGCATAAGATAATAAGTATTGGCAAAGACGTAATGAAATCGGAACCTTCATACACCATTTGTGGTCATGTAAAATGGTACAGCTGCTTTGAACAACACTTTAACTGTTCCTCAAAAATCTAGACATAGAATTACCACATGATCCAGCAATTTCACTCCTAGCTATATAACCAAACAAAATGAAAGCATATGGCCACTTGAAAATGTGTACATGAATGTTCATAGCAGCATTATTCATAATAGCTAAAAAGTGAAAGCAACCCAAATGTTCATCAGTGATAAACAAAATGTGTATAGCCATACAGTGGAGTATTTTTCAGCCGTAAAAGGAATGAAATAATACACATGCTACAATATTGCTAAACCTTGAAAATATTATCTTAGGTGAAAGAAACCAGTTTCACAAAAGACCACATATTATATGGTTTTTTTGAAATAAAACATCCAATACAGACAAATCTGTAGAAACATAAAGTAGTGGTTACATATGGATGAGGGTACAAGGGGATTCTAACTAATAGTATAGGATTTCTTCAGGGAAGTGATGAAAATGTACCTCAATCGATTGTGGTGGTGGTTGCACAACTTTGACTATAATGAAAACCATTCAATTAATTATACATTTGAAGTAGATGAATTGTATGGTATGTGAATTACTGTTAAAATAAGTAAGCTAATTGATGAACAGATCAATGAATAAGTAAATGAAGAAAACTGGTTCAGTTCAGTCACTCAGTCATGTCCAACTCTTTGCGACCCCATGGACTGAAACACACCAGAATTCCCTGTCCATCGCCAACTCCCAGAGCTTGCCCAAACTCATGTCCATTGAGTCGATGATGCCATCCAACCATCTCATCCTCTTTCATCCCCTTTTCTTCACACCTTCAATCTTTCCAAGCATTAGGGTCTTTTCCAATGAGTCAGTTCTTCGCATCAGCTGGCCAAAGTATTGGAGTTTCAGCTTCAGCATCAGTCCTTCCAATGGATATTCAGGACTGATTTCCTTTAGAATGGACTGGTTGGATCTCCTTGCAGTCCAAGGGACTCTCAAAAGTCTTCTCCAACATCACAGTTCAGAAGCATCAATTCTTCAGCCCTCAGCTTTCTTGATGGTCCAACTCTCGCATCCATAGTAGAGATATAATGAATTTTTTTTTAACTGAATTGATGCAAATGTAGCAAGAAAGAGGAGTAAAGTAAACAAAAAACAAGATGATACCAGAAGAAAACCAGGCTCCTCTGTCTAAGGGATTCTCCAGGTAAGAATACAGAAGTGGGTTGCCATTTCTTTCTCCAGGGAATTTCTCCACCCAGGGACTGAGCCCAGGTCTTCTCCATTGCAGGCAGATCCTTCACCATCTGAGCCACCAGGGAAGCCCATGGTATACTCTTAGCAAACTATCTAGCAAAAGAAAGCTGGTATAGCTGTAGCATTATTAAACAAATCAGAATTTAAGGCTAAAAATATTATAAGTGATACAAAAAAACACTTCATAATGATAAATCAGTTAAACAGAAAGATTAAATTTTCATAATTCAAATATGTATAAAATTGTCAAAAAATTTAAAAGACAGGCAAATAATCATAGTTGGAAGTTTTAACATACCTCTCTCAGTACAGATGTGTGATACCATGAGCAAACCAAATTTGTGTTTTAAAAAAAAAAAAATATTTGAAGAGCCTAATCAACCAAATTGACCTAGTTCAGTTCAGTCGCTCAGTCATGTCCGACTCTTTGTGACCCCATGGACTGCAGCACACCAGGCTTCCCTGTCCATCACTAACTCTCAGAGCCTGCTCAAACTCATGTCCATCAAACTGGTGATGCCATCCAACCATCTTATCCTCTGTCATCCCCAACTCCTCCTGCCTTCAATCTGTCCCAGCATCAGGGTCTTTTCCAATTTTTTCCCCTTGGAAAAATGGGAAATGATTGACTGCCAGGAGCCACCACGGGAGATCCCACCCATGACAAGGTCATGTGGAAGAGCCATGACAAGCAAGGCGGAGTCCAGCCCCAACAGGATCCAGGGGTACCCTCAGGATGACGGCCTAGGCGATAAGGAAAGTAAAAAGGGAAGAGAAAGAGGCTGGATCTTCCTTGGTTTACACAGAAAGCCAATAAAGCTCCTGTGTTCCAAGGAGTCATCCTGAAAGAAAAAGAGAGAGAGAAAAGGAGAGAAAAGGAAAAAAAGAACGACATGGGGTGACCAAGCTTCGGTGAGTGAGGCCCATAACTTTATTTTCAAAAGGAACTTTTATCCTAGACTTGTACATAGAGGGAAATGAAAGATGCAAAGTCATACAGAGTCAGCCCAAACATTACATCAGTTTTGTCTTTATCGAAACCAGGATTTTTTTTTGCATACCTTTCCCATAAACAATGTTGTGTACATTATCTTCTGGCCTTGGAGGCCTGTGGACATTTTATGACCCTTTTTTGATAAAGGCTGCTCAACCAGAAAACTTATTTTCCCTTAAAGTGTTTCTTCTTTATATTTCTAATCTATGTCAGCCTCAGAAAGTACTAAACAGAGTTACATTCTCATGGAGCAAAGGTGCAGTGGGGTCACAACAAAGAAAGAACCAATTAGCTCAAAGGTCTGATGTGGTTAATTCCAAGGCTACTGCTTGTTTTTCTTACATTCCAACTATGTTAACTAATGCACTCCCAGGTGCACATCGGATAAGGGATATGGGAACTTGGCAGCAAGCATTGGCCCAATAATGAAGCCCTTTACCAGTACTATCTATTCTAATAATTTTTCACCCCTTAAAGGACTCTATGCTCATTAGGACTTTTAGAAAGTTTAGGCTTCCCGTGCCTTTCAAGGTTGGGGAGTTGTGAACAATCATGTGTGTTAATTCCAAGAGTATGGATAAACCTGTCAGGCAAGCTAGAATGCCAACAAAGAGATTAAAATAGAAATATTCCTTTCATGCCCAGGAGACTTATTAACTAAAGCCCTAAGTTGACTTTTTCCAGAGAAAGGTGGTCAGGGATAGCCCCCTGTTAATGTCAGAAGAGTTGGTGAAAGGCACAAAATAGTAAGACAGACAGATTCTGGTTTTGGGGTAGATGCTCGAGCAGATTCAGGGGGTCCCTTGAGTCTTGATCCACCTTTCTTGTCATGGCTCTTCCACATGACCTTGTCATGGGTGGGATCTCCCGTGGTGGCTCCTGGCAATTGACCTAACCAACATATATAAAACTTTACTTTCAGCAACTTCAAAAAATGTATTCTTTTACATTTTGAAAAGCAGTGAAGTAGATGCTCCATTTTTTAGACCCATTTCAAATAACAAAATGTATTGTCCATTGACTTGAGAAGTTTTCTATGTGATTTTCAGCATTATAACTACTTATGAACAAAAAAAACATAGTAGAAATTGAATAAACATTCTGAAGGAAACAAATTGATGTATGAATTTAAGCTTCTCCACCTCTTTGCTCCTTCATATCTCTACAGCTCTGTACCAGTTCCTGAATTTCTGGCCTTGGGCTACTTAATCTACAAAATAAAAATAATAACATGTCAGAAAAGAATTATAAACCATCCAACATGTATTCAATAATGTTAGTTTTCTTTCTTCCTCTCTTCTTCCCAATTATCTAAAATGATACAAATTCCAGTTATAATCTTAAATTTTATCTAGACAGACTAGTTACAGTAGGAAATGTGATGTTTTTGCTATACAGATGTAAGATGTTATATATGAAAAAGTACATATAGATGAAAAAAGAAAGAGATGTTGTTGTTTAGTCAGAGTCATGTCTGACTCTTTTGCAACCCTATGGACTATAGCACACAAGGCTCCTCTGTCCATGGGATTCTCCAGGCAAGAAAACTGGAGTGAGTTGCCATTTCCTTCTTCAGAGGATCCTCAGAAACCAGAGGATCTTTTTTTTTTTTTTTTTTTTTTTTTTTTTAAACCTGTGTCTCCTGCATTGGCAGATGGATTCTTTACCACTGAGCCACTAGGGAAGCTCTGAAAGAAATGTATCCCTCAGTAAATCATTATATAATTTCCATCACTGGACCTTCAGTATGAACATAGAGGTCTAAGTCAGTGGTTTTCTACCTTTCCTCTTGAAATTCATTAAAAATAAAGCAAAATAAGCGTGAGTCCGTGAAGTTTCATTTTGAGTGAAACCAGGAGACACCATATAGTGGCAGACCCAAGGGTAACCCCCAGTGGTTTCCCACTTGCCAGCATCTACATCTTTGTGGCATCCCTCCCTTTGAATGCAAGCTGGACTTGTGATTTGCTTCTAGCAAACAGAATATGGCAAAGGTGATGGCATGTAACTACCATGATGAGGGAGTTACAGTATAAAACTCTAGCTTAGCAGACAAACAAGCAGCTGGGTTGAAGAAGCCCACATGGCAAGATACTGGGGAACTTACTTGGCCTGAAAGACCTTAGGGCAACCTATAAAGACAATAGTCTGCAAAACAAGGGATCGGTTCCACAGCTGTAAGGAAATGAAGTCTGCCAACAACACAAAAGAGTGTGGAGGTGATGCTTCCCGATCAAGCCTCCAGATGAGAGCACAGCCCAGCTGACATCTTGAGCGCAACCTTGTGAGACACCAAGCAGATAACCTGTCTAAGTTGTGCTCACAATCCTGCCCCATGCAGCTGAGATGACAGAGATGGGTTGTTTTAAGCCTCTAAGTTTGTAGTAACTTGTTAACACAACAATAGAAAATGAATCCACAGATCTAATTCTCAGGCAACAAAATATATACCACAGTTACTAAAAAGCAGCAGAAGTCAAGTAGAAACATTCCAAGGAAGAAAGAAGCACTGAACTGCAAGCGTCAATAAGGGAAAATCTAAGAATATACCAGTTGCACATTCCTTGAAAATGAAAGTTCATCCTAAAGTACAAAAGCTTTCAAACTTGTTAAAAAAAATTGTATAGGCTCTGGCATCAACAGTTACCTTCGAGGAACCAGGTTAGTTTGCAGATGCAAGGAAGACAGGATTATAGAAAGCACAGCATGGCTGCACTGTAGGAAGAAGCTGAAGGGCATCTTCAGCGGTGAAGGTGATTTTTTTCTCCCTCCCATCCTCAGGGACCTCCTCATCTAGCTGACTTAATACATTCCCTTTTGTTTAATGCTAATGGAATTTATTCTTCTCAAAGAACAGAAACATCATTAGCTGCATGGACAGAGTCAGGGATATTTTAGGCTAATAATAGAAAGCTAATCATCTATCACTTTAGGGCATAAACTATACATGACATTCCTTAAAACAAAGCATCTTCACCCAGGTTCTGTGCCACTCAAGTGATTAATCATTAAATAGTTTTTTTTGTTTGTTTAGATCCTGGGACAACTAAGGATAAGACACCAAATTGTCAGGTGGTACAGTGGTAAAGACTCTTCCTGACAATGCAGGAGATACAAGAGACATGGGTTTGACCCCTGGATCAGGAAGATCCCCTGGCGTAGGAAAACGCAACCCACTCCACTATTCTTGCCTGAAAAATTCCATGGTCTGAAGAACCTGGCAGGCTACAATCTATGGGACTGCAAAAGAGTCAGATACAACTGAGCCACCGAGCACACACACAGACACAGTGATAAAAGTTAGGGATCCAAATGGAACGTGCTAATTGATGTCCCTTGATGTATTGGTTGGAGTCCAGATACTAAGGTCATTCAACTCACTGTCAGGGCCTCTCCAGTATCATAAGCTGAGGGATTCTAGAAAGTGATGAAGCTGGGAATTCGAACCGAAATCTCACTCTAGATGTGGTCATATTAAATAATCAGACAAATGCTGACAGTCACTGAACACTCTCTCAGTGCCCGGTAGAGTTCTAAGTACTTCATAGGCACTGGCTCAATTCAAGCTCAGAGCAGTCCAGTGAGGTAGGCACAGCTCATACGTCTCCCTGATTAAAAGCCACCAATGGGTTCTCACTTCGTCCCCCCCGGGCCCCTCAGAGTAAAGTCTCCCACAAGAAATTTACCCAAGAACTGTATATCACTTCTAAAAGAATACTTTGAAAAATTCATCTGAAAAATTTCCAGGTCAAGAAATCACTCCAGCTTGCCATGTAATGTTATTGTTAAGGAATAGAAAAGAAAGCTTTCCATTAAAATTGCCTCAGATAACATAACATATTTGATATCACTAATAACTGTCCATTATTCCTGCCTCAAATGTCATAGTGAAATACACTTTACTTGGAAAAAAAAATCCCCACTGTCCAAAATGCAGGGATTCTGAAACAGCCTAAATTTGAAGGGGAAGGGAAAAAGTCACCTCATCAATGAATGGGGTATGAGGTATGAAATGAATGTGGTCAATATCTACATGTTTAGCTAATCTTATTTTAGGAAGAAGGGCTTTCCCAGTGGCTCAGCAGCAAAGAGTCCACCTGCAATGCAGGAGCCACAGAAAGATGTGGATTTGATTCCTGGGTCATGAAGATCCCCTGGAGGAGGGCATGGCAACCCACTCCAGTATTCTTGCCTGGAGAATCCCGTGGGCAGAGGGGCCTGGCAGGCTACAGTCCAGAGGGTCACAAAGAGTAGGACATGACTGAAGTGACTTAGCACTCATGCATGCAAATTTTAAGTAGAAAATAAAGGAACAGGGAAAAGCACCACTAATGTTGGTCTCTATTCTGAAATCTTAATCTAAAATCTTTCTAGAATTTTAGAAATATAGACCAGAGCCTCAAACTGGAATTTTCACCTAATGTTGACAAGGTATGAAAAATAAATTAATTTTCTCATAGAAATCATCTCCAGGACATTTATTTGATTCATGTTTGGTATAAGCAGCAGCAGTAGGAAGAAAGCATTTATAAATAGCTATCTACCACACATGAACTGCACTGAGTTTTTATGGTGTGTGAAATAAAGCATTTGGTTTTAAACAGAGAATAGGAAAGGGGGGGAAAAAAGAAAACAGTAAGTTAACTGCGAGTTCAGGTAGAGCTGACATAATTAATAATAAAGGGGATTAATAATCACTCTATTATACACTAGTCATGCTGGATGCTTTTCTAAAATTATCTAAACATTATTTGGGCACATAAAATAAACTCAAAGATAAAATTAGCTCTGTAGTAAAGCAACTGGATGAATGTCTGATCTCTTTTTATAGTGAACGTCAGTAAACACAATTAAGGTGATTTTTAATTTATAATAAAAGTTAGATAAATTGCCAAATCTAATCTCCTTGAGATCCTGGCTTTAACCTGCCGAATCATCAAGAAGATGGTTCTGTATGTTTGTTTATCTGCTACGCTCCTTGGATCATACATATATACATCCTTTACCTTTCTTACTAGCATGAAAACTTGTGGGACTGTTGATGTACAGATAAATCAAAAACCTACTGTGAAATATGGAGAGCCCAAATCATGACATCAGGTTAGGAAGGACACACGGGGTCTGTTTAAGAGGAATATTTTTCAAGCATTGTGGCAAAAATGGGTCCACTTGGGGTGGAGACAAAACATTCAAAGATGAGGTAAGCAGGCTGGAGGGCAAACACCAAATCTGAAATCAAACCAGGCTCGTGTCCGTAAAGACATGTTAGAGGACAAGATTTAGATTTCCAATGTTAGAAGAGAAGCAAGATGCCAAATGCTGATATTGGCAACTTCGGCTCCCCGAAACACTTGCTGGGTCACGCCTTTTTGTATATTCCTTGTGATATTCCAGAGTCACTCACGTGGGCACCTCCATGGTGACATGTGAAAGAGGGCATCTGGCAAAGCTAGGAGGCCACTCAATCTAACTCAGGGAGGCTTTATAAAACAAGAAGGAGAAAGAGGAGCCAGCGGGAGAGGAAGCAGAGGAAGAAATGAGAAAGAGGGAAAAGCTGAGAAGAGAATTTTAAAAAGACAAGAAAGTGAAGAAGGAAGAGGAAGAGGAGAAGGAAGAAAAGAGGAAGAAGAAAACCCTTTCTGTGAGTCCATCTCACCTGCAGAGTAGAAACTGTTGTTCTAATTCACATCTCTCCTCTTCTTAGAGCTCACCAATGGGCTCTCACCTTATTCAAAGCAAGGCCCCAAACCATCCTCATAGGTTCAGAGCCCAAAGTGACACCCCCTCTTCAACCTTCCCACCCTTCCTCTCTTGCACTCAATTTCAGCAGCACCAGCTGTATGGAGCACATCATCAAGCAAAATCCTGCCTCAGAGCATCTGTGAGCTGTCTCCTTTCCCCAGAACATTCTTTGCTCTCCCCTGCCCTCTCAACAGGGCTTTCCTCATTCACTTCCTCCACGTTGTTGCTCAAATACCACCTAACCATAAAGACCTTCTCTAACCACTGTTTAACAAAATAAAAATCTCCCATATTTCTGTATGCCCTTTTTCTGCTTTTCTTTTTTCTTTACATCATTCATTGCTGTGTGGCATGTATTTCTACACATATTCTTTATCTGTTTCCTCTCTCTTCTTGGGATTTGTCATGAGAGCACAGACTGGCCATTGTATTCGCTGCTGTATCTTTTAGCACCTAGAATTGTGCTTGGCATGTGGTAGTTGATCAAGAAATCATTGTAAGTGATTTAGTGACTGATAAGGAAGGGAGGGAGGGAGGGAAATGGGGAGTGAAGGAAGGGATTTACTTTAGACAATCAACTGAAGCACAGTGAAATTAAATACTTTGTTCGGGTTACATGGCAAGTTAAATAATTTTCCTGTAACAAGCCAATAAATCTTTGTAGAAATTTAGAACATACATTGCATCAAATTTAAACCTGATGTTTTCTTTGGGTATACATTTGTGTTCCTGTTTTATTTTCTTGTACTTCCCTTTGGCTCATCTATCAAAACAGTAATCTGATTCTGTCACTACATCTTTGGTGTAAGTGTTGGTATATAGATTGGAGATAGAAAATTAGTCTATTGAAAGCCTGAAATAGGCTTTCCAGGTGGCTCAGACAATAAAGTGTCTGCCTGCAATGTGGGAGACCCTGGTTTGATCCGTGGGTCAGGAAGATCCCCTGGAGAAGGGAAAGGCAACCCACTCCAGTATTCTTGCCTGCAGAATCCCATGGACAGAGGAACCATCAGTCTATGAGATTGCAAAGAATCGGACACAACTGAGCAGCTAACACTTTCATTTTTTCACTTTCACAAATCTGTTTCACAAAACAAGCTAGAGGCACTTACAACTTTTTCAAGGATGAGCAAAATAGCTTGAAAAACTTAGAGTGTACCCTGGATCTGAAGATCTCAGGGAGAGAAACCCTTCCTTCTGATCCTCAATTGCTTGAAGTAGCATAAACTCTCTGAAACTTGGACAGGATCGATGAATAGATGAGTGAAAGAGAACCCTCATTTTAGTCTGAAAAAAACATGTTCATTTTATTATGGTCAACCAGCTAACTAAGCTGTGTGGGAAGAGTGAAGATAAAGACAAATTATTAATTAATTATGAAAAAAGTTGACATATTTTCTACATCTGGATTTGTGATCATGCATATTAATTGTGTCCTAGGTTTACACATACACAACATAGAATTCCTTCAAAATCATGTAGGATTTTTCTGAATCAGGGGGGCAAGGTGAATAAGGCTTCCTTTTGAAAGGTACAGTGTTTTGAGAATTGGACTGAGGAAAGTATTCATGTTTAATTCAGAAGACATCAAGTTAAAAGTACAGAATAAAAAATGTGACTAAACCAATGTGCTTCTAATAAAATTCAGATCACCTTTTTTTCCTCTCTGCTTTGGTTTTTTTTTTTTTTTCTTCCTATGCCTAATAGATTTAAGCAATTTTCTTGTATTTCTCCAAATAAACTTATATTATTCACTATCTACTTTACTATGATGATTTAAAAAAAAAAAATTTCAATGTATCAGCAATCTTTGTGAAATTGCACTTTTGCTTGAAGCCTGTCACATCATATCAGAGAAACTCTCATAGTCTATAAGCCAGAATGCCATGGCTGCAACCGGTAATACAATTCACCACCACAGACAATTTATTTCTATACAGGAAGTGCATCTAATAAGGTAACATGAAAATCTGTCTTTTATTAATAATTTTAAAAATATGTAGACACTATTTGTGGTAGACATATTCTAGATAGCTTTATCAGATGAGGTTTTTTAAAAGCAATCTTGAAAAGGAATGCATTAACTAAATGGGCCAAAAGATTCTTTTTCTTTGATGAGAGCTAAGTCCTTCCTCAAAAAGTTTCTTATGCTCCAGTAAATTAAATGTAGAATATTCTCATCACTCTTGCTGTTAATCAAGACATTAGCCATATAATACAGAATCATGCAGTGCCTTCATAACTAAAACTTTTATACTATACTTTTTAACAGCATTTATTTTGAGGAAGGGAAAGGGGCATTTGTCTGAATATGGATTCAAAGTTGTATATATTTCCTGCCGTTCTACAAAGTGACTTTGTGAAGCAAAATTTTGCTAAATGTTAAACTTGAAAGTTTAGTATACTAGATTAAAATACTGTCCACTAACTGGTTCATAGACTTTAAAAGTAAAATATGTAAGACTGTTAAAACAACATGAAGAAAATTCCATTTTTTTTCTAATTGCAGTTAAAAGAAAATGTTAAAATATTAAAATGAAAATAAAATGAATACTTTCCAACCAAAAAAAAAATTATGTAGACACATATCACACAGCTTGTATTTACTTTATGTGTTTTAAAAAGATAACAACAAAATCAATTTTAAAATATGTGGGAACTTAGTAACAAATATTCAGGTTTCTTCTAGAATATTACATCCATTAGCTTTCCCTTACATAAATTACTAGCTTATAATGTCCCATATGTATATGTTTCCCTCCCATTATGGTTCTGCTGTGCACAGTAGAGAGACGATTATATAAAACATAGGTTGCATGTATTTCTGCCAATGTTTATCTTGTTTCTAATGGGCTCCAAAGAGCCTTCTGCTTTTGAACTTACATGTTAGAACAACAGTGTGCTTCTCTGGCACAGCACATGTGTTTGTGCAGCCCCAGGTGTCTTTGGGTTTTGCTCAAACACAGCAGATGTGTGAGTAACTGAAGGGTGTGTCCTCCATTTTACAGACACTTAAAAGCGGACCCGGATTCTAGGAACCAAAGGCAAGGGCAGAACACCAAGCCTCTCCTACCTTGAAGATTCATGGAAATTACACCTGAAACCAGTTTTTCTTGAAGTATGTCAGGTATTTTCTCCAATGTGGTGTTTTCTCAGGTTGACAGGTTGATGTACCATCAACCAGTGTTTGGGTATACAGTGTGGTATGGTTAAGTGTGAGCACAGTGCTGTACAGCAGATCTCTAGAACGTTCATCCCCCATGATGGAAACTCTACATCCATTGAACAGCAGTTGCCCCTTTCTCCCTCCATCCCCAGCCCCCAGCAAACACCATTCTACTCTCTGCTTTTGTGATTGTGGCTACTCTCCAGACATTACATACATATGATCATGCAGTACTTGTCCTGCCATGTCTGCCTTATTTCACTTAGCATAATGTTTTCAAGGTTCGTCCATGTTGTAGCACATGGCATGGTTTCCTTCTTTTTTAAGGCTGAATGGTGTAGCTGCTGTGAGAAAGACATGGTCATTTCTCAAAAATTAAAAACAGAACTACTGTATAAGCCGAAAAAAACCCTGAAATCATGATCTTGAAGAGATATCTCAACTCTCATGTTCACTGCAGCTCTATTCACAAGAGCCAAGAGGCGGAAACACCCGAAGTCCAGGGACGGATGAATGGATAAAGAAAATATGGTGTATACTGACTTCCCTGGCTTTCAACAATCACCAGTTCCTTGTTCAAATAGTACCAAAAAAACTCAAAACGTCTCCAGAAATTCGGGAAAAACATCTGTTACTTTTCTATTTCCAATTTCTTTTTGAAGTCATTATTGAGTCAAGGTGGCAGAAAATAAGCCTTGGTCATTTGGGATTTGACCTTCAGCGCTTTTCTGGGGTTAAGCCTCATCACTCCTGCAGAGTACTAAATGGCACTGGTAGGAAGAGAGTCTGGTGGTCGGTCATCAACTCACTCAAGTGGTCACTCATCAACTCACTCAAGCGGTCACTAAGGAAGCTCCTACTCTGATCATGGTCACCTGGGTGCCTTAGACTGGAGTCTCTAGGTGTTAATGTTCTGGCACACTTACAGAGTAGCTAATAAACACAGAAGGACTTAGTTGCTTAAATGAAATGGCGGTTGGGGAATAAAAAATACTATCAGAAAGAAAAACATTCTATAGAATTGTTTGTGTATTATGAGCACAAATTACAGATGGGAAGTAAGTGTCTTTCCCCATTCTCCTTTTCGCCTATATAACCGTTAACTTTTGTATTGTATTAAATTCAACTACATAATTTTACTTCCTGTACACCTAACATTCACAAATTTTTTACTAGGTACATTGTTCTGGAGGAGGGCATGGAAACCCATTACAGTATTCTTGCCTGGAGAATCCCGTGGAGAGAAGACCTTGGTGGGCTATAGTCCATGCGGTCGCAAAGAGTTGGACACGACTGAAGCGATTTGGCACACACAATGTTCTACATGCTTTAAATATATTAACTCATTTAATCATATCCAAGACTCCATAAAGTTGGTATTGCCTTTTTTTTTATTTTATTTTAGAGATAAGAAAACTAAGGCTTCGAGAGGAGATAAGTAGCTTTTCTAAAGTCACACAGCTCGCAAGTGGCAGAGCCAGGGTTCAGATTCAAACAATCTACCTTCTGACTCTAGATTCCATGCTTCTCAGTCACTGTGACCCAAAATCTAACCAAACCAAGTCTGCCGAACACTTGGAATTTACCCAATATTTTGCTGTCACAAACAAAATTCAAGGAACCTTGTCAAAGTTAAATGTTTACTCACAAAAATAATGATCACAATAAAAGTTCTTAAAATTGAAATCTTAGACTAAAATTGAAAGATTTTGCTACAACCCACACATTTTTTAAATGGGCAGTCTTACATTTGTGGGGAAGCATAAGTGTGTGTGCATGCATACACACACACACACACACACACACACACACACACACACACTAGGGGAAAGATTTGCCATGAAGTGCACATAACTATATAATCCATTTGTGGTTAAAGCTGGGAGGGCATGCATCCTATAAGTGACAGACCAAGAAAGAAATATCATCTTTTTTTTAACTAATTTTTTCTTGACTACACTGCTCCTCCAAACAAGAATACAGTATCACTGTATTAACTCTGGAACATTCTGCAATCACAACCTTATAATACTTCACTCAGTCAAAATCAGCTGATAGACACATAGACAGTGAGCAGACAGCTAGATATTTGGAAAGCTGTTCTCTAAATAGCAATCTCCTCCCAAATAGTATAACACTGCTAACAATTTGGTACTGATCCCTTCTCTAAAGTATTTCCCTGTAACTAAAATGAACCTATTACAGAAGATCTGTTTCCATGCTAGTCTAAAGTACAATTTTGCAACATGACCACCTTGGAATAATTTAATCTCTAAAAACAGCAAAGACAAGAAGTCAAGTTAACATTGCTTTATTACACACCTTATATCTGTAAATATTGCTTTACACATTAAATGTTTCCTTATTTTAACCTGCTATGCTTCTCTAAAAGCAAAGTAACTTCTTTTAAGAACAAAATTAAAGCTCTGTTAAAAAGGTTGCAAAACCTCACTGCATTTTAAGACAGTTAGCTGCTTCCTTACAAAAATAAGAAAAACGATCTGTACATTGCCATAAAAATTCAAGAACATTCACTGGAAGAAAAGTGAAAGCTTCAAAATGATACATCCCTTCACACTAAAATAGCCTAATTTTCACCTTACATATAAAAGGAAAGAAGAATACTCTTTGTTAAAAATGTTTACCTTAAAACTAAGGCTTTAAAGGGAAAATTTCTCTTTAGCATGTCTAAGAAGCTAGATTTTAGGAGCAAATTAGAAAACAGAAAATGGGGCATCAAATTCACAGACACCCGTTTAATGGAAGACCTGCTATCTTAGAGAGACCCACCCAGAGAGCCGTAAGAAATCCCGCGACTCCCATGAACGCTGTGTTTGTCCTGCAGTTCTGCCAGTCCTGAAAATGCCTTCAGACTCAGCAGGCAGCGAGCTCTCTTGTTTCCACACTCTATATAAGGTGAGGCTCAGAGAAAGGCTTGATGACGCGTCAGTGACACTTCACCAAAACCAAACCACACTCTATATAAGGTGAGGCTCAGAGAAAGGCTTGATGACGCTTCAGGGACACTTCACCAAAACCAAACGGCATCTGCCACTGGCCTAAGGAAAAAAGGGGAAGAAAGGGCCTGGCCTGGACAATTTATGAAGCAAACAATGTTGCTTTTACTCCCACTCATGTCCTTTTGGTGGCCTCTCTCTTTGCCCTTGACGGCCTGGGTTTTCAAGTTCCTCTACGGGCAAATACCCACCCAGGCATGCTCTCTCCTGGAGTTCCCTGTGTTCCTAAATGACCACATGATCTTTTTCTTTCATGAATTCAACATTCTTAATTCTTCTATTATTTTAAAAATGTTAATAAAACCAACTCATAAAAAATGTAATTCATACTAAAGGGTGATTGACAACCTTAAGTATTTGCTAGGTAAGTGCTACTGACAAGGTTGGGAGAGAGATGAAAGAAAGTGGGCCTGATGGCTGATTTCCTTGAATCACATCCATGTCTCTAAAGCAGGGCAGTGAAGGACTTCCCTGGCTATCCTGTGGTTAAGACTTCACCTTCCAAAGGTATAGGTTCAAAGCCTGGTAGGGGAAGTAGGCTCTCATATGCCTCCTGGCCAAACAAATCAAAACAGAAAACTGAAGCAATATTGTAACAAATTCAATAAAGATTTTAAAAGAGGTCCACATCAAAAAAAAAAAAAAAAACAACTTTAAAAAAATTTAAAAATAAATAAAACAGGGTAGTGATTAGGAAAATGACATTTTATAGTTTCCAGATTAGAACCCACTGCAAAAGTGATAGATTTGGGATCTTAGGATAGTCACAACTCACTTCTGTAAAATGTTCATGCCCTCCCCCCAACCCCTAGCTCCCTTTACCTGTTAAAATCTGACTGAGAGAACATGGTTATTTGGCTCTAAACTTTTCAAAGTGTTGACCGGTGGGAGACATAAAGAAAATGGTGATAGAAGATTTATTTTTCCCAGAATTAGGTTAAAAGAAGTTTTCAATATTAGCACCACAAAAAAACATTTCATCTCTGGAAATCTGCCACCCAAAGTCAAGAAGCCTTAGCTGGAGGGAAACTTAGCCAGTCACATTTGCTCCCAGTTCATGGATAAGAAAAGAGACCAAAAAGCAAATCTACAGTTTCACCTAATCCCCTCTTTCCACTGAAACCAAAAAAGCTTAATTAGCTGTATACGATTTTAAACATTACATAAATGTACATGAACTATCTCCTGATATGCTTAGTTATCATGCAGCACCTAAGAACCAAACATAAGTTCTATTTTTTAGACCCTGTATTCCTATCAGAGACACACCACACCCCAGCCACACTTAAAAGTAATATCTTCTCCTTTGCTTTTTCACTTTGTTTTAAATGTTGCATTGATTAATGGTTATACAACTATTAATCAATAAATGATATATATGAGCAGAACTGGAGAAGGCAATGGCACCCTACTTCAGTACTCTTGCCTGGAAAATCCCATGGGCGGAGGAACCTGGTAGGCTACAGTCCATGGGGTCGCTAAGAGTCGGAGACGACTGAGCAACTTCACTTTCATTTTTCACTTTCATGCATTGGAGAAAGAAATGGCACCCCACTCCAGTGTTCTTGCCTGGAGAATCCCAGGGACTGGGGAGCCTGGTGGGCTGCTGTCTATGGGGTTGCACAGAGTCAGACACGACTGAAGCCACTTAGCAATTAGCAGTATGTGCAGAACAGTGCCACTATAGAACATTGCTACCTCCTGGACTAACTCAACAAATCTGCCTCCAAAGTCAAATAAAGAATTTTTTCTTTTTTTTGGCAAGAGTCAGGGGTGGGGAGTAGGTCCCAGTTATTCATAGTTGCAAAATTTTTAAATTAATTTAACCTTAAGTATTTTCTTTCAAAATTTTTTTTAAATAGGGGTACCTATTATTTGTTGTCTATTTTTTTAATCATTTGAACTAAGTATACAATAATGTGATACTAGGTTTATCATAAGAGTAGATGCTAATTATTTAAAGTTAAAACATCCTTACCTTGGGGAATTTTACAAGGCTTTCTAGAGGTTCTAGCACATGAACGAATTTGAGAAGCACTAAATTTAAGCAACATCTTGGAAGATGTTAAATTGCACCTAAATTTGCACTTAAATCTTAGGTGCAGTTTATAGGGAATATAAACTTCCCTATATTTGTTTGATTCTTTCTAGCACTGTGTAGTATTTACCTGCTTTAATAAGGAACAATGTATTTTATTTGAAAATAGTAGTAAATAGAAATGCATGTTAATACTCATTGCTACCATAACTACAAAGGGAGTGTTTCTTCAGATTGACTCTATGGCATAATCACAGTCCATCTAAAAATAAGATATTCTAATTGCAAATGACTACTGTCAGTAGGAAAATAAAGAGCCACATGTGCTAAACATGCAATGAAAATATGCATGTTTAGCATGTTTTCTCAAGAGGAGAAAGGCAACTTCTTCTCAGTATAATTTTCATTACTGACAAGTTACCAAGTGTAGTCCTGAATCTCAGGGAAAGGTCTGTGGAGCAAAAATGGAATTTCTAGTCCAGAAAGCTGTTCTACTACATTCAATCAAGTACAAGTTTCTATTGTTGGACTAATATATAGCCAATGCATTTACTGAAAACATATTTGTAAATGAGAGATGATCCCTTATAGACCTTAAATCCAATGCTATAGCATGAGATTTCCTGGTTGACTATTTACTCCGTAATAAAAGAGGGAAAATCTGTTCTAACATTTTTAACTTCCTAAAAAAATCAGTGGCAAATTGCTTGAAAGTACAAATCGGTAGATAGCATAATTTTAAAAATTTAGAAAAATATTCATAATATCTATATATTGCTAGATATATAGAAATAAATTGAATTTTACAATATATCTTTTAGAAAGATGATGTCTGACAAAGACATATCTAATTGTAGCATTGTAACATTATCTCTTTGTGCATGTTTCTGCCAAGGCAGTAAATTTGGCTTCCAAATTATTTAAAAAGTCAAGGCCGTCTTCTTCCTGCTTTTCACTGCAGCAACCCACAGAACCGGCTGGAGACCCTCTTCCTTCATAGTTGTACGTAAGGACGTAATCTTGTGACGGCATGTGCTCTTCGTCCTGATTACACAGATGCAGTTTCTGTAAAAGAAACAAAAAAAGGGATTGCATTATTGTTTCAAACACACTGAAACCAATAAACATAAAATGTATTTTTATTTACCTTTTATGTTTAATTTTTAACCAGTGTGTCCTCTAATGGATTCCTACATACAAAAAACGCACATGGTTGGTCTATATCACAGCCATACCACAAAGTCAGTACATTTTACATTTCTAGTAACCCATACAGATAAAAAAAAAAGTATACACATTATATCTAAGTATATTTAAATAACTAATGTAATATTTAAAATATTAATATTTCATTTAATTATTAAGTACAGTTAAATTATTGTTAAATTAAGGCTTAATTTAATAAATTTTAAACTTAAAAATATAAGATTAAATTCTTATCCCTAAATTTTATATCACCACAAAATGGTGACAATATGCATAGTTATTTGGAATTTGAGCTCGGATAGTTCAACAGTCCTGATCTGGAGTCAGAACTTAGTTTGTCAAATAGCCATATGAATTTGAGCAAGTTACTGAACATCTTTAAGCCTCAGCTTCCTGATTTCTAAAATAAGAATACAGACAATGACTCTCTCACCGGATCATAATTAAATGACAAAATAATAATGCATGAAAAACACTCTTATTAAACAGCCAGCACATAGTAAATGTTCAATCAACATCAACTAAAATTGCTATTATATGCAGAAATAATGTGGGTAAGGATTACCACACTGTCTTCAGAATCAAGTTTCCAAGAGAACCAAAACACAGCAAGATAGAAAGATGCACAAATTTTCAGTGAAATTTAAAGATAATCAAGATAACCTACACTGTAAAAACTGGGCCAGAATAGAGGCCAAGTGATCAGCTGTATTTACCCTAGCTGGCTGTCACTGGCCTATCTGTAAACTTGTCAGACTCATGAACTCCCTCCCTTTCTCACCAGTGTACCTATCCCTTCTCAAAATCAGCACATATTTCCTTGGCTTATGTTAGCAAGTGTCTCTCTTTATGACCATTTTAGCATCACACTCCATTACTAGACATATACATTGGAGAACACCCCTAAGAGTGTTTCTTAAGCTTTGCTCCTCCTCAATCAACCTGATCTCATATGGTTACTGGCTGTCTAGAAACAGAAACGAGATTAACTCAGTACCAGAAAGAATACTTAATCCAGTGGCTCTCTACTCAGGTTGCACATTTGAATCATAGAGGAGATTAAAAATAAAAAAAGAAAGAAAAGCCAAACCAATTAAATCAGAATCATTCAAGGTGAAGTACAGCATTAGCACTGTTTAAAAGCTCCCCAGTGAATTCTGAGGTGCTGCCATGACTGAAAATTCCTTACTGAACTTCACATCTTTTACATCCTTGCTTTCCTCTGATTAGCAACCACTATACGTTTGCATGGTGCATAGCTCATTATGGGCTTCTCTGGTAGCTCAGATGGTAAAGAATCTGCTTGTGATGTAGGAGACCAGGGTTCGATCCCTGGGTCGGGAAGATACCCTGGGGAAGGGAATGGCAACCCACTCCAATATTCTTGCCTGGGAAATCCCATGGACAGAGGATCCTGGCTAATTTGCATGGTGCTTTTACATGAAAAAAAAAAAAATAGTTCAGACAGATCATATTATTTCATTTTCATTCTAGAATTCTGTACAGATGCTTTGCTTTCACAGAGACATGCAGAATTGACTTGGGGATTTTTGTAATTATGAAGAATGAGATTTCCCCCTCTATTTTTCTATATGAAAAGAGTTTGTGAGATAAACACACATCTAAAAGTGAAATGTAACTTTAGTGAGGAAGAGTAGACTCTTCCAATTTTCATGAGATTTTAGAAATTAAGAGAAATGTGACAGATGAAATAAAATCTTTTAACTTAAGTAATGAAACAAAATCAGAGAGCAGGGGCAAAAATAGCCAGAGAGTGAGAGAGAAAAGATACATTGGAGAATACGAAAAAGAAGTTTCTGAAAATAGATGTTAATCTCAATTTCCTAAAGTTCTCCACTGGGACATTTAAATTGTAGAGACAGAATGCTCAGGGAAACTCACTTCACCAAGACGGGGTTGAGTGAAATTTTGCCACTCGGAGTAAGTGTATCTGCAGTTCTCCACCTCAACAGCACCTCCTCTGCAGGAGTCCAGGGTGTGATGATGCCCAGCCCCGCGGCATGACTCCAGCGTCTGCTGTCCTCCTTTCACCATTTCAATGCTTTCCTGCCCTCCATTTTTGACTCCAGATCCCATGGTGCCACAAAAGCCCTGGTTAGCGTTGTTAACTGTCTGGGTCATAAACCCATTGGCAGAACACTGAAATAAAACAAAAGAAGACAATTCATATCGGTTGGAAATGGATTCGAAATAAAGTCACAAGAGGCAAAGGAGACAGCTTGTTTACTCCTAAATTTTTTATTCATTCACTCATTCAACAGACATTCATCATTTTCAATTGTGTGCCCAGTCTAGGATGCAAAAATAGAGACACGGTCCCTCAGTGGCCCCAATGAGCTCTTACTCCAGTGAGACAGAAAAACAGACAATTACTCTAGGAATATGATTAGCATGATGTATAGGTGAACACATCAGAGGGCTTCCCTGGTGGCTCAGTTGGTAAAGAATCTTCGTGCAATCAAGAGACTGCCTACAATGCAGGGGACCCAGGTTCAATCCCTCGGCTGAGAATATTTCTTGGAGAAGGAAATGGCAACCCACTACAGTATTCCTGCCTGGGAAATCCCATAGACAGAGGAGTCTGGTGGGCTACAGTCCATGGAGTCGCAAGAGTCGGACATGATTTAGTGACTACACCACCGCATACGTGAACACAGAATGCCAGAGGGACAGGGGAAGAGTATAAAAATTCAAGCTTAGAGAAACTAAGTGGGACATACTGGGGAAACTCCAAGCTGAGGGACTCTTACTAGAAATGGGAGAAGAATACATTATCTGCAAGAAGATCTAGATGCAAACACAAATAGAGTTGTTCCTCGAGGGTTCTCAATTGTAGCCTGTTGAGAATGGTTACCACAGATGTTCAGAGAGACAGAGAGAAGCTGGAGAGGTCATAAAAGGCTATGCTAAAATTTTTTTAGAAAATCTTGAAGACTATCAGTTCAGTTCAATCGCTCAGTCCTGTCTGACTCTTGTGACCCCATGGATTGCAGCACACCAGGCCTCCCTGTCCATCACCAACTCCCAGAGTTTACTCAAACTCATGTCCATTGAGTCGGTGATGCCATCCAACCATCTTATCCTCTGTCGTCCCCTTCTCCTCCTGCCCTCAATCTTTCCCAGCATCAGGGACTTTTCAAATGACTCAGCTCTTCGCATCAGGTGGCCAAAGTACTGGAGTTTCAGCTTTAGCATCATTCCTTCCAAAGAAATCCCAGGGCTGATCTCCTTCAGAATGTACTGGTTGGATCTCCTTGCAGTCCAAGGGACTCTCAAGAGTCTTCTCCAACACCACAGTTCAAAAGCATCAATTCTTCGGCACTCAACTTTCCTTATAGTTCAACTCTCACATCCATACATGACTACTAGAAAAACCACAGTTTTGACTAGACAGACCTTTATTGGCAAAGTAATGTCTCTGCTTTTTAATATGCTGTCTAGGTTGGTCATAACTTTTCTGCCAAGGAGCAAGCGTCTTTTAATTTCATGGCTGCAGTCACCATCTGCAGTGATTTTGGAGCCTGAAAAATTAGAATGTCATTGTTTCCAATGTTTTCACATCTATTTGCCATAAGGTGATTGAACCAGTTACAATGATCTTAGTTTTCTGAATGTTGAGTTTTAAGCCAACTTTTTCACTCTCCTCTTTCACTTTCATCAAGAGGCTCTATAGTTCTTCTTTGCTTTCTGCCATAAAGGTGGTGTCATCTGTATGTCTGAGGTTCTTGATATTTCTCCAGGCAATCTTGATTCCAACTTGGGCTTGATTCAGTCCAGCATTTCTCATGATGTACTATGCATATAAGTTAAATAAGCAGGGTGATAATATATAGCCTTGACGTACTCCTTTTTCTATTTGGAACCAGTCTGTTGTTCCATGTCCAGTTCTAACTGTTGCTTCCTAACTTGCATACAGATATCTCAGGAGACAGGTCAGGTGGTCTGGTATTCCCATCTCTTTGAGAATTTTCCACACTTTGCTGTGATCTACACAGTCAAAGGCTTTGGCATAGTCAATAAAGGAGAAGTAGATGTTTTTCTGGAACTCTCTTGCTTTTTCAATGATCCAATGGATGTTTGCAATTTGATCTCTGGTTCCTCTGCTTTTTCTAAATCCAGCTTAAACATCTGGAAGTTCATGGTTCATGTACTATTGAAGCCTGGCTTGGAGAATTTTAAGCATTACTTTGCTAGAGATGGGTGCAATTGTGCAGTAGTTTGAGCATTCTTTGGCATTGCCTTTCTTAGCGATTGGAATGAAAACTGACCTTTTCCAGTCCTGTGGCCACTGCTGAGTTTTCCAAATTTGATGGCATACTGAATGCAGTACTTTCACAGAATCATCTTTTAGGATTTGAAATAGCTCAATTCCATCACCTCCACTAGTTTTGTTTGTAGTGATGCTTCCTAAGGCCCACTTGACTTTGCATTCCAGGATGTCTGGCTCTAGATGAGCGATCACACCATCGTGATTATCTGGGTCGTGAAGATATTTTTTGTATACTTCTTCTGTGTATTCTTGCCACCTCTTCTTAATATCTTCTGCTTCTGTTAGGTCCATACCATTTCTGTTCCTTATTGGCCTATCTTTGCATAAAATGTTCCCTTGATATCTCTAATTTTCTTGAAGAGATCTCCAGTCTTTCCCATTCTATTGTTTTCCTCTATTTCTTTGCATTGATCACTGAGGAAGGCTTTCTTATCTCTCCTTGCTATTCTTTGGAACTCTGCATTCAAATGGATATATCTTTCCTTTTCTCCTTAGCCTTTTGCGTTTCTTTTCATAGCTGTTTGTAAAGCCTCTTCAGACAACCATTTTGTCTTTTTGCATTTCTTTTTCTTGGGGATGGTCTTGATCACTGCCTCCTGTACAATTTCATGAACTTCCATCCATAGTTCTTCAGGCACTCTATCAGATCTAATCACTTGAATTTATTTGTCACTTCCACTGTGTAGTTCTAAGGGATTTGATTTAGGTCATACCTGAATGGTCTAGTGGTCTTCCCTACTTTCTTCAATTTAAGTCTGAATTTAGCAATGAGGAGTTCATGATCTAAGCCACAGTCAGCTCCCATTCTTGTTTTTGCTGACTGTATAGTGCTTCTCCATCTTTGGCTGCAAAGAATATAATCAGTCTGATTTCAGTATTGACCATCTGGTGATGTCCATGTGTAGAGTTTTCTCTTGTGTTGTTGGAAGAGGATGTTTGCTATGAACAGTACATGCTCTTGGCAAAATTCTGTTAGCCTTTGCCTTGCTTCATTCTGGACTTCAAAGCCAAATTTGCCCATTATTCCAAGTGTTTTGGAGAAGGCAATGGCAAGCCACTCCAGTACTCTTGCCTGGAGAATCCCATGGACGGAGGAGCCTGGTGGGCTGCTGTCCATGGGGCAGGTAAGAGTTGGACCCAACTGAGCGACTTCACTTTCACTCTTCACTTTCATGCATTGAAGAAGGAAATGGCAACCCACTCCAGTGTTCTTGCCTAGAGAATCCCAGGGACGGGGGAGCCTCGTGGGCTGCCATCTATGGGGTCGCACAGAGTCAGACATGACTGAAATGACTTAGCAGCAACAGCAGCCAGGTGTTTCTTGACTTCCTACTTTTGCATTCCAGCCTTCTATAATGGAAAGAACATCTTTTTTGGGTGTTAGTTCTAGAAGGTCTTGTAGGTCTTCATAGAACCATTCAACTTCAGCTTCTTCAGCATTATTGGTCGGGGCAGAGACTTGGATTACCATGATATTGAGTGGTTTGCCTTGGAAACGAACAGAGATCATTCTGTCGTTTTTGAGATTGCATCCAAGTACTGCATTTCAGACTCTTGTTGACTATGATGGTTACTGTTTCTTTTAAGGGATTCTTGCCCCCTGTAGTAGATGTAATGGTCATCTGATTAAATTCACCCGTTCCATTCCATTTTAGTTCACTGATTCCTAAAATGTCGATGTTCACTGTGGTCATCTCCTGTTTGACCACTTCAAATTTGCCTTGATTCATGGACCTAACATTCCAGGTTCCTGTGCAACATTGCTCTTTACAGCATCGGACTTTACTTCCATCACCAGTAACATCCACAACTGGGTGTTGTTTTTGCTTTGGCCCTGTCTCTTCATTCTTTGTGGAGTTAGTTGTCCACTGATCTCCAATAGCATATTGGGTATCTACCGACCTGGGGAGTTCCTCTTTTAGTATCCTATCTTTTTGCCTTTTCATACTGTTCATGGGGTTCTCAAGGCAAGAATACTCAAGTGGTTTACCATTCCCTTCCCCAGTGGGCCACGTTTTGTCAGAATTTGAAGACTATGGGGACTCAAAAGAGGGTTTTAATAACAGGCAGGGGACTTTTTGGTTTTTGCAGCACTAGGTCTTAGTTGCGGCAAGAGGAATCTTTGTTTTGGCATGCAACATCTTTAATTGCAGCATGTGAACTCCTGGCAGCATGCAGGATCCAGTTACCTAACCAGGGATCCAACCTGGATTTCCTGCATTGAGAGTGTGGAGTCTTAGCCACTAGACCACTTGGAAGTCCCAAGTGACATATTTTTTCTAAATAATATTAGACAACAATGTGAGCGACAATACGAAGGAGACAAGTTTAGTGTCATAGATATCAGAGAAGTCACGAATAATTCTAGGTGAAAAACAACAAGGATTGAAGCCAAAGTAGAAACAGTGATGATTAAAAGAAGAGGATGGACTCCACAGAAAGCTTACTGGTGGTTAGAAGGATGAGGCAGCACAGGGCAGGGTCAGGAGTTATTCCTATGTGTCCTGCTTGTGCAGCTAGATAGATGGCATAATTCACAGAAATGAAGGATGCACTTGTGGATGAGAGGAGGGTGAGCAAGTCAGTTTTGGACATGGTAAACTTGAGAAAACTGTGGTTATCCAAGATGAGTATATGAGAATGTGGTCTGGAGCTCAGGTGAGAGACCTGAACTAAAGTATAATTCTGGGAGTCACTTCCATGTAGCGGGAGCTGAAACCATGGGAGTAAGTGATCTCATCCAGAGAAAACTGCAGACTGAAAGAAAACAAGCTAAGAATAGAACGACAAGAAAAATCATGTTTTAAGGGGTGGATAAAGGAATTAGAGCTGTGACAGAATTGATCTGGAATAACCACTGAGATAATATAGAACTAAACAGGCATGACTCTGAAGCTAAGAGAGGATTAGGGTAAGGTCAATGTTGCAGAAAAAATCTAAGTAGGGTAAGAACTGGCTCAAATAAAGTAAGCACCCATGAGAGTCAAGTAAAAAAGTGGCCAGTGGTGATCCTTGTCAGGAAAATTTCCAGAGTGCTGAGTGAACAGGACTATAGTCCTGGAGAAACTGAGTAAAAATCTTTCTCTCAAAAAAATCAGTTTCAAAGAAAAAGAAATACAGAGGGATCTGGGGGAAGACAGAGTCAAGACAATGTTTGAAAATGGAAAAGATTTGATTAAACAATAACTTAATGGTGGAACTGCACATCAACCCTCCAGGTCATTGGGGAGAATTTGAGTTATAGCAAATTATAACCAACTTGGTGTATCAGTCCAAATTGTAAACCTTCACTTTCATGACAACACTCCCGGTATAAACAGGTACCATTATGTCATCTTCTTACCAATTTATTTTTTATATTTAATAGGCAGAGTTTCTATCAAAACAAGAATTCTCAAGTTCAGATGATTTACTGAATCTGAAATATATCCATAAAAGTCATATATACTATTTCACTGCCTAAGGAAAAAAATACAAGTAAAGAGAAGTGAAAAGTAGCCATTTGGTGGCACTGCTACCCTACATTTTCCACTTAGGTTGTTGCTATGGTAAAATTCTATTACCCAAAAAAAAAAAAAAATTCTTATTATCAAATCCTCTTGATGGCATGATTTAATCATTATAAGTACATGTTCAGAGATCATATTTTGAAGCTAATGAAAGGGGAACTGGAAATAAACTAAAATCAAACCGGAACCCACAGTGCCAATTCACATTCTCTCTGATCTTGGTTCCTTCCCACCCACCTCCAAGGACCTCCCTGAAGTTTATTTTCACGGGGCATCAGCAACTCCTTCTCCACATCAAGGATTTTCAGATTTACTTTTTCAGTTTTGATATTTTACCCAACTCATAACCCCATGTGAATGCCTTTGACTTAAACTCAGATCTAAAGCCACCACTTTTACTCACTGCATTAAAATAAGTTTACATACAAACTGTGAAATTTGTTGCATTTTGTAAAAATATGCCTAAGATTATACACTGGTATAAAATGAATAATTTCAAGTCCTTTTGAGAAGTGCTAGTAACAGAGAACAGGTAAATAGGTGTGAGTATGTTATAGTGAAGCAGTTGATCAACGCCACCAACTCCAGCATCAAATGGTAAAGAAAAAACAGTGAGTGCAACTCAAGTCATTCCATTCCTAGACATAAAATAAGAAGCTACTATGAGTAAAATAGGGATAAGGAATATTTTAAATGTATAAATAAGATTGTTTACCACCAACCATGGTGTAATGGTAAAAGAATCTGTCTGCCAATGCAGGAGATGCAGGAGACGTGGGATTGATCCCTGGGTTAGGAAGAGCCCTAGAGAAGGAAATGTCAACCCACTCCAGTATTCTTGCCTGGAAAATCCCATGGACAGAAGAGCATGGCAAGCTAGAGTTGATGGGGTCACAAAGAGTCGGACATGACTGAGCACTCAAGATTGTTTACTTTTAAATAACAAAATAAAAAGTAGAGTCAATGTGACAGAAGCTGTAAGCCAGGGACAGTGACTTTATATCAGGCCTTTTCTACATCTCAGGGTGAATATAGATATTTCTTATCAACTGTTTCTCTTTCACTTCCTTTCCACCATCAGACAAAATCATAACTCATCTATGTTTGACATGCCTGCATGAGATACCCTGTAATTATTTCTCCATTCATAAAATAGATTTAGTCCCTAGTCCTTGACTCATACTCTCTGGGCTTCCCTGGTGGCTCAGCTGGTAAAGAATCTGCCTGCAATGCAGGAGACCCCAGTTCAATTCCTGGGTTGGGAAGATCCCCTGGAGAAGAGAGAGCCTACCCACTCCAGTATTCTTGGGCTTCCTTGGTGGCTCAGTTGGTAAAGAATCTGCCTGCAATGTGGGAGACCTGGGTTCAATCCCTGGGTTGGGAAGATCCCCTGGAGAAGGGAAAGGCTACCCATTCCAATATCCTGACCTGGAGAATTCCAAGGACTGTGAAGTTCATCGGGTTACAAGAGTCGGACACGACTAAACGACTGCAACCCCATCAACTCAGGCCTGCCAGGCTCCTCTGTCCATAAGATTTTCCAGGCAAGAATATTGGAGTGGATTACTATTTCTTCTTCTAGGGATCTTCCTGACTCAGGGATCAAACCCACATCTCCATCTCCTGCTTTGGCAGGCGGATTCTTTACCACTGCACCATGGTTGGTGGTCAACAATCTTATTTATACATTCTTATTCATCATATTTTAATTTTCCCATAATCATTATTCTAGAAGAGTTATCTAGCTCATGCTGAAACTACCAAAAGATCCCAATTATTTATCCTCCCCAGTCCTATGTCCTCCTGATCTTGTTGGTCAGCATATCAGTTCAGCATCACACTACTTACATTATGCCACTATCATGCAGAAAAGCCATGACTAGCTCTCCCTTATCAAGAGAATAAATCTAAAACCCGTTAGTGTGGCACATAAAAGTCTTATCTCCCACTGCTTTTTTACTGCATCCTCTTCCTCCAGAACCTAATTCAAGTGTCAAATCTCCATTCCAGAACATCATTTCTTCCATTTTAAATCAGTTTGCGTACTATTTGTTGAATAATCCCTAAACTTTGCCATCTCCTTTTTTCATTCATTAGGCTGTTGTTCATATCTTCACTTTAAAACCCTCCCTATTCTTTAAGTTACAGACTAATCTGTGAATCTTCCACCAGGCTTAGAAAGGTGATCTCTGGCTTGATCCAGAAATCATGAATATACTTATGCAGCATCAGTATCTTTGAACTCCACCTGTACCCTACCAAACTGGTGCTGTTTACTGCCAGGTTCCTATTCAGTTTTCCCACAAGAGTAGATTCAATTTTTCATAAAGTGAAATCTTTTTGAGGGAAGAATATGCCTTATAGGAACTCTTATATATTTCCCCAAAAAGACAGGCATAGCCCCAAGCACTACAGAGATACGTAAGAAAAAATAGTGGCAGGTATCTTCCAATCTAAACCCGTCCCCGACACACATACATTTTTTAAAACACATATATCTTTTTTATATTTTCTTAGTTTATCTTGAGAGTTCTCAGCAAGTTTTTCCTATTATAAATGGTCAAAGAGTGAAATAAACAAACAATATCTGAAAATACACGTTGTAGAGAGCAGTCAAAAAGATTGCTCTTATAGTAAATTCACAACATCAAAGCAATAGTAGTAAATCATAACACGAGAGGATGGAAAAAAGATAACTAAAACAATATATCTGGTGTAAGATGTTTAATAAATGCCACTACATGTCTTTGAATATTGGCAGATAAAATATTTATGCCTACAAAATCTGACCAAATTAAGAATATAAATTAACTCCTAAATTTTGTAGTAACTTCATAAAGATGAGTTAAAGAAATTATGGAAAATACTCAGAGATAAATATCCATTTTTTTAAAAATCACTTACCACCTTATCATCTCCAGGTGCTTCTGTGTTTGATATAATTAGATTTTGCTGGGCCAAATCGTCTGGAAAAGCTTTTTTATTTCTGGCACTAACAACTCCACATACTAAAGTTAGCAATATAGCTGAGTTAAAAACAAAAACAAAAGTTTAACATGAGCAGAATAAAATACTCATCTTTTATTTCTTATTACCTAAGATACACAAGAAGAAACTAAGACACTGAACATGGTGTCCCACAGATGACCTTGGCCTTTCTAAAGTAATAGGCCATGATTTGGCTTACTTTTAAAATTTAAAGTAATTATATTTATATTTTGATTACAGCCCTCTTTGAGTTTGAATTCCACCCACCATTTAAGTATTTCAAATCATGAATTTTTAAAAAATTAATTATATTTATTTAAACAAAGACTTTAAAGAGATTTACTGACTCACAAAAGAATGGTTTGCCAATGTGAAAATATAACAAAACAGACTTCTCCCCCCACCACTGCCCACCCCAGAATAGAGTTATCTCCCCAGATATCTTAATTAAACTTACTTTGTAATTTGCATATTCAGAATTCTCATTCTACCTCATAATTGTACGAAGCTGGACTATGTGATAATAAAACTAATAACAACAGCAACCACAATTCTTTACAAGGTTCAATATGCCCTCATACCAAGGAGGGCTGCCAACCTAAAGCCCTGAATCCAGCCCACCATGCTGTGTATCACTCAGGAGCTGTGGTTTTTGTATTTTTAAATGACTGGAAAAATTCAAAAGAATAATAGTTTATTACATGTGAACACTATATGAAATTCAAATTTTAATGTCCATAAATCAAGTTCTAATGGAACACAATCATGCCAGTGGTTTAAATATTTTCTATGGCTGCTCTCTCACTGCAAAAGCAAATGTGATTGGTTACAACCTAAACCAGACGGCCTGCAAAGTTTAAAATATATACTATCTGGCCCTTTATAGGGGCTTCCCCTGGTAGTTTAGACAGAAAAGAATCCACCTGCAACGTAGGAGACCAAGATTTAATTCCTGGGTCCAGAAGATCCCCTGGAGGAGGAAATGGAAAGTGGACCAACCCCAGTTACATTGTGGCCCCTTGTTACTTTTCTGGCTCCATTTCTTACTCCTCTTCCCTCATCCCCTACTCTCAAGCCACTTCAAGCTCCTTGCCTTCCTTGATTTCTCCAAGCATTCCCTCACCTTAGGGCCTCTGAACTGACTTTATCCTCTGACCCAAAGCTCTTGGCTGATTCTTTCACCTCTTTCAAAAATCATCAAGAATAACCTTCTCACTTAGGCTGACCCAACCATCTATTGAAAATGACCATCACTAACATTCAACCTCACCCTCACCCAGACACATTCTACTGCACTATCAGATCAGATCAGATCAGTCGCTCAGTCGTGTCCGACTCTTTGTGACCCCATGAACCGCAGCACGCCAGGCCTCCCTGTCCATCACCAACTCCCGGAGGTCACTCAGACTCGCATCCATCGAGTCAGTAATGCCATCCAGCCATCTCATCCTCTGTCGTCCCCTTCTCCTCCTGCCCTCAATCCCTCCCAGCATCAGAGTCTTCTCCAATGAGTCAACTCTTCGCATGAGGTGGCCAAAATACTGGAGTTTCAGCTTTAGCATCATTCCTTCTAAAGAAATTCCAGGATTGATCTCCTTCAGAATGGACTGGTTGGATCTTCTTGCAGTCCAAGGGACTCTCAAGAGTCTTCTCCAACACCACACTTCAAAAGCATCAATTCTTCGGCGCTCAGCCTTCTTCACAGTCCAGCTCTCACATCCATGCATGACCACAGGAAAGACCATAGCCTTGACTAGGCGAACCTTTGTTGGTAAAGTAATGTCTCTGCTTTTGAATATGCTATCTATGTTGGTCATAACTTTCCTTCCAAGGAGTAAGCGTCTTTTAATTTCATGGCTGCAGTCACCATCTGCAGTGATTTTGGAGCCCAGAAAAACAAACTCTGACCCTAATTATTTGGCTCTATTTTTCCCTCGAGGGTGTTTAATTTATTTATCACTTTACTGTCACAAGGAAGACCTTGTTTTGGTTTGTTAATTTTCATCTGCTTTGTCCATTGATGAGACCCAAGCACCTAGACACTTCCAGTATATAGTAGGTGCTCAACATATATTGGGCTTCCCTGATAGCTCAGTTGGTAAAGAATCTGTCTCCAGTGCAGGCGACCCCAGGTCAGGAAGATCCCCTGGAGAAGAGATAGGCTACCCACTCCAGTATTCTTGGGCTTCCCTTATGGCTCAGCTAGTAAGGAGAAGGGAAAGGCTACCCGCTCCAGTATTCTGGCCTGGAGAATTCCATGGACTGTATATGGGGTCACAAAGAGTAAGACACAACTGAGTGACTTTCACTTTCTCTTTTTCAACATATATTAGTATTTATTTTTTTGAGTTGATGAAAAACAATGAACACATTAAAAACGTACCATGCACTGTTTTAAGCTCTTCATAGGCATTAACTCAGTGAATCTTCAGTGTTACCCCATAAAATAGCTATTATATTATAGGGCTTTCCTGGTGGCTCAGTGGTAAAGAATCCACCTGCCCATGCAGGAGACATGGGTTCAAACCCTGGTCCAGGAAGATCCCACATGCTGTGAGACAACTAGGCCCATGAGCCACAATTACTGAGCCCATGTTCTAGAGCCCGTGAGTCACAACTACTGAGCCCACACGCCACAGCTACTGAAGCCCATGCCCTAGAGCCCATGCTCCACAACAAGAGAATACACGCAACGAGAAAGCTGGGCTCTGAACTAGAGAGTAGCCCCCACTCACTGCAACTTGAGAAAAATCCCCAGGCATGCAGAAACGAATGCCCAACACAGCCATAAAAAATTAGATAAAACTTTTTAAAAATAAATAAGAAAATAAGCTATTACAGTCATCCCGTTTACAGAGGAGGAAACTGAAGCACAGTAAAAGGTAACTTGCCCCATATAACACGGCTTAAAAATAATACAGCCAAAGTCCAAAATCAGACAGTCTGGTTCCAGAGTCTTACTCTTAACCACTAATCCTATCACAGAATAAAGGAACAACAGCTAAAATAGGCTGAAGGATTGGATGGAAATGAAAAGACAAGAAAAAAGCATGGCACCATTGGGAACTACTCAACTGGTGGGAAGGAGGTTAACAGAATTTAATAAAGCTGGCAGGGTACACCTAAGAAGAAATACTGCTGTGATCTGAACATCTCCCACACATCTGTAACTGAAACAAAATGATGTAAAATGCAAGTGGCTTTTGGTGGACTTTGCATGTGGCAGAACTTTTTAGATTGTTTGATTTGACCACGAGGACCAAGAAATAAAAGCTACACCATGATGGGTTTGGCACGACCTAAGGAATTTTCAACAGTTCTGTCCCCGTATGAAGTCTCTGATCTCCAGAAGGATCTTGCTACCTCTCACAGAAAGAGGCAATCAGAACTCAGAAAATAACACAAAAAGAATTTGGAAAGGGGACTCATGTCTGATGGATGGTTGGTCAAGATTTCTTTTTAAAGACCTTTTCTTGCACTCATATTTGTCTTTTATGTTAACACTGAGTAAGTAAAGGGACTTACAGAAAAGTAGTGCTATGCCCAGAAGTATGGCAAGGATCGCCCATTTGCCAAGTATCACGTCCGCACTCCGTGCAGCGGCCCGGCATTGAACGGGGTTAGTACATTCACAGAGGTTCACTCTCAAGGTTTTTGTTGCAGATAGCCCTGCTCTGTCTTTTACAGCAACAGGAATGAAATATTCTTGAAATTGGGCATTTTTCTGATATGCAAGACGGGCAGCTGTATCTGAAAGAAAATAAAGGAATTATATTTTTAATGAACGTGGATTCCTCCTTTAAAATTTGTTCTACCACCTCTATTTTTTAAAGATATTCTCGGAGAACCACCTGCCACGTGAAAATGGATGAAAAAAATGACAATCTTCAACCTCTTCAAGCATTAATATCACCATATATATGTCACCCACTGTAACTTTTTCGAAGAGAGGCTTAAAGAAATAACTTGGCATTGCAGTGACCCAGTAGCATTTCAGCAATATTTAATATCCCCTTATCTCTTCCCTTATCAACAAGCTAATGATGCTAGATTGGCTCTTGACATACACTCTAAGCATTTCTCTAAAGTAGCAGCTTACGATACTCATAAAAAATTAACACCAATAGTTATACATAACAGATGTCTTATGTTCATATTCTCTTATTTATTTACCTCCTGGTACCTGTCCACTGTCTTTAGGTATAAGACAATGTTTCAAAACACAACAGACCCTTGGTTAATAACATCTTCCCTCTGGAAGTAATCTCAATACCAGAAAGCTAATGAACATCCCCCAGGCTTGGTAGGCTCACATCAACATGGATATAGTTATATCCTAACAACACAAATTTATACAAACTGTGATATTTCCCCCATGATCTTGTTACCTTATTTCAATGATCCGTATTATCAACTGACCAAAAGCTCCACACACTTTCAATGGCAACGACAATATTTCGGGTTTTGTAATAAATGAAATGACAAAATACAGCAATGTACCTCCTGGAAGTGATCTGTAATGTTTAAGCGTTTCTTAAATGCACTGTTAGAGCTAGTAAGAACTTCAAAGATTTCTGGCTGTACCTCAGACCCAAAGCTCCCCAGAGGAATGTGAATTACCACTGAGGGTTATTTGGAACTTTTGCAGGATTATATTGTGCCGTAAGTAAAACCTTTCAAATCCTTCTCGTCCCTCAAGACCACAAGCTGAGCCATATCCATGTCTCATTCATTCATATTAGTGCAGCAGCCTGACTTTCCTTGCCATTCAACTCTGTCCTCTTCAGATTACCCTCCTAATTGTTATTCCTGTCACTTCTTTAAAGACATAAATCAAATACAGCATTGCCTTGCATGCACACTCTCAATGCGTACCTGCTGTCACCAGCCATACAAAGGTCAGTCTGGCTGGTACAGAAGGCCCTTCACCGCCAGATTCCATCCTTCTTCCTGCCAAGCTCTCGGCATTCCTACTAAAACCTTCTAAACGCCAATGCTTGCTTATTGTCTTGGCATTTTCTTTCTTTTATGCATATTTGTTTATCAAACATTTATTAAGGAGTTAGTATTTACTAAGCACTGGACTAGGTGCTGGAAATACACAATTGGGTTACGAATGTTCTGAGGAAGTCATGTAATAGTGTAGAAAGGTAAACAGATAATAATACAACATGAAGATTATATGTACACAGAATAGGCCGATAGTAGGTTCTCCATAAATATTATGAATTAATACCAAGCTAAGAAGTGGGCGGGCTTCCCTGATGGCTCAGTGGTAAAGAATCCGCCTGCCAAAGCAGCAGATGCAGATCCAATCCTTCCTTCTCAGGAGGATCCCCTGGAGAAGGAAATGTCAACCCACACCAGTATTCTTGCTTGGGAAATGCCATGGACAGAGGATCCTGGTGAGCTGCAGTCCATGGGGGTCACAAAAGAATCAGACATGACTCAGCAGCTAATCAACAAAAACAAAGAAGTGAGACGGAGGTATTCTAGGCAGAAGGAACAGCTTATGCAACAGTCGAATTGCATGAAAGAGCATAGCATAGTAACAAAACAGTAGTGATCTGTGGCTGTAACATAGAAAACTGCAGCCTCTAGAAACTGCCATTATATGAGATTGCGCTGCAGGCTTCAGTGGCTGGCCTCTGTCCGCAGCCTACAATGTTTCTTCAAGAACATCATAGAGTGCTTATCCCATATACCCAGATGGCTCATTTTCAGAGTTTGCTTACACTAAAATTTAAGGTCCCCATCTTCTGTTTTTTCTTCATCTTACTGTAGTTACTTCAAAAACACAGCAAAAGCAATTTGTTTTAATAATAAGTTGCCCCAGAGTTTAACAAGGATTTTTGTCTTTGTTGTAAATGCAAATATTGCCTTCATAAAAATTATGAGTTGTTTTAAATTTTATGTATTAATACAATATATAACACAGGCCCCATAAAATATCTGCAAAAGTTAAAGTTAGCCTTCTAAAATCTGTTCATGAGAACCCATTTTACATTATGCTTCATGTGAATAAAGCAGTAAATCCATCCTCAGTTATTTCAAAGCATACAAATCATTATTTTTCATAAAATACCATTAACTCTGGTGATCGTCCATAGTCTGTTGATTTCTGGAGAAGTGTTTGCCAAGCTGAAGTAAAATGGAGCACCGTTGATGGAACTGTCACGATCAATAGCCGAAATGTCAACATAGTCCATGTTGGCTTTGCAAATAACTAGATAATCTTGAAGTATTTCTGGTGGATTATCATTCACATCTTCAATGCTAACTGCGAGGGTTCCAGTACATGATCTACCATCTAGGAAGAAAGAAAAAAAGTTGAGTGTAGTTCACAGATTTTTAAGGAAAAAAAAATCAGCTAGATTCTAAATATGCATGGGCTTTTTAATTTTTTTTATTTTATTTATTTATTTTTGGCTGTGCCCGGTCTTCATTGCTTGCACGTGGGCTTTCACTAGCTGTGGCAAGCCGAGGCCACCCTCTAATTGCAGCGTGCGGGCTTCTCACTGCAGTGGATTCTCTGGCTACAGAGCACAGACTCTGGGGTACACGGGCTTAATAGTTGTGGCACACACACTTAGCTGTCCCACATCATGTGGCATCTTCCCAGACCAGTACCCTGCATTGGCTGGCAGATTTTTCTTTTTTTTAAACACTGAGCCACCAGGGAAGCTCCTGGGTTTTTTTAAATAAATAAACTGATAATTAGAGAAAATGGCAAATAAGAAGGTAGATGGATAAATGAAACCTGTAGAGCATCTAAAATGACTACTGTGCTGTTGATAGTATCAGATATAACTGCCCATAAACCTTTAACCAGAATTTTTACCAAAAAATAAAAATAAATGTCTGAATTTCAAACTCTCTAGTTCCTTGGGTTCCTTTTGGTACAGATGTTAGAAAGAGTAAAGTGACTATAGAAAAACTTTTCTAATCCTGGTACATATTTTAACCATCTAGGCAGATTTTTTTTAAAAAAATACATGATGTCCAGGCTCCCAGACCAGGGATTCTAATTCAGTTGGTCTAAGATAGTGTCTATACCTTGAAATTACTTTGAAACATCGCCAATTATTTTCATAGTTAGCCAGGGTTGAGAAATTCTGGGTTTCCTTAAGGAACAAAATGTAAATAAAAAAATCATTTTAACTCTATAGTCAGCTGAGCTATTTAATGATTTAATTTAAAAAGACATAAAGAGATCTAGAAGAGTCTGGTGAGACCATTTCATCTAGTCCTAGACTTGAGTTTCATCTTGCCCTCTGACACAGAGATCTATAAGCTTGTAAGATGTTGCCATGCTAGGAACATAAAGATAAAGAAGGCATGGTTTCATGCCACCAAGCAGTTTCACCTTGTTTTATGGTTAAGATAAATAGAAACAATCTTTAAAGTAAATTCAAAGAACTCTATCTACTTGGTGGCTCTGATGGTGAAGAATCTGCCTGCAATGCAAGAGACCTAGGTTTGATACCTGGCTTGAGAAGATCCCCTGGAGAAGGGAATGGCTACCCTCCCCAGTATTCTTGCCTGGAGAATTCCATGGATAGAGGAGCCTGGCAGGCTATAGTCCATGGGGTCACAAAAAGTAAGACATGACTTGAGCGAGATGTGTCTGGTGATAGAAGCAAAGTCCGATGACTCATTGGAGAGGACTCTGATGCTGGGAGGGATTGAGGGCAGGAGGAGAAGGGGACGACAGAGGATGAGATGGCTGGATGGCATCACTGACTCGATGAATGTGAGTCTGGGTGACCTCCGAGAGCTGGTGACGGATAGGGAGGCCTGGCGTGCTGCAGTTCATGGGGTCGCAAAGAGTCAGACACAACTGAGCGACTGATCTGATCTGATCTGAGCGACTAAGACTTCACTTTCAGCACAAGAATATGGTTTCCCAGGTGGCACAGAAGTAAAGAATCCACCTGCCAATGCAGGAGACACAAGAGACTAGGGTTCGATCTCTGAGCCAGGAAGATCCCCTGGAGAAGGAAATGGCAACCCACTCCAGTATTCTTGCCTGGAAAATCCCATGGACAGAGGAGCCTGGCGAGCTATAGTCCATAGCGTCCCAAGAGTAGGATAAGACTGAGCACACACACACACACATATAGCACAAGAGTAATTCTGCCCAGAAATAACTGCAGTTTATTCTCTAACTCTTCTGTAACATCCCAGATGAAAACCCGTGTTTTACCTTGATCTATTGCCAGGACTGTAATATTATACAACTCATTTTTGGGAGTTATAACCTCTCTGTCCAAAGTTTTGGAAGTCTCTACTGAGCCTGAACCTTCATTAATGGTGATCCACTCTTTAGGATCATGCAATATTTTGTACCTGTTAATAAAAGATAAAAATGATTTTAGCACTATAAAATGTATTGATATATTAGAGTCTCAAGCATTACAAATACATTGTAAGCATGTGGTTATAGATTTCTTTGTACCTTACACCACTGGAACTTTTAGTTTCAGGGTCATATGCCTTATAGCCATTGATCTTTGAACCCACTGCGGAGTTTTCTTTAATCCGTATATATTGGACTTCAGGGCTGCATTCAGGCCCTTCATCCTGATCCTTCACATGAACTGTGACCACAGCTCTGTTCATGGTTGTCATCCTGAGTGCAACATCTCTAGTGAATGGAGCTTCATTGGCCACTCCAATTTCCAGGACCACTTGATGGCTTTCTTCATAATTCAGTGGCTTTCAAAAAAAAAAAGGACAAGTATATCAACATCAGTGTAAAATACATTAGGTATTTCAAATAACAAGTGAACTTTTGGCACTATGAACAGTGCTGCATAAATTCTGTGCTCCCATTTAGCCAATATTGACTTTCATCCTTCACTAAAGAGAGAGGTAATTTTTCACTACAACTTTAGCAAAAGAGGCCTGAAAATTGTGGAATCCAATTCCTAAAATATTTCTATAGCTCATTCTTACAAAGGGAAAATATTCTGAACCTGAAGATAATACAAAAACAGGACAGAATTCTGGCCTTGTTTAGAAGATGAACTTAAGGGTCATCTGATTGATGGAGAATGTTCAACTTACTATTAATATTTTCCACTGACAAGGGCTCTTATAAAATTAGATGTTGACTTGAAACTGAGATGGTGCAGTGATTTTATCTCTGATAGAAACCACATTTCAAATGCATGTTTGAATTGTCCCGTAAGGCATGCAACTGAACAATCTTTATTTAAGCTTTTCCTTCTATCAAAATCCACACAGGTTCTCATTTCTTCTTAGAAATCTGCTTTGGCTTTTTGCCAATTCCTTCTTTGTTGAATAAAATTTTTACCCCTGCTCATCATCTACTTGCATGAAAATTTTATCCTTGACAATTCAAGAATTATACTTTGGTACCACTTGTAGTTTATCCAAAGAAATTCTCACAGTGAAAACGCAGAGGAGATGGTGTTTGCAGTAAAGAACTCCCTTGCCAAAGCAGGAGATGTAAGAGACACAGGTTCAATCCCTGTGTTGGAAAGATCCCCTGGAAGAGGGCGTGGCAACCCACGCTAGTATTCTTGCGTGGAGAATTGCATAGACAGAGGAGCCTGGCAGGCTATGTTCCACAGGGTGGCAAAGAGTCAAATGCAACTAAAGCAACTTAGCATGCATACACCCAAGAAAAACATATGTGCTAATTGATACTATTATTATCATCAATCCCATTTTACAAAGCAGGAAAAAGAGGAGATAAATTGATTTTCCTGTGGCGAAAAGAAACCCATTTGCGCTAGAGTTTGAAGCTATGTAGTCTGGTTTGAGTCCGTATTCCTAAAGTGAAAGTGAAAGTGAAGTCGCTCAGTCGTGTCCGACTCTTTGCAACCCCGTGGACTGTAGCCTACCAGGCTTTTCCATCCATGGGATTCTCCAGGCAAGAATACTGGAGTGGGTTACCATTTCCTTCTCCAAGGGATCTTCCCGACCCAGGGATCAAACCCGGATCTTCTACATTGGAGGCAGACGCTTTAACCTCTGAGCCACCAAGCCACCAGGGAAGCCCCCGTGAAGCCCCCCGTATTCCTAACCGCTTTAACCTCTGAGCCACCAGGGAAGCCCCCCGTATTCCTAACCACACCACTATAATTCTGCTTCTGCTTAATTGATTCACCACCCTGTGAAATCTTTTGAGCCAATTCTTCAGCTGATTTTTATACAGAAAATCAAGCTAAATCTAGAAAACACTATTCTACTGTACTGAAAAACTAAAGCATTTTTCTTTTTTATTGAAGTATAGCTGATTTATCAGATCAGATCAGATCAGTCACTCAGTCGTGTCTAACTCTGTGCAACAATAGTGTTGTATTAATTTCTGCTATACAGAAAGTGATTCAGTTATACATATACATTGTTTTTTACATTATTTTCCATAATGGTTTATCTCAGAATGTTGATATTATTCCCTGTTTTATAGAGTAAGACCTTGTTGTTTATCCATTCTATATGTAATAGTTTGCATCTACTAACCTCAAACTCCCAGTCCATCTTTCCTCTTCTTCTCCTCCCACCTGGCAACCATGTTTGTTCTCTACGTTAGAACAATTTTTCTTTGATTCTTTTTCTGCTTTTTTAAATAATCACTGGCTAAATATTAAACAAAATCAAAACTGAAGAGCAAAATTTTTCATTTAAACCTTTCTCCACATCTGAGTATTACCAAGTTGAGATACTAATGTGCTGTGTTTTGTTGCTTCAGTCATGTCCAACTCTTTGCGACACTATGGACCATAGCCCACCAGGCTTCTCTGTCTTTTACATTTCCTGGATTGGCAGGTGGGTTCTTTATCACTAGCACCACCTGGGAAGCATACTAATACTAGTCCAATAAGAAGTCAAAAAAATTTCTGAATCTTAGAATCTGCAAAATGCATGTGAAACTCTTTTTGACTCTTTTATTAAAAGCCCAGAAAATGTATCACCAAGAGAGAAAAAGGATTGATATCTGTTTATTTGTTGCTAATGAACACTATCTCACAAATTACATGTATTGCTATGGTCATGCTGAGAGTTAGAGCATCTGCTGGCAATGAAAAATGGATAGAAATTTAGAAAACAGCTGCTGCCCTGGAGAAAATGCAGTTTGTTTCATCTAGAGTCACTTGCTATATATAAGCCCTAGAGTTTCTTTATGTAATTTTTAAGGCTCAAGCTAGATATTGCCTTAGTGGCTTAAACTCTCCAAAATTAGAAATCTGGTGAGATGAAACAATGATTATTGAAGAATTATGAATTCTCCTCAACCACAGGGTATCTTTTTGTTTCATCAATTGAAAAAATTGTCCAAAAATATTCCATAATACCCCTTACCTGCACTAAGAGGCTAACAACTCCCTAGAAAATGTAATGTGAAGATGAAACTAAAGATGCTGTATGTTAAAATGACCATGGGAAAAAAGTCACAAAACTGAAAGAACAGCAGTGAATATTAGTATTAAATATATTATTAAAACAACTATAATTCAGCTGGGAAAAATACGACCAAGCAGTAGAAGGGGGCGACACAGGATGAGATGGATGGATGGCATCACTGACTCAATGGACATGAGTTTGAGTCCACTCCGGGAGACAGTAAAGGACAGGGAAGCCTGGCATGTAGTTCATGGTGTCACAAAGAGTCAGACCCGACTTAGCCAATGAACAACAACACGTTGGAGTCAACAAAACATAGGCTCAGATTTTGTCTCTACTACATCCAAGCTGTGTCACTTTGTGAAGGTTTCTTAATGAATCTGAAACTAAGTTTTCTCTTCTGTACAATTCTCAGAATGACATTAACATTAGCGCACACAGTAAGTGCTTTAAACTACAAGACAATTTTCTTTCTTGTTCTGGCATAAGAACACAAAACCAAGGGTCTTTCCTGAAAGACCCTTTTCTGCCCTCATAACATAGATCCTAGAATGTAGTAGTGGAATCAACAGTACAATATATAAACAAAGAGTATGTTTATTCAGTGCTAATAAATTGAGGTAATACTATATCTCATCCTTGATATCACCTTTTAAAAAGATCAACTGCACCCAGGCTTATATTCAAAAGAGAAAGAGTGAGAACAATATGAGCTAATAAATTATATCATTTAACTATTGTTAAAGGAATTGGAAATATTTATCCTAGACAAGGTAAGTCTCAAAGGACATAATAGCCTTTTCAAAGCATTACACCTGTTCTGTAAAGCATTAGATATAAAACCTGGTCCAAGACATGGTTACAGAGAGAATAATTTAGACACAGTATAAATAAGACCTTCTGAGGATCAGAGCTCTCCAGACATGGAGTAAGCTGCCAGTGGAGATGTGGAGATCCTTAATAATTGAGAATGTTCAAGCATAATTATAGAAGAAAGACAGCATGAAAGCAGAATTGCTTGACTAAATAGATTAAGTTCTCTTACAACTTGTACAGTGCATAATCTGAAACCATTTAATTGATTAAACCACTAATTGATTAAAACTTAATTTGTCTCTTCAATATTCACAAATCAATGTGATATTAACAAATTGAAAAATTAACACATTAACAAATTGAAAGATAAAAACCATATGATTATCTAATAGATGCAGAGAAAGCTTTTGACAAAATTCAATATCCATTTATGATATAAAAAAAAAAACCCTCAGAAAGCAGGCATAGAAGGAACATACCTCAACATAATAAAAGCCATATATGATAAACCCATAGCAAACATTATCCTTAATGGTGAAAAATTGAAAGCATTTCCCTTAAAGTCAGTAACAAGACAAGGGTGCCCACTCTCACTACTACTATTCAACATAGTTTTGGAAGTTTTAGCCACAGCAATCAGAGAAGAAAAAGAAATAAAAGGAATCCAAATTGGAAAAGAAGAAGTAAAACTCTCACTGTTTGCAGATGACATGATCCTCTACATAGAAAACCCTAAAGACTCCACCAGAAAATTACTAGAGCTAATCAATGAATATAGTAAAGTTTCAGGATATAAAATCAACACACAGAAATCCCTTGCATTCTTATACACTAATAATGAGAAAACAGAAAGAGAAATTAAGGAAACAATTGCATTCACCATTGCAACGAAAAGAATAAAATACTTAGGAATGAAGCTACCTAAAGAAACAAAAGACCTATATATAGAAAACTATAAAACACTGGTGAAAGAAATCAAAGAGGACACAAATAGATGGAAAAATATACCATGTTCATGGACCGGAAGAATCAATATAGCGAAAATTAGTATATTACCCAAAGCAATCTATAGATTCAATGCAATCCCTATCAAGCTACCAATGGTATTTTTCAGACAACTAGAACAAATAATTTCACAATTTGTATGAAAATACAAAAAAACCTCGAATAGCCAAAGCAATCTTGAGAAAGAAGAATGGAACTGGAGGAATCAACCTTCCTGACTTCAGGCTCCACTACAAAGCCACAGTTATCAAGACAGTACGGTACTGGCACAAAGACAGAAATATAGATCAATAGAACAAAATAGAAAGCCCAGAGATAAATCCACACATCTATGGACACCTTATCTTTGACAAAGGAGGCAAGAATACACAATGGAGAAAAGACAATCTCTTTAACAAGTGGTGCTGGGAAAACTGGTCAACCACTTGTAAAAGAATGAAACTAGAACACTTTCTAACACCATACACAAAAATAAACTCAAAATGGATCAAAGATCTAAATGTAAGACCAGAAACTATAAAACTCCTAGCAGAAAACATAGACAAAACACTCTCTGATGTAAATCATAGCAGGATCCTCTATGACCCACCTCCCAGAGTAATGGAAATAAAAGCAAAAATAAACAAATGGGACCTAATTAAAATTAAAAAGCTTTTGCACAATGAGGGAAACTATAAGCAAGGTGAAAAAACAGCCTTCAAAATGGGAGAAAATAGCAAATAAAGCAACTGACAAAGAATTAATCTCAAAAATATACAAGCAACTCCTGCAGCTCAATTCCAGAAAAATAAGCAACCCAATCAAAAAATGGGCCAAAGAAGAAGACATACAGATGGCTAACAAACACATGAAAAGATGCTCAATATCACTCATTATCAGAGAAATGCAAATCAAAACCACAATGAGGTAGCATCTCACGCCGGTCAGAATGGCTGCTATCAAAAAGTCTATAAACAACAAATGCTGGAGAGGGTGTGGAGAAAAAGGAATGCAAACTAGTACAGCCACTATGCATTGGAAAAGACTGACACTGGGAGGGATTGGGGGCAGGAGGAAAAGGGGACGACAGAGGATGAGATGGCTGGATGGCATCACCGACTCGATGGACATGAGTTTGAGTGAACTCTGGGAGATGGTGATGGACAGGGAGGCCTGGCATGCTGCGATTCATGGGGTCGCAAAGAGTTGGATACAACTGAGCAACTGAACTGAACTGAACTGAACAGCCACTATGGAGAACAGTGCGGAAATTCCTTAAAAAACTGAAAATAGAACTTCCATATGACCCAGCAATCCCACTGCTGGGCATACACACCGAGGAAACCAGAACTGAAAGAGACACATGTACCCCAATGTTCATCGCAGCACTGTTTACAGTAGTCAGGACATGGAAGCAACCTAGATGTCCATCAGCAGATGATGGATAAGAATGCTGTGGTACCTATACACAATGGAACATCACTCAACTATTAGAAAGAATGCATTTGAATCAGTTCTAATGAGGTGGATGAAACTGGAGCCTATTATACAGAGCGAAGTAAGTCAGAAAGAAAAACACCAATACAGTATATTAATAAAAATATATATGGAATTTAGAAAGATGGTAATGATAACCCTATATGTGAGACAGCAAAAGAGACACAAATGTAAAGAACAGACTTTTGGACTCTGTGGGAGAAGGCAAGCGTGGGATGATTTGAGAGAATAGCATTGAAACATGTATATTATCATATGTGAAACAGATCGCCATCTAGGTTTGATGCATGAGACAGGACACTCAGGGCTGGTGCAATGGGATGACCCTGAGGGATGGGATGGGGAGGGAGGTGGCGGGGGGGTTCAGGATGGGGAACACATGTACACCCATGTCTGATTCATGTGAATGTATGGCAAAAAACCATCACGATATTATAAAGTAATTAACCTCCAATTAAAATAAATTAATTTTAAAAAATAAAAGCAAAAGAAAAAAGCCTTAACTTGCCAAATTGTCAATTACTCATTATTTACTGTACCTTTACAACAGACAAAACACCTTCATTAGTTGCTTTGTCTGTACTGATTTTGAAATGTCCATTTTCATTGCCCTTTAAAATAGTAAAATTGGCTCTCCAATTGGCAGTGTTAATCAAATCCTTATCTTCTACAGGTATTCTTAGAATTTCCACATTGACCGTGTTTTCCTCGACTGATGCTTCATACTGAAACAGAGAGAACTCATTAAAACCTCATCTTATAAGGGAAAGTTCTACAAAGAAAGTAAAACATGTCTTTCACTCCAAAAGTACTTGTTCTTAAGGCTTTTGCCTAGATTATTTCAAAATATGAATCATGAAAGCATTGTTTTATTAAGGGTTACTTTTACATGAACAAAGAACTTTGATACAAATGAAGACTAATACCACAGCCTTTAACAAAAGCCTATAAAATACCATATAAATACCAATATGAATAAATAAAAGAGATTTATATGCCATATGTTTCATTTTATTGATAAAATAAGCATAGATACTTTGAAGAATGATAAATACTTTATTAATTCCAATTAAATTAAAAACAGCAATAGAGATCAATTTTGATATTCTCTACTTACAGCATTTTGTCTGAAAGTGGGCAAATTGTCATTTGAATCTTTTACTGTTATGATGCAAGTTGCTGTACTCATCAATCCAAAAAACTGGCCATCCATATCTTGTACTTTCATTATCAATGAGTATTTGTCTGCAACCTGAAAACAAAGGAAATATGTAATTAGTTTTGAAAACCTTTGTTTAGATGTATAAAGGAAACCACAGTGGTACACACTTCTATTAGTGTGTATCCATGCTTTTATTTGATTTCCCTATTTGTATGTACCCAAAAGCATGGTAGACAGGAAGAAAGCTGAAAGTTGGCAGAGCTTCAGTGACAAAGATCCATAGTAAGAAAGTAGATTTACATTTTAGGTTGCAGGTAATAGAAGGTTTTATGGGAGTCATATGGGGAGTACAAAATAGGAACATTTGAGTTTTAGAAAGAAATGTTTTTAAAGAAGGTTGAGCATAATTGGGAGTGAACTGAGCTGGGATTCAAAGGAACCTGTTGAAGCCTCCTGAAACAGTCCAAAGCTGGGGCCTTGGCAATAAGGACAAAAAGCAAGGGTGATAGGAAAGTTATTTATAAGTCAAAATGCAGTTTGACTTGAGAACAGATTGTATGCATAGTTACGAAAGAAAGAGGGGTTAAGGATGCTGCTCTGGGGTCCTACTTAGATGAGCAGACAGAGGTATCACCAACCAATACAGGAAGACAGTGGTTCCTTGAGGAGAAAAGTACTGGCAAGGCTGGCAAGGAGGAGTGAAGAAAAATGAGTTTTTCCTGGTGTATATTGAATTCTATATTCCTGTGGGAAATCTAGTGGAAGCAGAGTGGCTTCCCTGATGGCTCAGTGGTAAAGAATACACCAGTAATGCAAGAGACTCAGGAGATGCAGGTTCGATCCCTGGGTCAGGAAGATCCCCTAGAGGAAATGGCAACCCACTCCAGTATTCTTGCCTGGAGAATTCCACAGACAGAGGAGGCTGGTGGGCTACAGTCCAAAGGGTCACAAAGAGTCTGAAATGACTGAGCACACACACATACACACACACACACACGGGAAGTCTAAGGAGAAATGTCCAGAAGACAGCTGAATAGATAGACCTATACTTAAGGGCAGCTCAAGGACTGATATACCAATCTTGGGGTCAGCAGTAGCTGGACAGTGATTGAAATTATGGCAAGAATCAAATTTCCAGGGAGAGAGTGAGTGAAAGTTGCTCAGTCGTATCAGACTCATTGCAACTCCATGGGCTGTACATTCTATGTATCCAGGCCAGAATACTGGAGTGGGTAGCCTTTCCCTTCTCTAGGAGATCTTCATAATCCAGGGATCGAACCCAGATCTCCCGAATTGCAGGTGGATTCTTTACTAGCTGAGCCACAATGGAAGCCCAAGACTACTGAAGTGAGTAACCTATCTCTTCTCCAGAGGATCTTCCTGCCCCAGGAATCAAACCAGGGTCTCCTGCATTGCAGGTGGATTCTTTACCAACTGAGTTATCAGGGGGAAGAATAAAGGATGACAAAAGCAGAGGATGTAAGGAACACCAGTATTTCATGCTTAGGACAAGTAAGAAGAGTAAGCAAAGGACAGATGCTCAAAACAAAAGATCAGGGAAGCAGGAGAACCAGAAATCCAAGAGAAGAGAGAGTTTTCATAATTGCCAGCAACAGAGCTTTAATAATTAACCACTGCATTAGGCAGTTAGGTAGTCGCTGTTGACGTCTGAGAATGGAGTTTGCAGATAGTGTGCTGATGCTGAAATGGACTCTCTGGTTTGTGACACAATCACCTCTGATGCCTTCTCTTCATTTTACTCTTCTTTAGCCACTCCTTTTGTTCTTTTATTTTTCATGATTTTCTATTTCCCTCTACCCCTTTCTTGGTCTTTTACTCATCCTTCTTTTACAGTGGAAACTAACATTCCCATCCCAAACTACTCCTTCCAAAGGCTCTGGAACTCTCTGAGATCCTCCTCTAAATGAAGTTTCCTTATCTCCCTTTTACATGTCTTTACTTCCTACATTGTCCCCTACAACACATTTCATGGTTGTTACCCACAAAATCCCACTCGATTTTTTTTATCAAGTGAGCAAACCTGGGGTTTGATCCCAAATCTGTATCTTACAAGCTGTGTAACCCCAATTTATTATTTATTCTAGGTCTCATTTGTCAATATTGAAAAACTAGGAAAAATCCTTGTTTTCACTTGATTACCACATCCCACAGACACAAAAATATATTCATATAATTCTCTTCAAACATTCCCATTTGTTATGACCATTGTGTGTTTTATCACATAGAATGTCAAGATCCCACAAAAATAAAAATAATAATAAATAGAAGCTTTGTAATTTTTTTATCCTTTTTGATATGTTCTCACCATCCCTCCCTTTTGTTCTGGGATCAAATACCATTGATTTCTGTTTTAATATCTCTCCCAGTCATATCAATCCTTCTATTTATGTTATTCTAGATTTAGTAGGTACCGCTGACGTGTTCTAATAAAGCTCCTTTGTACATGTGAAACTGATTGATCTGCTTCGGTCAATAATGCAAGACTCTGGATTAAATATGGGCTGATGAAATGCATAAGAGCAACAATGAAAGATCAGAGAATACAATGCAGTAATTTGACCAGGGCAAGTCAATCCATCCTTCTGACTGTCACCTTTCTCCTCCATAGAGAGGATGTAATCCCTACCTAATCCAACAAGGAAATTATCAAGATGAATTAAAATTATGCATAAAGAATTTGAGCATCAAGTGCTATACACATAACAATATGCTATTAATATCATCCAAATAGTGCTGCAAATTTTTAACAATCCATCTACTTTATCTTAACTAATCTTTTCCTCATTAAAAGTTGTTTTTTTTTCTGTTGTTGTTTAGTCATTAAGTTGTGTCTGACTCTTTGCAACCCCATGGACTGTAGCTTGCCAGGTTACTCTGTCCAGGAAGAACACTGGAGTGGGTTGCCATTTCCTTCTCCAAGTACATATCTATAATAACAGGATAGGGATCAGGGTATAATCTATACTCATGGAACAAGCAAAACTAATTGTCCTACATGAGAACTGAGCTGGAACACTGAGCTAGAACCAACTAGTCATACACAAGAATGAAAACAACATTCAATAATATCAACTTTCATAAGTAATATCTTTTTTCTCACTCCTTCTGAATACTAACTGACTTTTACTTCTATCTCTCATGGTTTCTCTTATATAAGGAAATAGAAATCATATTATAACAAGTCTTAATAATACAGCCAGGAATTCTTATTGTCTTATGCCTAAGTAAAATAAAATGAGAAACTTTTAATCCACCAGCTTCTCAGGTAGCTCAGTGGTAAAGAATCCACCTGCCAATGCATGAGACACGGGGGATGTAAGTTCAATTCCTGGGTCGCGAAGATACCCTGGAGTAGGAAATGGCTACCCACTCCAGTATTCTTGCCTAGAAAATCCCATGGACTGAGGAGCCTGGTGGGCTACAGTCCATGGGGTCACAAAGAGTCAGACATGACTGAGCGCACACACATACCTAATCCATAGGATAGCAAAGTACAGTAAACTGGAGGTGGTGGGTTCAACCCCCATTAAAATAATAAACCTGTAGATTGTGAAAGTTACCTCTCTGTCCAAATAATGAGAGACTGTGGTGATCACACCTGTGCTGGGATGCACAGAAAACAGCCCAGGTGATCTTGGTGTCTGCTCCAAAATGCTGTACTTCAGCCGCGTGTGCATCGTGCCTGGTTCATCTCTGTCCGTGGCACAAACCACTCCCACTGTAGTACCTACATGATTGTTCAAGAAAAAAGGAGTCTTTACGTTCCAGAACTGCAAAATATGTTCAGCCATAGCTACACTTCTCAAAGTCTAACACTGATAGTGGAAACCTCATTTAAGTTGTATTTCTTACCAGCCATATTCCATCTTTACATAGCACTGGTGAAGAGGACTTCAACTTGATGACTTTTATAACATGAAATACTTTAATGCTAACAATCAAGATTTACTTCAACTTGATGACTTTTATAACATGGAATACTTTAATGCTAACAATCAAGATTTACTTTGTCCACAGTTTAAACTATTTGAAAGTAAATTTGCTAAAGAACATATAAATAGCATCCAAGAATAATTTCAACACATATTCCCACATATTGAAATATGGAGAAATAAACCATATCTCGAAAGTAAATCAGATTTTTCAAAATCAAAGTTTTGATTAATAATTAATGGAGGCTGACTTGGAATTTAATTGGATAGATGATCATGTTGACCTTTCACATCCCAGTTTCTCCTTTCTATGATTTTCTTTTTGCTAATTCTTGACTTGCCTCATTCTTTCACCAGAATAGTATCCAAACCCCATTGCTGCCAGCCCTACTTAATCTTATTTCATACTATTTACTATTTAGGGAGAATTTAACTCAACTGTTACTTCAGTTGGAGCTATGGGTATTTTTCATCAGTATGGAAAGTAGGAATATTGCTCTGGTAAGGATTTCAGGTATCAAAGAGGACATACATGTGGCATTTTAAAGTTTAAGAAGAGCGTTCCCATGAAATTATAATACATAGATCCACTTTGCCTATAGCCCTGTATGTGAGGCTGGCCTGAGGAATAATATATAGACAAATACAATACTATACATATGTATATATATATACATATATATATACTATACATTGAAATTTTATATTTGAGTAAATAAAAGCAAGTATTAGTGCAAGGAAGTATTAATTTTAAATAATTTTGTCATTATATTTTTAAACCTTATATGTGTGTATGTATTTGTGCTTAAATATACATATGTGTATATATATATTTATGTAGCCTGCCAGGCTCCTCTGTCCATGGAATTCTCCAGGCAAGAATACTGGAATGGGTTGCCATTTCCTTCTCCAATATGTATATAAATATAGATATAAATTTGTAGAGAATGTCCAAATACATATTTATAACTAACAAAAAGATTTTTGCAGTGGATCAATATGAAGACATGAAGTAATAATCTTATTACAAGAAAATAAATTATCTTCTCATAGAAAACTGCTTATAAGCTTTATAAGATATAAATTTTCTTTCTGCAGTTTCACTGACAGGAAGACATAAACACTATTTTAATTCTCTGGATATAGAACACCTTTACTTATTACATAAAATCGTCCTAAAATCTTGACTTGGAAATTCTTTTCCACAAGTGCTATATTTCACTATTAGCTAAGCATCCTTTGCCCAAAGCATCTGTGTGTGAAATAAATTCAAGGAACATCGTTAGACTAATATAGCTTTAACTGGTCTGAACCTACTGGTGTGAGATGCTTAAAGCATCCTGGGTTAATCTGGGCATCAAAGTGTTTGTCCTCAATTTTTCTCTGTTACCACCAAAGAGAGAGAACGTTAGAGAGAGAATCTAAAACCAATCACCCCTCTTTGAAAATAAAAAAATGTAACAAAGTCATAGACTTGAGAGGTTAAAAACATTTTAAATCATCTAACATAATTAAACTCATTGTATAGATCAGAGAACTCAAAGGAACTTCAGTGAGTTCTTACAGTGAATTAATAACAGACCCTGAATCAAAAACTAGGCTTCCTAAACTCCAAACCAACTATTTTCATTTTTTTAATTGTACCATGTGAGTACTAAGGAGGTTAACATCTATGACAGCAAATTATCAAAGCAAAATATAAAAAGAAAGAGCAGGTGTAAGAATCCAGTGAAGATGTAAATAACTATACTAGAAACATTAATAAGCAAGTTAGTAAAGTCTTCTTTGTGGTTCAGCTCACTTCCTTTCAACTATTGCAAGAGGTAATTCTCTGCTGGCTCTACAATAAGGAATCTGCCTGCAGTGCAGGAGACACAGGAGACGTGGGTTCAATCCCTGAGTCGGGAAGATCCCCAGAAGGAGAAAATGCCAACCCATTCCAGTATTTTTGCCTGCGGAATCCCATGAACAGAGGAGCCTGGCCAGCTACAGTCCAAAGAATAGAAGAGTTGAACACAACCAATAACAAATACATGAACAACAATTTTTCACATTTCAAGTCTAGAAGACATCAAGAATACCACATTTAAGGGCAAACTAAAGTGAAACACTATGGTTTTTCATGTGAGAGCAAGCATGTAGCATGGAGAACATATGATGCAAGTTTCTTTAAAGTTATTTCAGTATTCACTCTAAATTGGGAGTAGTAAAACAGTACTTTAAAGAGAAGAGATAAATAAGATTTATTTATTAAATAAATTGTATACTCAGTGGATGTCATTCAACACCTTCCTATATCCGTCTGTGGGGTCGCACAGAGTCGGACACGACTGAAGCGACTTAGCAGCAGCAGCAGCAACACTAATTTTAGTTTTATTAGCGTCTGCACTGCATATCCTCCCTTGGAGCTGGGGATAATGATAAACCCACATAATAATAAAATAAAATGAAGTATAAAAGCAAAATATGGTACAAAGCTTGAATAACTGTTATCTGCCTTTAGAACTCACTGGTATACCGGCAACACCACAAACTCCTATGCTGCTGTTGTTTAGTCGCTGTCATTTCCAACTCTTTTGCAATCCCATGGCTCTCTGTCTATGAGACTTTCCTGGTAAGAATCCTGGAATGGGGTCCCATTTCCTTCTCCAGGGCATCTTCCTGACCCAGGCATCAAACTCACATCTTCTGCTTGGCAAGTGGATTCGGTACCACTGAGCCACCTAGGAAGCCTATAATATCAAACTCCTATGCTGCTAAGTCACTTCAGTCGTGTCCGACTCAGTGTGACCCCGTAGATGGCAGCTCACCAGGCTCCTCCATCCCTGGGATTCTCCAGGCAAGAACACTGGAATGGGCTGCCATTTCTTTCTCTAATGCATGCAAGTGAAAAGTAAAGTGAAGTTGCTCAGTCCTGTCCGACTCTTAGTGACCCCATGGACTGCAGCCCACCAGGCTCCTCCGTCCATGGGATTTTCCAGGCAAGAGTTACTGAAGTGAGGTGCCATTGCCTTCTCTGATCAAACTCCTATAATATCCTGTAAATTATACATTGATTGAATCTGATAGGATTATACGTATCCAACTAAGTAGATATGGGCCCAATGTCATCTCACAATGATCTGGCATTGAGTAAAAATTCAATCTCTCAAACAATGTATATAAGCATTTAATACAGCATATTTTGCTCTTCAGTGTTGTCTTACCAGTTCTACTGCTTTCTGGAACTTCAAAATTATAAACTGCTTCTGTGAAAATAGGATGGTTGTCATTTTCATCCTCCACTCTAATGGGCAGTCGAAGAGGGAAGTCTGCTGAATATCCGTCTGCAGTTGACGCGTAGGCAATCAGCTGTAAAACAGTGAAAAGCAAACTGAACAGTCCATTTTGAAAGATTCCAGCAAGAAAGAATTCTATGCTTTATCTACTACCTTCTCTGCAAATCTTTTCAGTAATAAATCATTCTAAAAATTTAATTTAATACTTCTTTAGTTATCACAGCATTGAAGGTAGAAAGACTATAACTATTAATATTATAGTTCAAAGTATTCAGTGTTTGGTAGAAGTGGCTACACTTCAAATAAAACCTAGGTCAGAATACAGTGTGTCAGAGAATACTCAGGCCATTAGACTAAGGAATTAAATGTGAATATAGCAGGGTGGATTATAGTCCTTCCTCTCCCCATAATCATAAAATCATAAATAGGGAGAAACAAGTCACTTCACTGCAGTGGGAAAATTCGAACAACATCATCTAAATAAAGCAAAGATTACCAAATTTTGTCACTACTAAGCCCCTTTATTATTTTACCTCATAGATCACATATTTGTAAGAGGTTTTCTCATAAAACTGCTACATTTACTTCTGCATTACTGGTTAACCAAAAGCAGTGTAAAGTCAAATAGAATATATTTCTCTTCAGCATGTGATTATAACACTGAGTTGAAAATTTTCCAGCCAAAAGCAAAGTGTCACGTGGTAACATCAGTCATGTGTTACTTACCTAGCATCTCTTCCTTTTTCTTTTAGGAAGAGAAGCCCTCTTTTCTATGGAGAATCAGCTCCCCTGAACCACAGGAATAATTACATAACCCCAGAGCATTTATTATATCATGCTGAAAATTGTCTGAATTATTACACTGAAAATTAAGTGACTTATTCCCCATTGATATAAGGAAATGGCAACCCACTCCAGTGTTCTTGCCTGGAGAATCCCAGGGATGGGACAGCCTGGTGGGCTTCCGTCTATGGGGTCGTACAGAGCTGGACACGACTGAAGCGACTTAGCAGCAGCAGCAGCATCCTTATCAGTATACTGACTTATTGTGCCTTGTTTGGGCTTGGTCTCCCACTTTGCTACATTATGTAGTTCTCAGATATCATCGGATAGTCACACATGCTGAAGAAAAACCAAGAAAGAAAGGAAAGGAAAGAAAGGAACAAAAGAGGGACACTGGAAGACAACGCTTCCAATCAACTGTGGCCATGTCCTAGAGAGAGGAGAAAGGACCATGACCAGAGAGAGAAGGAAAACCTCAGAAACAAAACTAACTTTGGAAATTTGCTGGAATTTACATCCAAATGCAATTAAATTTCTTGGCTTCATTTTAGGCTTACCTAACAGAAGTTGAGCTAAAGAGCAGACCAAGCATTCCAAAATATTATACAATCTATTTCTTTTGTCTTTAAGATGCCCTCAAAAAAGACAGTGCAGAAGACAGGAAAGAGTAGATGGAATATCAGAAGAAACATAGTTTAATCACTTGAAAGTTATGTGTATTGATAAAGCTCCTACATCAAAAACATCATATTCTTCACGGTCCACAGCCTGGGTACAATACAGATTTCCAGTGTCTCTTTCTATGAAAAACAAATTTAAAGGTTCCTTGTCAACTCCACGCCCACTTATTGAATAGAAGATGGTATAGTTCTGAGCAGCATCAGATTGAACCTAAAAGGAAAAAGCACATGCAAAAAATTTTTCATTAAAATGCTGTTTTTTAAATACAACTTATATGTTTACATTTTTTTATTTTAAAGAAATTATTTTAAGAATAATCACCTTTGTCATGTCACCAACCTGCAAAATGGTAACAAATTATGATAATTTGGCAAAAGATTTTTTAAAAGCTCCCAAATTTAATGAAGACAATGTTCAACATAAATAGTAACCAAAGAGAACCTAATTGAAAACAAAAAGGCATAGTTTCCCATCTAGTGATTTGGCAAAGGTAGAAAAAAACAATACTACCCATTGTGGGCAGGGATGAGGCAAACAGGGACTCTCATATCCTGATGAAAGGAATGTCAATTGGAATGTTTCTTAGGGAGATGAATTAACAAAACTGAAAAGAATGACAATAAACAGAGAAGACTCTTCCTGGCAAAGGAAACAGGAAGTGCAAAGTGATCAGACCAGGGCTATGTCTGGAGTGTTCAAGGAAGGCATTGTGATTGGAGTAGAGAGGACAAGGGCAAAGAAAGTTGTAAATGACGATGAATGCAGTAACAGGGCAATGGCATATAAGAGATTCCAAGGATGTTGGCTGCTTCTTGGAGTCAGACTGAGAGCCATTGGAGAATTTAGATAATAGTAATATCCAATTTCTGGAGTTCTGGTAGCTCAGTGGTAAAGAAATCCCCTGCCAATGCAGGAGATGCGAGTTCCATCCCTGGGTCAGGAAGATTCCCTGGAGAAGAAAATGGCAGCCCACTCCAGTATTCTTGCCTGGGAAATCTCATCTCATGGGCAGAGAAAGCTGCAAGGTGACAATCCATGGCATCTCACAGAGTCGGACACAACTAAGCGACTAAACAACAATATCCAATTTATATTTTAGAAGGCTAATTCTTCCTGTTCTGTTAAGATTAGGCTTGGGTGAGAAGTAAACGAAGAAACAGGAAGGCCATTTAAGTTACTGCTTAAAAAAAAAGTTACTGTAAGAATTCAGGAGAGAGAATTGTTTGTTAGACTGGCATGGCAGCAGCAGCAGTTGTGAAAAGCAGTTAGATTCTGGATCGAATTTGACGAGGCAGCCAGCAGGATTTGACAATGGATTGGCTGTGTGGTGTGAAGGCTGAAGTCAGGGATGTCACTAAGTTAGAGGATGCTAGTATTTCCCGATGTATATTCTACCCATCTTCCTTAAAGTTAGAACTTACAGCTGAGCATAAGATGGTCCAGAAGAAAGATTTTTCTATCTCCCTTGCAATTAGGTATGATCATGCAAAAAGGGATCAATGGGATTTAGCAAAAGAAATAATATTCGGCTAGCCAAAAATGTTTGTTAGGGTTTTCTGTAACATCTCATGGAAAACCTCAAATGAACTTTTGGCCAACCCAACACAGGTGAGATTCAGACTGTGCTCTAGAAAAGTGGAGGTGTGCGTTCCGTCATTTGGACAGAAGGATGAGCCATCTTGAACCTGAGAGGATGGCCAAACTTAAAAAGGAAGAAGCCTGGGTCTCTGGTGATTTCTCAAATTAGAATCTCTTCACTGGATCACACTTTGACATGAAATGACTAAATCTCTGTCATACTTTATCCCCTATAATTTAAGATCTTAGTAAAATGCAGCTAGATTCTTATCCTATAATAATAAAGGAATTACAATTTTAATTGTAAAGAATGGTTGGATATGGTAAATTGGGACTCAACATCTATTTCATCTGGAGAAGGAAATGGCAACCCACTCCAATATTCTTGCCTGGAAAATCCCATGGACAGAGGAGCCTGGCGGGCTGCAGTCACGGGTCTCACAGAGTGGGACACAACTGAAGTGACTTGGCACGAACACAGTAAATTCCTATCTATTAATTCCTTAAGGAGAATATGCTCTCCACAATAAAACCTTACCAAACAGAGTCTATTGTGGTAACAACTGAAAGGATGGAGCTGCCATTAATTGACATGGGAGGACATTTTTTATAAGAAAATCCAAATGTTTGATTTCTATATGTGAAGTTTGACGTGTCTACTTAACTTACAGGTGGAAATCTTAATTAGGCATTTTGGGCTAGAGATAATGAAATTTTAAGTTTCCAGTGTATAAGAAGTACTTAAAGCAATGAAGCTGGATGAGATCACAGAGAACATGAATATAAATAAACATGAGACAAGGTTCATAGGTGAGCTCTCCAAAGTTTAAGACTGAGGGGTTGGGCTGGTGGGGAATAGGGGGAAGTAGAAGTGAGGATGAACTAGCAAGACATTCTAAGAAGGAGGGGCCAGCGAAGAAAGTGGAAAACTAGGTAAATGTTGTCCTGAATGAAGAAAGGGAGAGGTCAGCTAAGTCAAATGCACACACACATCAAGGAAATGAGGATTGAGAGGTGGTGACCGGTTTAACAGTACTAAAGCTGTAATTACCTCTGATCAGTATAACTTTGGTAATCAGAAATCAGTTTCTTAATAGGCCTCATCAGTGCTTAAAGTACAATTACCTAAAAGAAGAAACAAAGGGACAGCACTGGGTAGAGTTTTCTATAAGCGAGAAAGACATCGGAAGCATAGTTAAAAACGTAAATAAGTAGGACCCAGGGGGCACCATTAGCATTAAACATTGAAGGGAGTAATAGACACTTAAAGGAAAAAGGCAAGCTCCACACCATAGCTCCGCCTCAGTCATTATTTTCATTGCATACTTATTATTTATTTTCATTTATGAAAAGTAAATCTGACCCTGCTTTAAAAAGACTTGTTTTTAGGAAGAAGTTAAACTACCCAGCAGACCACACTGGCCCATTTCAGTTGGACCCTACCTGCCCTTCTGCCCCATCTCCCTGTTCCACTCCCATTATACACAGGAAGACTAAGCTCTTGAGAGCTCCTATGAGGAACCATGCTTGCTTTCACTTCTGTCCCTCTTTCTTCTTCTGCAACAATTTACCTGCATGACGACTCTCCCATCCTTCAGCAATGAGCTTAGTTGCCTCCCCCTCTAAGTCTTCTTTTGTTTTTTACCACTTGTCATCTCAGGACATGGTACTCACCCCATGAATTCTCAGATCACCCCAATCCATTCCCATCTCAGCGCTTATCACTTAATGTTACAATCATCTGCCTACTTCAATTGCACTCATCTCACACGCTAGTAAAGTAATGCTCAAAATTCTCCAAGCCAGGCTTCAGCAATATGCGAACTGCGAACTTCCTGATGTTCAAGCTGGTTTTAGAAAAGGCAGAGGAACCAGAGATCAAATTGCCAACATCCGCTGGATCATGGAAAAAGCAAGAGAGTTCCAGAAAAACATCTATTTCTGCTTTCTTGACTATGCCAAAGCCTTTGACTGTGTGGATCACAATAAACTGTGGAAAATTCTGAAAGAGATGGGACTACCAGACCACCTGATCTGCCTCTTGAGAAATTTGTATGCAGGTCAGGAAGCAACAGTTAGAACTGGACATGGAACAACAGACTGGTTCCAAATAGGAAAAGGAGTATGTCAAGGCTGTATATTGTCACCCTGCTTATTTAACTTCTATGCAGAGTACATCATGAGAAACGCTGGACTGGAAGAAGCACAAGCTGGAATCAAGATTGCCGGGAGAAATCTCAATAACCTCAGATATGCAGATGACACCACCCTTATGGCAGAAAGTGAAGAGGAACTCAAAAGCCTCTGAAAGTGAAAGTGAAGAGTGAAAAAGTTGGCTTAAAGCTCAACATTCAGAAAACGAAGATCATGGCATCTGGTCCCATCACTTCATGGGAAATAGATGGGCAAACAGTGGAAACAGTGTCAGACTTTATTTTTTGGGGCTCCAAAATCAGTGCAAATGGTGACTGCAGCCATGAAATTAAAAGATGCTTACTCCTTAGAAGGAAAGTTATGACCAACCTAGATAGCATATGGAAAAGCAGAGACATTACTTTGCCAACAAAGGTTCGTCTAGTAAAGGCTATGGTTTTTCCTGTGGTCATGTATGGATGTGAGAGTTGGACTGTGAAGAAGGCTGAGTGCCAAAGAATTGATGCTTTTGAAGTGTGATGTTGGAGAAGACTCTTGAGAGTCCCTTGGACTGCAAGGAGATCCAACCAGTCCATTCTGAAGGAGATCAGCCCTGGGATTTCTTTGGAAGGAATGATGCTCAAGCTGAAACTCCAATACTTTGGCCACCTCATGCAAAGAGTTGACTCATTGGAAAAGACTGATGTTGGGAGGGATTGGGGGCAGAAGGAGAAGGGGATGACAGAGGATGAGATGGCTGGATGGCATCACTGACTCGATGGACATGAGTCTGAGTGAACTCCGGGAGTTGGTGATGCACAGGGAGGCCTGGTGTGCTGGGATTCATGGGGTTGCAAAGAGTCGGACATGACTGAGTAACTGAACTGAACTGAACTGATCTTCCTCACTAGATTAATAAACTATATAAGAGCAAGTGTTAGTCACTCAGTCATATACAACTCTTTGCGACCCCATGAACTGTATAGCCCTCTAGGCTCTTCTGTCCATGGGATTCTCCAGACAAGGATACTGGAGTAGGTAGCCATTCCCTTCTCCAAGGGATCTCCCTGACCCACGTAGGGATCAAACCCACGTCTCCTACACTGCAGACTGATTCTTTACTGTCTGAGCCACCAGGGAAGGTCATGAGAGCAAAGGCCATGCCATGCTAAGTCACTTCAGTTGTGTCCAACTCTGTGTGACCCTGTGGACTGTAGCCCACTAGGCTCCTCTGTCCATGGGATTCTCCAGGCAAGAATACTGGAATGGGTTGTCAAGCCCTTCTCCAAGGGATCTTCCCAACCCAAGGATCAAACCCATATCTCTTAACTCTCCTGCACTGGCAGGCAGTTTCTTTACTTCTAGCACCACCTGGGAAGCCCAAATGACTAAATGTATTTCTAGCTTAAGTACTCGGAGCAGTACTTTCGACAGGACAGAGTAGGTGCTCAATAGCCAGCTGCTAAATGAATGAATTAACTAATAAAGATCATTTAATGGCTATAGAGTCTACCATATTATAATTATTAGTTTTTAGTGATGTTCTAGTTTTTCTCATTATTAATTTTTTAGTGATTTTATTCTTCATCAATATCTTCAAATCTGTTGATTTTTAAATGCTTAAAGAATTATTAAAACATGAACAAAACAGACTCTTGGAACTAAAGCAATCCCAGTCAGAAGGAATGGAAAACCTACTTGTTGAAGGAACAAGGGGAAAGGTCCCAGGGAATTCTCCTGCATCGAGCAGGGAATAGGCGCCCATCTCCTTTTGGAACGCCTGAGAACAGTTTCTTTAGTGTGTCTTTTCTTCAATACCTGAATCAAGAGAAAGACAATTAATAATTTTAAACAAAAAGCATCACAGCCTACTTCATTGTAAAACAGTAGATGGACCAGTCTCCAACATGTCCATGCTGAACCTAAAGACTAGATAATATGGTCTTCTCTGAATTAGGTTAAAAAAAATGTAACCAGACTTTAACAGTTTCGTGAACCAAAGAAATTCACTTTGTATACATTTCTATATTAATCCTGACCAAACTTTCAGATTAGGAAAATCATCACTGTACTTTCAGTTCTTTCTGTTCTGTCCCAAAATGAAACAGAGAATGCATCCTCTTTCTAACAAGCTATAGACAGCTCTTACTTGTTCTTTCTGCTAAAACCTCATACTCTCAAGTGAACCAGAGTGAGATCATGCATTTTCTTCATTGCCTGAACACTCTAACTCCACTGTCCAATCAGGAAGCCACAAGCCACATGTGACCATTTAAGTTAATTAGAATTAAGTAAAATATATATTCCATCCTTCAGTTGCACTAGTCACATGATAATTGTCAGGAGTCATTAATTAATTAATGTTGGGTGACCATATCACACAGTGCAGATTATAGAACATTCCCATCATTGTTGAAAGTTCTATTGGAGTTTTTAGTGATTTCCATTTCACTTCATGGTATAGTAAGGAAGATGTGGTATTTCCTGATAATTAGCGATACATTAAGCAATTATTAAAGTGATAAGCAGAAATTTATTAATTTAAGTGACTTTTTCATTAATATAATACACTTCACACTGATTAGTTGTAATTCACTACGGCCTTTCTCTTGATGTAGAATCTAGAATTACAGTGAATAATCACTGGGTAATGGCTAATACCGTGCAGACACATACATACTACAGGATTTCCATCCTATTTTAACATCAGAATGACTGTGGCACTTGAAATCAACCCCTTATTCACTGGGAACTACTGCGCTTAGCCTTAATTTAAAATGCACCTATTGACTCTGGGTCAGGGGTGACTGAGCAGTAGTAACAGAGGTAACAAAAGGGATTGACTCACGTCCTTAAGCAACTATGCAAAGAGCACTAATAAAAAATTACCAATGCCACAACAGAGGGATTACCAACTGACACAGGCAGGCAAAAGCAAGCAGACTTTGGAGGTGGAAGTAGCCTTCACAGAGAGGTGCCATTAGATCTAATAAAGCTAGATCCAAAGTCAATGTCTAACCAATGTCGAGAGGGGAAGAGGAGGGAGAAAAGGAGACAGGGAGGAAGGAAAAGCAAGCAGAAAGGGGAAAAAAAGAAGAGGAAAATAAATCTTATTTATCCTTTTCTTTGCAATTTTTAATGAGAGCATTTAAATGAGAAGAAAAACACGCCTGAAAATATCAATGGACTTTGAATACCTTCTTCTGATATTCCAGGAGCACAAGAATCTCTTTCTGTGTCTGTTTCTTTGTGTCAGACAGCCGTATGGTGAAAGATCTTTTCTTATCAGACAACACAACAGCGTGGGCTGTGTATACTGACCCATCTTCTAGAACTCTGAAATCAGGATCACTGGACTGGATGTGGTCTACAGACCCAAGGCACTCTTTCAAATTAACTGCAAGAAAGAATTTTCAAAAGTAAGAAACACATGCAAAAAAGGCGGGGGGGGGGGGGGGGGGAAATATTCTAATAATGTATACAATCTTCTTCAAAACCCTGAAGTGGAATGAAATGAACCAATCAGTCTGCCTTTAGCAAATATCTTAGCCAGCCTCTTTACATGTATTTTTAAAAAGTGATCATTCTTCTTCTGCTAAAAATGATAATTCTGGATTGCAAATTTGTTTTAAAAAGGTACTTAAAACTTTTATATTCTTCTAAAAAGGCGTATGAAAATGATCCTCCTATTGGAGACAGATGCATGTTGCAATCAGGACAAAGCTGAACTACACACCCACACACACACACACCTGGATAAACAAACAGAAGAGTTTTTCTTAACAATAGAGTAAGTCTTCTAAGATACACCTGTCTTCAGCCAGAAAGTATACACATGAACCCAAAGAGTGACAGAGTATATGAGTTTGGCAAACAGTCAAATAAGAAAAATCTTTAAATTCTTCCTGCCCCACCCCAACCTCACTAACTCCCCTGGGGACCACCCTTCTCTTTGTGTTGCTGTTTCTTTCTTTCTGGGGCTTCCTACTGAAATTCTAAAATTCTTCTCTCCCTGGGAATTTTCCCAAGTGCAAAGTTATAAAATACAAGTCTCATACCAGTGTTTCAATACTATATCTAAAAGTATCAAATGCATCCCATTCTTCCACTTATCTACCTTTACAGAAACCAAACTGATAGCCTAATACCCACCTAAGTAATATCCTCTCAAAGAATTCATATGTTACCCATGTGTAGTGTTTTCACTTTAATTCAAATCTGTCACAGAGGAAAACGTTAAGTCAAAAAAAACAAAAACTAAACATCTTTAGAAGTGATGATATATTTTTACCAGAGTGATAACCTCTGGTCCATTTCCCTAGAGGAACACCCCTGACCTTTCTTTACATCCTTTCTTTTCTTCCTTCCCAGGAATGGGACACTTTTTGAAAAAGTAAATTTGGTATCTCTGGGACAAGCTGTATCTCTCAATATTTCCTGTACCATGGAGAAATTTCATCTGAACAGAGCTGCCTGGCTGTTGGGAAAGTTTGAGGTTCCCCAACTTATCATTGGGCAAATGACTGATTAAACCCAATTTTGAAAGGAACAGCACACCATATTATATTTCCCACTGCAGCCATAGCATGGATAAAAATTCTGCTCCGACTCTCTGAGCTCCTTACCTATGTCTCTCAAATGCTTGGAATCCTGGAGTAAGGAAAGTGCTACATTCTACATATAATTATTTACATAATTTTTATTGTTAAAACATAAATGACTACAAAAGTATGGATTAGAACATTTGTCTTAGAATCGATGACAGAATTCTATAGAGTTATAAAGAACAGAACGTATATTTTAATATATCTTGAATTATATCTAATTATATATACGTTCAGGCTAATTCCAAAAGCAAACATTGGATAGTATGCTCTTTCCAGCATAAGTAAATTACATTTCTGTTTTAAAAACATTGTTTTGAAAGTGCTCACCTCTGCCAATCATTTTGTCTGCCTCTAGTTTGGAAGGTATATTAAATATCTCCTTTTTGCAGGCTTCACAAGCAAAACTGAAGACCTAAAGGAAAAAATGGTCACATTAATACAGTATAGAATAGAGAACAAAGTTTTAGATATGCAAAATAAATAAGTCCTAGAGATCTACTGTATAGCATAGTGCCTACAGTTAACAATACTGTATTGTATACTAAAATTTTTGCTAAGAGGATAAAACTTAAGCGTTCTTACCAAAATAAAATAATAACAATAAGTGAAGAAGGCAAGAGAAAACTTGAAGGTGATGGATATGCTTATGGCATGGAGTGTGATGATCCTGCAGCTACATACTTATCACCAAGCTCATCAAGTGGTGTGCTTTGATATGCATGGCTTTTTGTGTGTCCATTTCACCCCAGTAAAGTAGGTTTGGTTTTTTTTTTTTTTTAAAAAAAGAATTAAGAACAAAGCCATATGATCATCTCAATAGGTGCAAGCAATTTACAAAATCCAACACTGATTTACAATTAAAATTTTCCAACAAACTAGGAATAGAAGAGAAGTTGCTCAACATGATAAAGAGCATCTAAGAAAAACATCATGATTAACAGAGAAAGACTGAATGCTTTCCTCTGACAGAAGGAACAAGACAATGATACCTGCTCTCATCACTTCTATCCAATCTTGTACTGGCGCTTCTAGCTTCTAGCCAGGGCAGTCACACACACACACACACACACACACACACACACACACACACACAATAAAAGGCATCCAGATTGGGAAAGAAGAAGCAAAATAGTTTCAATTTTCAAATAATATGATCTTGTATTACACATAGAAAATCCTAAGGAATCCACTAAAAGACTATCAAAAATAATAAACAGTTTCAGCAAGGTTGCAGAATACAAGGTTAATACAAAAAAACTGATTGCATCCCTGTCCACTAGCAATGTAAAGAATCTGAAACCAAAAGCAAGTGAACAATTTCATTTACAATAGAAAACCCATCTTCATAGGTCAAAACACATATTTCCAAAATTAATCTGGCAGATTCAAGGCACTCCCTATCAAAACCCCAAATAGTTTTTTTTTGCAGAAATTGAAAATCAATCCTTGAGAAAATGCAGGGCACTGAAAGACCCAAATTAACTTGAAAAAGAACAAAGTTGAAAATTTTCCCAATTTCAAAACTTACTACAAAAATACAATAATCAAGGCAGAGTGGTACTAGCATAAGGATAAACATATAGATGAATGGAATAGAACTCAAATTCCATAAACAGGCCTTTATGTTCTTAAAAGTACATTATTGGTCTGGTTTGCTGCCATTTATTTTAATATTTAAAATACATGATCATAAGAGAGATCAGGCTTCTACTTTTTCTTCATACCGTCTTCATAAAATGAGTTAGGGAGAGTTCCATTTTTTTTTCCTATTCTTTGAAACAATTTATAAAAGGTAGAGGTTATCTGTTCCATATATTTATGGAAGAATTCACCTGTCACACAGGTCTAGGCTTGATATGAGGGTGTGTGTAAGTGGAGACATTTATTTGGCTTCTAATTCAGTGTCTTTATAAGTCTATTTAGATTTTGTACACCTCCTTAAATGTTGGCAATTTGTACCTTGTAGAAAATTGCCCAGTTTTTGTCTTTTTTCAGATTAACTAGAATAATATATAAATATTATTATTTATTTTTTAAGACTTCTATCCTCTCCATAAATGTGTCTGTTTTTATTCCTAATATTGTTTTATCTATGCCTTTTCTATTTTTCACTTGTGCAATTGCAGCAGGTTTGTCTGTACTTTCAAATAATAGTGTTTGGTTTTGTTAATCCTCTATATTGTTCATTTCATTTTTTAAAAAACTGTCCCTCTTAAGATATATTCTAATTAAGGAAGGAAGGGGGCTAAAGCCTCTTGATGAGGTGAGTGGAGAGTGAGGCTACACTTGTATTTTAATAAAAAATAAAAGGGACACTAGGGCACTTGCCTTAAAGTTATAGTTTGCCTTAAACTTATAGAAATAAAACATTACTATTATTTTCAAAGTTCCTATTTAACTCTCCCCAGTTTCATTTTCTTCCCTGACTGGGGGGGAGCCTCTCCAAATTCAAGTAAGCTCTAACGGATGATTTTTTTTCTTGGTAAATCATTTACTTCCCCATTTCCGCTTAATTTATCCCATGTGTATGTACCCCTAAAGAAGACTGGTTCATTTTATCAATTTTAAGCTTTACATATATATAGTCATATGCTAATTGTAAGCAACTTGATTTATTTCCATGAAGCAGGTCATTTGTCTTTGTCTTTGTATAATAAACATCACTGGAAATGATATACAATAAATTCAAGGTGAAAAGTATCTTATAAAGGAAAATGCTATTTTAACTCCTTTTGACTAGCCCTTTTAGCAAATGATATATTAACCATGTCCAAGTACATACCATTTATAATATAAAATAGATAAAGTAGATGAGCAGACAGAAGTATCACCAACCAATTCAGAAAGAGAGTAGTTCCTTGCGGAGCAGAATACCAACAAGGTTGGCAAGAAGGGTGAAAAAAATGAGTTTTGCCTGGCGTATATTAAATTTTATATTCCTGTGGGAAATCTAGTGTAAGCAGAGTGGCTTCCCTGATGCTCAGTGGTAAAGAATTCACCTGTAATGCTGGAGACTCAGGAGATGCGGGTTCAATCCCTGGGTCAGGAAAACTCCCCCTAGAGGAAACGTCAATCCACTCCAGTATTCTTGCCTAGAGGATCCCATGGACAGAGGAGCCTGGTGGGCTACAGCCCAAAGGATCACAAAGAGTCTGACATGACTGAACACACACACACACGGGAAATCTAAGGAGAAATGTCCAGAAGACAACTGGATAGATAGACCTATACTTAAGGGCAACTCAAGGCCAGATATACAAATCGGGGAGTCAGCAGTAGCTGGAGAGTGGTTGAAATTATGGCACGAATTGGATTTCTGGGGAGAGAGTGAGTGAAAGTCACTCAGTCATGTCCAACTCTGCAACACCATGGACTATACAGTCCATGGAATTCTCCAGGCCAGAATACTGGAGTGGATAGCCTTTCCCTTCTTCAGGGTATCTTCCCAACCCAGGGATCAAACACAGGTCTCCTGCATTGCAGGCGGATTCTTTACCAGCTGAGCCACAAGGGAAACCCAAGAATACTGGAGTGGGTAGCCTATCCCCTCTCCAGGGGATCTTACTGACCCAGGAATCCAACTGGGGTTTCCTATATTGCAGGCAGATTTTTTTCACCATTTGAGCTATCAAGAATGCCCTAATATATGGCACCCCACCCCAGTACTTTTGCCTGGAAAATCCCATGGACGGGGGATCCTGGTAGGCTCCAGTCCATGGGGTCACTGGGAGTCGGACAGGACTGGGCGACTTCACTTTCACTTTTCACTTTCATGCATTGGAGAAGGAAATGGCAACCCACTCCAGTGTTCTTGCCTGGAGAATCCCAGGGACGGGGGAGCCTGGTGGGCTTCCGTCTGTGGGGTCGCACAGAGTCGGACACGACTGAAGCGACTTAGCAGCAGCAGCATTGCAAAGGATGATATTCACATATAAATTTCACTTATGCTATGTTTCCTGAAATATAAAGAAATGTAATGCTATGTTAGTGAGACTTGGATATATTACTGAAAATAAAGTAGAAAAAAAATAATAAAATCACCATTAGATGACAAAATTTAAAGGTATTTTAAGAATAACTGGTGACTGCCCAATGAAAAATACAAGATACAAAAAAAAATTTTGTTAATATTAATGAATTCTGGATTAACTGAGTTATAAAAGAATTCCTTTTAATGAGGAACACTCTAGAACAACTTTAAATATCTGATTGATAGAACCTAGTGTTGTAAGCAACTTTAAATTAAAATGTAACAAATTAAGGTTTTTTTAAAAAAATGATAATATAAAGTATTGTCTATGCTGCTGCTGCTGCTGCTGCTGCTAAGTCACTTCAGTCGTGTCTGACTCTGTGCGACCCCATAGATGGCAGCCCACCAGGCTCCCCCGTCCCCGGGATTCTCCAGGCAAGAACACTGGAGTGGGTTGCCCTTTCCTTCTCCAGTTGTCTATGCTAGTTTGGGAAAAATAAGTTGCTTTGTTTCATTCCACAGTATTGTCCAAATTCAATTAATCGTATCATAGAAAGCTTATCATACAAACCATCAAATCCTCACGGAACTGTCTAATGCCAAGAGAGAATGAAAACTAACGATGTATCTCCCAGTGTTTCACTTTTGTACTATTGCTCAATTTGAGAGTGAATGCACGAGGTACGCTCTCTAAAATGACACCTTTCTCAACAGAGGAAAAAGAAGCCAAAGAATAGGAGTTTATAGAATATCTGAAAATAAAGGATATCTCCTTGAGCATAAAGATCACAGAATTTTCAATTCATCATTTCTCCTGTGGACACTGGCTGTCTCCAAGAGAGAAATCTTACCTTTCAAACTCTTATCACCTTGTATTGTAAGATTTACCTTTCTATATCTCAAGGCTTTGATGAGTCTACTAAATTTCTTTCTATCCAAAGTCCTTAAGATGGGACCCTAAATGGGAAGTATAATTAGCCACAGGTCACCAGAGATACCATATATGGCATAGCAATTGTCACAAGGATTACAACAGGACCAAAAAATGTGCATGGCTTACACATATTTAGTGACTCAGAAAGTGCAGTAGAATATAGCTGTATCTCGTATGAACACCAATAACAATAACCTTCTTTGAAGAAGGTAAATAAAGATTCACTGATGTAAATAAATATAACTCTGACTTCTTAAGCACACAGTTTAGAAATAAGCTAGTTCTCCTCCTTTATTTGTCCTAAGCTTTTTTTTCCCACCAATGTAAAAGATAATAGAAAGTACTATACTCACTTTTATCTTAAAAAGGTGAATATATCAAATGTTATCAAGAACAGCAATAACCAAAAAGTCCGGGAAAGGAGTCATATTATAAATTCTGGGCAAAGCCACAACACACATAGATTGTCAGCACAGGTTGCAGGTAGAATTCCACATATTTCAAGGGGGGAAAGTATGTTATAAAGGAAAATGCTATTTTAATTCCTTTTGAAGAGCCCTTTTAGCAAATGATAGGTTAACCATGTCCAAGTACATACCATTTATAATATAGAATAGAAAATGTAATTCCCAAAGTGGATTTGATATGGCAAACAACATTAAACACACATGTAAAAGGATCTCATTATTTATAATAGAGCACAAGACATCTGAACAACTGAGCTAATGCGAATTAGTTTTCACCATTCCTAACAATTTGTGTTGCATTAAAAGGAGAAACATTTTAAGAGACAGTTCTTTCAGTAGTAATAGGAAGATCTGACATGGTTCTTTTCTAGATTCTCCCTCTCCTTTCTTCCCTTCCCCTCCCCCCTTTCTTTGTTTATGTGTAAGGAAACATGATTCGGAGAAGGCAATGGCACCCCACTCCAGTACTCTTGCCTGGAAAATCCCATGGATGGAGGAGCCTGGTGGGCTGCAGTCCATGGGGTCGCTAAGAGTCGGACACGACTGAGCGACTTCACTTTCACTTTCTAAGGAAACATGATTAGGATTTGCAGTTAATTGTAGCAGTTTAGGGGCTTCCATGGTGGCTCAGAAGGTAAAGAACCTATCTGCAATGCAGGGGACCTGGGTTCGATCCCTGGGTTGGGAAGATCCCCTGGAGAAGGGCAAGGCAACCCACTCCAATATTCTTGCCTGGAGAATCCCCATGGACAGAGAAGCCTGGTGGGCTCCAGTTCCTGGGGTCAAAGAGTTGGACACGACTGAGCCACTAAGCGCATTAAGTAGCAGTTTAGAGTACACACAAAGTATACTGAGGCTAGGAGGGTGGAACAGGGATGCAGATTCAGAAGAGAAAAGTGGAAAAGGGTAGATCCCACAAACTATGGGGTGGTTGCATGGGAAAGTGAACACATCAAAAGTTTCAGTTCTGTGTTAAAAACCTGCTTTGAAGGGTTCTCACTTTAAACAAGGGATTGTCTTTGAGAGCACCATTAAGGGTTCCATAAAATGAAAACTGCGTTTCCAAAATGCTATGCCCTTAAATATTAAACTGAAAAGTGGAGGAGAAGTCCTAGGAGTCAAAAGGAAATACAGACATAAGATGGTCAACAAGAATTCTCAGGACTTCCCTGGTGGTCCAGTGGTTAAGATTCCTCTTCCAATGCAGCCGGTGTGGGCTTCATCCCTGGTCAGGGGAGCCAAGATACCATTTAATCTAATCTTTAGGAAATCATTTTAAAAAATAATCCTGAACAAGAAAATTGTATACTAAAGCTGATGTTATCTCTATTTAGATATACAGGCACTTTCTTGTCTTGCCACACCCCAGCACCTGATCCACCACCCCCTGCCACCCAGACAGTTCCTCCCTCCCCTCCCCTCCAGCAGAATACACGGAAAATCTTGGGAACCCAGCACCTCCACAGTTTCTTCTCTCCGTTCCCAAATTCCTTTCTCAGAGAAACCACAGAACACTAAATTCATGCGTTTAAACAGATTAGCTGGAAGCGCTTTGAAATATATCAGAAAAGAACACACTCTGAGAGCAGTTCTCATGTGTAAAGAGCCCTGTCATCAGCTCTTTTTTTTTTTTTTTTTTTTGGAAATAGCTGCCAGGCAGATCGACGTGCCCATTTATGCGCTTTGTCCATAAATATATCTTAGATCATAGCTACCAATCCTTTATTCATAACTCGATGATTCAAACAGAGGACAAAGCTTGCACCCACTCGCCCTGCTTGGGGGCAGAAGAGCACTAAGAATCCAACTAACCTGAGTCGACCGGCTCCCGAGCCAGGCTGGTCCCTCTGCCACCCGACCTCATGCACGCCTAGAACGCAGTCCAGCGGGATCACACCATCAGGGTTCCCCACTTTTTGCTTTGTGTTTCCCGAGTTCGAGAATCGTCCCAAACTTCCTCTCCGGGGGAATCGCATCTTGGGTCTCAGGTATCCCAAGCACAAAAGACCCCAGGCTGGGCTCTAGGCTTGTGCTGTCCTCCTTGGACCCGGACAAAGTACCCCCCACCCCCACACTCCTACCCCAACATTCCTCTCAATCTGATTCTACCTGCTCTGCCCCACCCCACCACATTCCCCCATCACACCACCGAACCCCAAACTCCAACCCTAATTCAGCCGTCCACCCTCTGATGCCCCAGGTACACTCTGCCCCCCGCCGGGTGGCTCACAGGGATGGACCACTCCGGTGAATTACTGAATAGCCATCAAACGAGGCAAAATCTGGAAGCCGCTTTTCAGGGGTAACTCAACCCCGGGACCCAGGGACATCGCTTCAACCCCTTCACCCACCAGTGTCCCCATCCCAAGGGACCCTGGAGTAACTCACTCCGTGTCCGATTCTTTGCAACAAACGCCATGGACTGTAGCCCACAAGGCTCCTCTGTCCTTGGAATTCTCCAGGCAAGAATGCTGGAGTGGGTTGCCATTGCCTTCTCCAGGGGATTTTCCCGACCCTGGGATAGATTCCCGGGTCTTCTGCATTGCAGGCAGATTCTTTACCCGTCTGAGCCACCAGTAACGCCCTTTAATTCACTCAGGGATCCTGAGAAACCTAACCAAACACTCTTCTTCCCTCTCTACCCAAACCCACCCCCACCACCAAGAATACACCAAGGAGCCAAGAAAGGAGCGCGAACCCCAACCCCGGACCACTCGCGGCGGCGCAAAAGGGAACTCAGCGAAGCCAGAGCCCAGCCCCTGTTCAAACAATCGAATAAGTCCCAAATAAAAACCTCGGTCTGGGTGCGTCTCGCTAGGACGCGTTTTCTCTCCTCATCCCACCGAGCCTGAATTTGGCTCGTCCGTGCCCCGCAAGATTGAGCAGAGACGCGGATGTCCCCTTTTGGTCGTCTTCGCCCGCATCGGTCCCCCCAGCAGGACCACGGCCCATCCACCACCACCCCCTGCTCCATCCCGACTCTGGGTAGGTCCCACCCCACCAGGCTCCACTCACCACGAGGGTCAGGAGCAGTTGCCTGCAGAGGGCTCCGCGTAGGGAGCTCCGGGGCCGGGGCGCAGCCATCGGGGCGCGGGGCCCGGGAGGGGGAGGATGCGGACACCCGGCGGGATGCAGGAGACCAAAGGCCGCCGAGGTGCAGGGGCGCCGCGGGTGCGCTGCTCTCGGCTGCTTGTTAAGTCGCCCGGGCCTCTTTCAGGCTTGTCTTGCCCGAGAGCGTGTTCGCTGCTGAGACGGGGTTGGACTCTGGAGACGCCGAGCCGCCCCTCCTTGTTATTTCTCAAGTTTTATCACCGCGAGAGCCGCCGGGGGAGCTGCCCGAGCCTGCCCCTCGGCTTCTCGGCGGCCTGGCGGGGTGCTCGCTCACGGGAAAGCGGTCCAGGCCACCCCCTCTCGATCTGCTCTCCCACGCCCCGCACCCCGCGGCTGCCCCGCCTTCCGCCCAGACTCCTGGGGCGTCCTCCTCGCAGACGTCGCTCGGCGCATTCCCACTGCAGAACCCCAAACAGCCTTCAGGGATCCCTGCCCCAACACGGGCGCTCCTGGGTGCCAGGAACACTGTTGTCACTGGACAGGCGAATCCTCCCTCCAGCTTCTCATCAAACGCTGAGCGAAGTCTTAGTTAATGCAAAATATATGTATCTTCCCAAACTTGACTCCCTCGATAAGATAGAGGACGGAGTAGAAATTATCGCCAGTGGCACAAATAAGCTGACACTGGGTACATCAGAAATTGAAAGCAAATAAAGGAAATGCTGACATCTCACCATTTTCACGCACCCCAAATGTGAGGGATTAAGCTCAGAGCTTTCATGTCCTGCTGATGGTGCGGCCTTATTTGAACCTTGTAAGAAAGAATTTGTTCTTCTTATATGAAACTATTGATTTGAGGAATTACCTGGTAATTGTACTAAGATGCAGTTTTTCGGTTGGTGGTCAAAGAAAAATTCACCACACAAAAGCTTCTAGTCTAAAATGAGGCTTCCAGATTCAATATCATTTAACAAACGTTCATCAGGGCCAAGAGTTGCACAGGCACTGGAGGAAAGGCAACAACCCAGATCCCGCCCAAAACAATGCAAAGTCTAGAAGGGATTAAAGGTAATGATCATTGCCCAGTATGCTAAACCTTTTAATAAAGAGGTAGATTATAACATTAGAGTGTGCATGCCAAGTCACTTCAGTCATGTCCAATTCTTTGCAACCATATGGACTGTAGTCTGCCAGACTTCTCAACCCATGGAATTCTCCAGGCAAGAATACTGGAGTGGGTAGCCATTTCCTTCTCCTTTCTTGGGGATCTTTCCAATCCAGGGGTTGAACTGAGTCTCTTATGTCTCTTGCATTGGCAATCAGGTTCTTTACCACTAACACCACCTGAGAAGCACCCTAACATTGGGGCACATTCCTTTATTTCTCTCTAGACTGAGTATCATGTTCTCTAAGCCTCCACCTACTAGACTCAGGATGAACTCCTCTTGGACATGTATTGTTGCTTCTCAAAGTCTGTACACAAATTCCAAGGTCAGGATTCTCAGGCAATGCAGATTATTCAGAGAAGGCACTGTGACCTTCATTCATCCCATGCTGGTCACCCCCCAATAGGCTATTTGTCTAAGTCGTGGGTTTTCCTAAAGTCTTGGGCTTTCCTGAACAACTAGGCCTAAGCTCTCAGGATGCAGACACTAAGCTGAGTTTCCTAGTCCTGTCTCTGAGGAATCCAAGGCTCCCATGCACTCAACAGAGACTTTGTCTCACCTCTGGAGGCCTCTGGATGGAGGAGCTCTTCCAGTCTCAGAGAAAGTTCTCCACACTTCACTCCAACTATTTTCCTCTTCCATCCTCCGGACCTTCACCTTGACCATGACCTCAAGAGCGAGCCTCTCAAAGTGTTTTCTGGCCTCAGATAGACTTTAAAACATAAGCCTGGACCATAGCTCTCATCAGAAAGGAAATCTACTGGCCCCTTGATTTTTAACCCTCAGCCTCCAGGGCTGAATAATGCTTGAGATAAGAACCAACAGAGAAGAGGGGAAGGGTAGGAGCATGTTTGGGGTTAAGGCCATAGAAATAACCCTAACAGAACTCTGGAGAATCTTATGAGGGCTTCCCACATCAAGGAAACAGAAAGAAGTTTCTTCAGAACCATGGATGGAAGAACTCCTGAGCTGGGAATTAGGTTAGAAAGATAGTCTCCTAATAAACCAGGCTGAGGAGTTGAATTTCATCCCGGATGAGATGGAGAGCCAGCCACTCAGTCTGTAAAATGATCACTTTGGGTGAGTTAAGTGGGCTCACTAACTTCATTAATGAACCTCTTTCTGCCATTATATGGGTTTTCCTTGTTGTAGTTGTTCGGTTGCTAAGTCATGTCCAACTCTGTGACCCCATGGACTGTAGCCCCCCAGGCTTTCCTGTCCTTCACCATCTCCTGCAGTTTGCTCAAACTCATGTCCATTGAGTCAGTGATGCCATCCAACCATCTCATCCTCTGTTACCTACTTCTCCTCCTGCCCTCAATCTTTCCCAGCATCAGAGTCTTTCAGTACTTTCAGCTTTGTCCACTAGAGTCTGACCTGATTCCTACTCTCTTCTATGTGACTAAAACCACAAGATAACTATCATATACTGTATAATTAAGCCGATTGTTAAACCTACTGATTATATGACAGCTACTCTGAGCTTCCAAGGCTAGCTTCTACAAAATAAAAGTTATAGGGATTTATCCTAGAAATGCTGAAAGAAAGCATATGGGTGATATTTTCTATTTGTATTATAAAATTCTAGGTGCAATATGAATACCGAATAATTTCTATATGGAATATTAGTAACTATCTTGGAATTTCCTGTTTTGCTAAGGCATATATCTGTCCATCATGTGTATATTAGCCTAGTCCCAATAAAAAGCAATGCATTTTTATAATTTAGAAGTGAATCTTCATGGGCAGTTATGATTATAACATAACTATGACTTGAAGATAAATTGAAACTGCTTTTATTTTTCCTATGAAAATTATAATTGTAAATGAGATTATTGAAAATGTATTTAAAATATGAGCTTTGGTTTGAGTATGGTTAGAATCAGATGCCTTCTATAACAGCACTAATTTAAAATCATCACGAGACATTATAAACAGTAAAGAGTTATTCTGAAATATCTTTATTTCAATACTCTACCCCAAATTGCAAAGTCAGTTGGAAGTCACTACTAAAAGAATAATGTGCAAAAAATGGAAAAGAAATATTAGTTTTCCTTGTTATCTTCTTAATTTGTGGAGTGAGAGCAATAATTAAATAGATCAAAAATGGAAGGTGAGCTTATGCTAATATATAAAATGTCAGAGATCTAGATGAACTGTCAAATTTTTCAGTAGAAAGCAAATTTAAGATCATTAGGAAGAGTTCTCCATAGCTAAGAGAACTCTCTAGCCACAGAAAGGATAATGACCCTAGGAGCTGGGAGCTGACACCTGGCCCACTGAGAAGGCTGTCTTGCACAACTCCATGCCCATAGATGCTGGTTTCACACACCCACTCTTCTCAGTGGTTTAAATAGGCATGACACCCTGAATGTGGATCTCCTTACATATTCCTGTAAAACACGACCAGAACAACTGTATGATGGTTGGCACAAATTTGCTGGTAAGGGAAGAAATATTTAGGAAAAGCAGACAATAAAACTGAGTGAAAGTTTCACACTGAATAGTTCTGCTAGTGACACAAATGAGCTCTGCCCTGAAACATTAGCTCTGAGGCATTTGTAGAATATTGTTTAGGATAAATAGTCACTGTGATTAACAGTATCCAAGCAAATTGTTTATTGGCGCAACAATGAGGAATACTGAACAAATATGTATTCAAATGCCAGGAGCCTTCCCAGACTTTATTTTTAGAAATTAGCTCCCCAGGATTATCTCCCCTTAATGTGAGCTTCCCACGTGGTTCAGTGGTAAAGAATCCATCTGCTAGTATAGGACACATAGGAGATGTGGGTTCGATCCCTGTATCAGAAAGATCCTCTGGAGGAGGGCATGGCAACACACTCCAGTATTCTTGCCTGGAGAATCCCATGGATAGAGGAGCCTGGCAGGCTATGGTCCATGGGGTTGCAAAGAGTCGGGCATGACTGAGCACACAGGAATGCACCCCTTAATGTGTACACTTGCTGTTTTGGAGAAGGCTCCTCCCTGGTGCTTGGGAGCCGGACAGTCGGATCCTCTCATCCCCGCTGCCCCTCTCCTCCAAGAGTAATAAACTCTGCTACTGCCATGCCAGCCTCCAGGAGAGGACTCTGCTTTCCTGTTACCACATTTCCCAAAGTGTGACTGAAGTTCCTCCACTAAATTCCCAGAGCATCACTAAGAAGAGCTCGATTTTGGCAGTCTTTTAAAAAGACTACTGGAGACAGTTGAAGTCAAGAGTAAGCTATAATATTTCACTGCTGCTCAGGACAAGAGCCATCCCAGGGTCTCTGTCTGCCTTCCTCCCCTCCTGTCTTCCCCAAGGTAAGCCACCCCTCCAAGCTCTCCTTTCACCCCTACAGAAATGCTCCAGGAAGCAATGAAAACCTCAAAACTAGACCACAATGAGCCCTGGCCTTCCGGGGAACAGCAGTTTACCCTTTCTCATCTTTCTCATCTTTCTTAATCTTGAGGATTAATCTCTACAGAGAGTGATTGACAGTAGGACTATCCGTTTCTTCTCAGAGAAAATATTGCCCTCCACAGAGTGGAAAGTGTGAGCACAAGTGTGGCCTTTTGCTCTAACTTTGCATCAAACATACACAGTTTGAGCATCGGTACATCTTTCAAATTCAGAAATGTTCCATTTAAGCAACAACCTTGTCAATAGTTCAATCCAGATAGGGTGTGCCAGGTTCAGAAATGCTCCCTTTCAGTCTCTCCTTACTTAAGAAATGATTCAAGCCACTGTGACAATGGTTTTACTCTTCCTCCAGGGAAATCTTCAGAGGCCTTGACCAACAGCCTGTCTTCTGCAAACAGGCCTTTCAAGGAGAGAGGAGGAGTGGTCTCCTGATGACTTCACACCAGGCTGGAAGGAATAGGAATTTCCACACAGACAGCAACTCCATTGTGTGAGTGATGACTTCTTACAGTAACTGCAGGAACCCAGTGTAACAAAGCACTGTTACAGGGTGAACTTAGTTCCTCTCAGCTTAGAACCTTCCTATAATCCTTTGCTTCGTTCAGTGTGAAGATGTCCTCCCACTGGGTGAGGCTGTAGTTTCTCCTGTATGTTCTCATGATGCCAGAAGCTAACTGTGTGCTTCCGTTGTTCAGAGGGCGTTACTTGAGCTCCAAGGCTACAGGTGTGAACAGGCCACCTTACAGATCCCATGTGTCATTCACCTGATTCATTGCCCTGTCAGCCTTCTTTCTTCCCAGAAGTTTAGGAGGACCATCCCTCAAAATCAGCTGGGGGAAGGGGTGGACCCCCAGCTCAGGAAGCTCAGGAAGGAAGGAAGAAGCAGCTTTTGCCATCAATTCTCTATGGGTAGTCAATGATTTTGACTTTGTACTTCAGCAATTATTATTTATTGCTATTAATCATTTATTTTATTGATTATTCATTATCTACTCTTTAATGTCATTTACTCAAGATTTATTCTTCTTAGTTTTTTCTTTCTCTTTTCAGCCTGCTCAGTTTCCCAAGCCCTTCTGTATCCAGATGAGCAGTAGCTTTCCACCAGTTAGCTAGTGTTCACTGAACAGGCCAAAGCCAAGGTTCTTTTCTTACATTGTTTTCAAGGATCATAACTGCATTTGGCTTTCAGTGTTATAATAAGCTATATATTTTCCTAATTGACAAGTTCTAGTTTTAACTTGCAGGGCTTCCCAGACGGCTTAGTGGTAAAGAATTTGACTGCCAAGCAGGAGACACAGGTTTGATCCTTGGGCCAGGAAGATCTCCTGGAGAAGAAAATGGCTACCCACTCCCGTATACTTGCCTGAGAAATCCTATGGACAGAGGAGCCCGGCAGGCCACAGTCCGTGAGTTCACAAAAGAGCCGAACACAACTTATTGACTAAACAACAATATTCCCAAGATATCTGACACTAATGTCACCCGATATCAACTTTTCCTTTTCATTCAGCACACTGGGAATAAGGTTTTCTCTCTCCAGAGAGATATTGGAAAGTGATAAGCACACACATGTTCTTATGACATAATGTAAGATAAAGACATCTTATTTTCAGCCACATTCCTTTATCATAATATACAAAGTGTTCCCTGAGAACAGATGGTCTGAGCCCTGCTCTACTAGTCTCTCTCAGCAATAGTTTTCCAAACTTTTCTATTCAAAGAAGCAGGAGATTCTGTGTAATGGCAATTGGCCAGGAATATACCAGGTTTTTGTTTTTTTTTTTTCCCCCAAGTTTGTCCATGGCCCTCTAGCTTATTCTTCCCCTAATCCTTTCTTTTAATTTTGAACAAGTGGACGCAATGTTCTTTAGTTCACAGTAAACCTTTGTACTTGGCCATTGTTGAGACAAAATCAAAGAGACCTTTTTGGCAACAACATAGTATTAGTAAAATAAAAAAAATTCCCTCTAAAAATAATAGGGATCCAAGTCAGCCTGATCTGGGTACTCTAACCCCATCTATTTAGAGATTGTAACTGAAGTTTTTAAATTGCCTGTTAACTTATTTGACATAATTGTCCTGGGGTAGGTAGTTATTAAGTCTCTGGCCTCTCCATCTTGTGAACGTGTAAATTTTTAGAAAAGACTTTTCCTTTTACATCTAAATTACACAGGATAAAATTCATAGACATTAAGCATTCACTTCAGTAAGTTTTGACAAATATAAGTGTACAAGTTTTGACCAGGTATGCTGTGCCTAGTCACTCAGTCGTGTTGACTCTGCGACCCCATAGCCTGCCAGGCTCCTCTATCCATGGGGATTCTCCAGGGCAAGAAACTGGAGTGGGTTGCCATGCCCTCCTCTAGAGGATCTTCCCAAACTAGGGACAGAAACCTGACCGTGTATATATGTGTGTAAATATGCTATTAATACCATCATTTATGAATAAAGCTGCTGTGAACATGTGTAAGTCTTTTTGTAGGCATACAGTTTCATTTCTTTCCAGTATGTCCCCAGTAGTAGATTACCTAGGACGAAAGGCATCATGATGTTACTAAATTTGTACATGCCGAAAGTCGTGTACATCAACTTAAAAACAAATCCAGCGGAACCTCAAGTAGACTACCTTCAAATTTAGGAACATCATCACCAGGATCAGTAGTTCTTGCAGTGGTTTCTTTTGTTTCTGAGCACAGGCTCATGAGTACAAGGATTTCAGCAGTGGCAGCACGTGGGTGCAGTAGTTGTAGCATGTGGGATCTTCTCCAACCAGGGGTCAAGACCATGTCCCCTGCATTAGCAGGCAGATTCTTTACCGCTGGACCACCGTGGAAGTCGGGAATGTAGAGGCTCTTGACTCACTCTGAAATATGATGACAGATACAAAATCTAGGAAATGATGAGACTGATGTTGCAAGAATTCAGGTCTCTCAGTTTTCCTAAGATGCAAATTCCTAACCTCTTTTCATCTACAAGTAAATCATTTCCCCATTTTTTTAGCCCTCTTTTTAGCACTTATACACTCTATTTAATCAATACTTTAAAAGAAAGACTCATGTCTGCTTTTGTATCTTCATCAAGTTTTTTCATGGTGAGCATGGTGAAATATATTCTGGTTTCTGGTTCATTTATTACCTGGACTGTTGTTACCTATATTTTTTTATTCTTATTTTCAAAGTCTCTCCCTGGATTGCAGTCAATTATGGAAGAAATCTATATCAAGGAAGTATTTCCTCCACAGACTCATTTAGGTCTAGATGTTTCCTATCTTTGGTGAAATATTCATGACTACCAAGGTTCTCGGAGAAGGCAATGGCACTCCACTCCAGTACTCTTCCCATGGACAGAGGAGCCTGGTAGGCTGCAGTCCATGGGGTCGTGAAAAGTCCGATACGACTGAGCGACTTCACTTTCACTTTTCACTTTCATGCATTGAAGAAGGAAATGGCAACCCACTCTAGTGTTCTTGCCTGGAGAATACCAGGGACGGGGGAGCCTGATGGGCTGCTGTCCATTGGGTCGCACAGAGTTGGACACAACTGAAGCGACTTAGCAGCAACAGCAGCAGCAAGGTTCTAATGGCTCTGTTTTCCTATTTCAAGGCAAGAATATTTATTCTAACTCTTGGGGCTTGGAGTTTTAAGTGATTTCCAGTTTTTCAATTTATTAAGACTTTGCTTGCAATTGACACAATTCTCACCCTTTACTTAAACGCACGCAGCCATGGGGAAAAAGAAGAAAAAGATTAGGTATTTTTTGGTATTCATTTCACTTATACAACCAAAACTATCATGTGAGACTTTTTAACATCATAGCACAGTAAACACAGAGCAAAGATCGGTGTTTCCATTGCCTTCACACTAAGTACTGCAAGGCAGTATCAGGATATAACTTTCAAACCTATGGTTTGAAAAAAACCACAGGTCCCTTTGAGATACGTCTGCTCAGTTCTACCTGGATGTTAGGGGTTTTGTTTTTTTGTTTATTATTTATGTGTTTATTTATTTATATTTGGCTACATCGAGTCTCAATTGTGACGGGCAGGCTCAGCAGTTGTGGCATGTGGGCTCAGTTGCCCTGTGGCATGTGGGATCTTAACTCCCTGATGTCAGGGATCAAACTGGCATCCCATGCATTGGGGGGCTGATTCATAACCACTGAATCACCAGTAAAGTCCTTTTGGTTTTGGGGTTTTTTTACATTTGGGGGATTATTTTTCTTTTTTATTAATTATATTTATTTTTAATTGATTGATAATTATTTTATAATATTGGTTTGATTTCTATCATACATCGACATGAATTAGCCATAGGTGTATATAGCCATAGATATACAAAACCCTCCCCTTGGGTTTTGTAATTTAAAAAATCTCTTACTTTGGCTCATGGCTTGCCTACTTTTTTGCTTTTCCATTCCACATTCCAGAGTCTTAAGTGGGACAATAAAAATAGAAGTGTTCTCTAAGTGCATATAATTGACAGTGACGAAGGCATGCTTCCTGAAACCATAAGCTTTCTGCCACTCCTTTTTAGGAAGACCAAAAGCCTTAATACCCAAGCTAGTTTAAATATCCTGGGAAATGGGTATTTTATACAGGTCATCTAGACAGATTCATATATGGATGTGAGAGTTGGACTGTGAAGAAAGCTGAGCACCGAAGAATTGATGCTTTTGAACTGTGGTGTTGGAGAAGACTCTTGAGAGTCCCTTGGACTGCAAGGAGATCCAACCAGTTCATTCTGAAGGAGATCAGCCCTGGGTGTTCTTTGGAAGGACTGATGCTCAAGCTGAAACTCCAGTACTTTGGCCACCTCATGCGAAGAGTTGACTCATTGGAAAAGACTCTGATGCTGGGAGGGACTGGGGGCAGGATGAAAAGGGGATGACAGAGGATGAGATGGCTGGATGGCATCACCGACTTAATGGACACTGAGTTTGAGTGAACTCCGGGAGCTGGTGACGTACAGGGAGGCCTGGCGTGCTGCGATTCATGGGGTCACAAAGAGTCAGACATGACTGAGTGACTGAACTGAGACAGATTTACCGAGATGTGAGCTTGGAGATCTGAATGATAAAGGGGACCAGTAATCTGGAAGAAAAGCATCCCAGTCTGAGAGAATATAGAGTGCAAAAACCCTGGATATCAAGAACAAGTTTGTTCCGAGAACATAGAGACACCAACAGGTGCTGGAGAGGAATGAAGTCTGTTGGCACATAACGTAGTAAAAAGGAAGCAACAAAGGAAAAAAAAAACTCATAAGCCCTGTTAAAGAGTTTAGGTTTTATTTTAAATTTTATCTGCTCATTAAAATGTATAGAAACCTCTTGAAAAAAAAAAAAAAAGGTATAGGAAGATTTTTGGGTAATGGTGTGGGAGGGAGGCATGGTCTGATATATGCATTTTATAAATCAATTATGGCTGCTGTAAGAAACTAGTGATGAAATTTAGATTTGTGATATAACTTGAAATTAGACCTCGTAGGAGTCATCAATAGATTGGAGATGGGATGTGAGAGAAAGAGAAGATTCAAAAGTGTCAGACAAGGGCTTTGGACTAAGCAGCAGTATGAACACAATAAATAAATGAATGAAGGAAATGGGACAGAATTTGGCTTAAGATACGAAGGGTTTTATTTGGATGTGGACACATTTGGAGGTGTAAAGTTTGAGGCAGGTATGTGGAGCTGTCAGTCTAAGCAATTTGAAATTGGGTTCTAAAATGTTCTGTGGGACTCAGTCTTCTCCAACAACATCATTCAGGTCTCTGTTACGTAGGTTTTTCTATGAACGGGGACAGAAAAAAAAAAATGAGGCAATAGCTGAAGAACAACTTGAGGTAAATAAGTTGTATTCACATGAAAGAAGCAAATTGCAGAGTGGTTAAGAACGTAGATTCTGGAGTCAGATTGTTTAGTCTAGTTCTATCACATCCTAGTACCACTACCCTGAGTAGTTATTTAACATTTCTGTCTCACTTTTCTCATCCATAAAATGGGAATAATAATAGTTCCTAATTTGAATAAGTGTAAAAATAATTAATATATGTAAAGTCTTTACAGTATAGCACATAAAAACTACTATATCCATGCTGTTACTTCCATTAAGCATTTTTATTTATGATCCAGGAAAAAAAATCCAGGAAATGATCCAGGCCAGAACAGATTGTAGATAATGCAGGAGAGGTTTGGGCTTCCCCAGTGACTCAACAGGCAAAGAATCTGCTTGCAATGCAGGAGACATAGGAGGCTCGGGTTCTATCCTTGGGTCAGGAAGATCCCCTGAGGAGGAAATAGCAAGCCACTCCAGTATTCTTGCTGGGAAATCCCATGGATAGAGGAGCCTGGCAGGCTACAGTCTGTGGGGTCCCAAAGAGTCAGAAATGACTTAGCAACTAAGCACACACACACTGGAGAGGTTTAATTTCTTGAACAAAGATCTTGAAGAAGCAGACGGGCATGGGAACCAGTGTATTATTGGAGAGGTTGATTTAAAGGGAAGGAGAGAAATTCAACCGTTATAAAAGGATGGAGGTCAAATTACATGGTATAGTTGGAGTCTGGTAGAGTTGGTGGTGGAAAGATAAGGGAGTTCTCTTCTGTTTTTATTTTGCCATTACAAGCAGATGCAAAGTTATCTGCCAAGTGAGACTTATGCAGAGAGTATGTGTAAAATAGCAAATTGACCAGACCAGTCTTTTGAATTATTGACTCAACTAAACAAGAAGTATTTTTAATGTTGTGAAAATGGTACACATTTCATACTTGTAATCTGGAACTTAAATTTCATGAACAATACCTACTATTCCCATGTGTAACACACAGTGACCATTCTGTTCATCGCCTTCTAATTCATTAATAATGCAGGTGATCACTCTTCAAGTTAACTGGCTGTGTTTCAACCAGTTGTCTGTGTCTCACTGTTTTAAAAACCCTGAACTTGGGTAACAGGGCAGAATTGTGAGAGTCAGCATGGTTAACTGTTTGTTTTTTTTTCTCTTGAGCCGTGTTCATGAAATAGTTGGCAAATGGGGTTTATCCAGTGATAGGGTTTTACTGAGTAATTACAAAGACGGAAAGGGAAAGTTGAGGTTATAATGGAATATAGTAATGAATAAGTAAACTGAAGTTGAGAAAGGAAGGAAATGGTGAGAACAAAAAAAGAACCAAAAAGTAGAAGGGTTTTGCAAGAGACGGAAAATTGCCAAAATGTTATTGGAAGAATTCCTAAAGGAATTCAGGCCCCAAAAAAGGCAAAAGAGAACTTCTTAAGTAAATGAGTTTTAGACACATATCCAGACAACTATATAAATAAAAGCATCAGTGGAGTTCTTGGATAGACTTGTGCATTTTGTCTGTTAAAGACATTTTATCAGGGACACTAACCAGCTTCATGTTATCCTGGAACCAACACCAGACTAATCCAACTACCCTTCCCAGTCCTTGAGTACATTTCCCCACACCACAGATATTGCAATGCAATCTCTTTGACTTGGAGGATGTTTGGAGATCATTGATAAACCAAGACTAAATTACCATTCACTCATATTTCATTAACAGGATCATAGAAAATTATAACAAAGTGACTAGATATTTAATCTGGTCTAGTGTGTGAAGCACTCAGTCATGTTCGACTCTTTGCAACCCCATGGACTGTAGCCTGCCAGTCTCCTTTGTCCATGGGATTTCCCGGGCAAGAATATTGGAGTGGGTAAGCCATTCCCTTCTCCAGAGGATCTTCCTGACCCATAGATAGAACCCGGGTCTCCTGCATTGCAGGCAGATTCTTAACCATCTGAGCTACCAAGGAAGTTAATCTAGTCTAACTTCTAATTTTACTGAAGAAACATACAGAAAAAGAAATTATGTGATTTAGCTAAAGATGCTGATGAGTTCCAAAACAGTTGAGATAAAAATTCAGAATTTGGACCCATATTCATTTTCTTAAAAATAAAATTTATAGAGATAATCTGTTAAAACCAAAAATGGTTGAAACGTATTGTGTTGCTTTTTTCTTTTCTGCTTAAATGTAAAGATGCACTGTTGCTGCTGCTGCTGCATCACTTTAGTCGTGTCCAACTCTGAGCGACCCCATAGATGGCAGCCCACCAGGCTTCCCGTCCCTGGGATTCTCCAGGCAAGAACACTGGAGTGGGTTGCCATTTCCTCCTCGAATGCATGAAAGTGAAAAGTGAAAGCGAAGTTGCTCAGTCGTATCCGACTCTAGCCACCCCATGGACTGCAGCCTACCAGGCTCCTCCGTCCATGGGATTTTCTAGGCAAAAGTACTGGAGTTGCACTGGCAGGTTTTAAATTATTATTCTTGTAAGAAACAGCACCCAATTTCTAAAAATTAAACTGTATCTGCAAGTTAAATCCTGTTCTAGGAAACTATCCAAATTCTTTTATTGTGAACAGTCAATGAACCATATAAAGAGTTTTGGAAATAATTTTATTAATTAGAAGTTTTAAAATGATATTTATACTCTAAAACACTTCTTTATGCATCATGAAAAAAGAAGGAATTTAAATTACTGATGTCCATATGGAAATGTTGTGTAAAGGAGATATTAAAATAATTAGAAAATGACTTTTTCAGCAGTCTTCTCAAAGTCTTAACTTCGTGTCCATGGTAGGAGGAAGTGGTAAAGCTTGGCTTACCACAAATGAACAATTTACTTGGCTCACAGTTGCACTCATGAAATATTTGAAATAGTTCATTTGGCATGTCTAGAAAATTGATTAGGTCCCTAACCAGCATATGAAAATTTAACAATAATAAAATTTTTGTGTTAAAGGACTTCACATGTGGCACAGTGGTAAAGAATCAGCCTGCAATGCAAGAGACTCAGGAGACAAGGGTTGGATCCTTGGGTTGAGAAGCTCCTCTGGAGGAGGAAATGGCAACAACCCCAGTATTCTTGCCTGGATAATCACATGGACAGAGGAGCCTGGTGGGCTACAGTTCATGGGGTTGTTAATAATTGGACATAACTGAGTACACACACACACACAATGTAAAATTTTAGACCAAAAACATAAGTACACTCTATTATGAGATGATAAATTTTTTTTGCTTCAACTCGGTCATTTACTGTGAATGTATGTTCATTGCAGCCTTGATGTTGTAAGGCTAAGATTTAAAGTTTTTTTTTTTTTCTTTTTCTCAGAGGTCTATAAATCTCCAAAAGCCTGAAGTCCGTGAACTTTTGTTATTTATTAATTTCCCCCGATTTTACAATAAACTCATTATAAAATGGAAACATAGAAACATAATGAAGAAATATTTCATCTGATATTACCACTCAATATTTTAGTATATTACAGTTTTACATTTATGAATTTGGAATTATACTGATCTAGAGAATTATTCTATTTTTAAATGAATACTATGTTTTATACCTTTTCTTATTTAAATAGCCTTCAAAATAAAATTTTGCTGTTGCTCTTTAGCTGCCAAGTCATGTCCAACTCTTCGGCGACCCCATGGACTAGATCTTACTATTCTATTATCATCATCACAACTACATTTATTAATACATTGATGAGTCAGGCATTAAGAAAGAATCTTTACATGTATTACGTCATTTCTTCCTATTTTGTCCCCATGTTATACATAAGAATTCTGAGGCTCCCATGACTTACCAAGGTTCCTCAGTTAGTGGAACCAAAGTTGGTATCTGGATTCATGTCTTTCAGAGTTAGGGTCCATGGTCACCACATTCGTAATCCTCAATTATAATACCTTGTATCACAATAATGTATTACAAATCATTTATTTTCCCATTATGGGACATTGAGCTCATTTCCAGTTATCCACATATCTCACGTCACTGAGCTAAACATCCTTGTATGTGTGGAGTCTTTGCACCATTATCTCACCTTGTCAGGATAAATACCTTTTACCTGATTTGACTGGTAATTTTGCACCAAAGTTCTGTAGGTTGACCCCATCACTCTCCTTTCAACTCTAGCTTTCACATCTCATTCCCCGTGGCTCCACCTCATGTCCTTGGTTCTCAGAAATTTTCCAGTTGGCCCACTTCCCACAAGAAACATTCTTTAAGCCAAAGTCTAAACTCTTCCCCAAGTTCCAGTCCTATTTCATAAGGCCCTCTGAAGCTCCTGGCCATCATGGTTATCCAGCGATCAGTGCCTGTCACCCTACCTGTCACAGCTTCCACGGGACAGCATAACCCTGCCAAGTATCTGCCACTTCATAGACAGAGTCACCTGATGTTCCTGGTGCTGACCTCCTTGTCCCATTTGTCTCTGGAGATCTGACAACCCTAATTTGTTCTGGGAATATATACAACATAATTTGCATGTATTTTATTGGCTAGTAGCGTTTATGTAGCAAAATTAGTTCATTGTTATTGAGTGTTTTCTTAGTACCTTCATCGCATGATCCTACCTTAAGACTTTGCCTCCAGTTCCCCTCCATGTGGCTGGCAAGAATCACAGCAAAAAATTCATTCAGAAACTGAAATTATGGGATTTTACAAACTCACGTGTGTCAACTTTGACACATTTCCAGCACTTTGCACAAAGCAGCTGATATGAAGAAGCAAACTTAAAATACTTGTTTCATAAGCTTCCAAATAATGACCTAAACCAGTTACCAACCCCTCTCCATGGTTCTCAGACTTTAAAGGCTGTAAAAGTGACCTAGGAAATTTATGAAAAAGCGCAGCCTTCCATACTTCTTCTCAACAGCCTGTCAACTTTGTGATTCTGATTCAATACAAGATCTTTATTTTAACAAACACCATGGGTGATTCTGAAGCAACATTCTAAAAGATAGTGCCAGCAAATATTTCAGCAATTTGCCGAAATTTGCTACTTTGTCAACTGTGACAGAATCAGCATTTTGCTCCATCCTCGTTCCTACATTCTAACATAACTAAGAGTAGGCAGGCAACCAGCAGAAATTCGAAAGCTCTAACTTCAGCTTTGCACAGATTTTCTGCAGGAGCACAAGGGACAACTCCACCATGCCTTGTCCTGTGCCAATGTGGACACCGAGCATAGCTGATTCAGTTTGCTCCTTCTGACATATGAGCACAGTCTGTATTAGGAAGGCCTTCCGTGGTGGTACCGGGAAGACATGAGATGACTGTATGCAAAAAAATGAGCAAACAAAATTGTGATGAAAATTCTCAGAAAGTTTGGCAGGTTGGAGCAACAAAAGGATGTGCCATGCAGGCAAAAAAGAGAAACTGAGAATTCTCGAGTTTCATGTAATTACAAGGATACTACACAGGAAACTCAGGAAGGCCTGACTGGATATGGTAACACACTGTTTGTCTTTACTCATAATGAGTTAAAAGTTACTAGAGTAACGTGGGTCTCACAGAAGAACGGGAATGAGAGATGCAAACCTACACAGATCTCATACAACCTTAGAGCTTTGTTATGCATGGAGGTAGAAAAAATGATGGTTCTAGGTCCATAGAAGGAAGCATTTTGTCCTCAGGACATTAGTGCTTAAGGGGACAACCAGGGCAAAATCTGGGCTTGAGATTTCAATCAGGAGCCCAGGAAAAGGCTGGAGATGGAGATTAAACGAAAGCTTGTTGTCAAAGTCAAATTTTCCACTAAAAAAAAAAGGGAACCAAGATAAAGCCAGTATCAAAATGGGGGACTCCTAAAAGCACAAAATGATTACATAGAGACCCTCCAATGCAAACTGCACTGAACTAATGGCAATTCCCTGTAGGTTTCCCCTGTTGAAGCAGTATTTTATAAGGAAATCTCTAAGATTTTGCTTCCTTTTTTGCTTCCCACACCAGTGAATGGCTTATGAGGAATTTTATCTGCTTTTCATTTAATTCTGAAAATTGATCACACTGATTTAAGGGCTCTGAATGATTTAGCTTCTTGACTACCAAGAATGAGCGACCTGAACACTATTACTAGCCGTGATGTTCTCAAAGACTATCACAGGCAAAACACTGATCAAGCTTCTGGGGAAAATATATGGGAACATCGTGGCAAGATGTCAGCTAAAGACAAAGTGGAGCCTGGATCTATGATTATTCCCAACTATGGCATTTTCCTCTCCTATGATAACAGCAGCAGGTAACATACATGTGTGCTTGGTCGCTCAGTCGTGTCCAATTCTTTGCAACCTCATGGACTGTAGCCCATCAGGCTCCTCTGTCTATGGGGATTCTCCAAGCAAGAATACTGAAGTGGGTTGCCATGTCCTCCTCCAGGGGATCTTCCCAACCCAGGGATCAAAACCCAGGTCTCCAGCATTGCAGGTGGATTCTTTACCATCTGAGCCACCAGGGAAGCCCAACACATATACTAAGGGCTAACTCAGTGCCAAGTCTTTTCATGAATTAACTCTTTTAATTCTGACAACTATGAAGCAGACTCTTTCAGTCCCTGGAGGAGGGGAGGGCCTGGCAACCCACTTCAGTGTTCTTGCCTGGAGAATCCCACGGACAGAGGAGCCTGACAGGCTACAGTCCATGGGGTTGCAAAGAGTCAGACACAACTGAAGCAACACAACTGAAGCAACTTAGCACGCATGCAGGCTCTTCCAACACCCTCAGTACAGGTCATACAAGTGAGGAATCTAGACTCAAAGTCTGAGTGACTTCTTCACTACCACAGCCAATAAGGGAAGGGCTGGGCATTTGCATCAAGGCAGTCTTTCTGGAGTGTTTGCCTTTAGGTTACCACGGTGAATGCCAAAGAATGTCTTAAACTCCCAGGCAAGCAATTGCTTGCCTCTGAGGAAAACAATTCCTTAGCAGAAGAAGCTAGAAGAACAGCTAAGAATAAGCTTGAAGGAGGAGTCTTAAGCACATGTAATTTTCATAGGGATCCAGAATTAGTGCCCATTTTAACAAGTGGATGTTCTTCTTTCCATCCAGTTTGAACAAAGTAGTTTCATATTACTTGCAACAAAGCAATCCTTTGCAGATACTTCAGCAGTCTTTGCAATGTATGTTCTCAAACACTGGAAATAGAAGACTCAGTCATTGGATGATCATTACAGAGAAACATATGCTCAACTGACAGATATTCAAAAGTCAAAAACAAAATAACAACAAAGACAATCCTTCCATTATCTTGTTTTCTTAACTGATTTTTGTTAACATGAAATGGGTTATTAATGCAATTTATTTAAAATTGTTTAGTTCTATTAGGAGTGCCTTTTGGGTGGACCACTCTGAGTGACTTTCATGCTTAAAACCATTTTTTATTCAAATGTCTTACAGCCACCCCAGGAGAACCCTAGAAAAGGAGTTCTATTTATTATCCCCCATTCTAGATGAAGAAAACCAGACATGGAGAAATTATGCAACTTCACCAACATTCCATAGCATTACAGTCTTTAGAACAGTAGAATTAGATAAATGTGATGGTAACAACCAAAGACCTCTCCAAATCAACCTCTACAATTCTAAAATGTGTAGAACAGGATTCTAAAAGAGCATCACTTCTTTAAGAAAAACACCATCCCATAAGCTCATATCAGACACATGATTAACAAACACACTGATTTTTAAAACTACCTGATTTACTTTATCATAACTAGTCATGTACAAGAATTTTATAAATAACATTGAGAAACTGTATTTTTGACAGAGCAGCAATGAAACTACTGAAAAGGTAAACAGATTATTCAATAAACTACCCAATGTTAATTCTTAAAAATAATTGGTATAAGCCAATCTTGTGAATCCAAAAGCAGGCATATTATTAACTATTCTAAACATTAGAAATATTTTTTAAATGTCCAGTGGTTAGTATAGATAGAAAATTCATTGATTGAAATCATCTGTGAAACCTAGCCTGGAATTTGGTTGGCTATTAAGTTAAATTTTGTCTTAGTTCAAAATTTAAATAGTTTGGACCACTTCTACATTCATTAAAAACTTAATATTATAATATTTTTAAAAAAAACACTTTACAAACACAGAGATGTAACTAGCCATCTCATCTAAAAAGCTATGTTATTCCTAGATAGCTTTCAAGATCCCTGCATTTCAAAGCTTATTTCAAAAACCATCACTATTTTGCATTTATAAACTGGATCTTGGCAATAAGGAACTATAAATATACTACTAGGCTTCCCAGGTGGTACAGTGGTAAAGAATCCGCCTGCCAATGCAAGAGATGAAGGAGACATGGGTTCACTCCCTGGGTGGGGAAGATCCCTGGAGAAGGGAATGGCTACCCACTCCAGTAATCTTACCTGGGAAATCCCAGGGACAAAGGAGCCTGGCATCTACAGTCCATGCAGTCACAAAGAGTCAGACACCACTAAGCAACTGAGAACCAAACAAATATACTATTATATACTAAATGCCCACATCCCAATTTTAATTACAGTATTCTTTTTGTTAACATAAAATGCTGCATCTAATAAAAGCATGATATATTTCTACAATTTAGTGGCAAAATTAAAGGGTCTTTGTAGAGAAGATAATGAAGCAAGCACCAAAACAGTTCAAACAATAAAATCAACATTACATTGATTTTTTAAAAAGCCAAGAATATAGGTGCTTATATAAAAGAGAAACACAGAACTTTATAAGAGAGGAAAGAGAGATGGCTCTTAACTATATTTAAATTCTCCAACCCAAATAAAAACTTTAAGAACACAAACAAGATAGAGATAGAAAGAGAGAGGGAGAAGGGAACAAAGGGAGGACAGGGAAGATGAGAGACAGAGACCGAGGGGGTGGTGGAGAGCGGGGGCGAGGAGACCAAAGACCAAAACCTCACAGAAATAAAAATACACTCTTGAGGCATTTTTTAAAATGTAAATGTTTGGAGAAGGTGAATAACAGAGCAAGTGTAATTCAGTGCCAGATTTCACAAAGAATACAAGGTAGAAACTAAACTCCACCAAAATGGAATTATAATAACAGTCAACACTTGCTTTATGAAGACAGGTCATGTTAACAAGACTAAAACAACATCAAGAATGCAGTATAAACACTTCAGAATGTTTAGGAGAACAGCAGTCTTTAAGTACCATACAAACAATTATGAATCAGGTAACTGAAGATTACGTTAGAGCAAGGTCTCTACAATTTTCCATTTGGTTCTACTTCAAGTAGTCTATGATATACACGTGAATTCATTACACTGTATTGCATTATACATTGGCTGCTGTCATTATACCCAAATGTAAACAATAACGCAGACTTTCTTGTCTATCTGCAGGTGTCCTTAGGTGGTAGATAAGTAATTAAACAATATGAAAAAGCCAGGAAATTTGTGTAGCTATTTACAGCATCCCTCGGTGAATGCACATTTGGCTAAAGAGATCCCAACAAAATAGAGGGGAAAAGCCCCAAATATAGCATCTTCTATGTTTAAAAAAATCTTAGCTTATAAAAAAAAAAAGACGATAAACCCATTGGCTTTTGTAGACCATCTAGAAGGCACTCATCTCTTCATGCATGTTTCCGCAAGTGTCCTAAATTTGGGTCCCAGATGATCCAAAAATTCAAGCCCATCTTCTTCTTGTCGTTCGCTGCAACAGCCCACAGATCCAGCTGCCGATCCTCTTCCTTCGTAGTTATAGGTCAGGACGTAGTCTTGAGCTTGCACATGGGTGTTATCCTGATCACACTGCCGGACCTTCTGCCAAGAGGATAAAACACAACATATTTTATTATTATTATTTTAAACACCAAGACTTACTAGCATAAAAATAATTGCTTTGATTTACCTTTCATTGTTTAATTTTTAACCAGAGTGTGTCCTCTAATGGATTCCTATGTACAAAAAATGCACATGATTGGTCTGTATCATAAGTCACACCATCAGTTAATTCACTACATAGCAGGTTTCTAAAAGTCACACATGTGGCAGCAAGTATGCAAGCATTTTTTTAAGTTATCATTGTTTTCCCTTTCCAGATTATGGTTAATGTGAAATGCATTCGTACAAGTGACCCCGAATGCATGTGGCTCAAAGCTTTCCAGATAGGCAGAGTAACTGCTGGTTGGAGTTGCCTCAGATTCCACTGTTGGTCTCTAAGACCTGATTTGTCTGATGGGAAATGGTAACACAAAGCCATGAGAAAAAGAATTTAAGTATCATCTTATTCTTTCAGAAAGAATGAACAACCAAAATAGGAAGAAAAGTCAATACCCATTTAACCTCTGATTGCAATTCAATCAAAATTAAGGAAAATCAAATTTCTAATGAGTAGATTAATTAGGTGAAAAATCAAGATCATAATCATTTCATAATCATTTAGAAAGTTGAAAAGACAGCAAAACAGATTTATGGGAAACTCACTTCACCAAGACGGGGCTGAGTGTAAGTATACCACTCGGAGTACGTGTATTTGCAGTTGTCGGTTGCTACTGGTCCTCCCCTACAGGAATCCAGAGTGTGCTGTCCACCTTCCTTACACCGCTCCAGGGTGTGATGATGCCCGGTTTCCTGGCAGGACTCCATGGTCTGGTGCCCTCCTTTCACCATCTCGATGGTCTCTTGGCCTCCATTTTTCACTCTGGATCCCAGGGTGCCACAAATTCCATGAGCGGAGCCACCCACAGCATGGGTTGTGAAATCATTTGTGGAATACTGAAACAAAACAGTGGGCATTGGGGAAACACAGAGCAAAACAAAAAATGAGGAAAAGAACAAATCAAGCAGATAATGCCATGAATTTTTGTGCTAAGAGGTAAGCATTCTAAGGGCTGGAACTCAATCGGTCTTAGCAACCTTGGGTATCTAACTACCTTAATTCTACTACTTCACTAGGTAGCTTCCAATACAGGAAGCCAACTGCAAGATGTCAAGTGGTCTGAGCCTTGAGACAAGTCAGAAAACCTGATGTGTACTCCTTTTTTTAATAACTTCTTAGAATACTGTATAACTTCATCTGTGAAATCCTTCCAGCATCTCACATCTCAGGCTCAGGATTCCACACTCAGGATTCAACATTCACACAGACTAATGTTGCTTAAATTCATTCCCTTCACCTGACTAGAACGGAAACAGAAATAATAATCAGTATTTTTATTCAGTGACTAATTGAGTTCCCTTCAACTGAAACAAAATTAACAGAAATAACAAGTTGCCATAAAAAATGGCAATACTAAATCTTTGTCCTCTAATTAAATAAAGACAAATCAGCAGAGAAAGTAAGAACACCAAAGCTCTGGACACTAACTTTCCATGTTATGTTTTTCTAAGAAACTCTAAGTTTCATTTTTTCTAATACCTTCCTAGATGCCAACATCCTTTTGTTTTCTAGATCCTTCCTGCTCTAATCATCAATTACATTTTGGTACAGAGTTTATTTGTTCTTCATTCACATACTGGGGCTTCCCTCATAGCTCAGTTGGTAACGAATCTGCCTGCAATACAGGAGACACCGGTTCGATTCCTGGGTCAGGAAGATCCACTGGAGAAGGGATAGGCTACCCACTCCAGTATTCTGGCCTGGAGAATTCTATGGACCGTACAGTCCATGGGGCTGCAAAGAGTTGGACACTACTGAGTGACTTTCACTTCACTTTTTTCCTTCATCCACATACTAGGCTGGACCTCAAAGCTGAAGCAGTGCAATCACCTGTTAGCATGATTGCTTCATATATTTGACCGCAGGCTCCTTTCTAACCCATCGTAGAGGCTGAAAGCCTCCATTAAAGTTCTTCCCACGATGATCAAAGCCTGTAGTCATTTTATGGCTGCTGCCAGAAAAAAATTAAAATCATTATGCTGACTCCAATACTTTGGCCACCTCATGCAAAGAGTCGACTCTTTGGAGAAGACTCTGATGCTGGTAGGGATTGGGGGCAGGAGGAGAAGGGGACGACAGAGGATGAGATGGCTGGATGGCATCACTGACTCGATGGATGTGAGTCTGAGTGACCTCCGGGAGTTGGTGATGGACAGGGAGGCCTGGCATGCTGCATTTCATGGGGTCGCAAAGAGTTGGACACGACTGAGCGACTGATCTGATCTGATCTGATCTCTGATGCTGATGAGCTGAATAAATAAATGAAACTAGTATATAAAAAAGAAGATAACTTTTAAATAACTTTCAAACACATTCTTAGAATCAACACTGTTATCTATGGCTGCTCATTTAACAGCCTTTCTAACAAAAATAACTATATTGAAGTGCATGTAGGTTCATTGCTGTGTAATTGCAGACATAAAATTAAAAAAAAGCACTGAGCATGTTTAAAACCAACTTTAAAGTTGAAGCAGTGACACACTTGAAATAGGGGGAAAAAAATAACGATATGCCAAAGGATTTTTACTATTAAGTAACATTACATGGCCAGATTGAAATGCCACATATCACCATGGGATCAATGTCATTTGATTTGTCCCCTGCAACTGATGACATGTTATATACATTGTAAGCTATCTGATTTCAAAAAAACTTTCCCCAGAAAAGATCACTACAGTTGTTTAGGCAAATTTATTGTTTGAATGTATACTAATATTTAGGCTGAGCCACGTGGCAGGAGGGATCTTAACTCCCTGACCAGGGACTGAACCGGCGCCCCCTAGAGGGGAAGTGCAGAGTCTTAACCATTGACCGCCAGGGAAATCCCTATCGTCTGTACCTATTTTGAAAAGACAAACAATTTACCACTTTGTCATCGCCGGGAGCTTCAGTGTTTGACACAATGAGGTTTTGCTGAGCTAAATCATCAGGAAATACTTTTGGCTTTTTGGCTGCCCCTGTAGTAGCCCCACAGACCAAGGTGAATAAGATACCTGCAGGATAAGAGAGATGACTTTGGTTTATCATAAAAGACTGTTATGAATTTATGACAAATACAAAAACAACTTTCCAGAAAACATAGACATTTTTGCTTGAGTCAAAGCAGCATCCATTAGAAAAGCCTGCCTTAAATGGATATGCCACAAACAAGGACACGCTCAGTGCTGTATTTGTGTTAAATTTTATGTCTGCACCAATTACAACAGCACTAATATGATACCTACATGCACTTTCAATATAAGAATTAAATATGTGTGTGTTAAATAGAAACGTGCTGCTAAGCTATATACAAATGAGCAGCCATAGATAACAGTGTTGATTCTAAGAATGTGTTCTGAAAGTTATTTTAAGGGTTATTGTTTAAATTCATGAAAGGACTTACAAAATAGCAATGCTATGCCCAACAATATTGCAAGGATGGCCCACTTTCCAAGTATCACTTCGTTGCCAGTCCTCATACTTGACCGAATGATGCAGTCATTTGGGATAACACAGTCACATAATATCACCTCTAACTGAGTGACGAGTGACTGGCCAAGTCTATCTGTAACTCTGACAGGGACTGTATATCTTCCAAACTGGAGGTCATTCAGATAGGAGAGACGCGCTGCTGTATCTGAAAGGAAATAAAACCATGACTTATAGATTGTAACTGATTTCTCCTGAGCATAAATAACTAGTGACAGGATATTCAGCATTATTTCCACACCATGGATATTCCTAATGGGAATGGCACAAGTGCCACACGATTGTAAGTGTGCATGGGCAAAGTCTTTCTGATCATATACGAGTTTATGCTGCCTCTTTGTATAAAGTTCTTTTGGCTTTTGTAATAATATAATGTATCTGTCCATACACAAATCCTTCTTATCACAAATAATAAATTTGTTAAGAAATTGACTTTTATCATATCTTTAAAAATTTTAATATGATCAAAATTTTAATTTTAATATATCTTCTTTTATGCACGATTCATCAGAGAATTTCATAGTCTGTATTCCGGATGTTTCTCCTTACTTTATTTTCATATATTATACCAAACCATGAACTTACTATCAAGGCATCAGTCATGATGCTGGAACTTCTTCTCATGATCCTATAAGACACTGGGACCAACCTTATATTTTTTGCTTTTGATGTTTTTTTTTTTTTTTAAGTTGGGAGTGGAAAATATCCAGATAAAAATCCAACAGTCTTGGAGACAGAGCCAAAAATATACTACTTTACATATAGGTTACACATGCCCATGCCCAAGAATAATCCTCCCCAGTTAGCTGGCCCAGTGTGACGTTTTTATTATTTCATATTTGATGCTCTAAATGTAAACCTTCAATACTTGGGTAAAAAAATAAATCATTGAATTGAGTCAATTTTAAAGGAAAGCATGATTAACCCAGTGTCCATGAATGTGTAAGAAATAATAATGACGAACAAAGCCAAAATTTATGATTCAAAACATACTGTGGTCTATTGGATTGCCTATCTTGTTTACTTCCCCCTATAATCCCATTTTACATATGAATAAATGAATGCCCAAGAAGAATAAATAGTATAATGAGACCTAAGAAGGCTGAGCGCCGAAGAATTGATGCTTTTGAACTGTGGTGTTGGAGAAGACTCTTGAGAGTCCCTTGGACTGCAAGGAGATCCAACCAGTCCATTCTGAAGGAGATCAGCCCTGGGATTTCTTTGGAAGGACTGATGCTCAAGCTGAAACTCCAGTACTTTGGCCACCTCATGCGAAGAGTTGACTCATTGGAGAAGACTCTGATGCTGGGAGGGATTGGGGTCAGGCGGAGAAGGGGACGACGGAGGATGAGATGGCTGGATGGCATCACTGACTCGATGGATGTGGGTCTGAGTGACCTCCGGGAGCTGGTGATGGACAGGGAGGCCTGGCGTGCTGCGATTCATGCGGTCGCAAAGAGTCAGCCACGACTGAGCGACTGAACTGATCTGATGTGATCTGAAAGCCTCCTTGCTGCTGCTGCTAAGTCACTTCAGTCGTGTCCGACTCTGTGCGACCCCATAGACGGCAGCCCACCAGGCTCCCCCGTCCCTGGGATTCTCCAGCAAGAACACTGGAGTGGGTTGCCATTTCCTTCTCCAGTGCATGAAAGTGAAAAGTGAAAGTGAAGTCGCTCAGTCGCGTCCGACTCTTAGCGACCCCATGGGCTGCGGCCCACCAGAGTCCTCCATCCATGGGGTTTTCCAGGCGAGAGTACTGGAGTGGGGTGCCATTGCCTTCTCCGAAAGCCTCCTTAGGATACAATTTTCTCCACTTAGCGTTTTTCAGGCTTTTGGACTATTTCACAGCCCAGCAAAACTTCAAAACTAATACAGTTTTGACCAACATAATCCTGTTAACATTTCACTGTACTAAGTAAGAATTTTTTTTTAATTGCTGCCTCTTTTCACATTATATAAAAAAGATGTGATATTATGACACCAAAGAAGTAGAGAGGTCATCTAAATATAAGGTTGCTTCTCACATACACACTCATTGGTATGCTAAGTTGCTTCAGTTGTGTCCAACTTTTTGCAACTCCATGGACTATAGCCCTCCAGGCTCCTCTGTCCGTGGGATTCTCCAGGCAAGAATGCTGGAGTGGGTTGCCATACCCTTTTTCAGGGGATCTTCCCCCAGGGATCAAACCCGAGTTCTTATGTCTCCTGCATTGGCAGGCACACTCTTTACCACTAGCTTAACCTGGGACTCATTGGAATGCTATTTAAAAACACTGAAAATGTTGTCTATCAGTTCACAGAGCAATTTATAATAGGAAATCAAGAAATATGCACTGAGAGCATGGGGATGAAAACCATTCCAGGGCATTGTAAAGGTAACCCCCATTCAGTTTACAGTAGATGAAGGTGAGAGTTAGGGTCAGGAAAGCTGGAGTGACAGGACATGGTGCACAGGTTGTGCAGTCAGGAGACACACAATGTGCTGGAAAGTTACGAGCTGATGTAGGGAGTGAGGCAACGGTGGCACGGACCTTTTGCTTTTGCCTTTGCCATTCTTGTCACCATAGATTTTAACAAAGGTAAAGTCAGAAGTACACACTGGGACCAAGTGGGGGAAGAATCCCACATAAAAAACATTAGATAAGAAATGGTCAGAAGTCAATGCAGCGCAGAAAAGGGATCATACAGTGGACACTGTGATGCACTCCCAGATCCCCTGCAACCAGGGATGTATTGTCCCAGCTGCTTGGGAGGCTATCAGCAATGCCAGGGACTGGGCCTTCCTGCCAAAGGTCATGCCCCCTTGGGCAGCCCAGCCCACTGACAGAGTCACGAAAGAGCACAGAACAGAATGGCCACTGAGGAATGGAGACGACTCAAGGCCGTCCTTTGGCCTGAGCTGCAGCTTGAGTTCTCTGTTTGCTCCACTCTGCTTTCTTTCCATTCACATATGCTGATGCCAAGGAAATGCCTTGATAAACATTCAGCCTAGAAAAACTGTCTCAGCGTCCACTTCCCTGGGAACACACCTGCAAATGGGGATTCCCTTCTGACCAAGCACAGTCCTGTGAAAAATCTGTGCGGCTGGGAGGCACACAAGCCTGGCAGTGGTTCTATCAAATCTAGTCTGGTGGGGCTGGGGCGGGAGGGATAGCGTGTAGCATGGGAATGAGAATTCACGCAAACTATAGGGAATCCTGGCACAGGACTGAGCAGAAACAGCCTCTTCCCACAAACGCTGAGAAACTCACGTTCATTTGTTGGTAGTTTCCATACAGCAAATTATTCTTCTATATTTTAGACATTTTGATGCTGAAAACGACAGAGTAACATTTAGAAATACATACCGTTAACCTTTGTCAGTCTCCACATTCTAAGTACCTCTGGATCAGAAACACCTTCCAAACTGAAGTCAAAGGGTGGGCCGTGTATGGGTTCATCAGGATCTACAGCAACAATCTCGGCCGATGACATGACAGTTTTACAGATTATCACCGTCCGCTGAGGTATGACTGGGCCATTATCATTCACATCCTCAAGAATAATCCCCAGGACTCCATTACATGTTCTCCCATCTAGAAAATTGGATATGAAAATATAATTTCTTGATTTTTGAGTTTCTATTAGGCAATTACACATTGAAAATTACACATAGTTAGGCATTTGTACCATAGAAATGACAGGAACAGGCACAGTCTTAGGTTATATCACTAAGTTACGTTAAAAGAAAGACATAATCCATTTAAAAGATGTTGTACAGAAAATAACTGCTATTGAGATTTGTCGTCCGTTCACTAAAAAGCTGAAATAGACATGAAATTTTTGTACAGGTGAGGTTTGACAGATTTTTAAAAAGAGGAAGGAAGAGAGGACCAAAAAGGGCATTTCTGGTATAGTGAAAACACAAGGAGATTTAACAAGGTGGGAAATCACATGCACAGACCTATGTTCTGGACATAATGAAAGGGAAGGCATGTGGAAAGCACTTAAGGTTTGGGGGCAGGAAAAGTGAAACGGGTAAAAGGCATAACATATGCATGTGGAAGATTAGAACAAAATTAGTACACAGAAATGTTTAACACACAAAAGAGCCCAGAAGTGGAAAATCACTTGCAAACCCGAATAATCACTCTGAGGCAGCCTAAGGAATTCATCTATCAATACAGTCAATAAACTTACTGAGTAATTACTTTGTACAGAGCACTGAAGTGGAACACCTGGGAGATTAGAAGATGAAGTGGGCATAGGTCCTGGCTACAAATGAGTAACACAGTTGTGAAGCCTAAAAGTGAACATAAATCCAGGACTTGTGTCTCTAAACTATTTTTTCTTTCTGTTTATTAATAAGGAGGGCATGGTTATGAGGAGTGGAAAAGAGGATGAAATAACACTTGTGCCATCTGCAACCCGGGGCTGTGTCTTAAACGAAGCTGCCCTCCTAAGGAAAGCGAGGAGACCAGGCAGAGACCTACAGCCACTACCTCAACCCAACAACAGGACCAGTTGTATTTCCAGGGTCATCATGCTCCAGGAGCCATAGCCCATCAAGTTAAGAAACTGGTGCTGAACTGGGGGCCACAGAAAAGGACATGGTGGAAGCAACCACAAAATTACTCTGGGGTACCCTTATGGCAGAAAGTGGAGAGGAACTAAAAAGCCTCTTGATGAAAGTGAAAGAAGAGAGTGAAAAAGTTGGCTTAAAGCTCAACATGCAGGAAATGAAGATCATGGCATCTGGTCCCATCACTTCATGGGAAATAGATAGGGAAACAGTGTCAGACTTTATTTTTCTGGGCTCCAAAATCACTGCAGATGGTGAGTACAGCCATGAAATTAAAAGACGCTTACTCCTTAGAAGGAAACTTATAACCAACCTAGATAGCATATTAAAAAGCAGAGACATTACTTTGCCAACAAAGGTCCATCTAGTCAAGACTATGGTTTTTCCTGTGGTCATGTATGGATGTGAGAGTTGGACTGCAAAGAACGCTGAGCACTGAAGAATTGATGCTTTTGAACTGTGGTGTTGGAGAAGACTCTTGAGAGTCCCTTGGGTCCAACCAGTCTGTCCTAAAGGAGATCAGTCCTGGGTGCTCATTGGAAGGACTGATGCTGAAGCTGATACTCCAATACTTTAGCCACCTCATGTGAAGAGTTGACTCATTGGAAAATACCCTGATGCTGGGAAGGATTGGGGGCAGGAGGAGAAGGGGACGACAGAGGATGAGATGGCTGGATGGCATCACCGACTCAATGGACATGAGTTGGGTGAACTCCGGAAGTTGGTGATGGACAGGGAGGCCTGGCATGCTGTGATTCATGGGGTCACAAAGAGTCAGACACAACTGAGCAACTGAACCGAACTGAACTGAACTGAACTGATAGTGGAATAGAGGAAAAGTCTGAAGTTGAAGGCAAGTCAATACCTCCTATTTAATATCCTGCAAATTAAAATTCCAGAATGAGCAAGGTTAATGTTTAAAGGAAAACCAACAAAATCACTAATCAGAAGATTAACTCACTCTAATCAAGATAGCTTCAAAACATGCATATTTACTATCTACAAAAACATAAAGTTAACTGTTTAAATAAGAATGCAATTGACAGCTGAAATTCTAGTAGAAATAACCTAATAATCATCTAATAGGGACTCTAGAAGAAAAGGATAAATAAAATGGTAGAGAAGCAATACTTAAAGAAATACTGGTTGAGAATATCCCAGAATTAAAGAAAAACATGGACTTTTCTTTTTTAATGTTCTGATCTGACTGCACTGCTGGTTGAATAAAACTAAATTCTAAGCATAAACACTGAATTAAAACTATATATTGAACACAACCTAGGGAACTACATAAGTTAACTGGATGTATGACCTACAAAAAGACCATAGACACTAAAATAAGCACTGGCAACAAGAAATGCCAAAGGACGATGGAATATCACTTGCAGGTACTGAGGGAAAGAAAGAGTTAACTCAAAATTTTAAAGCAAGTCAAATGACAAAATCAAAGATGAGGATGATATTGAAATATTTTTCAGAACAATAAAACTGACAGGATTTATCACCCACATCACACCACTGAAAGAACTAGTAAAGGATATAGTCCAGCAGGAAGAAATGAGAACTCGAAGAGAAGAAATGAGATACAAGAAACAAGGCAACTATCTCTCACTTTGGACGACTTCAAAAAAAAAAGACAGAAAGGTAGCAGGAATATATGCAAACATGTATTTTATCTGCCTGACAAAGTTTTCTATTAGGACAGAATACTCTCTTCCCTCAGATTTTCCTGGTTCTCATGCTACATGGTGTTTTCTTGCTCTCTCTGAAAATAAGGATTGCAGGACACGATTTAGGTCCACACACAGAGGTGAAAGCACGTGTCTTACTGACTGAATCTGATTAATTGTAATGGCTTTAAAAATTGACCTCTACGTGTTTGCTGTTCTACCACTGTAATAAATGCTTGAATTCCCCTTTCCTGAAATGTGTAGAATTGTTCAATAAACTTATTTTTCTGCACATCATGATCAGTATTGGTATAGAATATGTCAACCAAAGGGAAAATGTGGAATAAAATCATATCCAAAATCTCTCATTCCAGACTAATTTTTATCTCATCAATCAACAAACCATTTGCCAAATGCAATATAAAATGTAAAAATAATGGACTTCATATTCATATTATTTCTCTTCTTTTCACTTGACTTTGACCTAAAAGCGTATCTTGACAAAGGGACAATGGAAGCTGAGGTCTTTAAGGATAGTCTTTAATTGGATGAAGTTAAATTAACAATGGTTTCAACTTTACCAAATCAATCAATGGATATGAGCCATTTCTCATTAATTTAGAAATAGCTGAAGTACCTAAAACATCTTCCAAAATCACTTCTAAAATCTTATTTTGCAAGCTATGGTATAATAATTTTGTTTACTGTAACTAACATTTATTTTACTGAGGCACAAAGTTCAAGTGTATGTTACAATAAAAATTATATTTTATGTAATAAGAGGATCCCATTCCTGATCATTGTGCTCACATTCCAATTTTGCAGGGCCCATGCTGCGCTGCTAAGTCACTTCAGTCGTGTCCGACTCTGTGCGACCCCCATAGACAGCAGCCCACCAGGCTCCTCTGTCTCTGGGATTCTCCAGGCAAGAATACTGGAGTCGGCTGCCATTTCCTTCTCCAATGCATGCATGCATGCTAAGTCGCTTCAGTCTTGTCCAACTCTGTGTGACCCCATGTACAGCAGCCCACCAGGCTCCCCTGTCCACGGGATTATCTAGGCAAGAATACTGGAGTGGGTTGCCATTTCCTTCCCCATACAGGGCTCATAGAAAATGACTTGACATTTTACACTGTTTTGTGGATTCACAATATTTGTTTTTCTAATTTAATAGTATCAGAATACTAATCCCCAAGTATATTGTTAGTTTCCTGTAGAAAGATACAATGTTTTTAGGATTTTGTGTGCTAAACTGCTTCAGTTATGTCTGACTCTTTGCACACCATGGACTGTAGCCTGCCAGGCCCCTCTGTCCATGGGATTCTCCAGGCAAGATACTGGAGTGGGTTGCCATGTCCTCCTCAAAGGGATCTTCCCGACCCGAGGACTGAACCAGAATCTCTTATGTCTCCAACATTGGCAGGTAGGTTCTCTAATACTAGCGCCACCAGGGAAGCCCTTTTAGGACTGTCTATGAGGAAATTAAGTATATTATCTCTATAATGAATTTTCCTGCTGAAGTGAGTATTTTTTAAGAGATACGAATAAATAAATTGAAGCTGATTTTACTAAAGTAATTTTCTTCACTAAAATGAATGGTTATTTAATTTTAATAAAGTACAGTCATATATTTTCTATGACTAAATTATTTTATACTTACATACAAAACTGAAGGTGCTACTGGAAAGCAAACTTGAGTTAATAAATTATAACAAACCCCTCAATACTAGTCATCTGGGGAGGAAAAAACTTTGAATGTGTATTGTTAATTTAAAAGCAGAGGATGTACGTGATTGAGAGTCTACATAGCTGGCTTAAACGCAAAGTCCTTACCTTTGTCTGAGGCGATGATTGAAATATTATATACACCACTTCTGGCTTCTCTATCAAGTCTTTTCAAAATCGTGATGACTCCTGAGTTTTCATCCACATTAACCCACTCTTCTGGGTCACTTGATTTCATATACCTGTGAATAATGATGAGTTAAAATAGCAAAACAGATCATAAGTCAAATTACAATCCTAGTATCAAAATAAATTATACATTTTAAACAGTGAAAATTGCTCAGGCGTGTCTGACTCTTTGTGACCCCATGGACTGTGGAATTCTCCAGGCCAGGACACTGGAGTGGGTAGCCTTTCCCTTCTCCAGGGGATCTTCCAACCTGGGGACTGAATCCACGTCTTCCCCACTGCAGGCAGATTCTTTACCAGCTGAGCCACCAGGGAAGCCCAATGTACACAGAAACTTTTTTCTCTAAGAAAAAAAAACACGGTCAATTTGACGTTCACTAAAACAGAATTACAAGTACCTTATGCCACTGCTACTTCTTGTTTCCGGGTCGTATGCTTTATAACCAATGTTCTTTGTTCCCACTGGTACGTTTTCTTTAATTCGAACAGTTTGTACCCGAGGGTCACACTCAGGGCCCTCATCCTGATTTTGGACATTAACAGTGACTGTTGCCATGTTCATGGTTGATCTTGAAGTACCAGTATATGGAGCTTCATTAACTACACCAATTTGCAGGGTCACCTGCTGTTTTTCTTCATAATTCAGTGGCTACAAAAGCAAGCATGTTGAAAATGAGATCAAGATGCAGTATTTGGCCATGTGAACTAGTGTGTGACTAGTTAGCTTTGGGAATGTGTACTAAGTGCTGGCTCAGGAAGAGTCATGAAAATACCCACAAATGTATACCCACAAATGTGCTGATTCAGTATTTGGGTAGACCCAGCCAAAAAAAAAAAAAAAAAAATCCCTCAATTGCAAATTTAACACAATATCACAGGTCCTAATGGCAATTTCAGATCGTATTTAATGAACTATTATTATTTGAAATATTACTTTTGGGACTCCATGCCCTAATCAGCAGTAACTTACTATTCCATCAGTTTGGGCACAGTTTATCCTATCCTCCTGCGATGAAAACAAATATCTATACCTTGTTTAAGGTAGAAAAGGTGGGTCAAATTTTATAAGATGTTTTTAAGATAAGAGACAAGAAAATAGAAAGATTATGGGCATTACCCTTTCCTTTTCTACCTTTTTTATCCCATTTACCCTTTAAAAAATGGGTAGTACCAAGTTTAATAAAAGGTGTTAATTTTATTTTGCCTGATTCATAGCTGTATTGAAAATGGGTGAAACCATTTCCCAGAAGACAGAATTTTTTTTTCCTCTATTTTTTAATTGGAGGAAAATTGCTGTACAATGTTGTGTTGGTTTCTGCACTCCAACAACTCGAATCAGTCATAACTATACATACATCCCCTCCCTCCTGAGCCTCCCCTCCCTCCCTCCCCTCCATCCCACCCCTCAAGGTCATCACAGAGTGCCAAGCTGGGCTTCCTGTGCTATCAAGTCTTAGATTTCAGAGATAAATTTCCTTTCTATAACGCCAAGGATTAGGGCAGGGTTGGATGAAGAAAGAAACAAGATTTAAGGGACAATCCCTTTGCTGTTCGAAGCAGAAATTAACCCACAGACTGCAGCTAATTTTCATCACAGTAAGAAAAACCAATCATCATTTTTAACCCATTCTCCTTGTGAATGTAGAAAAGGGAAACCAGAAACCCAGGATAGAATCATGTTCTAGTAGAAGATGCAGCAGAACCATAGGCTCCTATGGTTTTGTCCAAAGCCAGAGCTCAGATGACTTTATGGGTTAATTCTGCCACCTGAATTAGCAGTGATGTCTCCTGAGATAATTAGAGATTATTAGAAAGAGGTTTTGGAAGTATTTACATATTTGAATGGTTGAGGACTCCTGTTCCAAATCAGGAAGTAAAGAACATAATGTACACTGTATCCAAAAGAAAAGATCTATAAAACAGCTTCCCTATGAGTCTGACCAAGAATAACTCATTATTTGGGAAATTCAGTAATGAAGTAGCAGTTCCTTGACACAACAATAGAAAAAATAGACTACAAAAGCCTGGCAGTGTCTCACTGTTGCCAAAACTGTGCTAGCTTTTTAATTGTTAAGAGATACTGGTTAAAACAAAAAAAGGAAAAAAAAAAAAACCCCAGAGATACTCATTACAAAGTGGGTCAGAGATCAGATCAGATCAGTCGCTCAGTCGTGTCCGACTCTTCGCGACCCCATGAACCGCAGCACGCCAGGCCTCCCTGTCCATCACCAGCTCCCGGAGGTCACCCAGACTCACACCCATCGAGTCAGTGATGCCATCCAGCCATCTCATCCTCTGTCGTCCCCTTCTCCTCCTGCCCTCAATCCCTCCCAGCATCAGAGTCTTCTCCAGTGAGTCAACTCTTCGCATGAGGTGGCCAAAATACTGGAGTTTCAGCTTTAGCATCATTCCTTCCAAAGAAATTCCAGGGCTGATCTCCTTCAGAATGGACTGGTTGGATCTTCTTGCAGTCCAAGGGACTCTCAAGAGTCTTCTCCAACACCACAATTCAAAAACATCAATTCTTCGGCACTCAGCCTTCTTCACAGTCCAGCTCTCACATCCATACATGACCACAGGAAAGACCATAGCCTTGACTAGGTGAACCTTTGTTGGTAAAGTAATGTCTCTGCTTTTGAATATGCTATCTAGGTTGGTCATAACTTTCCTTCCAAGGAGTAAGCGTCTTTTAATTTCATGGCTGCAGTCACCATCTGCAGTGATTTTGGAGCCCAGAAAAACAAAGTCTGACACTGTTTCCACTGTTTCCCCATCTATTTCCCATGTAGTGATGGGACCAGATGCCATGATTTTCGTTTTCTGAATGTTGAGCTTTAAGCCAATCTTTTCACTCTCCACTTTCACTTTCATCAAGAGGCTTTTTAGCCCCTCTTCACTTTCTGCCATAAGAGTTGTGTCATCTGCATATCTGATTAAACATACATATATATAATAATTCTAAACTTTCATACCTTTTCAAAATGTTCCCCAAAATGAGTACAATCATCCCACTATATACATGAAGAACACAGTATTTACATTTACTTAACTGTCTATTTTAGATCTACATTTACTAGAATTCCTTTCTTTTCATTAAGCTCTAGTATACTAATCTATCATATTATAAGCTGCAAATAACTAATCTGCTGATTTATTCTTACCTTAACCACACACAGAACTCCTTCATTGGTTTGGGAATCTGTTACAATTTTAAAATTTCCATCTTCATTACCCTTTACAATGGTATAATTAGCCCTCCAATTAGCAGTATTAATTAAATCCTTATCCTGAACGGCAACACGTAAGATTTCCACATCAATTCTATTCTCCTCCACTGATGCCACATACTAAAATAACAAAAAATGACAAAAGAAGTTTAATTAGTAACTCTCACAAAAGCAGAACATCATGTAAAGTAAGCCTGGCTCTTCTAATTTCCAAAAATTATGTTTGAAAAGTGTAAGTGAAAGTTGCTCAGTCGTGTCTGACTCTGTGCGACCCCTTGGACTACATATACCATCCTGGCATGGAGTTTAGTGGGTAGCCTTTCCCTTCTCCAGGGGATCTTCCCAACCCACAGATCGAATCCAGGCCTCTTGCATTACAGGCGGATTCTTTACCAGCTGAGCCACAAGGAAAGCCCAATAATACTGGAGTGGGTAGCCCATCCCTTCTCCAGGGGATCTTCCCGACCCAGGAATCAAACTGGGGTCTCCTGCATCGCAGGCGGATTCTTTACCAATTGAGCTATCAGGGAAGCCCAAAACTATATTTACATGATTTTAAACCCTAAGTACAAACTACTTACATATGGCTGGGAATACTTCATTTGAAATCATGGGGCATGAAGGGAAATGTGCATATTTAGCAATTAACTCTGCCTTTTACATTTTCTTATATTAAAATCACAGACTTACAGAAGAACGGGTGAATGCTGGCAAGTTGTCATTCACATCTTCAATATTAATGATGCAAGTTGCAGTTGTCTGCAAACCAAAATACTGACCATCCATGTCTTGCACTTTAATTTTCAGCTGGTATTGATCAATTAGCTGAAAAGAAAGTAAGAATTTAATTACCGAGTGAAAGCAACACTATAAATGAAATCATAACTTATTTTATAATTTTCCCTGCATTGAAAATTTAAAAAGTACACTATTAGACTTTATAGTTTTCATGTACTGGCAGAGGAATAATTTCCACATACTAATTTTCAATTAATTTATGAAAATATAATAATTTCTAAAATTTAAAGTGCTACTCATAGAATCAACTTGGTTTTTGCATTACTTAACAGAAAGAAAAAATATTGTCATAGCCACTTAAAATTGCCTAGTAATTAATCAAAATCTTTATCTCCTATTCAAAGTACATTCTTACATTCAAAAATATATTAACAGCGACTCTATACCAGTCTTACAATAAAGCAATAACATATCCTCTTGTAAAAGTGGTGGATTTTAAATATTTACTTGACATTTATTAAAAGATCATTAAATTAGCATAAGAAGAAAGTTCTGGAGCTTTGTAAAATTTTCTTTTTTCTCTTCATGGAAAATAGTGTCTTTTTTTTAAGGATTTTCCATTCTTTAGAGATTGCAGACTCATCACTAGTTTAAGTGTGTCTTTCTTAAAATACACAGATAATGGTCTCATCTGTCACAAGTATTGAGATATTGAAGGATTAACAGCATCTCTAATAATAATGCCACCTTGACTGAACATTAGGAAGCTTGGGTTCTAGTCCCAAGTTCAAAAACAGCACATGTAATCTTTGGCAGTTGGGAAAGACTTTTTCCTTAGTTTTCCTCTTCTATAAAATGATGATAATAACACCTTTGCTAAGTAATTGACCTTTTATAAGACAAAAAATATGTAAAATACTTCCTAACCTTCCACCTAGAATAGTTGCCACTCTCTTAAAAAACCAAACTGAACCGAGATCTCCTGCATTGCAGGCAGATTCTATACCAACTGAGCTATCAGGGAAGCCGTTTCCTTCCTTTAGACTTCTTAATCTTTCTAGTCCTCATGCACTGGACTCAATATTACCTAAAATAAAACTATTAATAATATTTCTCTCAATGGTTATAGTTTTTACACTTCTGATTTTTCCTGATTTACTCCTCTCTCATAATCAATCACATATGTAGAGTTGAAATAATTAATAGTCTTCTTTTATTCAAAATTTTTAAAAGCTCAGACTAGTATACTTCTAGGAGGAAATATGGATTCTATTTGTAGCAAACTATGATTTATTCAGACTTAAAGTGAAGAAAGTAGGGAAAACCACTAGACCATTAAGGTATGACCTAAATCAAATCCCTTATGATTATACAGTGGAAGTGAGAAATAGATTTAAGGGCCTAGATCTGACAGATAGAGTGCCTGATGAACTATGGAATGAGGTTCGTGACATTGTACAGGAGACAGGGATCAAGACCGTCCCCATGGAAAAGAAATGCAAAAAAGCAAAATGGCTGTCTGGGGAGGCTTTACAAATAGCTGTGAAAAGAAGAGAAGCAAAAAGCAAAGGAGAAAAGGAAAGATATAAGCATCTGAATGCAGAGTTCCAAAGAATAGCAAGAAGAGATAAGAAAGCCTTCTTCAGTGATCAATGCAAAGAAATAGAGGAAAACAACAGAATGGGAAAGACTAGGGATCTCTTCAAGAAAATCAGAGATACCAAAGGAACATTTCATGCAAAGATGGGCTCAATAAAGGACAGAAATGGTATGGACCTAACAGAAGCAGAAAATATTAAGAATAGTGGAAAGAATACACGGAAGAACTGCACAAAAAAGATCTTCACGACCCAGATAATCAGGATGGTGTGATCACTGACCTAGAGCCAGACATCCTGGAATGTGAAGTCAAGTGGGCCTTAGAAAGCATCACTACAAACAAAGCTAGTGGAGACGATGGAATTCCAGTGGAGCTACTCCAAATTCTGAAAGATGATGCTGTGAAAGTGCTGCACTCAATATGCCAGGCAAATTTGGAAAACTCAGCAGTGGCCACAAGATTGGAAAAGGTCAGTTTTCATTCCAATCCCAAAGAAAGGCAATCCAAAGAATGTTCAAACTACCGCACAATTGCACTCATCTCACACACTAGTAAAGTAATGCTCAAAATTCTCCTAGCCAGGCTTCAGCAATATGTGAACCATGAACTTCCTGATGTTCAAGCTGGTTTTAGAAAAAGCAGAGGAACCAGAGATCAAATTGCCAACATCCGCTGAATCATGGAAAAAGCAAGAGAGTTCCAGAAAAACATCTATTTCTGCTTTATTGACTACACCAAAGCCTTTGACTGTGTAGATCACAATCAACTGTGGAAAATTCTGAAAGAGATGGGAATACCAGACCACATGATCTGCCTCTTGAGAAATCTGTATGCAGGTCAGGAAGCAACAGTTAGAACTGGACATGGAACAGACTGGTTCCAAATAGGAAAAGGAGTACATCAAGGCTGTATATTGTCACCGTGTTTATTTAACTTCTATGCAGAGTACATCATGAGAAACGCTGGACTGGAAGAAACACAAGCTGGAATCAAGATTGCCGGGAGAAATCTCAATAAACTCAGATATGCAGATGACACCACCCTTAAGGCAGAAGGGGAAGAAGAACTAAAAAGCCTCCTAATGAAAGTGAAAGTGGAGAGTGAAAAAGTTGGCTTAAAGCTCAACATTCAGAAAACGAAGATCATGGCATCCAGTCCCATCACTTCATGGGAAATGGATGGGAAACAGTGGAAACAGTGTCAGACTTTATTTTGGGGGGCTCCAAAATCACTGCAGATGGTGACTGCAGCCATGAAATTAAAAGACGCTTACTCCTTGGAAGGAAAGTTATGACCAACCTAGATAGCATATTCAAAAGCAGAGACATTACTTTGCCAACAAAGGTTCATCTAGTCAAGTCTATGGTTTTTCCTGTGGTCATGTATGGATGTGAGAGTTGGACTGTGAAGAAGACTGAGCGCCGAAGAAATGATGCTTTTGAACTGTGGTGTTGGAGAAGACTCTTGAGAGTCCCTTGGACTGCAAGGAGATCCAACCAGTCCATTCTGAAGGAGATAAGCACTGGGATTTCTTTGGAAGGAATGATGCTAAAGCTGAAATTCCAGTACTTTGGCCACCTCATGCGAAGAGTTGACTCATTGGAGAAGACTCTGATGCTGGGAGGGATTGGGGTCAGGAGGAGAAGGGGACGACAGAGGATGAGATGGCTGGATGGCATCACTGACTCAACAGACGTGAGTCTGAGTGACCTCCGGGAGTTGGTGATGGACAGGGAGGCCTGGAGTGCTGCGATTCATGCAGTCGCAGAGTCAGACACGACTGACCGACTGATCTGATCTGATCTGATCTGATGATTTATTGGGAACGATCAACTGGCAGATAACACAAAGACAGAAATGAAGGTTGGGACTTAAATATCAACCTATGATTATCTTCCGGAGAAGGCAATGGCACCCCACTCCAGTGCTCTTGCCTGGAAAATCCCACGGACGGAGGAACCTGGTAGGCTGCAGTCCATGGGGTCGCTAAGAGTCAGCGACTTCACTTTCTCTTTTCACTTTCATGCATTGGAGGAGGAAATGGCAACCCACTCCAGTGTTCTTGCCTGGAGAATCCCAGGGACAGGGAAGCCTGGTGGGCTGCCGTCTATGGGGTCACACAGAGTCGGACACGACTGAAGTGACTTAGCATAGCATAGCATAGCATGATTATCTTCAGATGGAAGAAAAGTTCTGATGCTTAAAGAGATTAAAGCGTGGAAGGCCAACAGAAAAAAAAAATCAGAAACCTGGGATCAGAAAGTGAGTCCAGAGTGTTCTTGGGTAAAAGAACTCCAAGACTCCTTCATTAGTCAAATGTTCTCAAGTGTTTTATCAGAAGAATCTTTCAGGACTCGACAATAAAAGAAAATGTGGTTTATAACCTGCTCTTCCTGAGCATCCAAATTCCATGAAGAATCTCTATAATCTGTAGACCAGTGACAGCAATCCATTCATTTAGCAAATGATACCCCATTCTTCACTGGCATGTGTGTGCATGCATGCTTGCTCAATCGATTCAGTTGTGTCTGACTCTTTGTGACCTTAGGGACCATAGCCCACCAGGCTCCTCTGTCCATGGGATTCTCTAGGCAAGAACTCTGGAGTGGGTTGCCAGTTCCTACTCCAGGCAATCTTCCTGACTCAGGGATTGAACCCACTCTGCATTACAGATGGATTCTTCACCCCTGCACCACCCAGGAAGCCCCTTCACTGGCACAGACTCATTGTAAGAATATATAAATTATAAATAATAAAATTGAATTAAAAAATAGAAATTTTACTTAGGAATGTCTTTGTAAATGCAGTAAAAATGATTAATTTTAACCACTGTTATTAAATCTCAGCCTTCAGTCCACATGATGAAATGGGAGGTATGTATAAAAGCCCTTCTGCATAATATAATATGATGTTCATCCAGTGAAAAGTACTTTCAGGATTGTTTGATTTAGAAGCTAAACTGTTTTTACATAAAAGACACCTAAGGTTATTCAGTTTGGTATTTGGAAGACATTTTGACATACATAAGGCAAATCTGTCACTTAAAGAAAAGGCTATCTAATGCAAATGATCAATTGGAGCTTTCAAGCAAAAATAAGGATTCTAGAAAACTTTTATGAACTATTGTGGTATTAATGGAAATGAGTAGGAGATTGTTTTAATATTGTTTAATTAAATGTGTCAATATTTGGAGGATCTGCATAACCCAGTGAGCCAGTACTTCCCATACGACCAACGCACGATGTTACAAAACCACACGTGGTAGATAAACTAGTTACTTACAGTACAAGACAATGGATTTTGATGTGACCAAGTATGAAAGTTCACAGACAAGGATTCTTAAGAGTGCACACTGCAAAAAACATTTATGAACCTACCACCTGTCAAGCTTTGGTGTAGTATATCAAAGAAGACTATCCACAATGATCTGGAATTACTATTAAAACAGTCCTCTCTATTCTCACTTCAGGTCATCTTGGATTTTCTTTATATACCTTGACTAAAACTATATAACAGACTGAATGCAGGAGATATGAAAACTAATCACTCTTACATTAAGTCAGGTATTAAGCAGATTTGGAAAATGTATAATAATGCTACTCCTCATTAAATTGTTTGTTTTGGAAATGTAGTTATTTTTATAAAAATATTATTTATATTAACATGTAATATCTTAAATGGGTAAGTAAATATATATTTTTTAACTTCTATCAGTTTTAAACATTTTTTGGATTAAACAGTGACAAATATAACCCACATAAACAAAAGCCTGGAATTGTCAATAAAATTTAAGACTGTAAAGAGCTCCTCAGACCAGAAAACTTGCAATCCACTTCCCTAATCTATGGGAGAGGAAATGAATTAATACAGAGTTTTAGGAATCAAAGAGAAACCTGACAAACACCTATTACTATATTTTAAAATTAAGGATTATAAATGTAGGAAGTAGGCCAGATAAGTACTATAAAAATTCAGATAAATAAATGCTAACAGTTGAGTAACAGCTGAATAACAAAATGAGTAATTACTAAACTAGGATAGCTGCAGGGACAATGGATAGACGTGAATATAAGATCATTTTGGAGTTAATATCAACATGCTTTGGAAAGTAATTTGACTTGCAAGAGGAGACACCAAATACAATTTTGAGAACATAAAGCCAAGGTGAAAATAGAAAAATCACTAAAGGAAAAGAATATTCTAATGTCATTTTAACTAAAAGCATGGGAAAGAGAGCATGTTCAGAAGGAAAGAAGAATTCTAGATGTCCTGAATCTTAGGTAGCTGTGAAATGTTCAAATAAGGATTCCTGTCAGTCAACTGAAAATGTTGAATCAGAGATTAGCAAAAGATAAACTTTCATTTAATATGTAAAGGGAAAATGTAGATGAGATTGCTAATGAAGTTACACAGATAGAAAGAGAAGCATTGTTATCTATAGATAAGAAAATTCCACAAATTCCAAGTTTTACTGTACAATTACAACATTTCTCGTTTTTTTCCAACTACAAATATGTTTATATTAGGAAATTTGATTTTATAAATCATATAGTTCAGGAGAGAATGAATTAGCAGTTCAAAATCAGCATGCTGCAAGGTTAATGACCTCCATCAACCTACCTAAAATAATATTTGTTAGATTCACAATATGCTTTTCAAAAGCTTATCTGCAGATGATATACAGAGAAACATAGGTACTACCAAAAGAGCCGACTCATTAGAAAAGACCCTGATGCTGAGAAAGATTGAGGACAGGACAAGAAGGGGACGACAGGGGATGAGACAGTTGGATGGCGTCGCTGATTCAATGGCATGAGTTTGAGCAAGCTCTAGGAGGTGGTGAAGGACAGGGAAGCCTGGCGTTGGCATGCTGCACTCCCTGGGATCGCAGAGTCGAACACGACTAAGTGACTGAACAATAACAAATCAGGTTTTATTTGTTAATATTTGTTACCTCTCTGTCTAGCTGAGATGACGATGTGGTGATCACGCCTGTAGTTGGATGCATAGAAAAGAGGGTGGGTGATGCTGGAAACTGCTCAATGATGGAGTACTTTAGACGCGTGTGCAGTGTGTCAGGCTCATCTTCGTCTGTTGCACAAACCTGTCCCACGGTAGTACCTACATACACAAAAATCCTCTTTAATTTCCAAAATCTTTATAGTTTCAACTTTTCCTTTGACTCCTCTCTATCTACCACAAAAAAGTTTTGCACGACAAAATTAATAATAGGAATAGCGTTTGTACATTTTCAGGATTCCATAGAAATTATCACTTCCTTTTAAGTATCCCAACGTTCCAACATTTTGAAATTTGGTGACCATATCCATATTTACTACGTTTACTGTATAATTTTATAAATGTTGATAATATCCCCCTATGGCCTTAGTATTTCTTAACTAAAGAATTCCAATTATTCTTTAAGCTTTTTCTATTTATAAGTCTGCACTTAAATTGATCATATGGGTCAGTTTTGCTCTGAAAATTCTTGGCTTACTTAGATCTTTCTAGAGGAAGACTAAAAATCTAATTCTAACTCCTAGTTGAAATGGTCCATTTTTCAAGAGACTGAGAAAATTTATTCTCCAAGACCTTTATAACAATGCCCAGAATGCATGGGCACATGGGTGCTAAGTCGCATCAGTTATGTACAACTCTTGCGACCCTATGGACTATAGCCCAGCGGGCTCCACTGTCCATGGGATTCTCTAGGCAAGAATACTGGAGTGGAAAAAAAAAAAAGGAGTACTGGAGTAGTGGGTTGCCATGCCCTTCTCCAGGGGATCTTCCCAATACAGGGATTGAACTCACATATTTTACATCTTCTGCCTTAGTAGGCAGGTTCTTTACCACTAGGGTCGCCTGAGAAGCCCAGTGATGCCCAGAATACAGTCTACCATTTAATCACTATAGAATATCAGCAGATCTCTTCAAGGCTAAGACTTCCACTGCTCAATAACTTCTTTTAAGAAAAAAAATATTCTTAGACTATTTAGAAAATATGACCTCTTACAAGTATTTCTTTTATCTCACACAGAAAGGCAAAATAACATTGAGTAACTCCTATTTTTCAGGCACTGTGCTTGACATTCAAAGTATACTGCACTTCACTTAACCTTGTATGTTAATATCTCATGTTACAGATGAAGAAACCAAAGCTTGTCAAGATTAGGAAACTTGCCCAAGGTCACAGCACACAGCTAGCAAAAGGCAGAATAAAATGCCTCCCGCAGCTACCTGTCTGGCAAGTCCCTTGCTCTTGGCAGCAGGGTATGCTACCTCCCAGTGGCCAGAATGAAAGTCAACTAATGAACTCAAACTCTAAGTTGCCGTACGTTGCCAAGGTGGGTACTCACCAACTTTGCTGTTTTCAAAAACTTCAAAAGTGTAACTTGTTTCTGTAAAAATTGGGTAGTTGTCATTTTCATCCTCAATTCTGATGACCAGGGTCAATGGATATTCTGGAGTATATCCATCCGGAGTTGTTGCAAAGGCAACTAGCTGTGAAGAGAGTAACATTGAAAAAAAAAGCGAAAATAAAATATGGTTCAAACTTGCTTATGCTTTGCCTTTCATTTGGAGACTGTTGAGCATCACAGTGTGGGTTTTACCATTTGTTACTACTTTTGAATGTGAGCATAATCTTAATGCCACAAGAGATGGCTAATTTCATGGTGTACTATAGCATTTTATAATATATCTAATATAATAACATAGATAAATTTGGTTTCATCACCATTGCTGTATTGTTGCTCATGAGTGTAATGGTTTTTATTATTATTTTCTTGAAAGGGTCCTGAGAACTATCTTGCTTTGCTTGAAAGTTTCAAGTGCATGTATTTTAAATACAATTTTCTGGATCTTTTATAACTGAATTCTTAGGATTCCAAACTCCCCAGGTGCAGTCAACTGACATACTATTTTATTTTCTAATTAGGATTTTAGCCATATTGATGGCTATATTTAGATAACTGTCTTCATAAGAATTGTTTAATTTAAAAAGGGGAGTCAGAAATGGACCAAATGGCCACACATTGTGTCTAGAATGCAATTTATTCTTTTGATTATACAATATGAATTTAAATTCCACTGTATCTCCTAACAGCTGTCATAGAAAGAACAGACCATCACAGGTACTTAGAAGGTCAAGTCGTAGTAATTATAAAACTAAAGAATTAATTCATCCAAAAACATATAACTAAAGTTGAGTTAAGCAAAATGAGCAGTTCCTGTGGGAAATTCAATACATTAAGTTAAATTCTTACATAGTAACACTCATCCCACCATGGGAGGTTGCCTAGATGATGAAATGCCTTGTTATCCTAGTTAAGCACTGTCCACACTCCTTACTCGCTCACAAATTAATTGTCTCTCATTGCAAATGTTGTGAGGCTTAACTTCTGAGCTTGACTTATCTCCTATGGCATCACTCTCAGTACCATAAAGAGGTTCACAGATCTTTTTTGCCAAATAAATAACTACTTTCAAAGTGGTGCTCTTTTTTCTTTTAAAAACAGAAATAGTAAAACTGTAATTCCCAGAACAATCTAATAAAACTGAAGACTTTATTTTATAAAATTCTTTTTGCTTCCAGGCAACTATCAGGTCTGTACAATACTACCAGAGCACAGATGAGAAACTCAGGAGACAGAAAAGAGTAATGAATTGAGGAAGAGAGGCGAAACAGCCAAGTTTAATGTTACTAACACAATATGTAAACGTTACCTCAAACGATGGATATGTTTCACGATCTATAGGACTAGTACAAAACAGGTTTCCAGTATCTCTCTCTACATAAAATAAATTGCGAGGTTCTTTGTCAACTCCAGGCCCACTTATGGAATAGTAAATAGTGTAGTTTTGGGCTGTATCAGATTGAATCTAGAAAGTAGACAATATATACATAAAAGACAAATTTCAGCAAAACTTTCATCTACATATTTATGCAGTCACATTGATACTTTCATTACAATAAGTAATTACCCTCTTTAATTTATTATTATGCATGAATAAAAGACAGCAATAGGATAAGGAAGCCTAATAACTGAGAAATTCAAGAGCAAGGCATGAGGAAAATAATGAAGTAGCACCTTAGTTTTCCAGAATAACTAATGAATACTTTCAAAGGCTACATGTACCTACATGGATCAAGCATTCTGGACTTTTCTTGTCTTAGAAAACAAAGTATTCCGAGCATGAAAAGTTATTTTTTTGTCAATTTTTTTTTAACACCTGAAGTTTTATTTTATATAACGTAATATTTGAGACACTGGATTTAAAGTATACTGTCTGCAGGGCAAACATTTGGAAAGTGATTTCCTTAATTAGTTTTTATTTCTCAGCATTGTTTTTATTATAGGGGTTGAACAGGATGAAAAAGAGTGAAAATGGAAATGACAGAATATCTTGGTGAATGTGCTACTTTGATATTTGATTCAAAAAGAAAATTTTCTCTGGAATTTCCCAGATGGTCAAGACTTTGCCTTCAAATGCAGGGTGCACGTGTTCCATCCTTGGTCAAAGAACTAAGATCCTACATCAAAAAACATTTTTTTCCAAAGTATTTTCATCCTCTTAGTAGGATCCTGACTACCTATCAGAATGACTAACAATTATTTTCAAAAAAATTTTTTCCCAACTTTAAAATGCTCTTCTTTGAGTTGCACTGAATTTATTGGTGGGCTCTAAATAAGGTATCTCTCTCACCGATTCAAGAATTGGTGGAAAAGAAACCTAAGAGCTAGACTGAATGTTAGTGACCACTGATAGTGGAGAGAGGCACAAAGATTTGCTGAGGTTCCCGCTGAAAGTTAAAAGAGAAAGAGAAAATGTGGACCCAGTGTGATTTAAACAGTGAACTTGGAAAGAAACTATGGAAAGGTGTGCCATCTCTCCCTTTCATGGCATTTGACTTTTTATCAACAATTTCATCCTTTATTATGGAAGATGTTTGGGGGTTTTCTAGACTACGTCCAGGCTCTGAGATACACTTGATGATATGAAAATCCATTGAAGAAGCATGTGTTTGAGAGTGCTAGATGGGCTTCACAGCTTTATAAATGGCTTTTGCATGACTACAACTGCAAAAAAGTTTATGCAGGTATAGAGAGATGTATTTATACCATATATTGAAGCATATGATAGACACACTCATTCACTTATATATTCATATATACACATTTTAAAAAATAATTGCATACTTATTGTCCAAATTTTTAAAAGAGATGGAAACCATAGACTCTCATAGTGAAAAGAAAGTAAATTGTACCTGTTGAAGAAAAAGTGGGAATGGACCCAAGGAATTCTCAGGCACTGAGCAAGGAATAGGAGCCCATCTTCTCTTGGCACGTCTCAAAACTTTTTCCTGAGAATGCCTTTTCTTTAGTACCTCAATTTAGAAAACAACAACAACAACAAACAATCAAGTCAACAGCTACTTTATTTTTAAACTTGAAAAGTGATACATCTTTCTTCTCTCATTATCTTATGAGGATTAGCTGGGGAGGCGTAGGACCATGGTAGTGCTTGAAAACTAAACAAAATGTCAATACCATTAAAAAAAAGAAGAAGAAAACCCTGCCCTAACTGTTATCTCAGCAATCCTCTTGAGAAAATAACTTGGTGGGAACATAGAAGAGAGAGAGATGGAATCTGAAGCCTAGAAGCAAAACTGGAAAAAAAAAAAAAAATTACTGTTGCCACATTGCCATGCAGAAACACAGGAGAAGAGATATGCAAAGAACGTTAAGTGGACAGGTGCCCTTCTAAATTCAGCATAAGCATCTTCCACTCACCAGCAACTAGGAAGAGCCGGGGGACCAACAGAGAGATCTGTGTCAGAAGGAGGAGAGAAACACGGGGACGACTCTCAGATGGCCGTCATGAGTAATGGCCAGGGGCTGAACAGAAGTCATTTTGATCTTGGGTGTCACAAAGTCAAATGCGTGCATGAGATCAGAAATTTAACCTAAAATACCCCTCCGTTTTCTAAGAGTAAAAATTATGCCAAGATACATGAAACCTATCTCTGAAGGCCTCAGGTGTCAGAGCATAATTAACCACATGATGACCCTAGTACCACTGCCCGAATAGGACATCACAGTAAGTCATTAACATGTCATACAAGTTCCTGAATCTTTAAAAGCTACATACTCCAAATTACATACGAACATCTTAAACAATAATGTTTATTGTTTTGGAAACCTAATCCACAGTGAAGATCAAGAAACGCTGCTCCATGTCTAATCTCAAGTTCTCATCTGTCCCATATGCCAACTTCTCCTTTTATGCTCCAAATAAAAGGAAATTATAACCTGGGATAACCTAGGCTGAACCACTCTTCTTCATTTCAACACTGTTAACTTGAGTCATGGTTTTCCTTCTTCTTCAAGCTAAACTAACCCCCATCTTTTCCGACTCACATCTTCTCTGGTCATGTGAGTTACACCTGAAGAAGTCAATTCATTATACTTCATTTTTATACTTTGGCATACCTTTGTTTGATGTTCTAAAAGGACAAGTATTTCCTTGTCTTCTTGGGTCTCTGTGTTGGAGAGCAATATGGTAAAAGAGCTCTTCTCTGAGGACAAGAGAATGGCATGTGTTGTATAGACTGAGCCATCTTCTAAGATTTGGAAATCAGGGTCACTTGAGTGAATGAGAGTTGCAGATTTAAAGCACTCCTTCAGGTTAACTGTAGAAAATGCACAGAGCAATCATTTGTGAGCTAAATAAAAGCAATGTATAATTTTAACTGTAAGCTATGCATTTGAAGTGGGACAATCAAAAACTTTGACTATATTGACACTTGTAAATTTTGCATTTTTTAAAAGGACATATGAAACTACATGGTTAATTAAGTTGTTCCTAATTAAACATATCTACCATGTTATTTACCTACTTCACATCCTTTTAAAAAAAGAGACATTTGTTCTTAAATAAAGACATATAAACTCCACAGTTTGAATATGAAACTCACACCAAAAGAAGTTTTTCTTTATTAACTGAAACTAGCCACAGAGCAACACAATAAAACACATAAAGTAAGTTAAATAGAATCTAGAAATTAAAACTGGAAGTTATTAAATTATTACTGAACTCTTTGCATCTGTTGTTAAATAATCATCATATTCTGTCTCTACGTTGATCCAATCTTTAGTTATACATTTGAGTTATATGAAAAAAATTAATTGATAAAAAAGCAATGAAAATGTTAGTCGCTCAGACATGTCTGACTCTTTGTAACCCCATGGACTGCAGCCCACCAGGTTCTTCTGTCCATGGAATTCTCCAGGCAAGAATACCAGCCTGGGTTGCTATTTCTTCCTCTAAGAGATCATCCCCACCCAAAAATCAAACCCCAGATCTCCTACATTGCAGGTGGATTCTCTACCATTTGATTTTTACCATTTTTTGTCATCTGATTCGTCATCATCTTTACTATTCTTCCCTACCAGAGAAGCCCATTAAAAAAAAAAAAAAAGGTGGAAATAAATGTCAGGAAGATGCCAAAATAGTTTAGGATAAAAATCCAAAAACAACACCTTTAAACTCAAGAAATAGTTTCAATACTATTTCTCAATTTCAAAGACATGTTTTGACATATACCATAACCTACCTCTAATATAAATATTAGTAATTACTTCATTAATCAAATTAAAACAATTTTATGTTATATAATCATGCCTTTCAATAAAGAACAATATTTCATTCACTGGATTGACACCACATGTATTAAAATGTATTACAATGTATTGTATTAGTTTTAACTATTAATTCCAATACAGTCACTCTTCTGAAGATTACACTAATTTTACAGTATCACAGCAAATTAGGATTTCTTACATACTTTGGTAGTTTCTTACCTCTACCAATAAATTTTTCAGCATCTAGTTTAGCAGGAACATGTAGTGTCACTGTTTTACAGGCATCACAGGCAAATGTTAAGATCTAAAAAAAATCAATATTATACATGAATAAGAGCCTTTTCATGTGTACACAGTTTGCACATATTTGTATAATTATAAATCTGTTTATAAAATTATCAAAATAAAATACCAAGCATATAATGGGATTAAGAATTCAGAAAAAAAAAACTGCAAAGAAGAATAAAACCAATAGAGAGCCATGATTCCCTCCCTCACAAGGCATGTAAACCCAGAGAATTCCTTATCCTCTTGGGCTTTGTTTCCTAGTCTGAAAATGGAGTTAATAATGGAGAAGGAAATGGCAACCCACTCCAGTATTCATGCCTGGAGAATACCAGGGACGGAGTAGCCTGGTGGGCTGCCGTCTATGGGGTCGCACAGAGTCGGACACAATCGAAGCGACTCAGCAATGGCAGTAGCAGCAGTAATGACACCCTTTTGTGGGAAAACACTGGATACTATTAGGAAGGCAGCACAGATATGTAAAAGTAACAAAATGAAAACAAATCTAATGAGTCAGCAAATCATTTCAATTATCTGTGAACTGCCTATGAGTTGTGATACCAAATCAAAAATATCCTAAAGAAAAGCTCAACACTTTTAAAGACAAGCCCTGACTCACTGCCATGCTGCTGCTGCGTCGCTTCAGTCATGTCCGACTCTGTGCGACCCCATAGATGGCAGCCCACCAAGTTCCCCCGTCCCTGGGATTCTCCAGGCAAGAACACTGGAGTGGGTTGCCATTTCCATCTCCAATGCATGAAAGTGAAAAGAGAAAGTGAAGTCGCTCAGTCGTGTCCGACCCTTAGCGACCCCATGGACTGGAGCCTACCAGGCTCCTCCATCAATGGGATTTTCCAGGCAAGAGTACTGGAGTGTGCCATCGCCTTCTCCAACTCACTGCCATGGAGTGATTTAAAAATTATTTACGTGTGACCCCACACATACAAGCACAAGACTTTGAAATATGAACTTATTTTGAACTTCTCATTAATGAAAATTAAGGACAGTGTTAAAAATATTGCACTTAAAAAATGTAAATGATTTAGTGATTTATGGTGAACGAGTTCCAATACAATACATATTTGAGCCCACTGAAAATAAATTTGGTTCTCTCTGAAACTATAAACGGATGCTTCTGAAAGATGGAGAATTTTTTTCCCTATATTTTTGCAAAGGTTTTTGGCCAAAAGCAAAATAACTAACGAGCATTTACATTGTTATTTAAAAATCTATAAACATAAATTAAAATCGTCAAAATTGGAATGAAAATTTTTATCTCCAAAACACATTAAAGACCCTTTAATTATCCAATTTAAATTGTGTATGAAGGAGTACGCATGGCAGAGATTACATTTCAATTGGAACTGAGCAATGAACATAACCAAGGGACTATACTCAAATAAAAATATTGAGAAATAAAAAGATGCGAAGAATTCTCACTGGTTGCCTGCTGCTGCTGCTGCTGCTGCTGCTAACTCGCTTCAGTCATGTCCGACTCTGTGCCACCCCATAGACGGCAGCCCACCAGTCTTCCCTGTCCCTGGGATTCTCCAGGCAAGAACACTGGAGTGGGTTACCATTTCCTTCTCCAACACATGAAAGTGAAAAGTGAAAGTGAAGTCGCTCAGTCCTGTCCGACTCTTGGCGACCCCAAGGATTGCAGCCTACCAGGCTCCTCCATCCATGGGATTTTCCAGGCAAGAGTACTGGGGTGGAGTGCCATTGCCTTCTCCACTGGTTGCCTAGTCTAGAGCAAATAGGAGTAGGATGTGTGAAAAGCCCAGCTCAAAGTGACAGGAAGCACACACCCACTGATTCATTCAACCCACGTTTCTTGGTTGCCACCTGGGTGCCAGGCAGTGTTCAAAGGCTACCACAGTGAACAAAGAGAACTCCTTGACTTCACTTAGATTTAAAAAAAAAAAAATATATATATATATATATATAAAATGAAAGACTAAAAGTCAATACACAAATGCACCAAGATCACGTAACGCCACGAGTAAGTGTTACAAGAAAAGTAAAACAGGGAGAGAGGGTGATAAAAGAAAAAACCAGAATGAAACAAGAAAGCAAACCAATTCACTAACCAGGGGAGAGCCTTCCAAGTGGAACAAAAGCCGTGCCAAAGGCCCTGAGAGGCGACTTCACCTGGTGTGTCAAAGGAACACAAAGGAGCCCATAGCTGTAAACACAGTTTTCCCAGGTGGCTCAGTGGTAAAGAATCTGCCTGCCAAGCAGGAAACGTGGGTTCGATCCCTGGGTTGAGACGGTCCCCTGGAGAAGGGAATGGCTACCCACTCCAGTATTCTTGGCTGCCAAATCCCATGGGCTGAGAAGCTTGGCAGGCTACAGTGCATGGGATCACAGCGTCGGACCCAACTGAGCAACTCAAACAATAAACCTAACAGCAGTAAACGCAGAGAGGGAAGAGTGATAGGACGATATTGAAAAGACAGTCGTGGGTGTATTAGATGGGGTCTAAAGGACCACGGGGACGAGTACAGTTTTATTCTGAGGGCAAAGAGCAGCAACCGTATGTTAGAGACTATGGCATCACGTTGTGAACATTTACACAGTCTCATTCAGGTGGCCACGGGAAAACAGTCAGAAATGTGAAAGCGTTAGTCGCTGAGTCGTGTCCAACTCTTTGTGACCCCATGGACTGTACCCACCAGGCTCCTCTGCTCCTCTGTCCATGGAATTCTCCAGGCAAGAATACTGGAGTGGGTTGCCATTTCCTCCTCCAGGGGATCGTTCCCACCCAAGAATCAAAGCTGGATCTTCTGCATTGCAGGCAGATTTTTTACCATCTGATTTTCAGCATTCTTTGCCATCTGATTCTTCACCATCTTTACCAGTAGCCAGGCTGCTCTGTCCATGGAATTCCCCAGACAAGAATACTGGAGTGAGTAGCCATTCCCTTCTCCAGGGGACCTTCCCAACCCAAGGATCAAACGCACATCTTCTGCATTGAAGGCAGATTCTTTATTTTCTGAGCCACCAGAGAACATACTATAGAGGACCAGAGTGGAAGCAAGGAGACCCACTGGGAGGAATCTAAGAGAGGAGGGGTGGTGACTTGGACTAAGGTAAAAATGATGGAAAAGGTGAGGATGGCCAAATTAAGACAACATCTCAGATAACAGTGTCCTGGACATCCACTCATTCATTCATTCAACAAATATTTACTGAATGTCTAATATGTTCTGGACACAAGCAGCAAACAGGGTTCTCATGAAACATTAAAGTCAAGGGTAAGACATTTGCAATTTCAATAAAGGAGGATAAAAGCTATGACAGGGAAGTTCAGGGTGCTTTGGGAGAGCACTGGGAACCAGCCCCTTCTAAGGGACAGGTGAAGAGGGGAGACATGTTAGTCATGTCCAAGGAAGGCAGAGCTTATATGTTCCCAGCACAGGAACTGCATATGCCCAAACCCAGAGAGGCCACAGACCTGAAAATGCCATTTGCCATGGCTGATGTATACAGCACAAGAGGAAGGGGAACTGAAAATGGATTCAGAGAAACAGGTGTGGGAGAGAGTCTGAACAGCCTTCACACAGTACACACACAGATCTTTTTTCCTAAAGATAATAAGAAACCAAAGATTTGTTTTAAGCAGATAAATGACATAAGCAAGCTTTCCAGGTAGCTCAGCTGTAAAGAATTTGCCTGCAAAGCAGGACCATGGGAAATGTGGGTTCAATCCCTGGGTCGGGAAGGTCCCCTGGAGGAGGGCAAGGCAACACACTCCAGTATTCTTGCCTGGAGAATCTCATGGGCAGAGGAGCCTGGTGGGCTACAGTCCATAGGGTTGCATAGAGTTGGACCAGACTGAAGCAACTTAGTGCGTGCACACACACACACACACACACACACACACACACACACACACAAATGACATAAGCAACTTTCTATTGGAATACGGTAACTCTGACCAGTGTGACAAATGAACTTGGGTAACAATTTTCTTTGCCAAGAAGGGCCCAAGGGCGTTCAGTCAAATCCCCAGGCCAAAACTAAAAATGTCAGATACAGGTTTTTAAACCATCCTAAAACATCTTACAAGGAAGTCCTAGGCAAAAACTGAGGATTAAGATGGAATATAGGAGTAACCAGAAAAAACTTCTAATCTGAAAAGATTAGATTTTGGTTTATTGGCCTCAAATAGATGGGAGTAAAATCAAAGCATGGACCTGCCTATGATCTAAGAGAAGAGCCACTCAAGTTAATCTGGATTCCCAAATGCAAAACCTTCACTGTAGGTATGAGCTAGAAGTGAACTAGCTTCGCATGGACCTGTGAGCCACACTCACGTCATTCGGATGTTCTAGCAAACTCAAGCCACTAAGTAAGTAGACTTAGTGTGTGATCAGCACCATGGCTGCTGAAAACCATTTGGCCAAATTCAATAACCATTCTTAAACTTTTTTGTAAAAGAAGAGCCCCCAATAGGAATTGATAAGTGCTATTTCAATATGAGTTTTATTTTACATTATAATCACATCACCAATAGAAAAGGATAGCTTCACTAAACTCAGAAACAAGATGGACTTCCCAAGGGTCATCACCTATAGCTAATATTACATTAAAGCATATTAGATATATGAATGAAAAGAAGGAGGTAAAAGTAAAAATAACTATTTGCATTTGATACGACTATTTATCTGGAAAACCCAAGCAAATTAACCATAAAACAGTAAGAGAATTTCAGTAAGGGTGCAGGAATAACTGCTAAAATACACAAATCATTAGTCTGCATCCACATAAAGCCAGTTAAGCAATATATTGGGAAAAAAGAAATCATTTTCAAAAGTGGTAAAAGAAAAAAAGTTAGAATACCAAAAAGTAACCTTAAGCTTATGTGAGAAAAATCTTAAAATATTTCTGAAGGACACAAAAAAAGACTTGCACAAAAATAAATATGTATCATTATTTTGAACAGAAAAAAAATCAACAATGTAAGTATATCAATTTACACAAAGTTAAATTATGAAGTTTATGAACCTAATAAATCCCAACAGTACTTTTTTTCCAGAACTAGACAAGCTAACTTAAAAGATCATAAGGAAACCCAGAGATTGTCATAATGAGCAAAGGAACTTAAGTCAGACAGGAGAAAAGAGTGTATGATATCCCCTATACACAGAATCTAAAAAGAAATGATACAAATGAACTGACTCAGAAAACAGAAATAGACTCACAGACTAAAGAGAACAAATTTATTGTTGCATAAACCGGGTGGGAAGGATAGTTAGGGAGTCTGGGATGGACATGTACACACTGCTATATTTAAAATGGATAACCAGACTTCCCTGGTGGTACAATAGATAAGAATCTGCTGCCAATGAGGGGGATACTGGTTCGATCCCTGATCAGGAAAATTCCACATGCCATGCTGCAATGACCGAAGCCCGGGCCCAGCAACAAGAGAAGCCACTGCAAAGAGAAGGCCACTCTCGACAACGAAGAGCAGCCCCCTGTTCGCCACAACTAGAGAAAAAGCCCACCATACACAGCAGGAAGATCCAGTGCAGCCAAAAATAAATTAAAAAAAAAAAAGAATTCAGGCTTAATGGAAAACCAAGGACCTACTAAATAGCACAGGGAACTCTGTTCAATATTATGTGGTAATACTGAACCATCCCCTGGATGGGAGGGGAGTTTGGGGAAAAATATATGTATCACTAAGTCCTTTTACTGTTCTCCTGAAACTATCACAACATTGTCAGTCAGCTACACCCCAATACAAAATAAAAAGGTTTTTAAAAAATGAAGTGATAATTGATATGTTTTTAAAGAGATCATAAGGAAAAAATAAACAATTAAAAATAGAAAAATTATGAAAAAGAAAAGCAGTGAAAGGATATTAGCTTTAGCTGACAGTGAAAGGTCTTAGGAAGTCTCAGTAATTAAAACAATGCAGTATTTGGTATATCAACAGAAGGAAGTGCATACAAATTGGAAAGGAAGAAACAAAACAGTTTCTATTCACATTTGCTACAACCCATATAGATCATAAGGTTGTAATTTTTTGTTACATTCACCAACCATCTAAGAGCTTCTACTTCTCCACATTCTTGCCTACAGAGCCTGCTCTCAAACTTTTGGACGTTTGCCAAATGAGAAATGACATTTCAATGTAGTTTTAAAATTCACTTTTCCCTATTATGAGTGAGGCTGAAATATTTTATGAGACATTTTTATTACTTAATGGTTTTTCATGTTAATGCTGGACTTGATTTATAAGAACTCTTTATCTATTGGTAGATTAGCTTTTTCATAAAGGCTCCAATCACAAGATGAAATTGCGTTAAGGAATGACTTGAATTTAACAATGGAGATCCCTGACGACCTTAGAGAAGCTTCATTAGGTGTTTAGGCAAGTTACTAGGTCATGTCTGATTCTTTGAGACCCCCTGGACTGTAGCCCACCAGGCTCCTCTGTTCGTGAGGATTCTCCAGGCAAGAATACTGGAGTGGGGTGCCATGCCCTCCTTCAGGGAAACTTCTCCACCCAGGGATCAACCCCAGGTCTCCTACATTGCAGGCAGATTCTTTACATCTGAGCCATAGTGGAAGTACATTGAGGTGGGGGTGGAGTGCAAATGGGTGAGGTGAGGCAAGACTAGGAAGTTGGGAGCTGGTTCATGGAATGGTGAAGGATTACTTGGGTGCATGGGGAGGAGGAGATTATGTCCCACAAGCCATTTTTATTCAGTAATGCTTCTCTTCTCTACACGTCTATCACACATGGGCTCACAACCACAACTATCTGAGGCTGGCAGGGCTCTGCAGTCGTGCACAGGAGCCTCAGACGAGCTTAAGACACACCAACCCGACCAGCAAAAATGCAGCAGGAAGAGGGGTGTGGCCAGAGTCACCCCACTTCTGGCTGATGCAGCTTTGAAGCTAAGGAAGGCCAAAGAAAGAGGTCAACTTTAGATTATTCCCTATATCTGCTTTTTCTAAAAAGAGTCTGAGAAGACACACAAAAAGTTCTGTTAGTATATCTGTGTTAGTTGCTCAGTCGTGTCCTACTCTTTGTGACCAGGTGGACTGTAGCCTGCCAGTCTCCTCTGCCCATGGAATTCTTCTGGCATGAATACTGGAGTGGGTTGCCATTCCCGTCTCCAGGGGATCCTCCCGACCCAGGGATCAAACCTGGGTCTCCTGCATTAGAGGCAGATTCTTTACCATCTGAGCCACCTGGGAATATTTATGGCCAGTGCATTTCATTGCCTGAACCTAATCATGCTTTTTTCCTTCAAGGGCAATTGGTTCAGAAAGAAGTGTCCAAAAAAGGGGGGATGGGGGAGTCGACTTTACTGAGAATCTAATCAAAATAGAGACATTTTATGACAGTTATTTACATATTCCATTCTCGATTTCCTCGACAGTAAACTGTTAATTGCTGTGCACCTGGCCCTTTGTGTTATTAATGTGCCCCAGGAAATGAGTTAAGGTTTGAAGTCCATAAGGGAAGCCATTCTAATGATAGCAACGACTACAATTTCATTCATTAAAAATTTCAGGAATTCTGTGAAACCGGAGAGCGGTAGAGTAAGGGAAATTAACTGGATATTTCACGCCGCCCGTTCCACCGGTCCCAGAAGGAATTCCCCGACTGTCTATCCAGGGTCGTCCCCGTGTCCTTCAGGTTTGCCTGGAGCCCTAACGCCTGCGGCTCACCTTGAAAAGGCCACTATGGGCTTAGCCCCCTTGCTCTTTGGTCTCTGTGACTTTTCTTCTTCCAGGGTACCCCGGGAGCTCTATCTGGGGAAACCCTGGTCCCACACTCTCTCAGCGGCTGCTCCCCAGCTCTAGATTCCGTGCCTGCAGCCCCCTCCCCCAAAGACAGCCCGGGATTTTTTGGCCGGGGGTGGCGGAGTGAGGGTGGTGGCGTTGTCCTTTCCAAATAAGGCCACCCCCACTTTCTCTCAGAGCTTTGGGGAGGTGGGCTGGTAGCTATTGTGGTTCATAAAGTGGAAAAAAAACTGGAGCTAGAGGGCGGGGAGGGGCGGGCGGTGGGAGGAAGAATCCGGATGCCTCCGAGGCGACCATTTCCCCAAAGTTTAAAGGGAGTGAAACCTCACGTGCGGACCCATAATATAAACCTTAACTGAGGACCATCTGGGAGCCATTTACCATTTTCACGCGCAGAGGGTCCAGACCGCCCGGTCTCCGCGCTTCCCTCCCCTTCACCCACAGCCTAAGATAAATTCCCCAAAAGGCGCCTAGACCTCTCTTTCACCCCAAGATCGGCGGGTTTGGTCGCGTCCGCCCAGCGGCTCGCTTGATCTGTGACCGGAACCCGGCCCTGAGCCGGCCCGAACTGTCCTCCCCCGCGAGGTACGCGGGCGGGAGGCGCTCGGAGGCTCGTACCCAGGGGCCACGGATTTGCATGGGCTTTTGCAGCTGCTACCGGAGACACCCTCCTCCTCGTCCCCTGCGGGATCGCAGCGCCCTGGTCGCCGTCCTCTGTCCGCCCTCCCCCATCCCAACTGGCTGCACATTTGCAGCCAGCCCCAGGCGCCAGAAGCCCCCTCCTGGCTCGTCACCCACAGATCTCTGCTCCTAAAGGTGCCCTCTCTCCCACATCTGTCCGTGCGCCCTCCGGGCCCGGTGTCCAGGCGGCTACTCACCGCGAGGGTCAGCAGAAGTTGCCGGCAGAGGGCCCCGCTCGGGGAGCCTGGGGCTCGGGCTGGCGCCATGGGAGGACTCCGGGGCAGGTCGCCGGCCGAGGCACCCGGAGGCCGGGGGAGGAAGGGCGCGGCGGGGCTAAGGGCCGCGGCCGGGGCGCAGGAGTGCGAGGCCGAGGACCTGGCGCGCGGAGGAGCTGCTTTTCTTCTCGGTTTTTCTGAAGCTCCAGCCTCTCAGCCCAAAGGCTTTTCCTCTGACCGAGGGTGGGGTTTCCAGGCGCGTCCGAAAGACACCGATCGGCCCCTCCTAGGTATTTTCTTAAGTCTTCATTTCTGGAAGAACGCAACAGGTGGGAACTCCCTTTCGCCGCCACCCTTTTACCTGCGCTAGGTGTTTCTCACCAGCGGACGCCACCTATATGCCCCATCTCCCCCCGCCCCACGCCCCGGTGTCTGCCTGGAGGATTAACAGCTGGCCCTGCCCAGCAGAAGCCCTGACTGTACAAAGACTCACTGCCCAAGCGCGCCGGGCCGCGGAAGGGGGCGAGGACCCGGGCGCGCTCTCGGCCCGACTCCGCCCCGCGCGCTGTGGTCAGTTGCAGACCCGCAGAGGCCGCCGGGGAGGGAGGTGGAAAGGTCGCAGTTTGGTGTCACGGCTGCCTAAGGCCCTCCTAGTAGAGGGTTGGCCCCAGGGGGACTGGGCTTCCCTTGTGGCTCAAACAGTAAAGAATCCGTCTGCAATGCGGGAGGCTTTGGGTTCGAGCCCTGGGTTGGGGAGATTCCCCTGGAGGAGGGCATGTATTCTCCAGTATTCTTGCCTGGAGAATCCCCATGGACTGAGGAGCCTGGGTGGCTGCAGACCTAGGGATCACAAAGAGTCGGACACGCCTGAGCGATCAAGCACCCAGGGAGACTGTTTTCCACATTCTCCTGGAGTTTATTTCCTGCGGACAACCAGTATGCACTCCTTTCTGGGGTCTTGTTTGATCGTTGGTTTCCGGGGAGGGGGATTGTCTTTTTTTTTTTTTTTGGTGAATAAATGTCGTGGCCAGAATAACAACGATACAAGGAAATTAAAATAATCAATTAATTAAAATAAGGGAATCTAGGCTTCAGGGGTGAGTTAACTACGGAATCTCTCTGAGATCCTAGACATTGGCTAAATGTGGCCTCATGATTTTCTCCAAGACCCTCCTTTGTCACAGTTAAACCCAACCACTGACCTTCTCATCACTTATCTCCTAAGTTGCACTCCTGTACGTCTCACTGAGATTTCTTCCTTTCCCACCACCCAAACCAGAGTTCGTGGTAAGAAAAGAAAAAGAATAGGATAAAATTTATGTTTAGGTTTGAAGTATACTTAAACCAGGTGAATTATAGGAGTGCTTAACCCGGAAGATTAAAATATAAAAGCGGTATTCTTGCAGCTCTTCAGAAAGCAATGACAGGGCATTCTGACTCATTATGCTGTATATCTCTTTTCAATTACTGGCTTAAACCAGAGAAGTCTGACCACAAAGGAGAAACCTGTCCCATTCCATTTGGTTTGTCTGCACAGGGGTGTGTGGAGAAACCTGTTTGAAAAGCCAGCCATAACACTCAGATTTCAGCTCTTGAAAATATGTGTGGTCCCAATACCATTATACACAGAGCCAAAATTATTATAATATTGACCATATACTTAAATTCAAGAGTATTGTCAAACAGTACCTGTCTTACATTCAAGTATTAGACCCATGCTTTATTTTATTATTGAATGACACATAGTGAGCTGTTCTGTCGTCTCTATATTTATAAAATTATCACTGAAACTGCTTGTAAAATCAACCTGGGTCATCATCATGGGAATCTGGTTGACATCCTTCTGTTTCCACATTTTTTAACCCTCATGTTTTTCCAGCAATGATTTCATTAACACTCCTCGTCCTGTTAATGATGATATCACGCCAGTTTCGTGTTCAACAAATGTACTCAGGCTGTTATGGTCTTTGATAATAGAACATTTTCAAATTCTTGCTTACCCTTTAACCTTAAACACCTAAGGGTGACTCATGTTTTCCCACATTCCAGCAAAGGGAAGAGGGTAATTTGAAAAGAATTTGCCTTAGATCCTCATTTTCATCTTTCACTCTAGGTAACTGACTGAAGCTATTAAGATGGTAATTTGTTTGTTTGTTTCTTCGTGAATTTCTTAAATGAAATATAAACTCTCAACAAGGGACCAGATTTATTTAATAGTTTTAGATTAGACTATATGGCTTTTGAAATAGTTTCTTGTATAATACAATCTTGAAATAGCAGATATAATTTAAAGAGACATGAAATGTGAGAAGAGGAATTTTTTTTAAGAATGTCTTTTGGCTGTGAACATAATTTTACTGATTTGAAGTGATTTTCCATTGGGCTATAGTAAAGGATGCACCAGACCAACAGTCAGGACCAAGTTCCTTTGTGTTTTGGGCTGCTCAGGTAACCTCAGCCCTCAGCACTCTCATTCATTAAGGAAGATAATTAAAATACTACTGGATGCTGTCTATGGCAGCTTCCACGTCTAAAATTAAACTATTTAGACTCCTTGTGGCTGATTTTTGAGAAAGTTGGCTGGAGATGGGTGTTCCCTTTCAAAGAGAAAGTCAGAACCAGAGTTGTTCTTAAAAAGATGAACAAATAGCAACCCCAGGCCCTTGGGGCTCATCTCTGCAACCACGCTTCACAATTCTCTAATTTCAGAAAGTGGTAACTGAATATAAATGGCAAGAGCAACAAAATACCACTTCATCACTGATGTGCACACAGCAACAGCTCTCTCTGAGCTGCAGGAGTCCACTGTTGGAGCCTGGAAAGAAGGGTCCATGTGGACACGTGATGTTTAGGGTGCATCTCTCTTGACATGGCCAATGACAAAGAATGGAACCCCAATGCAAAGGAAACAGACAGAAGGAAGAAAACAAAAACAAGACTGAAGGACATTGTCTAGTTATTTACAGGAGAGAGTAGAGAGGAAAATATCTGATAGCCATGGTAAAAAGAGCACAACTAGACTATTTACCTCTCAGAGATGTTACAGGATTAAATAAAGTTCATGAAAGTCGTGCAGAATAAAACCTAGCACATTCTAAGAACTCCGTAAGTATTGGTTAACATGGGTATCCCTCTTTACCCCACAGCCCTGTACCTTTACAATCCACCTCATCCCTGTGACAGCTCCCTAGTTCCTACTTTTCCAGTATGTCTCCTGAGGTCCTGGTCGAGGGCTGAAACACAGTGTTATGTACTCACCGATCCCAGATCCTTCAGCCTCCTTCCTGTTGACAAGACCTTCAGACCTTGTCTGATTCAGAAGGACTAAAGGATGCAACCCTAAGATGAGACACTACAGCTTGTGCTAGTTTCCTACTTACTGAAAATTTGGATCAATTTTTTTCAACATTTAACAAACATTTATTGAATGTCCACCGTGCATTTCTGTAGCCCTCTTGTCATGCATTCCTAGTATTGTGATTAACATATTCAATAGAAATTCTGTTCATTTTTCCTATTTGTCCTTTACACTGTGAGCTTCTTAGGGCAAGGACCATCCAAGTCCTTTTATGATAGGAAAAAATGTTGTTTTTTCCTTTCTAATGCCGCATTATCCAATAAATAATTTTTTTTAATGCTGTCCTTATTTCTTTGAAGTTTTCTTCCAAATTGTGCTCAGGAAGAGTGTACTCTTCAATTTAGATTACCTTTCAAACTGTATTTTTAAAATAAGTGAAACAAACAATAAGTCAATTCTTATAAACTTGCTTCCCCGGTGGCTCAGATAGTAAAGAATCCACCTGCAATGTAGGAGACCTGGGTTCAATCCCTGGGTTGGGAAGACCCCCTGGAGGAGGGCAAGGCAACCCACTTTAGTATTCTTGCCTGGAGAATCCCCATGGACAGAGGGTTGGCAGGTTATAGTCCAGGGGTTTGCAAAGAGTAGAGCAGGACAGAGCAACTAAGCACAGCACAGCAATAAAAAGAAGCCAATGAATGAATTCCCAGGCAGTAGTGGTGAGTCTGACCGTGTCTGCTCTTATCTTTAATAGATGCCATTGACACGTGCCACCGTGGAGTGCTATGAACAAATATGTCCTTAGAACCACAGAATTTTGAATTATTTACTTTACTGACTACTTTGACAAGTATTCTTCAGTATCTACTCTGTCTCCGGCATGCTCCCAGCACTGAGATTGCTGTGGTGCCTAAAACAGAAAGGGCTTGTGCTCCAGGCAAACACCTAAAGGAGCCCTCTTCATCTGCGATTCATCTCATGCTGATGCTTCTGTAAAAGAAAAGGCTAATCTCAAGTGCAAAATGATACATAAACAGCATTCTATAAGGATGGAAAATCACCTTGCATAACAAATCATTTGTTGCGATATTAATCGCTAAATTTGTACTTCCCTCTCCCCACACTATGTCCACAAGTCTAGGTCTTGGTCTCCATTGCTGCCCTGAAAAATAGATAACCAGTGGGAATTTCTGTACGATGCAGGAGCTCAACCCAGTACTCTGTGACAACCTAGAGGGGTGGGATGGGGTGGAAGGTGGGACAGAGGATGAAGGAGGGGACATATGTATACCTATGGTTGATTCATGCTGATGTGTGGCAGAAACTAACACAACAATATGGTAAAGCAATTATCCTCCAATTAAAAATAAATTTATTTTTAAATCGTTTGATAAATTTGCTCATGAATTGCAAACTGTTACCACCTTCTGAGGGCCTCCCTCGTGGCTCAGTGGTAAAGAATCTGCCTGCCATTGCAGGAGACTTGTGTTTGATCCCTGGTTGGGAAGATCCCTGGGAGAAGGAAAGGACAAACCACTCCAATATTCTTGCCTGGGAAATCCCCTGGACAAGGAGATCTGGCAGGCTACAGTCCATGGGGTTGCAAAGAGCTGGATATGGCTTAGTGGCTAAACAACAACCACCTTCTGAAGTGGACCTAGGGACAGGAAACACTATTGTGTGGGATCACTTCACCTAGAACCTATTTGCTCTTGGCTTCTCTGACAGCCAAGTCTCCTGATTTCTTCTTTCTCTGCTGGCTGTGTCTATGCATTCTCATTGCCTAGCTTCCTCTGCACCATCTGATCTCTAAATACTGCACACAAACACATCTTTTCATATCTTTGGACTCAGGAGGCTCCTACCATTGCTGGGTGCTTTGTATCTGCTCCTCCCTCCTCCTGGAACTCTCTTCTGTCTCTCCTGTCTGTCCTCCCACTCATCCTATAAATAGCAACTCTTATTTCCTTCCCCACAAGGTCAAACCCTCTCTGATTGGGTCAAATCTTTCTTACCAAACAGCTGCCTCTTCTTTAGAACACCTGTCACAATTATCATGTTAAATTTTAGTCATTATTTGATTAATATTTGCAGGAGACACCAGAGATGTGGGTTCAATCACAGGGTTGGGAAGATTCCCTGGAGAAGAAAATGGCAACCCACTCCAGTATTCTCGCCTGGGAAGTCCCATGGACAGAGGAGCCTGGTGGGCTACAGTCCATAGAGTTGCCAAGAGTTGGACACAACTGAGTGACTTGAGCATGCACACACATTCACCAAAGACTACATTTTCATGACCCCAGTTGACTTTATTTTGATTCTGCCCATCTCACCAGCATTAATCATCATGAGTCCTGACACATGCTATGCTATGCTAAGTCACTTCAGTCGTGTCCGACTCTGTGAGACCCCATAGACGGCAGCCCACCAGGCTTCCTCGTCCCTGGGATTCTCCAGGCAAGAATACTGGAGTGGGTTGCCATTTCCTTCTCCAGTGCATGAAAGTGAAAAGAGAAAGTGAAGTCGCTCAGTCATGTCCGACTCCTAGCGACCCCACGGACTGCAGCCTACCAGGCTCCTTCATCCGTGGGATTTTCCAAGCAAGAGTACTGGAGTGGGGTGCCATTGCCTTCTCCGGCTGACACATAATAGATGCCTAGTAAATATTTATTGAATGAGTGAGTAAATGAATAAATTAGTGAATGATTCCTGACAGGCTCTTTGTTTTCCTAATTTTAATGCTTATTGGCCTATTAAAATAAATCGTGTCTTGAGTCAAATTCAGCAGAGGGGGCATTCCTAATCTGACCTCAAACATGATGGACACGTATTGGTATATTTGTCAAAATGTAAGCTGGGCCAACCAAGAATTTCTAGCATGGTTTTTGCACAAAAAACAGACAAATAGGCTAACGAGCTTTAAATTAAAATTCAGAAAGACACCAGTGCAGAAAAAGGAATTTATATATGATGAAAGTATGGACAGTACACACCACTGGGAAAGAAAAGAAAACTATTTAGTCGTTGTGTTAGGAAAACTGATTCATTATTAGAGAAAAACAAAACTGATTCTCTACTTAACCTGGTGGGCTGACGTCTATGGGGTCACGCAGAGTCGGACACGACTGAAGTGACTTAGCAGCAGCAGCAGCAGAGATAAACTCATACCCAAGTTCAGGAGTTTCTCTTTAAGGTCATGCGCAGTATCTTAAGTAGGCTTTAGAACTGCCCAACAGTCTCAGTCTACGTCTAATCCTTTCACTTCCTCACTCTCCTCAGCAGTATTTTTGCTCTGCCTTACTTCTGCTCAAGCTTCCCAAACACCCTCCTTTAACCTCGGTTTCTTTTACTGACTTAGCTTTCTATTTCACAAAGAAAATAGAAATTATTGAGGAAAACTATCAAGCTTCCCCACACTGACCCAGCTGTCTGCATCTGTGGCCTTTTCTTCTATATGTGGAGGAACTGTCTCTGCTCATGGCTAGGGTCACCTTTTCCATTTGGACATTCATTCCCGTCTCCTCCCACCTACTCAAGAACACTAGCAAGTCTTCTCCTTCTTTCCTATGTCTTCAATTTATTCCATCTCTATCTCCCCTGGGCTGCCCAGGTGGCACTAGTGGTGAAAGAACCCTCCTGCAACACACAGACCCAAGAGATAAGAGTCAGGAAGATCCCCTGGAGAAAGGCATGGCAGCCCACTCCAGGATTCTTGCCTGGAGAATCCCATGGACAGAGAAGCCTGGTGGGTTATATATCGTCCATAGGATCACAAAGAAACAGACACGAGTGAAGCAACTTAGCACTCACTATGTCCCATAAATGTATATATATAAACAAAATGAACTTCCTAGTTACAACATTGATTTGTAATTACAAGCATAGAAATTTAATTGTCATAAAGATAATTCTATGTAACTCCCTCCAAAGAAACTGATCAGATCAGATCAGATCAGTCGCTCAGTCGTGTCCGACTCTTTGCGACCCCATGAATCGCAGCACGCCAGGCCTCCCTGTCCATCACCAACTCCCGGAGGTCACTCAGACTCACATCCATCGAGTCAGTGATGCCATCCAGCCATCTCATCCTCTGTCATCCCCTTCTCCTCCTGCCCCCAATCCCTCCCAGCATCAGAGTCTTCTCCAATGAGTCAACTCTTCGCATGAGGTGGCCAAAATACTGGAGTTTCAGCTTTAGCATCATTCCTTCCAAAGAAATCCCAGGGCTGATCTCCTTCAGAATGGACTGGTTGGATCTCCTTGCAGTCCAAAGGACTCTCAAGAGTCTTCTCCAACAGCACAGTTCAAAAGCATCAATTCTTCGGTGCTCAGCCTTCACAGTCCAGCTCTCACATCCATACATGACCACAGGAAAGACCATAGCCTTGACTAGGCGAACCTTTGTTGGCAAAGTGATGTCTCTGCTTTTGAATATGCTATCTGATAGGAGGGATTAATTTACGAAACTGAGGTTAAATGTTTTTCATCTGATCAGTTTTGGAGAAGCCAGCTTAAAAATATGGAGAGATACACAGGTAGATATATACATAGACCTATATATATATATATATATATATATATATATAGGTAGATATTTGGGATGTAGGGAAATAGGGAAAGCTGGTCAACAGGTGCAAGCCTTCAAACAAGATGAATAAGCCGTGCGGATGTAATGTACAGCGTGATGACTATAGTTAATAAATTACGATTGTTGTTCAGTCATGTCCGACTCTGTGATACACACAAACAAAAAAAGTATGTGAGTTGATGAATGTGTTTGCTGCTGCTGCCGCCAAGTTGCTTCAGTCATGTCCGACTCTATGCAGCCCCATAGATGGCAGCCCACCAGGCTCCCCCGTCCCTGGGATTCTCCAGGCAACACTGGAGTGGGTTGCTATTTCCTTCTCCAGTGCGTGAAAATAAAAAGTGAAAGGGAAGTCGCTCAGTCGAGTCCGACTCTTAGCGATCCCATGGACTACAGCCTTCCAGGCTCCTCCGTCTGTGAGATTTTCCAGGCCAGAGTACTGGAGTTGATTCCAATAATCATGTCATAAAGTATACAGATATGAAATCATCACATTGTACACTTTAAGCATATCAATTTGGTCAATTGTACCTCAATAAACTGAAAACAAAACAATCCAATCATTCTCCAAACATTTACCTGGCCAGCTACCATGTCAGTGTCTTTAGCCTACCCCCGCTCGGAGTTCAGTCCCAGCAGAGTGGGTTTTCTAGGAGACATAGTCACTAATCTAAAATTTCTTTTTAATTTTGAAAAGCTGTTCACGTATTTCAAATCTTTGCTATTGCTAGGGCTCAGGGCAGGCCATCTCAAAACATGCCTCCATGGCATAGTGATTATTTTGAGTTAAAGTTATTTAAGAAATGTCCAATACAGGAAGGACACTCTCAGCCTCCTCTCTGTCTCCCTGAAAGTGGGAAATAAATCTCTCCATGCCTTCCTGAATCTGGAGGTAAAAGGTCATCCTTATCACGGAGACAAGGAATTTGGGCTGAGAAACTTGTATAAACAAACCTTTTAGTTCTTTAATTGACTACCCCAAGCCCAAACTCTGTTTAGATTTTTTACCAATTAAGCACCAAAACCTAAGCTGCTTTGTCCTGTCAATTCCTCACAAATTTCTTGTTTCTTTGTCTAAAAAGTATAAAAGTTGCTTGCTTTCACCACTCTTTAGGTTCATTTCTATGACACTTCTGTGCTTGCAAATTAAAATATGTTTATTTTTCTCCCATTAATCTGTTTCCTGTAGATTTTATTTTTAGTCTGGGCACAAGAACTCAAGAGGGTAGAGGGGAAATTTCCTCCTTCCTGACACTAACTAGCCTTTTCAGGGGTATTCTCAATACACAGCAATCGCCTTTAAATTGTTTTATTGCCAGCTTTCCTGGTGGTCTAGTGGTTAAGAATCTGCCTTGCAGTGCAGGATTGTAGAACTAAGATCCCACGTGATGAGGAGCAACTGAGCCCTTGCTCCTCAACTGGAGAGTCCTTGGGCCACAAGGAAAGATGCCATATGAAGCAACGAAGCTCCTGTGAGCAGGAACCAAGACTTGACACAGCCAAATAAATACATTTAAAATAAATATTTTCTTCACGTGGCTAACCTTCTGAGTGCCCGTTATACAGTTTGCTGCTGGTTCCTGAAAATTTAAATGTACTTTTTTTCTACTTTTTCCTTTCTCAGCCTCAACAATAACAATCATCACCACATAAATAAAATGAACCCCCTCCTCACTCTCTGAAGTCTTTTTATTTTCATCTCTTTTCTTTCATTTTTTAATAAAAGATTTATCCAGATATAATCCACATCCTTTCTCACATTGATTTTATTTCACCCAATAGTAATCCTCACTGACATGCCACTGACAACTTGATTTTCATAACAAAACCCTCTAGCTTAGAGTGGGGGTGAGGAGTTGTGGGAGGGTTGGGGGTCAGAGAATGAAAGAGGTATAAGGGGAATGCCTAGTCAGTCCTCACCCAGCAGAGGAAGGAAAAGATGCTTTGAATATACATGCAGGAAAAAGTATTTATACCATTTATTAACTAGATAGAACACTAAATGTTATTAAAAAATGCTCCCTGCCCTAAGTGAGCATCCAGTGTTTGGGGAAGGATTACATGGGTATTAAGTAATAAAGAATAGGTGGTGGGGATGCGGAGCATCAAGTCTGTTCATTGAATAGGAAGTACCTTCCTGAGACTCCCATAAATACCTCAAGTTCAGAATATTTCAAACAGCAGTCACTATCTCTGCAGGACAAAACAGCTTTGCTTCTCTCCTTGTGGTTAATGGTTTCATGATCCTCCCGCTTACTCAAGAAAGTAGCTAGGGCCTCATCCTCACACCCTCACATAAACAAAATGAACTTCCTAGTTACAACATTGATTTGTAATTACAAGCATAGAAATTTAATTGTCATAAAGATAATTCTATGTAACTCCCTCCAAAGAAACTGATCAGATCAGATCAGATCAGTCTCCAGATTCATTGCTGTGTTTAACCCCTCATTCTCTTCTCTGGACCATCTTCACTGGTCCTCCAGCTCTACAACCCCTCCAGCCCACCCCCCACCCCCAAGTGGTTTTCAAACTGTGGTTTTTGGAGCTCATGTAGACCTTGGTTTTTGCTTGTTTTATTTTGTTTTGGGTCACTTGCTTTTGGCTTTGCTTGGTTTTGGAATCCTTACTTTAGTTCCACCTAGAATGTCTTCTACCACTTTCTTCAGGGAGCTTTCTCTACTTGCCCATGGAGGGGAAGCATTGTGAGTTTTATGTGTGCTCACTAGCTTTCATAGTGTGCCTCTATAATTTGTTATCTGGCCAAAGTGTTGTAATTATTCAATTTATTAATCTGCCTCCTTCGGATGCATTCATGTGCTATTCTTTTTATGCTCTGCTAATTGCAAAATTCTGGGTTTGATATTTGTTTGGACAAAGAGGCAACGGTGTTGTTACTAACAAAGTTAGGGATGGCAGGAAAGTGTTAGTGCATGTAGGAGTTAAATCACCTGCTTTTGAAGGTACTGAATTTGAGATTTCTGGGAGCCATCAGATCAGAAAAAGCAGTGAAGTGAAGTGAAAGTCACTCAGTTGTGTGCAACTCTGCTACCTCATGGAATGTAGCCCACCAGGCTCCTTTGTCCATGGAATTCTCCAGGCAAGGATACTGGAGTGGGTAGCCATTCCCTTCTTTAGGGAATCTTCCCAATCCAGGGTTTGAACCTGGGTCTCCTGCATTGGCAGGTGGATTCTTTACCATCTGAGTCACCAGGGAAGCCTGGAATAAGCAGTATGGATATGGTATTCAAGAGAGACATCTGCTTTGGAAATGCAAATTTGCATAGTATCGGGATACGAAGAGTTAAGAGCAACTCCAAATGGAAGCCATCTATTTAAATCCATTGATTCTGATGTGGAGAGAATGGGTCTGATGTGAGGAAGATGATGTGTCTTCCTCTTTGCCACAGAAATGTCCCAAGTGAAAATCAAAATTTACATTATAGAAGGTTGTATGTAAAATATTAATATTTAACACAGATTCATAGGAAGCGTATTTTCTTTCAGGATTGATAAGCTTAAAATGTTTTTCCCACTGTATTGTGGACCCAAGACGGCCATTTCAGGAACAGTGCTCACGGGGTCATCTTTGCTCAGACTTGGATTTAAATCTTTGCTCTACGGAAGTCTTGCAGTCTGATCTTAAGTGAGTTAACCTCTCCTAGCCTCAGTTTTCTTATTGGTCAAAGGAAGAGTAAACATCTGAACTTGAAAGTATGTTTATAATTTTTTTTCAATGAGATAGCATTTGTATATGTATCCTATAATGCTTTCACATCAGATCAGATCAGATCAGATCAGTCGCTCAGTCGTGTCCGACTCTTTGCGACCCCATGAACTGCAGCACGCCAGGCCTCCCTATCCATCACCAACTCCTGGAGGTCACTCAGACTCATATTCATCGAGTCAGTGATGCCATCCAGCCATCTCATCCTCTGTCGTCCCCTTCTCCTCCTGCCCCCAATCCCTCCCAGCATCAGAGTCTTCTCCAATGAGTCAACTCTTCGCATGAGGTGGCCAAAATACCGGAGTTTCAGCTTTAGCATCAATCCTTCCAAAGAAATCCCAGGGTTGATTTCCTTCAGAATGGACTGGTTGGATCTCCTTGCAGTCCGAGGGACTCTCAAGAGTCTTCTCCAACACCACAGTTCAAAAGCATCAATTCTTCGGCGCTCAGCCTTCTTCACAGTCCAGCTCTCACATCCATACATGACCACAGGAAAGACCATAGCCTTGACTAGACGAACCTTTGTTGGCAAAGTGATGTCTCTGCTTTTGAATATGCTATCTAGGTTGGTCATAACTTTCCTTCCAAGGAGTAAGCGTCTTTTAATTTCATGGCTGCAGTCACCATCTACAGTGATTTTGGAGCCCAGAAAAATAAAGTCTGACACTGTTTCCACTGTTTCTCCATCTATTTCCCATGTAGTGATGGGACCAGATGCCATGATCTTCGTTTTCTGAATGTTGAGCTTTAAGCCAACCTTTTCACTCTCCACTTTCACTTTCATCAAGAAGCTTTTTAGTTCCTCTTCACTTTCTGCCATAAGGGTGGTGTCATCAGCATATCTGAGGTTATTGATATTTTTCCCAGCAATCTTGATTCCAACTTGTGTTTCTTCCAGTCCAGCATTTCTCATGATGTACTCTGCATATAAGTTAAATAAACATGGTGACAATATACAGCCTTGACGTACTCCTTTTCCTATTTGGAACCAGTCTGTTGTTCCATGACCAGTTCTAACTGTTGCTTCCTGACCTGCATACAGATTTCTCAAGAGGCAGATCAGGTGGTCTGGTATTCCCATCTCTTTCAGAATTTTCCACAGTTTATTGTGATCTATACAGTCAAAGGCTTTGGCATAGTCAAGAAAGCAGAAATAGATGTTTTTCTGGAACTCTCTTGCTTTTTCAATGATCCAGCGGATGTTGGCAATTTGATCTCTGGTTCCTCTGCCTTTTCTAAAACCAGCTTGAACATCAGGAAGTTCATGGTTCACATATTGCTGAAGCCTGGCTTGGAGAATTTTGAGCATTACTTTACTAGCGTGTGAGATGAGTGCAATTGTGTGGTAGTTTGAGCATTCTTTGGCATTGCCTTTCTTTGGGATTGGGATGAAAACTGACCTTTTCCAATCTTGTGGCCACTGCTGAGTTTTCCAAATTTGCTGGCATATTGAGTGCAGCACTTTCACAGCATCATCTTTCAGGACTTGAAATAGCTCCACTGGAATTCCATCACCTCCACTAGCTTTGTTCGTAGTGATGCTTTCTAAGGCCCACTTGACTTCACATTCCAGGATGTCTGGCTCTAGGTCAGTGATCACACCATCATGATTATCTGGGTCGTAAAGCTCTTTTTTGTACAGTTCTTCTGTGTATTCTTGCCACCTCTTCTTAATATCTTCTGCTTCTGTTAGGTCCATACCATTTTTGTCCTTTATCGAGCCCATCTTTGCATGAAATATTCCTTTGGTATCTCTGATTTTCTTGAATAGATCCCTAGTCTTTCCCATTCTGTTGTTTTCCTCTATTTCTTTTCATTGATCACTGAAGAAGGCTTTCTTATTTCTTCTTGCTATTCTTTGGAACTCTGCATTCAGATGTTTATATCTTTCCTTTTCTCCTTTGCTTTTCGCTTCTCTTCTTTTCACAGCTATTTGCAAGGCCTCCCCAGACAGCCATTTTGCTTTTTTTGCATTTCTTTTCCATGGGGATGGTCTTGATCCCTGTCTCCTGTACAATGTCACGAACCTCATTCCATAGTTCATCAGGCACTCTATCTATGTCTCCAACAAATATTTACTGAGTTCCTTCCATGTTTCAGGCACTGTTCTAGACACAAAGATCTCTGCCCTCATAGAGCTTCCACTCGAATGTAAGGATGGGAGTGAAGACAATAACAACAAGGGTAATGAAGAAGCAAATTACACTGTACAGCAAATGGCAGCATAATCCATTTTATATTGAAAAATCATGGAGTACAAGCAGTCATAACTTTAATGCCTGCAGGGTCCAGGAAACTAATTAAAATAAACATATTAGGTTGGTTTAAGCAGTCCTTTTTCATTACTCTGCTTTTTTTTTGGTGGGTTGGGGAGCATTAATGTATTCTCTTTATTTTTTAACGATTTATCATTTATTATTATTATTATTTTTACTTTACAATATTGTATTGGTTTTGCCATACATCAACATGAATCCGCCACAGGTGTACACGTGTTCCCCATCCTGAACCCCCCTCCCACCTCCCTCCCCGTACCATCCCTCTGGGTCATCCCAGTGCACCAGCCCCAAGCATCCTGTATCCTGTATCAAACCTGGACTGGTGATTTGTTTCTTATATGATATTATACATGTTTCAGTGCCATTCTCCCAAATCATCCCACCCTCTCCCTCTCCCACAGTCTTTTGAGAAGATAAAAGCACAGAAAATATGTCTGTTTTCTTCCCTACATCTATCTTCAGAGAACAATAGTACAAGTGTCATGATAAATGGCAGTTGACAGCCTTCTTATCTGAGACAGAAATGGCAAGCCTCAGAGGGCACTGGCGATGGCAGGGGCCCTCAAGAAGTCACTTGTCACTTCTTAGCAATTGGTGGCCTTTGAGAATATGGACTCAGTGTTGCCACACCTGCCAATTTTTCAAGGGAAGTCACAAATTTGCACGTGGAGCGAAATGTCCTGGTTTTTTAACATAGTAGTTTACTTGTAATATTTTCAACTGTAAAAGCTTCTCTTCTCCTCAACCTCCACTCCTCCCTCCCCTCCCCCAATAAAATTTGCAAGTCACATCTGGCTTAAGGATGTAAACAGGTTTTAATCTCTGAAAAAAACTGAGGTTTTATTTATGCGACTTTTAAAACTTATGCTTTGCAATATTTTTAAAAACTTGACAAGTGAAAGAGCATGACCCTTCAGCCTAACTACTCTGTAGGCCCTTAACTATTATATAAGGGATAAATATTTTGCTAAGTATCTTATTTGCCTAAAAAAAGTGAAAGTATTGGTTGCTCAGTCATGTCCCTCTTTTTGCAACCCCATGGACTGTAGCCCACCAGACTCCTCCATGGGGTTCTCCAGGCAAGAATACTGGAGTGGGTTGCCATGCCCTCCTCCAGGGGATCTTCCTAACCCAGGGATCGACTCCAGGTCTCCTGCATTGCAAGTAGATTCTTCACTGTCTAAGCCACCAGGGAAGCCCCTTATCTGCCTGGAGCAGGATAATAGTGATGAAGAATAAGAAACCATGGGCTTCCCTGGTAGGCCAGTGGTTAGGGCTCCATGTTTCCACTGCAGGGGTTGCAGGCTCTGTCCACATGCAGTGCAGCACGACCAGAAAAATTAAAACTAGATTTTTTTAAAAAAGACTAAGGAACTATATTTTTCCATTGTATTTACCCACAGATTACCTCCTATCATTATTAAACATCTTCCTTAGTTACAGTGCCCTGACTTTGGTCAGCTGAAATACCACATTTCTCACTCTCTTTTGAAGATAGGGATAGACAAGTGAGTAAGTTCTACAAAGTGTATGTAGGCAGAATTTGTTGGAGGAAGTCTCTGGAAATGCTCCCTAAAAAGAAAGTCTTCCTCCTTCCTTGTTTTTCTACTCCAGAGTCGGATGTGATGGCTGGCATTGCATTACCCATTTTGTGATTGTGAAGCAACTTGTACAGAGGATGGTTGAGTAGAAAAAGGGAAGGCTCCTGGAACACAGATGACATTAAGAAGCCTTCGTACAAGTCCAAGACTCTCTACACTTGTTTTACATTAGTGAAAATCAACTTTTACCTGTTGATTTTCTTAAACCACTTTATAAGTAATTGATTGAGAGATAATTAGGAGGTAGAGTGAACTGGCTGTAATTCTATGTGGGATACTGGGGTGGGGGAAGGAGTCAAGGCAGATGCCCATGGTTCTGGCTTGGACTACTGGGAGACATTATGCCCTGAGCTGGCAGGATCAGATGGTGCATAACTTAAATATAAATAAATAAATAAACCACTTTATCTCTGTCATCAAGTAGTCTAATGCAAGTCCTAGCTAATTCACTGAGGTCAATTTAAAAATATCTTTTTGTATAGTCTCTAATATGAAAGAATAGAATTCCATCTAAGTCATTCAGTATATGGAATCACCATTTGTCATACAGCAAAACCATAAAGTTGTCTTCTTTGTCACCTACTGAAACCTCCTCAACTTCCTGTGTTTGTTGAACTCACCTTTACTCATTGTGAAGTCTAGTTGAGTTGGCATAAGAAGCATTTTAGATTGTGATGTAATTCGTTGGATTGATTAATAGGAAAATAAATTGTATTTTTTTGCTTATCTGTATAGTAATTGGGGCTTTCCAGGTGACACTAATGGTAAAGAACCCACTTGCCAACACAGGAGACATAAGAGATGCAGGTTCGATCCCTGGGCCAAGAAGATCCCTTGGAGGAAGGCATGGCAACCCACTCCAGTATTCTTGCCTGACGAATCCTGTGGACAGAAGAGCTTGGTGGGCTACAGTCCATGGAGTCACAAGGAGTTGGACATGACTGAAGCGACTTAACATACACCTATAGTAATTAACTGAAAAACAATGCCTTGGAATATTAGAATGCAGCCAAACATCGAATCCCTCAGACTTAAGGGAGCATATCCATTTGATCACACAATTTACAGGGACAGAGACAGAAGCAGTAGAAATAGTATGCTAAATCTTTAAAAGTGTGTTTTAAAATTAGGGAAGATATTTTCATTAAAGATTTTAACTTAATGAATATATTAAATGTCATGTATATATACTATAAACATACACACAAGCAAACAAATAAAAATCCTTGTCAAGCCCAGGTGAAAGGGAGGATACAATGATGGCTGAAACATCATCCTTGCATTGAAGAACATCTGTTTGGCTGATAAAATCAACAGTAAAATCCTTTTTATAGTTGAAGAGTTGAAGTAAATGAGATTCGATGAATTGTTAAAGATTATACACCAGATTAATAGAAGAATCCAGATCCTTTACTGCTAGAAACATGGCTTCTGACAAAGTCAGGCTTCAAGAGTTTTAAAAAAAAAGAGTATGTTCAAATGACTCAGAAAAGGTACACCTTCTGGAGTTCCAACTTCCCAAGTAAGGCTCAGTGGTAAAGAATCCACCCACCCAAGCAGGAGATAAAGGTTTGATCCCTGGGTTAGGAAGATCCCCTGGAGAACGAAATGGCAACCCACTCCAGTATTCTTGCCTGGGAAACCCCACTGATAGAGGAATCTGGCAAGCTACAGTTCACGGAGTCACAAAAGAGTCTGACACAATTAAGCAACAAAATGGCAACAAATAATTAATACCTTATTTTGTCTCAGGACTATTCAGAGAACACTGAACTACCTTCAAAATCAACCATTTTTGACATCTTAGCCTAAAGAAAATGAGTTCCCAATGCAGATTAATTTTAATTTTATTGAATCATGACTTAAGTATAACAATTATTTCTATCCAACCTCTATTCTCCCTACATCAGATTAGACTAGCTACTTTTAACAGAAAATCTAAAATTGCCCTGCTTAAACGCAGAAAGCTTTATTCACGCAAGTGGACAAGTCTAGAGGCATGAAGTCCAGGCTCCACAAAGCCACTAGGGATCCGGGCTCCTTCTGTCTTTGTGCTCTACCACTCTCAACAAGTGGCTCATGGTTTCCAACTTGCAGCATCATAAGACGGCTGCTGGAGCACCAGGCATCACATCTGTGTTCCAGAAATCATGAAATGCAACTGAGGGAACCAAAACAAACACAAAAACTAAAGACATCTTCCAGTTGAATCAGCTTCTTTAAAACACCTACTCAAAAACTTCAGACACAACAATTCACTTACTTCTCACTGACCAGAATTTAGTTTGAGGGATTGGGACATAATGGTCTCCTATAGCAATCTGAAATGAAATTAAGCTGCATCTGTTAAGAGAGAGCTAGATTAGGGGATAGTTGGTAGACAATCAGCAGTGGCCCCCAGTGGACTCTCACGAACTATCAAGGGATATATGTTTGTCAGTGTCCAATCAAATGTCTCCTTAATGTTTAACTTTATTTTCTTTAAGACTTTTTTTGATATGGACCATTTTTGAAGTCGTTATTGAATTTGTTATGATGTTACTTCTGTTGTTTAGGTTCTGGGTGCTTTGGCTGTGAAGCATGTGGATCTTAGCTCCCTGTTCAAGGGTCGAACCCACACATTGGGGAGCAAAGTCTTAACCACTAGACCACCAGGGAAGTCCCTAATATTCAACTTTAAATAGGTTTAATATTAAAACGTCAATACCAAATTAACATTTAATTTTTAATAAGTGTTTGTCATATTTGTTGTTGTTTAGTAGATAAGTCATATCCAACTCTTTGCAGCGCAATGGACTGTATCCCTCCAGGCTGCTCGGTCCATGGGACTTCCCAGGCATTCATACTGTAGTGAGTTGCCATTCCCTTCTCCGAAAGATCTTCCCAATCCAGGGATTGAACCCATGTCGCCTGCATTGGCAGATGGATTCCTTACCTCTGAGCCACCAGGGAAGTCCATTTGTTATATATTTAATATTAATTAATCATGTAGAAATAGTAAATTATTAAAATGAAAGTAACTCTGAAAATTTGTTTTCATTTTCTTCTGCTTGATTTTCCAATTGAAACTAAAAGAAATAATAATGAAAAAATATGTTTAGTCAGTAAAACACAACTGGTTCTGACAGCTTCCTAGCCACACCTATGATGCTCTAAGTCAGCTACACCCAGAAAAATAACAGGTTAAAAAGGCACGTAGTGATGAACTGGCTTAGTAAGAAAAGAATATGTCAAGACACCTATTTGCTAAAAGGATTTCAGGATACTGCATGCATTGCTTAAATTATCCAGGTTATTCAAGTTGATTTTTAAACATAATTTGGTAAATTTTTTGCCTAGACATGATCAGAAATAATGTCAAAGTCTACCATTGTATATTCTCCGACATATGGCACCATAAGGTACAAAATTCACAGAGAGTCAATTATCCAAGGACAGAATAACACAGAGTTGGGTGGAGGGCTCTGCTGTGTTGGGGGACAGAAGACAGAAGACAGCTGGTCTTGAATTGGAGTCACGAGGTGAGCTGGGACAAATTTCCCTACCCTTTGGCAGCCATAGACCTGCTGTCTGAGACTCTCTGGGCACTCACTTTCATTGGCTAATCTTGTTGTTCTTCTATTAGTTTTTTCAGGTTCCAATCAAGGGGTCATCTACACAGTGCATGTCAAAATTTCACGTACAGAGGGATTTCCTGGAGGATCTTGCTGAAGTGCAGATTCTGATTCAGTAGGTCTGGGATGGGGCCTGAATCCACTGTCTTCACCTGCTCTCAGGTGCTGTGAACAGCACCGAGTAGAAAAGACCCAATACAGAGGTGAACTTGAACACTGCAAACACCTGGAGGGCCTCCCCTGAGAGTTTTTATTTAGTGAATCTGAAGAAGAGCCCAAGAATTAGCATTTCTGGCACATTGCCTGGAAAGGCAATGCTGATGCTGCCAGTTCAGGAATCACACTTCAAGAACCACCGGTTTAGAATTTCATTGTGGATCTCCAAGAGGTGAGAAATATGGTGAATGTAGAATAATCTGTCCCTCTTGTGGAATGCCTGCTGCTGCGCTGCTGCTGTGTCACTTCGGTCGTGTCCGACTCTGTGCGACCCCAGAGACGGCAGCCCACCAGGCTCCCCTGTCCCTGGGATTCTCCAGGCAAGAACACTGGAGAGGGTTGCCATTTCTTTCTCCAATGCATGAAAGTGAAAAGTGAAAGTGAAGTTGCTCAGTCGTGTCCAACTCTAGCGACCCCATGGACTGCAGCCTACCAGGCTCCTCCATCCACGGGAGTTTCTAGGCAAAAGTACTGGAGTGGGGTGCCATTGCCTTCTCCATGTGGAATGCCTAGTATGGACAAAAGGTCTTTGTGAAGTTGGATTTTAATTTTGTGTAAATGAATTATATAAATGTCATTCACTCTTAATTTCTAAGTTTTCTACATATTTTAAGAAAGACAAAATGAAAACAAGAAAATTCTTTCATTTCCACATTGGATCAGAGGGTTCCTTTTAGTTTTTCTTGAACTATACCTGGCAGAAAATAATTCTATTTGAATTTTTGGTATGAATTCTAGATTAAAAACTCAGGTATCTCAAAGGAAGCATTGAAGTTTCTTTTTAGTAATAATTCCATGTTTTAGCATTTAATGGTCCCTAAATATGAACAAATAAAAACACTCCATGATTACAGATATTCACTGTTGCACTCTGACAATCAAACTTTAAACATTTTGAAATCTCATGTATTCTCAGGCCAAATACAGAGGACAGTCACACTTATTTTTTAACTGTTTTTTCCCTAATATTAGTAAATAAACATCTTCTCTACAGATTGACTTTATAGAATGCATTTTATTCCTATTGTTCAAAACACTTACTTTAAGAAGTAAAGATTTTAAAATAATTTGATCTACCTGCATGAAATGCATATTATAAATATACTTGGCACATAACATTTCTTAAACAATTATTCTACTTATATATTAGAAAGTGGTTATCATTTCATTTGTAGTGGCAAGGATTTGAGATCAAGTGTGGTTTTTACTTCTCATGCAACACTATCCTTTCAAAGAATTTTTTTAAAACTATGCTTGCTCAAATTTACTAGGCTCACCCACTCCAGCGTTCTTGCCTGGAGAATCCCAGGGATGGGGGAGCCTGGTGGGCTGCCGTCTATGGGGTCGCACAGAGTCAGACACCACTGAAGAAATGCAGCAGCAGCAGCATGAAGTATGCAAAGGTCTGTCCATTCTTAGTAATGCTTTCTGCTGCTATAAATAGTCCTCTTTTCTTTAATCTAACCATGTAGTAAGACAAATGCAATGTCTGGCCAAATGAAAAATGTTCCTTCAGATTTATTAGAAAAGCAGATAAAAGAGACCAAAAATATGCAGCAATATACAGTTTGTTTCATTAATCTAATTGAGAAATTTCAAGTAGTACAGAACTTGTATAACTAACACACAACAAAAAAAAGTTAGATTTTCCTCTCTATGATAATGAAAGTCCTCAACTTTAGAACAACTATTGTGAATATTTTCCAAATAATTCCATTATCTAAAAGTAAACACATGCATAGATATCAGGTTTTACAAAATATTTTTTTAAAAAACCTAGGAGGAATTAAAAGCTCAATAAAGTTAAGGAAGTATTTAACAAAAGTTCATTTATAACAATTATGCCAATTTTCTTCTATTTTGGAGTTTCCATCAAGTTTTTCACATGAAATAGTTTGAGATATTGATAAGAAAGTTTTAATTGTATGTTTTCCATAACTATAGATTTCATTATTGAAAACAATTCAGAATGATTAACTTACCAACAATTAAAAGTGGAAATTAACATACATGAAATAATTCATAATATACAATAGTCTATTAACTAAACTCATAAACAGTCTAGCAGAGTTTCATAAATTTCATTAATCATACAATTAACATTTGATTTTGAGTGTAACTAGAGAATAACTTTGAAATTCCTAAATAAATCAAAAGACATCATAGTTCTTCTATGAGATACACTTTAATGATATTCTGAAACATCTTAAAATAGTCAAAATTCCTTAATACGAATTCATTTCCTACACTTTCTAATAATTCTGGTCATAGTTTTAAAGTATCTTCTCTTGTTGATTTCAGAAATCAGCCTTTGGCCTTTATTTGTACCTTATGTTCAGATACAAATTTTCTTTCACACTTAAATTTAAGAAATACAGAGACATAAACAAATATGTAAGCTAATGTTCAACTAATTATTTTTAATTGCTCAGCAAACATTCTGCACCTATGTTCACAAATATAACTTAGAACATTATTATATTTCCAAAATTTTAATATTATAAAATTTCAAAACTAGCATCATTGTCAGAATAACATGTACATCAGATAACAGATATTCAGAAGCTGCATTACTCTCCAAAATTATTTTACTGACAATGCCCATTTAAAAAATACATAGAGGACACCTTTTAAAATAAAAATTGTATTTACTAAAGCTACTTATTTATTCTGCTCTACTATTCAATTTTATTTCAAGAAACATCTTTATTTAGATCCTGTGACTAAGAAGAAGATAATTCACAAAATTTAAGAAAATTAGTCACTCATTTTTTTTGAAGGTTAAGTAGCTAAAAGATGAAAAAAGTTTTTTTGTCTGAATGAAAAATTTCCTTGTGATATATACTGCTAATGTTTTATGAATCTATGGCATTTGGCACAAAAACTATTAAAATATTATTTAAATATGTTTTTTTCTAAATTAATAAAATAGAATATCTTATTAAAATGCTATGTATTCAAAATAGCTCATTAACTCATGTTTTCATTCTTTTATCCAGCATCACTCAACAAATGTTTGGTAAGAATTGAGTTAATAACACATTTCAGTTTTTTAACATATATATGCCAGACACTTTTTCTTATTTAAGGTTTTCTGAAAGTGATCACCAATGTAGCCTGAGTATCCATTCCAGTATGGATAGTCATTCAGTGTTTAGAATATTCAAAGGGCTATCAGGGTTGTAAGCCTAATGCCTACTGGTCTAGTTACTCAAATGCTTGAGGATGGTAGGATGGTGTCAAACTTAGAGAGAACATGTCCTTGCCAAGGTATTTATATTTTTAAAAAGTAATAATACATCATGGTGGGCCAACAAAACAGATTTGCGTGTTTCAGTCAACCCATGGGCATTAAGGCTGCAATTCTTTCATGGAAATGCTTTTTTAAAAAAATCTCAATGACTCAAATTTCTATGAGCCTCTTCTGGTCCACATCTTTCCAACAATTCTAGAACCTGTAGGAACCTGATAACACATCCACATCAACAGAGATCCCAGGATCAAGCTGGGAGCACCTCCACAGGGTAAAAACACAATGAAAGATGAGCTCTTATTCACCAAATCAAAGATTGCATCAGAGAATGCATAAAAAAATTCTTCAGCACAGAGCCATTCAGGTAAAGGAAGCAATTCTGTAGCATCAAAGACAATACTTCTAAAAGCATAATTGTCCCCAAGATTCTGAAGAAAATATTTCATTTTCATCTAAAATAACAATGTATTTTTCTTTAATCTCCACAATCCCTAACTCCCTCACATACTCTTCCAGAGCATACCAAGTAACATAAGTTTTCAAACAGAAGGTGTGAGAAAGCACTCAGTGCCCTCCTGGAAAGGACAAGAAAATGTACATGCATAGAAAAGGAAATTAACAAATGAAGCACTGATGTCTAGAGAAGACAAAAGTAATCTCAGACAAAGAGAATTTAAGGGAGCCTTATCTATACACAACTGGAAGTTTACCTCCATAAACAAATACTTTAGCAGATGCTGCTATTGTTTTACATTCAATAAACTCCTACATATGCGCTGGTAGATGTTACGCTATTAAAAGGCACATTTTATTTCTTTACGCATGTTTTCGCTAGCGTCCTAAATTTGGGTTCCAGATGATCTAGGAAGTCAAGCCCCTCTTCTTCCTGCCGATCGCTGCAGCAGCCCACTGAGCCGGCCACAGACCCTTTCCCTTCATAGTTATAGGAGCGAACGTAGTCTTCGCAGAGCTTGTGTTCCTCGTCTTGTCCGCACAGATACACCTTCTGTGTCGAGGAAGAGAACATTTTATTATTTTTTTTAAAAAACACCTAAATGTATTAGCTTAAAAATAATGGCTTTGATTTACCTTTTACTGTTTAATTTTTAACCAGAGTGTGTCCTCTAATGGATTCCTACATATAAAAAATGCACATGATTGGTCTGTATTATATTCATTCTTAAAATATAGCAAAATATATAAATGCTCCTACTGAACACATTGATACAAACTAAAGCTCCACCTGTATCACACAACTAGCTTACAATTTCCCATTTAAACATGAGATTTGTATCATTGAAATGTGTCTACAACTTTTTTACATATTTAGGGGAAACAAATATAAGCTTATGACCCTTATGTTTATACATTATTACATACTTATAATAATATATTTAACTGGCTAATATTAATCTACATTGACTGATCTGAACATAAAATGAGGAACTAAAACCCAAAATAAAAGCTTAATGATCTGTCTGGTTGACGGGGATCATTAAGATTTCATAATCACATGGAGGATTCAGCATACTAAGAATATTTATAATTTGTGATCCACGTAGTACCCTGTAACATTTCACTCTAGGTGATTTTCCTGGCAATTTTTAGGAAAGAAGCCATGCTGCTGCTGCTGCTGAGTCTTTTTATACTTACTAAAGTAGAGAAATGCCTACATATGGCACTCCTGGGTCAAGTTTTGGAAACCTTATTTTAAAAATTGAACTTTACGAGGTCATTTTCCTCTTTGGGTTTGGATCTAATATTCATGTATCTATGATAATTCAACATGAAAAAGGTGATGAGCTCCAGATGTATAAGGAGTGAAACTTTGGGGAAATCCTGATTTATAAACAGAGTTTAACTTCCATGTAAAATGAACATGAAGACACTGGCACTTACTTCGCCAAGCCGAGGTTGGGTGAAGTTGTGCCAGTCACTGTACGTGTATCTGCCAGTGTCCGTCACTCCCTTAACAGATTCCAGGGTCTGATGTCCGCCTCCTTTGTTGGCATCCAAAGTGTAGCCGCCTTTGACCATCTCAAAACTTTGCTGTGTTTTGACTCCCTGGCCACCAAGGGTGCCAACAGATACGCTTGTGTCACAAACGTTGGATGTCTGTGTGGGGAGTCTAATATTTGCATCCTAAAATAAATAAATCAAATTGTAACTAACAGTTTTCTTTCACTTATTTCCCACCATGGGCAAATCTCATAGGGGTAAATCTGAGGGCTTCCCTGACAGCTCGGTTGGTTAAGAATCTGCCTACAATACAGGAGACCTCAGTTTGATTCCTGGATCAGGAAGATCCCCTGAAGAAGGGATAGGCTTCCCACTTCAGTATTCTTGGGCTTCCCTTGTGGCTCAGCTGGTAAAGAATCCGCCTGCAATGTGGGAGACCTGGGTTCGATCCCTGGGTTGGAAAGATCCCCTGGAGAAGGGAAAGGCAACCCACTCCAGTTTTCTGGCCTGGAGAATCCCATGGACTGCATAGTTCATGGGGTTGCAAAGAGTCGGACATGACTGAGCAACTTTTACTTTCACATAGGCAAATCACTTACCTGCTGTACCTCTCTAATTCCCCATATGTAAAATCAAGATAATAATAATACTCATATCATAGGTGTTATAGGTTAAATCACATCCTCCACCCCAATTCAATTGTTAAAGTCCTAACCCTCAAGTGTCTCAGAATATGATCTTATTTGAAAATAGAGTCATTTTTAGATGCAATTAGTTAAATTAAGACAAGGTCCTAATTAAGTAAGATGGGTCTCTAATCCAAAAGGGGAAAGCTGAACACAGACACACACACACACAAAGCCATATGAAGACTCAATCAATGATGTCATAAGCCAAAGAATTACCAAAAGCTGGGAGGGAGAATTGTAATAGAATCCTAGCACCTTCAGAGGGAGTAGGATTCTGTCAACACCTAATCTCTAATGTCTAGCCTTCTGAACTGTGAGACAATAAATTTCAATTCAGTTACATTCAGTTTGTCATGCTTTGTTATTGTGTTGCCATGCCCTCCTCCAGGGGATCTTCCCAACCCAGGGATCAAGCTACCAGGGAAGCCCCTGTTTGGCATAGTAAGTGCTCAAAAATATTCAGTTCATTTCAGTCACTCAGTCGTGTTCAACTCATTGTTACCGCATGGACTGCAGCACCCCAGGCTTTCCTGTCCATCACCAACTCCTGGAGCTTGCTCAAACTCATGTCCACCAAGTTGGTGATGCCATTCAACCATCTTATACTCTGTCATCCCCTTCTCCTCCTGCCTTCCATCTTTCCCAGCTCAGGGTCTTTTCCAATGAGTCAGCTCTTCGCATCAGGTGGCCAAAATATTGGAGCTTCAGCTTGAGCATCAGTCCTTCCAATGAATACTCAGGGTTAATTTCCTTTAGGATTGACTGCTTTGATCTCCTTTCAGTCCAAGGGACTCTCAAGAGTCTTCTTCAACACCACAGTTCAAAGGCATCAATTCTTTAGCGCTCAGTCTTCTTTATAGTCCAACTCTCACATCCATACATGACTACATCCATACATGGCTAGAAAAACCATAGCTTTGACTATACAGACCTTGGTCAGTAAAGTAATGTCTCTGCTTTTTAATATGCTGTCTAGGTTTGTCATAGCTTTATTTCCAAGGAGCAAGCATCTTTTAATTTCATGGCTGCAGTCATCATCTGCAGTGATTTTGGAGCCCAAGAAAATAAAGTCTGTCACTGTTTCCGTTGTTTCTCCATCTATTTGCCATGAAGTGATGAGACCAGATGCCATGATCTTAGTTTTCTGAATGTTGAGTTTTAAGCCAGCTTTTCACTCTCCTCTTTCATTTTTATCAAGAGACTCTTTAGCTCCTCTTCTCTTTCTGCCATAAGGGTGATGCCGTCTGTGTATCTGAGGTTATTGATATTTTTCCTGGCAATCTTGATTTCAGCTCGTGCTTCATCCAGCCCAGCGTTTCTCATGATGTACTCTGTTTATAAGTTAAATAAGCAGGATGGCAATATACAGCCTTTTTGTTCTCCTTTCCCAATTTGGAACTAGTCTGTTATTCCATGTCTGGTTCTAGCTGTTGCTTCTTGACCCGCATACAGATTTCTCAGGAGCATTAGCTGTTGTCATCATTTGGGCTTCCCAGGTAGCACTAGTGCTAAAGGACCCATTTCCAAGGCAGACAGGTTTAAGAGACTCAGGTTTTATCCCTGGATCAATAAAATCCCCTGGAGGAGGACAGGCAACCCACTTTAGTATTTTTGCCTAGAAAATCTCATGGACAGAGGAGCCTGGCAGGCTGCAGTCCATAGGGCCGCACAAAGTTGGATATGTGAAGCGACTTAGGTTGCACGCAGGTTATCATTATTACTATTTTATGTAATAATCAACTGTTATCATTGAACCTGGGCTTCCCTGATGGCTCAGATGGTAAAGAATCTGCCTGTAATGCAGGAGACCTGGGTTTGATGGAGAAGAGAATGGCAACTCACTCCAGTATTCTTGCCTGGAGAATCCCACGGACAGAGGATCCTGTGGGGCTACAGTCCATGGGGTTGCAAAGAGTTGGACTTGACTGAGTGACTAAGCACAGCACAGCCTCATTAAACTACCATACCAAAAAAGGTGAAATCTGATTTACCATCACTTCTTCTCCAGGTCCTTCAGTATTTGATACAATTAAATTTTGCTGGGCTACATCTTCTGGAAAACACTTTTTTACTGTTTTCTTAACAGTAACACAGAAACATGTGAACAACATACCTAAAAAATAAAAAAAATATAAGTAAAATCACATTTTTTCATGCTGGTACTGTAGATCATGTGATTTATAGTAAATGATTATAATCATTTGAATTATATAGTAAATCATTTGAATCAGATTTTTTTTTTAAGTTTCTTCACAGAACTTTAAAAAAATTGGTTCCATAAATTGAGATTTCTTTGGGTCATAAAATTTAAAAGAGATTATTAACAAATATATATAGACTATCTCTGAGGTTATGTTATTAGGCTAAATAAGAAACAAATCAATAGAAAGAAAGAGGAAGTGAACATAGTTTGTGAATAGCTCTCTTCCCAGGTTCAGAATTCAACATTTTCCTTCTTTTCTCCACACTGAAATAGTAACTTTATTTGATTGGACTTTAAGCTAGTATTATTGGCATTAAAGTCCATATGGAACATCTCAAAGATCTTAGAATCACAAAACAAAGAACATTAGACATAAATCAAAGAGGAAAAGCCATTACATAAAACCAGTGCTTGGTTTTGAAAGCAAGAGGAATATCCAGTTTAACCTGAAACACAAATCACTGAACACAAACACAGCAAAGGCTGTGGGAAAAGTCCATAAATGCAAATAGACTGCGTGCAGTCAAACAGATTTTTTTAAAAAGAAAGAAAGAAGGAGGGAAGGGAAAAGAAGCAAAGGAGGGAAAAAGGGGAGAGGAAGGGAGGGGAGAAGCCTGAGCAAAGATTTCCATCACTTTTGCCTCTCCAAAAACCAGTTTGCAGAATGCAAAATCTTCCATTGCTTTTCCTCAGCGACTCATCATATGGCCACTTCCCTCACATTCTGGAGTCTAATTAACATGTATGCTAAATGATGTCATTAATATTCATTAATATCATTGAGCACAAACATCTAAGCAAATTTTTAAACTACTGTTTTCACTAACTCTTTTTGTGCATCCACTCCATGAATGTATCTGGTTGAAAGATAATCATACTTTGTATGGGAGAGAAACTTAACATTAATTTTACCCAACCTCCTCACTGAACCAAAAAACCAAAAAAATAAGAGCTTAGAGAAGAGGAAATGATTTATCCAGTGTCTCACAGCTAATTATTGGAAGAACTGTGGCCACAGTTCTGAAAACTCCTTTTCTTCTGTGACTCACAACTCCAAGCCATTGAGTTTGCACAAGATTTTTAAAAAGACACACTTCTCAAAGGCTATCAATGTCACTAATGTAAAGAATTGTCATATATTTTTTAAAATATTAGATAACATTTCTAATATTAAAACATTAGATAACACATTCTATATACTTATACTTACATAACAACAGTACAGAACCCAACACCATGGCAAGAATTGCCCATTTTCCAAGGAATACATTTGCGAGTGCCGCCTCTCTCGGAAGTTTAGCAGGCATATTACATTCGTTTGGAACTGAACAATCACATACTCTCACTGATAACATGTGTGTTGCAGAAGCACCATGTCTGTCTTTTATTTGGATAGGAACAGTGTAATAGTTATAATCAAGATCTTGCTGCCCCCGAAGAATGGCAGTTTTACCTATGCAAAAAAAAAAAAAAGAGAGATTTTTATTTCTTGAAAAGACAGGAAAAGTAATTGATATTGCTTTATGCTCATCTCTACTATTCTATATTTACTATGTTATTCATATATTTTATTAAAATGGATTTGTCTGTTTTCTTAAAGATATTCAGGATAAGAATCTAATCATATTACTCATTGTCTTAAGAAACAAGGTATTATCCTTTATCTAGGATCAATAAAATAATTTAGTAAAATTAAGATTTATTTAGTATAAATAACTAAGGTAAAAGTCTAGGCCACCAAACATTCTAAGGTTCTATTGATTAGAAGGTTTAGCATAATTACACACCATCCCTTGTCTCTACTGTCCAAAGTTTGCTGGCAGAATTATCAAGAATGAATTGAAAAGGTGGCCCATTGTCAGGTCCATCTTGATCTGTAGGTTCGAGGACAACATAATCCTTATCATGCCGGCAAATTGTCAGTTCTTCTTGTTTTAACTGCGGTGGGTGGTCATTTTTATCTTCCAAAAGAACTACTAACGTTCCAGTGCAAGATCTGCCATCTAAAGAAAAATAAAAAACAGGATTTTTCTCCACTTGAACACTTATTTTCAAAAATCTCTATGATGTACAGTTGACATCTGCTTTCTACTAGTTGTCTGAACTTGAATTTCACACACTTTCCAAACCACAAATACCACTGCTACCAGTACAACATAGTGACTATTTTTCATTGTTCAAACTTGATCATGTGTGTGCTTAATCACTCAGTCATGTCCAAGCCTTTGTGACCCCATGGACTGTAGCCTGCCATGCTCCTCTCTCCATGAGGATTCTCCAGCCAAAAATATTGGAGTGGATTGTCATGCCCTCCTCCAGAGGATCTTCCCAACCCAGGGATCAAACCCAGGTCTCCCATATTGCAGGCAGATTCTTTACCATCTGAGCCACAAGGGAAGCCCCAAATTTGTAAAACTGATCATCAAACCCAGAAACTGTGCTCCATCCTGTGTGCAGCTTTGACACATGCTATTGCCACTGCTGCGAATACTTTTCTCCTCCCCTTTGCCTGATAAAACCTTATTATCCTTGAAGAATCCATTCAAATGTCACCTCTGCACGAAACTTTCCAGTGACTTCTATGGACAATGCTTGTACATTCTCCTTCAGTTTCTCAAAACCCTTGTTCATCTTTAGCTCATGCATTTAACTTTTCATCCTAAGGGCTACTTTGTATTCATCTTGACAGTCCAGTGATCTGCCCAGTATTTCCTGGCTAACTTAATACACACCAAACACTTGCAGTTCAATTGCTAAATTGTTTTGAACTCTTTGCAACCCCATGAACTTCCCTGCCCTAGACTTCCCTGTCCTTCACTGTCTTCCAGTTTGCTCAAACTCATGTCCACTGAATTGGTGATGCCATCCAACCATCTCATCCTCTGCCACCTTCTTCTTGTTTTGCCTTTGATCTTTCCCAGCATCAGGGTCTTTTCCAATGAGTCAGCTCTTCACATCAGGTGGCCAAACTATGGGAATTTCAGCTTTAGCATCAGTCCTTCCAATGAATATTTGGGGTTGATTTCCTTTAGAATTAACTGGTTTGATCTTGCTGTCCATAATTTGAAGGCATTAGTTCTTTGGTGCTTAGCCTTCTTTATGGTTCAACTCTCACATCCTTACATGACTACTGGAAAAACCATAGCTTTGACTATTCAGACCTTTGTCGGCAAAGTAATATCTCTACTTTTTACTGCCTAGGTTTGTCATAGCATTAATGTTTATACTTAAAAAAATCAATTGAACAAACTGTAAAAAAGTTGTACCCCACCCCCACGCTAATCTAATTAGTTTGCTTTTGAGAATAAGAACTCTTACCTCCAGAACTCCACTATTAATAGCCTAATGCTTCAACACATAAATCTAAATAAATATCTTAAATTAGCATAATGCCCATTATGTGTGTTTAAGAGATAATGAAGTTTAGAGAACATGTTCAAATTTTAAAGCTTGTGATAAAATTACAAACTAAATAGTAAGATTTCAAAATTGAAATAAACAAAAATAACTGATGAAATTCCTCACTTTTATTGCTTTGAGTGCTGGTCTAAATTTTGGTGCATAAACATTGAATTTATCATATAGACTACCATAAATCAGTGCAAATTTAATGTTCTTTCTTTTTAGATTAAAATAACAATTAAGCCATATCAAGTAGCGTATTTCAGTGAAATTTTTTTCTGTTGAATAAGAATTTATTCAAAGTGACTTTTACATTAGTTATTTACAAGGTAACAGCAGTATATACCTATTTAAAAACTATTCAATCTAAACAAATTTAACAACATCTAGAAATTAAAGAGAAATAACAACTTTTGTTTAAAAAAAAATCCACAATAGCATAGGTATCTCCCTGGTGATTCAGATGGTAAAGTGTCTGCCTGCAATGAGGGAGACTTGGGTTTGATCCCTAAATTGGGAAGAGCCCCTGGAGAAGGAAATGGCAACTCATTCCAGTACCCTTGCCTGGAAAAATCCCATGGACAGAAGAGCCTGGTAGGCCACAGTCCATGGGGTCACAAAAAGCCAGACAGGACTGAAAGATTTCACTTTCACAATAGCATATAAACATTTTGAGATTGCCATAAGTTTGTAAATAAATTTGAGTACAAATGACAACTTCAACACCTGAAAAAGAAGTTAGAAGTGGGAAAAATAAGCTTTTTAATGTAAAAAATAGTTACAGGTACTAGTGTGAATCAACATGTGTGTTAGGATTTTAACTATTAAAATATAAGAAGAAAGCTATTTCTCTTTAAGGTACAATAGAAATCACACTTTAAAAAGTGAAATAAAGAAATAGGGCAGCCATCCAGAAGCAAATAAAGACTCATTTAATTCCATATTCAACCAACATTTATCACATAAATGATTATTTTCCATCACAGTCTCTGTTTTAAGCATGTTAAAAAAGGAAACCTCGAAATGGATAGTAGGTAAAGCCACAGCTGAAAACTAAGTCCTAGATGTCTTCTAAAACTAAGAAAGTCTGATTGCAAATTTTTTCCTTCTGGGAAACAGAGCAAAAAAAAAAAAAAAAGTAATTCCTGATAATAGTTGAAAACTGTGAAAAGGTAATTAAGTATGTATGTTTGTTTGCTTCTAAATCTTGTTTTGGGCTTTCCGGGTGGCTCAGTGGTAAAGAATCTGCCTGCAGTGCAGGAGACACTAATTCAATCCCTGGGTCAGGAAGATCCCCTGGAGAAGGAAATGGCAACCCATTTCAGTTCTTTCTTGGGAAATCCCATGGACAGAGGAGTCTAGCAGGCAACAGTCTGTGAGGTCGCAAAAGAGTCAGACACAACTAAGGAACTAAATAAGAACAAACCTTATTTTAAGTTAAAGACATAAGCAAATGCCAAGAATCAGTGAGTAAGGAATGTCATAATCTCCAGGCTAGAAAGTACATCTGGGTTAACTAAAATCTAAATTTACAACAATAAGAACTCTGAAAAGCAAGAGTTCCCCATTGTTATTTAAATGTTTCTAGGAACAGAAAGTTCACTGGGTTATAAATCAGCCCACTCCAGATACAGAACTCTTTAATTAATGATTGGAAAGTTTTCAGATTCTTTTTTTACCAAGCTGTAATACATTTCCTAATCACTTCTAATTTTTTGTTTTTTTTGGACTTTACATGCAAAAAGTTTACCTCTTCCACATGACAACCCTGAAATATTCATTTTAAGAAAATTCTTTTTACACTTAAGTATATCAAAGCATTTGTAAACTTTTGAACTCAAGTTTCTATATTAAAACTAAGCGTTCCAAGTGTCTGTTATGCACCTGAATTTGCAAAGGTCTAAGCAGTAAAATTCACAACCTGGAACCTGGAGACTCACAGAACAGCAGAGGAATGGCAAATACCAGTACCTACATGAAGCAAACATGCCAAGATCTCTGCTAGATGCTTGGTAAAAAGATATTTAGCAAAGATAAGAGTCTTTATATGAACATGAGTTCATAGTCAGCCTAGCTAGAGGGAAAGACTGTACATGAGAAACAATGAGAGCTCCATTTAATAGAGAAGACACATCATCTATACGTGTCTTATACTTAATTATATATAAGTATATATACTTATCGAAGAAGGCAATGGCACCCCACTCCAGTACTCTTGCCTGGAAAATCCCATAGATGGAGGAGCCTGGTAGGCTGCAGTCCATGGGGTCGCTAAGAGTCGGACATGACTGAGCGACTTCACTTTCTCTTTCACTTTCATGCATTGGAGAAGGAAATGGCAACCCACTCCAGTGTTCTTGCCTGGAGAATCCCAGGGACAGGGAAGCCTGGTGGGCTGCTGTCTATGGGGTCACACAGAGTCAGACAGGACTGAAGTGACTTAGCATAGCATAGCATAGCATAGCATAGCATATATACTTATACTGTGATAATTACAGTATTATTCCCAGGGAAGGAGGGTTAAAAAGGTATTCAGAGAGGAACTAAACAAAGATTAGTGAGAGTTACCACAAAAGTCATCACTGACATCCATTTGAAGAAGCAGAGGGAACTGAATTTCAAACAGAAGGGGCAGCCTTATTGTAGGTGGAGAGGGTACAAAACAGTGCTTTTAGAGTGAAAGCAGGGAAGCAACCTGGTTAACAAAAAAGAACTGACACAAAAAATACAAGGAAATTAATTGGATACCTAGATGACATCATGAACTATATAAGAGCATCAAAACCAAAAGTTGATGTAGAAATATAAGTAATTACTTATATATTTGACCCTTGGAAGTGTATATTAAAATGGATTAAAGTTTAAATAAACAAAATCCTTCACCATATAATCTTCCATTAAAATTTCTTACACCCTATCTTTCCTTCTTGAGCACAGCCAGGTCATACATGAGCTTGAGACATAGATATGACATTTCATTTCTTTGTGCTATGATCACTATACTTACAGACGACCTCATAGACGGAAGCTCACCAGGCTCCCCCATCCCTGGGATTCTCCAGGCAAGAATACTGGAGTGGGTTGCCATTTCCTTCTCCAATGCATGAAAGTGAAAAGTGAAAGTGAAGTCGCTCAGTCGTCTCTGACTCTTAGCGACCCCATGGACTGGAGCCTACCAGGATCCTCCGTCCATGGGATTTTCCAGGCAAAAGTACTGGGGGTGGGGTGCCATTGCCTTCCCCGATTCTTTGATCACCAAAAGACAAAGTTAGCTTCTTATATCTCTGTTTTCCATATTTTCCTTCTCCCCAAAGAGAATTTCCTTTTTTATCACCAAGCCTTTGCATTTCTGTGAAATCACCTCCCTTTATCCTTTCAGCTTGGTAACACTTTAACTGCTTTCCACTTCTCATGATATTCCTACATTCTTTGATGGGGAAAGTTTTTATACCAGAGAATCTTTTATAAGAATATGATCATCCTTCAATCGATATTACATGAAAAATTCGATTTTGTCTTATGAATCCTAGTTTTCATGGCTTAGAACTTAGGACTTAAAAGACAATCAACATTGGTGTAATAAGTGAGTAAGTATAAATCCTTGTTTCACATCATGATTGTGTTCCTGAACCAATCAGATTTCACCTTTGCTTTTTTATAAGCAGCAAATCACCATGATTATAAAGTAGTGGCAGTTTTAACTGTATTTCTCAGTTCATTTCCCACTGTTTAGTAGGGTATTTTCTTTTCCTACTTATACTGAAATATTTATAATAAAAGATTCTGTGAGAGCTGCCAAGAGGAGAGGAAGGACTTCTCTAGTGGTCCAGTGGTTAAGAATCTGCATGTCAGTGTGGGGGACACAGGATCGATCCCTGGTTGGGGAAGATTCCACATGCAGTTAACCCCGCACACCACAACTATTGAACCAGCTCTCTAGAGCCCCCAGAGCCACAGCTACTGAGGCCTGCAAGCTCTAGAGCCCAGGCTCTGCAACAAGAGAAGCCCCCACCATGAGACATCCTCACATGGCCATTAGAGAGTAGCCCCTACTCAACGCAACTAGAAAAGAGCCCATGTAGCAAGGAAGACCCAACACAGCTGAAAATAAATAAGTGAATAAATTTTTTAAAAAAAGATTAAAGGAAGATCATATGCACATGATTAGGCAACAATATTCAAATTGTGGTTTTCTTTCAGACTTTGAAACCGAAATATTTTCCACTAGTGGACATACTTTTGTCAGACTGCTTGGTTTTCTCACTGATTATGACGTGCAACAGACCCTCCCTGTTCCCAGGCAACAAGAATACACCAAGGCTGAGATGAGAAAGTAAGGAAAAACCTAATGGGACAAATGTGAACGGACTGGCTTGCCCTTGCCATGTACATCATAAGCAGCAGCATCTTTATTAGTTTAACTTTTGTCTCTCAACAGAGAATCTATTTTTTTTTAAGTAGATGTGGCTTTTATTGTAAAGCTATAGAAAAAAGTAGAAGTATAATATGTGAGAAAATATTTGTCTTTATCTTATTATCAAACTATTAAAGGGTAAAATGAGCAAGCATGAACAAGTAATTTTTCATAAAATGAACAAGTCATTTCATGACTTTGGACCATTTCAGCTTTTGTTTATTTCCATGGGATTTGACATGTTTATTCACTTGCCCATTCCTGCTAAAGAAATTCAGTGATTCTATAGAAAAAGACTAAAAAAAAAAAAAAAAAAGACCACAGCATTGCTGTACCAGCTTGTTTGTTTTGAACATCCAGTGTATAAAAATATGCGTACCATACCATTGTAGAGTTCTATACCAAGATCACAGGTGTGGAACCCTGCACCAACATCACAGGACAAAAATCTCTGAAACTGACCAAACTCCATAGCAACTGTTGCCATGAGCCTCTAGATCTAAACCGGCCAGTTCCTTGATCCATATTAGGTTTAAAATACCCACCCTATATCATCCTAACCAGTCATCTAATGCCACCATTTTCAGTAGGAATGTCCTCTGTCTTGAGGCCATAAAAATCAGCTACTGGCCCAAGAAAAGGGTTGGTTATCCCTTGAGCCGGCCTGCTGTTCCCACTCTAATAAAGTTTATTCATCTCTCATTCTCCCTCATGTCTGGAAATTCTTTTCCAACTCAGTTATAGACCATGACAACCATCTTGGATTAAACAGATAGTCAAAAACATAGGCTCTATCATAAAAAATCAAGTTCACTCATCTTTATCATTTATGGAAATTTATCCTAAATGAGTGAGTGTATAATTGGTGAGATGAAATGCCATATTGTGACTTTTACTTATGTTTTTTTATAATCTTCTCTTAAAGTCTATTTTTATAATGTATACATAGTATATTATGATGTTACCATATTTAGTATATATATATAAATAAACACACCAATAAATATCCTGGGGTAGTTGGCAGGTCTCAACCTATCAATAATCAAGGTTGCAGCTGAACTGACCCTTGTGATCATAATGATTGCAAGATGCCCCAAGTAAAAACCATCAGGAAGCTTTGGGGGCAGGGGAAGTTTTATTATTTACCAGTCTTGGAAATCATATATCACACAGCCAGAATAAGTTTGTGGGGGGCAGTGTGGGACAAAGGGAGTGACATCTGGGATTCTGTTTGTATTGAGGTGGAGGCTGGGGCCTTGGGTTTCACAGGCTCACTCTTTATTGATGAATTTAAAACACAAGAGCAAGAATTTAAAGCACAGGAAGAGAAAAACAAGCAGGTCAAATAGTGAGTTATTGAAATCAACCAAGATCTCCAAAACAAAGGAGCCTGCAGTGATGGGATAGGAGTTGACATGGTTCTGGATCTAGCTCTGTGGCTCAGAATGTGTTTATTTGAGATGCAATCAAAGCTTAAGTCAAGCACTTGCACTGCAAAAAGAGAAACCAACTGACAGAGCTTATACTGCAAAGGTTCATATTAAAAAATGACTTACAGCTTGGAGGGTATGTTCAAAAGGGTTTTGAGATCACTATTTTAGGACATTTCTTCACAAGATAGGTTCTAGAATTAACCTTGGAGAATGATTGTGAATCTCAGTAAAAAAGACTTCAAAAACCATTGTTTGGACATTTATTTAGGAAATAGGATAAATGTTTTATTCCCTAGTAAGAAAGACTCAGAACAAACCTATCTGAACCCATCTGTTTCAGGAAGATGAACCCCTCCAGCAAGTTCAAATCAGATAATCTAAACCTAAAAATCCTGAAAACAATAGAGATCCTTGATGATGCCACTAGGTCCATGGCAGACATCAAATAATATGAACCTTGAAACTGAAACCTCCATGTTTTGAATTAGTGATACACTGAGACCTCAACTGGGTGGTTGCCAAGGAATTAAGCAATCATGATGCAACCATTGTTTGCAATTAAACAATTATTGTTTGTATTAAATTTTGATGTGGAAACAAACAAATTTAACTCCAAGATTTCCTTAAAAACATGTCCTATATTTATACTTTATTTCTAGAAACTTGCACTCACCTACATCGAACGCAATCACAGAAACATTGTATTGGTTGTTTTTTACAAATGTTGATTCTCTATCCAGCACTTTTACAGTTTTCAAGTCACCAGTGTATTCATTAATTTCAAACCAGTGATCTTCATCTTGTATCTTCTTATACCTAGTTTTCGGAAATGAAATGTAAAAGTTCAAACCAAAGAGTGGACACAAGCTCAAAATCTGTCATTCTGAAAAACACATAGAATGTTCCCAAATTCAAAATCAATCATCAATCACAACTGGGGCTTCCCAGGTGGCTCAATGGTAAGTAAAGAATCTGCCTGCCAGTGTGCAGGAGATGTGAGTTCCGTCCCTGGGTGGGAAGATCCCCTGGAGGAGGAAATGGCACCCTTATCTAGTATTTCTTATCTGAGAAATTCCATGGACAAAGGAGCCTACCGTCCATGCGGTCCCAAAGAGTCAGAGTCTACACAGTCCATGGGGTCACAAAGAGTCGGACACTACTGAGTGACTGAACGCAAGGATGAACATCACAGTTAAAAAGAAGAAAATTTTGAAAATATCTTACCTTAAGCCCTCGCCAGTGCCCCTTTCAGGGTCCACTGCTTTGTATCCAAGGAGTTCTGTGCCTGCGGGGAGGCAATCTTCACTCTGAATAACTTTTACTGGTGGTTGGCATTCAGGGCCCTCATCATGGTCTTTAACTTTAACAGTGACAATTGTAGTACACATAGTCGTCGTAGTTTTTGAGTTTACTGCTTTAGCGAATTGTGCCTCGTTAAGTACACCAATTTGCAAAACAACTTGGCGATTGACTTCATAGTTCAGTGGCTGTTCAATAAACACACTTGAATGAGTCAATATTTAACACTATATACAGAAGACAAAAGTATGATTCTAAGTTTTAGCACCAGAGGGAGAATCATTATGTATAAAATGTTACCGGAAGTTGCAGCTCATGTATTAACGATGAGTAATCAGCTTCCTATAAGCGACAAACACTACCAAGTGCAAAATTCAACCAATTTTTCTTCTTGCTTTCCTTCGGGAAGTTCCTGCCTCCATTTTTTTTTTTTTACAAGTTTGAAATATGAATAAAAATACAGAATATTTGAATGAATTTCAATGGGCAATTTCTCACTATTTTATTATTTATCAAATGGGGTAACAGTGGTTACTAAATCAGCAAAAGTCCCTCTAAGCTAAGTATATAAAATAGATAGACTGTAACCAAGCAGGACCCTATGGGGCCTTCCTAGGGCAGCCTTGTCCCCCATATCCTCTGCTTTAGCTCCTTTCTGAAGTACCTAAGCTGCACACTTGCTGAGTTCTTTTCAAGATGTGAAACCCCGCCCCCAACCCACCAAATGGAAGATGTTAACTCCTCGATGACCATGAGCACATAGCCCCCCGACCTAAAGACTGATACTGTTAACTCCTGGGACACCACCCTGTTACCTCACCATCAGCCAATCAGAGCACTGTGCACAAACTGACCACATACCTGGAATATTCCTTCCTCACCTTGCCTCTGTAAATGGCTTATTGAAACCCATAGGGGCTTCCCTGGTGCCTCAGACAGTAAAAAATCTGCCCACAATGCGGACCTGGGTGTGATCCCTAGGTTGGGAAGATCGCCTGGAGAAGGGAATGGCAACCCACTCCAGTATTCTTGCCTGGAGAATTCCATGAACAGAGGAGCCTGGCAAGCTGCAGTCCATGGGGTCACAAAGAGTTGGACATGACTGAGGAACTAACACACACGCACTAGAGGGGAGTCTGGGGTTTTCAAGCACAAGTCAGCCACTCTCCTTGTATTGGAACCTTTACAAGAAAGCTGCACTTTACCACAACTGAGTCAGTAGATTGTCTTTACCATGCAGGAGTGAGTGGACCCAAGTTGGGCTCCGTAATAAGACCACTAGGACATGAGACTTGGCTATAATGGAGCAGTTACTGTGAGCGTCTAAATCAAAAGACATAATTGTATTATCTAGCAGCACCTTTTCAAAGTACATTATATTTGGGTTTGTTTGTTCCTGAAGTGAATAACTAGAAAGAATCTCCAAACAATTAACAATTAGAGACTAAATCTACCAAAATAACAACAAAAAAAGAGAGAACCAAACCTAGAAAAAAGGTCCAAAAATTTTAAAAAGAAAGAAATAGAGAAAAAAAGATAGAATAGGTAATGTTATAATTAAAGCACATATTCTAAAAATTTCATGAGGAAGGCAAAATTTGTGCATATCCCTTCTAAGAAAATAAGAAATTCTCTAAGAAATTAATATGGAAAGTTGTAAGAAGTTAGTGAACATTGCAGGTAGAAGGTCTCAGAAAGAAACCAAGTTCAGTTAAAGTGAACATTCTCTGAGCCAGCAAATGCAATTAAATTTTAAAAATCCCAACACATTTGTTACCTCAAATATAGGAGAATTAATGGGAATAGATGCTAAATGTTTAGTAAATAGTCTGTCTTATAAAATATATTGTAGAGTGGTAAAACTATAATGTGAGTGTGAAGAGAATCGAAAAGTCAAGAGGTTAATTTCAAATATTGATTTTTCCATTTCTCTCTGTCTTATACTTCATAAGGAATTAGATAAGTGGGTGTCTAAGACCCCTTCTAAGGTTAATATTTATTTATTAGTTTAATATTTCTCTGCCTTGGTTTTCCTCATATATAGAACAATCAGTTTTGTACCAACCACCTATTTGTCTAAGAGAAAAATGAGGATAAAATAATAGTAATAAAGCTCATGTATGAAACAATATAAATCATTTCAGCATTGCATTGCAACAACTCTAGTTATATACATATAAGAATTACTATATACATACATATATATATAAATATTTTTTACCTTGACAACACACAAGACTGCTTCATTTGTATTTGGGTCTGTACTAATTTTGAAGGTTCCGTTTTCATTCCCCTGTAGGATCTGGTACACAGCCCTCGAGTGAGGTGTGTTTGGCAAATCATGGTCGTGTACCGCCATTCGTAAAATTTCAACATCAATTCTGTTTTCTTCTACTTCTACAGTATACTGAAACAATTGCCCATTGTTATTATAAATTCATAGTTTTAATGAGGTAGTTTTCTACTCAAAGTTATATTAAAAAAAAAAAAGCAAAGTGATATGAAAATGTGCAAACACGCAGTGGGAAGGATGTACACATTTAACACATAATGCCATTTCAAATCTTGTCCATTCTTCCTGCCTTACCTTTTCAACTTCCTGACCAATGAAGGCCTGTCTAGTCAAAGCCATGGTTTTCCAGTAGTCATGTATGGATATGAGAGTTGTACTATAAAGAAACTGAGCACCAAAGAATTAATGCTTTTGAACTGTGGTGTTGGAGAAGACTCTTGAGAGTCCCTTGGACTGCAAGGAGATCCAACCAGTCCATCCTAAAGGAAATCAGTCCTGAATATTTATTGGAAGGACTGATGCTGAAGCTGAAGCTCCAATACTTTGGCCACCTGATGCGAAGAGCTGCCTCCTTAGGAAAGACCCTGATGCTGGGAAAGATTGAAGGCAGAAGGAGAAGGGGATGACAGAGGATGACATGGTTGGATGTCACCACCAACTCGATGAACATGAGTTTGAGCAAGCTCCGGGAGCTGGTGATGGACAGGGAAGCCTGGCGTGCTATAGGCCATGAGGTCACAAAGAGTGGGACAAAAGTGAGCAACTGAATTGACTGACTGAGGTGATTTTTCTAATTCAAGCCCTCAGATCTAGCTTTAGTCTGAACCTTTACAATAGACCTGTAAAGTCTATTACTCCTCTTTTTAAAATACATAAATGCCTTCTATTAAGATATTAAACCTTCAGTTATTTAAAGATAATTATAAATTGTATTTTTTAAACTTTTAATTCACAGGCAAACACTTTAAGGAAAAAAATTTGCCTTCTTTGAGAAATGAAATCATAATTTCTCTCCCCTAACCCCCTCAAGAAATATGGTTATAGAAAAGGACTTTAAAAAGGCAGTAAATCAGAACATTCTAGAGATGTGAAATAAATTCATAGAAAGATGATAGCCTAATAGCCTTTGGAATACAACAGCTCTAGATTCTTTTTTTTTTTTTTAAATAATAGATATAGATTCTAATCCCACATTTTTCTCTTATATGGTCTATTGGTATGAGAGCATGGGCAAGTTACCTAACTGAACTTTCATTTCCTGCTATGAAACATGAGATTAAACACATCCTTATAATTACAAGGATTAATGTAAAAAATTAGATGAATGTGCTTTTCACTACAGGTTTTCTCTTCTTTGACTTGTATTCTGGTATAGGTTAATGAAAATGTGAAGATTACTCACAAAAAGTTCAAGGAAGAATCATTTTCTAGAAGTATCATTCAATATATATTTCTTGTATTGTGTACTTCCTAAGTGAAAGTTTCCTCATATATAACCCATATATAAAGAGCCTGTGTACAGATGTGGGCAACCTATGCTATCGAGCTCACAGCACAGCAGAAGATACAAGCTAGTCCCTTTGCTCTCTTATGAAGATGAGGTGTAAAGAATACAGACAAATGCCCTCTTTTCCTTCACCCTATAAAAGGAATTTAAATCCAAAGAATCTGATTCCAAAGCTTGGTATCCAAGAAACCCCAACTATATGAATGAGTTCAGGGCTAAGAACCTGATGCAAAGAACTGACTCATTAGAAAAAAACCCTGATGCTGGGAAAAATTGAAGATAGGAGAAGAAAGGGAAGACAGAGGATGAGATGGTTGGATGGCATCACCAAATTGATGGACATGAGTTTGAGCAAGCTCCAGGAGTTGGTGATGGACAGGGAAGCCTGATGTGCTGAAGTCCATGGGATTGCAAAGATTGGACACAAGTGAGCAACTAAACTGAGCTGAAAGACATGTAGATGACTAAGAAAAGCTCGACATTCAGAAAACTAAGATCATGGCATCTGGTCCCATCACTTCATGGAAAATAGATGGGAAACAGCGGAAACAGTGGCTGACTTTATTTTGGGGGGCTCCAAAATCACTGCAGATGGTGATTGCAGCCAAGAAATTAAAAGACACTTGTTCCTTGGAAGGAAAGTTATGACCAACCTAAACAGCATATTCAAAAGCAGAGACATTACTTGGCCAACAAAGGTCCATCTAGTCCAGGCTATGGTTTTTCCAGTAGTCATGCATAGATGTGAAAGTTGGACTGTGAAGAAAGCTGGACACTGAAGAATTGATGCTTTTGAACTGTGGTGTTGGAGAAGACTCTTGAGAGTCCCTTGGACTGCAAGGAGATCCAACCAGTCCATTCTAGAGGAGATCAACCATGGGTGTTCTTTGGAAGGAATGATGCTAAAGCTGAAACTCCAGTACTTTGGCCACCTCATGCAGAGAGTTGACTTATTGGAAAAGACTCTGATGCTGGGAGGGATTGGGGGTAGGAGGAGAAGGGGATGACAGAGGATGAGATGGCTGAATGGCATCACTGACTTGATGGACATGAGTCTGAGTGAACTCCGGGAGCTGGTGATGGACAGGGAGTCCTGCCATGCTGCGATTCATAGGGTCGCAAAGAGTCGGACGTGACTGAGCGACTGAACTAAACTGAACTGAAGAGAGTACTTATTTTCCTTGCATCCTGATTTTCCTTGCATCCTAGCACTGTGATTATTTTTACAGAAATCATATTTTTCTGTGGATGTTATTTGTAAATGGTAGCTATTAAAACCACAGTGTATAATCTCATGGAGCCACCAAACTCTAGATTTGTTTTTTGAAGAAGTAAATGAACCTATATAAATGAATACACATATATACTCACAGAAGTTTCTGTAAAATATGGTGCATTATCATTTTCATCCTCAAGAGAAATAGTAATTGTTCCTGTATTAAATAAACCAAAAGGTTGGCCCCCCATGTCTCGAACTTCCATTATTAACTTGTACGTATCACATTTCTGAAAGAAAGGAAAAACATACACTGATGAACACATATTTCTCATAACTTGTGAGTCTCATAGCCATTTCTCAGGCTTTGATTCTTTCACAAACATTCTTTTTTGATTAAAAAAAAAGAAGCCACCATAAATGCAAATAAAGAAAAGATATTTCAGTCAGTACAATGAAAAGCTGGTGTTTCTGATACAGTATTTTTAAAAGTAAAGCTATTTTAATATCCACACATCAAACCAAGTCAACCATCTCTGAGACCTTGTATCTTCCCACAATCTCTGTAGGGACAAAGGAATAGACCTGAGAAGATTTACACCCAGTCTAAATGGAAAAATTCTTGGAGAGGTGGCCACCAAGAAACTTATTGTAACTTCTCTGGGAATTCATGATCAATTTAAATATAGTTTAGTGATTGAGAAATTAAGCAATGCATTACTTCTCTATCCAGTAAAGGTGTAGTTGTGGTGATGACACCTGTGTCTGGATGTACGGTGAAATGTCTTGGATTGTTTGGAATTTGCTGCAAGATTTTGTATTTCAGACGAGTATGTAGAGTGTCAGGTTCATCGAGGTCTATTGCCGTCACTTTTCCCACTGAAGTTCCTGTTTAGATAAATCCAATGTTGTCAACAACTTAAAGTAGTGATCTAATTGAATTACAAACAAAAATAAAATCAAGGCATTGCTGTGGCATATTCTCCCCTTAAACCCCCAGGTTGATTAATTTATCAATAAATAAGCCTGCCGCCTGATGAGAAAAACTGACTCATTAGAAAAGACCCTGATGCTGGGAAAGATTGAAGGCAGGAACAGAAGGGGACGACAGAGGATGAGATGGTTGGATGGCATCACTTACTTGATGGACATGAGTTTGAGTAAGCTCCATGAGTTGGTGATGGACAGGGAGGCCTGGTGTGCTGCAGTCCGTGGGGTCACAAAGAGTCGGACATGACTGAGAGACTGAACTGAAGCAGGCATGCATGCTCAGTCATGCCCGACTCTGTGACCCTGTGGGCTGTAGCCCTCCAGGCTCCTCTGTCCATTTCTCAGGCAAGAGTACTGGAGTGGGTTGCCATTTTTTCCTCCAGGGGATCTTCCCAACCCAGGGATTGAATCCACATCTCCTGCAGCTTTTATACAGATGGGCAAATCTTTTTTTATCACTGAGCCAACTGGGAAGTGTCTAAATGCTCTCCCATAGCTTTAAGCTCCCCTTACCTGGAAACTTCATTTAGGTGGCTACCACTGATAATATGATTTGTATTCTACATAGGTAAGAATATCCACCCCACCCTTGGGAACAAGGGTGCTCAAATTCCTCCTCCTAATCTAGTCCATGACCATTTCTGCATGAGACCTTCTCTATATATCTTGTTTCTTTTATATTCAACTTGATAATGTTAAAGGAAAAGAACTAGCTTTGCATATGATAACAAAGGTTTCATGCTTTTATACTTTAATAAATGTGCTGAATTGCTAATACAAGAGAAACATTACACAACAGTCTGAGTGTCATCTGGACAAGCTTTATCACTCAGAAATCAGAGTATTAGTAATGCTACCTTAGCAAACCATTTCTTGTGCAGAGTAACATTAAGTACACACACAAAGTGACAACAGAATGGAGAAGACTTAGACACTAAGAACATATCTTGTGATTTTTAAGAATAAATTAGACTTGTTACACCCTTTGGTTTGAGGAGGTCACAATCTTGGCTGCTAAGAGCATCAGACTAGTTAAAAAAATTTTTTTTTTCAATTTGTTTGGAAAATAAGCAAAGGAAAGGAATACATATATTATAAGCCTGATCAGCATTCCCATACCATAATCTATTTTTGAGTCCTTAAACAGGTATTGTGACTTTGTAAGGCAATGGCACCCCACTCCAGTGCTCTTGCCTGGAGAATCCCAGGGACGGGGGAGCCTGGTGGGCTGCCATCTATGGGGTCGCACAGAGCTGGACACGACTGAAGCGACTTAGCAGCAGCAGCAGCAGCAAAGATTCAAAAGATCTATTGCTTTATAAATACATCATGGACACCTATGCACACAATCGAAATAGAAAATATAAAAAGCATTTGTCTGCCATTATGGATTAATCTAACAAAGTTAGAAACTTTGTGGATCAGTCAGCAGCCTTCTGCATGTGCCTAGAAAATAAACACAAAGACTTTGACTTTGACGAGCCTATGATCTTATAAGACTACAAAGTTTTATGTAGATTATTTTTTAAAATATTTATTCATTCGGCTGCACTGGGTTTTAGTTGTGGCATGTGGGATCTAGTTCCCCGACCAGGGATGGAACCTGGACTTTCTGCAATGGGAGCATGTAGTTTTAGCCACTGGACTGCCAGCGAAGTCCGTATGTAAAATACCTTGAAAGTCAAACATTTAAAAATATTTTGCCTAACCCTGCTTAAAACAGTAATAGAGAATTCAACTGAAGCAAAATAGCTCATGTTTTCCTAAAACATGAACTTACCAGTTCGGCAGTTCTCAGGCACAGTAAAGACGGTCAGTTTGTTTTCAAAATATGGGGCATTATCATTGTCATCTTCAACTTTGAATACTAGGGGAAGTGGATACTCAGGTGCATAACCATCTGCAGTGGTCGCATAGGCATAGATCTGAAAGGTAGACGAACACCATCAGTTGATACTTAAGTAACAAATTAGGCACAAAATTGAACTTAGCAGTTGGGGAAAGTCATAATACTTAAAAAAAAAAAATCATTGGCAAAGGTCTAAGAATGTATGCAACAGAGAAACAACACAGCTGCACAGTCTATGCCTGCCCTCCAGCTTCAATCCTTTCTCATTGTTTTCCCATCAAAGACCACACACTCCAGTTCAATGAGGCTTCTCTGGTCCCTGAATTAACTGCGTACTGTTCTCCTTGTTAGAATGCATGTAGACTTCCTCAGGTCATGCTAATGACAAGTTGTTGTGTTTTTTTCCCCTAAAGTTTATACAAAATATGATTCTAATTATTTGTAGACTTATATATGGACAACAGAGGATAAGATGGTTGGACAGTATCACCAACTCGATGGACGTGAGTCTGAGCAAGCTCCGGGAGGTGGTGATGGACAGGGAAGCCTGGCATACTGCAGTCCATGGGGTCGCCAAGAGTCAGACACGACTGAGCAACTGAACTGAACTGGTACACATATATCGAGAAGGAAATAGCAATCCACTCCAGGATTCTTGCCTGGGAAATCACATGGACAGAGGAGCCTGGTGGGCTAAGTCCATAGGGTTGCAAAGAGTTGGACATGATTTAATGACTTAAGAAATAAACAATATATATCAATGATTTCTGGGTGATTCAATTATGCTCTTTTCTGTCTTTACCTGTATTTTCTCATTTTTTCTGTCCTTAAGATGTATTTCTTCTGTAGTAAAAGTGTTAGCAAAATCATATATGCATTCCAAACTCTATCTCAAAAGGATATATCTTGACCCCAAATGCAATGATTTAATGCCCTTTCTCTTTAAATACCATCAGATTATTTTTAAACTCTTCTTATGTAGTATATGCATAGTCAGTCTTTGGTAAATGGTTGTTGAGTTAAACAGATTTTCTCCACTGACAGAAACAACTAAAGCTGCCCAGAGTGAACTCTGTGCAAATTCAGTTCTTCACCATAGCTAACTTTCTTGATTCCCCTACTGTAACCATTTTCTAGAATGAACCAAGATTAAGATCCCAGGTATCTAACCCCTCCCTCTTTAGCCTTATGTTAGTCAATTGCCAGACTCTAGAGAGTGAAGCATTTCTGTGCACTAGGTTCTTGAGATTACAGCATTTCTGTGTCTCTTTATTATTCATCTCCTCTTTTCTATTTCCAAAGCCACCATCCTCATTTGACCCCAAATGCATCCTATCAACTTTCCTGTTATATCATACACACACGTCCAACCAGTTCAGTTCAGTTGCTCAGTCATGGCTGACTCTTTGCAACCCCATGGACTGCAGTATGCCAGGCTTCCCTGTCCATCACAAACTGCCGGAGCTTTCTTAAACTCATGTCCATTGAGTTGGTGATGCCATCCTATCATCTCATCCTCTGTCGTCCCTTTCTTCTCCTGCCTTCAATCTTTCCCAGCATCAGAGTCTTTTCCAAGGAGTTAGTTCTTTGTATCAGGTGGCCAAAGTATTGGTCGACCAACTTTCCAACCAATGTCCAACAAACTTTCCTATAATCTTCCTAACTGACCTTCTCCTTTTGAAATAACCATCCATATTCCCTCTGTTCCCTTTTTCACTTTTCCCCAAACAACCTCAGGCTGGGCTTTTTCAGTAATAAAACTTATACTTTGGTTTCCATCAGTCTGATCCCTGTATCTTAATAAATTCCACACTAAGGGATACAGCAATGTATTATCACCACTTCACCACAACCATCATCACCTCCACCACCACACTTTCAGGCTTCCTATCAAACCCTCCCTCTCCCTTCATATTTGATGTAATTTTTCTCGCTTTAGACTGCTGTCATTTTGAGACTTTGGGCTAGAGGAAACTCTATAATTGTTTTATATCCCTACTGGTTTCCAATTTTTTTCAGAGTTGAAGCCTGAGAGTAAGAATATTTGTGTAACTAAAGCACTTAACACAGTGCCTTACATTGAATAATTCTTCAATAAACACCTTTTTGCATGTAATTCCATCCATCTTTCTTTTTTAGGAGAACAAACTACCCCCAAGTGTTTGCCCTCTGTAAAAACTGCCTTACAGGACCACTTATAATGAATTCCTTTACTTCATCTCATTGGCAGTAAAACATCTCCCCATCTAACCTAAGTCCATCCTGCTGTAATTTACATTAGTTTTTGCTAGTTTTTCTCCTCAATGGAAATGATCATCTACTTCTTACTGTAGAATCACTTGTAGTTTAAAATGATATGTCCCAATGTTTAAAATAAATATCATTATTTGATGTTCCACTGATTTTTCAGATGTAGTGATTTCTAGTTTTATTTTTCACTATTCATGTGCTGAACATCTCAAAAAAGATGATTTAAACTGGAGATTCAGCTAACTTTAAACTACAGCCTGGATCCCTAGGATAATTCACTTATGCTCAGATAATAAAGAAACTATAAATATTTTCATAATTAGTTACTACAGCAATAGTTTCAAAAAGCTCAATGAAACTAATGACTTTGTAGGCTAGTTCCCATAATTCTATATTGAAAGCAATAATAATATATTTAAATATTGTTGTATTAAGTATAAATAGAATATTGTATTTTATAATTAGTCATATTTTTTGCTGAGTTAGAAGACTAGTATTTAAATTTTATACCATCGACTACAAATTTTCAACTGGTGACTCAGACAGTAAAGAATCGACCTACATGGCAGGAGACTCAGTCTATCCCTGGGTCGGGAAGGTCCCCTGGGGGAGGGCATGGCAACCCACTCCAGTATTCTGAAGAATACCATGAATACCATGAATCCCATGAACAGAGGAGCCTGGTGGGCTACAGTCCATGGTGTTGTAAAGAGTCGGACAAGATCGAGCAGCTAACACTTTTACTTTCATCCTGAAACAATTAAATCAGAATTTCTGGGAACTGGCCCAAACACCAGTGTTTGTAAAAAATTATCATGTGATCAGAGCTAAGTTATTATAGAGAACTTTAAATTCATAAAATTCACTGCTCTTGTCCCAGGATTATACACATCAAAACCTGTTCTTTAAAATTGTTTTCCCTTCCCTCTCCCTTTTCTTCTCTTGTAATAATCCTTTTTCATCTATTGTACCAACAGAAATTTAAAGTCTGTATGACACATGAACAATATTTAAAATATTAGGACAAATCATTGATTCTTCTGATATATACAAATAGCTTGAAAATACTAAAAGAAAGTGAAGTCGCTCAGTCGTGTCTGACTCTTTGTGACCCCATGGACTGCAGCCTACCAGGCTCCTCCATCCATGGGATTTTCCACGCAAGAATACTGCAGTGGGGTGCCATTTCCTTCTCCAGGGGATCTTCCCAACCCAGGGATTGAACCCAGGTCTCCCACACTGCAGGCAGACGCTTTAACCTCTGAGCCACCAGGGAAGCCCCATGAAAATACTAAACCAGTAATAAAAAAACATAAATCTGAATTAATGATGCAATCATCTTACCGGAAACTCTTGATATTGCTCACGGTCTATACTTCTTGTACAAAATATATCCCCTGTATCTTTTTCTATGAAGAACAGATTGAAGGGCTCTTTGTCTACCCCTGGTCCACTTATGGAGTAAAAGATGGTGTAGTTTTGTGCAGCATCAGACTGAACCTGTAATAATAATTGACAGTTTAGGAAAAGAGCAAATATATCATGATAAATACTTTCAACCTAATCTCTTGTGATAGTTTATTCTGTATTGTTGTTGTTTAGTCACTAAGTCGTGTCCGACTCTTTTGTGACCCCATAGACTGTAGCCAGACAGGCTTCCCTGTCCATGGAATTTCTCAGGCAAGAATACTGGAGTGGGTTGTCTTTTCCTTCTCCAGGGAATCTTCCCAACCCAGGGATTAAACCCAGGTCTCCTGCACTGGCAGGCAGATTCTTTACCACTGAGCCACCAGGAAGCCCTTATTTTTTATTTCTTGCTCTCTTTCCCACATATCTATTCTTTCTTTCCCAGGGTCTCCCATATTTTAAAATTCTCAAGTTATATCCTGCATTGTGTGAAGCCACAAACTCTGTCACTTATTATTGAATACCAAATTCTTTGAAGTTATCTGCATAAGTATGGAAAAATCATGGCATTGATTATTCTTTTTCTATTATTATTCTCTTATTCTTATTCCTGTATACAGCCATGATTTCAGTGGTTTTGAATTATTTGGAAGGGAAATTTTTGTGACTAAAAAACTAGAAATAGCACAACTTTCCTCCCATAGTTAATGCATCATGAATTGTACAATTTCAACTGAAGATCATGGCATCTGGTCCCATCACTTTTTGGCAAATAGATGGGGAAACAATGGAATTAGTGACAGACTTGATTTTCTTGGGCTCCAAATCACTGCAGATTGTGACTACAGCCAGGAAATTAAAAGACACTTGCTCCTTGGAAGAAAAGCTTTGACCAACCTAGACAGCATATTAAAAAGCAGAGACACTATTTTGCCATCTAGTTAAAGCTATGTATGGATGTGAGAATTGGACTATAAAGAAAGCTGAGTGCTGAAGAATTGTTGCCCTTGAACTGTGATGTTGGATAAGACTCTTGAGAAGTCCTTGGAATGCAAAGAGATCAAACCAGTCAATTCTAAAGGAAATCAGTCCTGAATCTTCATTGGAAGGACTGATGCTGAAGCTGAAGCTCCAATACTTTGACCACCTGGATGCAAAGAACTGACTCATTGGAAAAGACCCTGATGCCAGGAAAGATTGAAGGCTGGAGGAGAAGGGGATGACAGAGGATGATATGGTAGGATGGTATCATCGACTCAATGGACATGAGTTTGAGCAAGCTCCGGGAGGTGGTGTTGGACAGGGAAGCCTGGTGGGCTGCCGTCCATGGGGTTGCAAAGAGTTGGACAAAACTGAGCAACTGAACTGAATTGAACTTAAAAGAGGCCTAAGTTAAGTGGCAGTAATACCACTTTTTGGAAAACAGATATATTGGCCTTTTTGTGTGAGGGTAAGTGCTAATGAAAGGGAGAATTGAATTATGCAAAATCTGTAGGCATGCCCTCTGTATGTGAATGCTAAATTCTGGCAAGATATTTGGGAGAGTCTGGATGCAGACCTAAAAGAATCAGAAACTCATTCTAATGCTAAAATGTGACTTTTGGAGGGAAGTGATAAAATTCAAACTGTCTTCTACAGGACCCTGCTGCTAAGTCACTTCAGTCGTGTCTGACTCTGTGCGACCCCATAGACGGCAGCCCACCAGGCTCTGCCGTCCCTGGGATTCTCCAGGCAAGAACTCTGAAGTGGGTTGCCATTTCCCCCTCCAATGCGTGAAAGTGAAGTCACTCAGTCGTGTCCGACTCTTAGCAACCCCATGGGCTGCAGCCTACCAGGCTCCTCCGCCCATGGGATTCTCCAGGCAAGAGTACTGGAGTGGGGTGCCATCGCCTTCTCCACTACAGGACCCTAGTTCTCGTAAATAGGTGGTCCTCTGATCTGATTAGTACCAACAGGTTAAAACCCTGATTCAACTCAAATGGAAAGTTTTAAGAACAAAGAAACAAAGCTAACATATAACATCAAATAAGATGACATGTACCTGCTGCACATGCTGTGGAAATGGACCTAGTGAGTTCTCCATCAGTGAACACGGAATAGGCGCCCATCGCCTCTTGCTTCGCCTGAGGACTGCGTCTTTCATATGTCTCTTAGGAACCTGCATTGGATGAGAGGTGAAAAAATACAGCATTGCTTATCCTTCTAGATCTAGTGATTTTTCACATAAACAGTAATATGAAGAAAATAGGTAACAGTTGCACATAACAATTTTATGGATAATGCCCAATTTCTGTTTTTTTGTTGGTAACACACACACACACACACACACACAAAACCAGTTTCACCTATTTCCTGTTTTAATCACTTATCACTTAACCAACCAGAACTTTATAGGGTTTTGATGAAAGATATTATCTGAAGAAATACTGACCAGCTAAAAAGAAATAATCCAAAAAATAAAGAATTGATTTTATTCCACTAAGAGTGGTACAACCAGCATTCGCTAAAATACTAGCTAACTTGAAAATGTATACATTTGTATACCTATATAAAGACACACAGTGTGTGTTCCAGCATATTTTATTTCATATGGAGACTCTTTACAATTTGGATATAAAATAATATTGTATAAGCCTTATGTTACATTAAGGCTTACGTTAATGTTATATAATTATATAACATTAAGTCTAAATGTTAAACAAATGTAAAGGATATGTAATATGTAAGCATATTCTAAATTTGATGAAGATTCTTACAGTCAAAAGGAATTGAGCTGAAAATTTTCCTTATAAATCAAATCACTTATTAATAAATTATCTTGTAAGACCAAATTCATTGTGCCTAATTTGTTTAAAGTGAGATTTATATGAATTCCAGGAACCTTCTCCCTTCTCACTTCCTAAGCATCACCACTCCCTGCAAGAAGACTAGCTTAGAGTCAGAGCATTCAAACCAATCCTGTGGACTGGCCATACAGCATTCTCTGAAGAGAAGGACCTTGTAAAATGTTCTGTTGAGATAGGAATAAACTGGAGACCTTCTCATCTTTTCTTTAAAGAGAGACTCAAACCCACAGTCACTTGAGGGAAAGCCGTTCGGGGGGAGTGTCACGCCTCCAGGCAGAATCGATCTCCAGTGAGTCTTAGACTTGTCCTGTCTTGTTCTGCAGGTAGGTCATTCTTGTTGCCACACCTCAGAACATCATTTGAAACCTTTGAAATTCTGCCTTCGTTCCCTGGCTACAGAGCTGTTCATTTTTACACCACTTATAAATCACTCTATGACTCATTAAAGCAGTCTAGTCTTTACATATGTTTGTTATAAGTGGAATAGAAAAAAATGAGTATTCAAGATAAAGAATTTTAACAAGGATGGAAATAAATGAGATGAAGGGCTCTGGTGAACAGATTATTGTGCTTAAGTCTTGTCTAATATACCTTCTTTCCTCCTGCTTCCAGTATGATTTCTATCTCCTTCTGCCCCTGTCCCTGACTGTCTGAGAGCAAAATCGAAAAACGCTTCTTTTCAGAAGACAAAACGAGGTCATGTGTTGTGTAAATGGAGCCATCTTCTAGAATCCTGAAGTCAGGATCACTTGACTGGATTAGGCTGGCCGACTGGAGACACTCCTTCAGATTCACTGCAAGGAAGAAATTTCACAGTAATTTGTAAAGTGAAACAAAGACAGAACAAGTTTTACAGGAATGACAACCTCTAGTTAATGTGGGAGAAGCGAAAAGAGGGAGGTTACGCTAGGGGTATGTGGAGTACTCACTATTCTAAAACTTATAGGCCATAAAAATTAAATAATTAAATTGATGGAGTTGCTGTCTCTACTGATTTCATTAGCAATTAATTTATGAACAGATATAAAATATTTTTAATGTCACTGGATTTATTGTTTCCACTTTAACTCATTATTATGCACAAATGCATCCTTCTCTATTACATGTAGTATAACTAACTGCATGATGTCAGATTTTGAACTTCTTTGTAATCATCTATGATGGTTATTAATAAAACTGTCATGCAAAAAAATTAGAAAACTGTCCTATACTTGAATAATATTTCTCAGTGATATTGCAAGTACTACTTATATAAAATATTTTGGAAGCTTAATAAACTCCATGCTTAATAATGCTTAGTGGTTGTATCAAAATATTTCCTTTGCAGATTCATATTTAATATATTGGATTGGCTAAAAAGTTCATTCAGATTTTTCCATAGGCTGTTACAGAAGAAACCCCAATGAACTCTGTGGCTAACCCAATATTTATCATATTTACTGTGTATTTAGAGTGTAGGCTGTGTATCCTTTCAGTACTTTTGAAAGAAAAAGGGATTAATTTAAAACCTCCAAACACTGGGCAAAACATTGCCTGTCTTGGTAAGAATAACACTTCTGTATATGAGATGTGTTTTTCTAGTTGTAAACTTAAGCCTAGTGAAAAATACTGATGAAAGGGATGTTACTCCTGGGCTTAGAACAACCAACTCATGCCTCAGATATAGCTGTGACAGTGTGTGTATGCATCCTCAGGCACTCAGTTGTGTCTGATTCTTTATAACCCCATGATTGTAGCCCACCAGGCTCCTCTGTCCATGGGATTTCCCAGGCAAGAATACTGGAGTGGGTTGTCAATTCCTTCTCCAGGAAATCATCCCCATCCAGGGACTGAACCCACATTCTCTTGTGTCTCCTGCATTGGCAAGCAGATTCTTTACCGCTGCGCCACCAGGGAAGCCTGGCTGTGACAGTCAGTAAGACTGCTGCTGCTGCTGCTGCTGCTGCTAAGTCACGTCAGTCGTGTCCGACTCTGTGCGACCCCAGAGACAGCAGCCCACCAGGCTCCCCCGTCCCTGGGATTCTCCAGGCAAGAACACTGGAGTGGGTTGCCATTTCCTTCTCCAATGCACGAAAGAGAAGTCGCTCAGTCGTGTCTGACTCCGAGCGACCCCATGGACTGCAGCCTACCAGGCTCTTCTGTTCATGGGATTTTCCAAGCAAGAGTACTGGAGTGGGTTGCCATTGCCTTCTCTGACAGTAAGACTACTTAATATTTTATTTGACTTTCAGAAGCTTTTCTGCAAAATAGATCACATAAATTCTTGCTGGGCACCTGGTCTTTGTCATCAATCTCCAGCATAAATTTTCTTTTGGGGCACTTCAATTTTGTCATGTCTATTTTCTATCTAATCAATGAAAGAATGTTGGTTTGGCAATTTTGGCAGCAGATCAGTCATAGGAAATTTAAACATGTTTCTCATTTTGGTGCTTTGTTGGTACTAAACTAAGATAATTTAGCCTTCTGATGTTTGCTAATTTTCCTGGCAAGAAAAGTACACAACTAACTTGGTGCTTTAATTGTTTCTAACCACAACCAAAAAACAAGTTGTTTATCTTTCAAGTGGAATTTTAATGCCAAAATGACTACCGTATGGCTTGAACAGCCAAAAGATAAATGTAGCAGTTAAAACTACAAAATTCTTAACATCCTTTCTCACCTTTGCCTACAAGTGCTTCAGCCCGAAGATGAGAAGGAACTTGAAGAGAAATTTTCTGACAAGCATCGCAAAATAATATTAAAACCTCAAAAGAAAGAAAAAAATCAGGAGTTACATTTGATCAGAAGCTTTCACATTAGTTTCGTCTTACTGATAAAAATATTGTGAATTTCAGTAACAAATTAATCTTCTAATCTTTCAATGTTTTTCATATTCATTTTAAAAGGAAACAGCAAAGAAAGTGGCTTTAGGAACCCAACAGTCATTTAGTAGCAATGAAAAAATTAAAATGAACAGAGTTCTTAGAACCTGAATTGTATTGCATCATTTCAAGAAAATGTGTTACAAACTATTGACTTTATTTGTAGAGTTTATCATCTCTAAGGTCATTTGTAAATGTCATTCTGATTTCTCAGCATGAAGAAAGTACTTAACTTTGGAATTCAGTAATTATGTATTTATATACAAATCATCCTTTTCACAGCCTCAAGCAAACTGAGGTATAGTTGATTAAGTCAAAAAATACTTGAGGATGTTTTTAACCTCCTAAAGATGAACACCCACCAGTATTCCTTGATCTCAAATTACTCCTCAGAAAGACGTGGCTCATAAACTTCCAAGTCTAAATGATCTCATTCACAGAATTAGTCTAAAAAGAAATATATTTCAAAATATGGAGAGTAGACTTCAACAGGGTAAAGATTTTTAGTTCAATTCAAGACACAAATACTGCTTTACAAAGCCATATACCTAACTCAAGGAAAAACCGAGACTACCTGAAAAATAAAAGAAACCATCAGTTTAAGAGTGTCTGTCAATTCAGAACCTATTTCTCTTGGCATTTTCTGTTTATTTGCTTCCTCTGCTCTTTTTCAAAATGACTGTTTTGTTATTACTTAAATATAAAATAGAGCTTTAACAGGTAGGTGAATTTTATAACCAATATTTCTCTGAGGACGTATTTCTAGAGTTAAGGGAAAGTCGCTCAGTTGCGTCCGACTCTTTGCAACCACATGGACTATACAGTCCATGGACTTCTCCAGGCCAGAATACTGGGGTGTAGCCTTTCCCTTCTCCAGGGGATCTTCCCAACCCAGGGATCAAACCCACATCTCCCAAATTGCAGGCAGATTCTTTGCCAGTTGAGCCACAAGGGAAGCCCTTCTAGAGTTAGGGGACCTATTATTTGAGAGAAGGAAAGAAAGCCATCAGCTATACTATGGATGTACATTTCTTTTCTAACTCAACCCAAGTCTATTGGCTATATAATGTAGGCCTATAATGTAGGCCTGTTTAAATAGTCTGTAATTTTACAATAACTCTGTTAGATAACACCAAAAACTGGAATTAAAAAAGTTGTATTTGTATTCTGGCTTTAAATTAAATAACTTCTTTTTTAAAAAATGGGTCTTTTTACTACTTACTTAACTTCTTAATATTTTCATTTCTAATGTCAGGGAATGTACAAAAATATACCTAAAGAACTTTCTGTATATAAAAAAATTATATTAATAATGGTCTAAGTATATAACATGGAAGAGCATTTTATAATTAGAGATACATATGAGTATATATACACATAGATTTATAGACCTACACGTCTATACTATATAGTCACACATTATTCTCAGTGGATACATCTACACATCCTCTCATACCTCCATCATTTTTCCTTCTTGCCCTAGGGTCCCCACTTCATTGGTTCTGCCTCACAGACAGAGCCAATGCAGATCTCTAAGACATACTATATCCCAGTCTTCAAGTTAAACAAGCAGCTAGTTATTTGCAGGGAGCTGGGGTCAGACTCATTTGTAGGCATCATGGGCATAAGGAATGAGTGGGCAGTGGACGAACCAAAGGGTACTGGGCAAAGCAGAGATCGAAAGTAAAAGAAATCTGGGTGAATATCTTGGAAGGCTTTCCCTTCATTTTGCCTAACTAATAATACTAACTAAAGATCTTTATTATCCCCCTACACGTACCCTCAGACAATTATAGGATGAGTATATGACCATTAACCTCATTTAGTATATTTTTTAAAATTTCATTTATTTGGCTGTGCTGGATTTTAGTCATGGGATCTTAGTTGAGGCATGAGAACTCTTAGCTGTGGCATGTGGGATCTAGTTCCCTGATATAGGAATTGAACCTGGGCCCTGCATTGGGAACATCGAGTCTTAGCCACTGGACCGCCAGGGAAGTCCCCTAGTGTACTATTTATACAGAGAAAATATTTACCCTTATACAATAAAATCTGTAAATACTGAAAATATAATTTGAAGCTAAAATATTTCATTAAAATGAAAATAAGAAAGAAATTCAGTGCTCAGAAATGCCAGATGTAGATATGGCACAACTCCCCTCTTCCTAATCCCTGTCAAAGAAAAAAAATTAGCACCTAAATACACAGTTACAAAAAACATAAGTGGAAGTCAAGTTCATGTATTTTATCAATGAATGTCACATTTTTCTTTATTATTATTTTTTTCCCACTTAAACCCCTTCCTTGAACTAAGAGCTCTGCCCTTCTCTCAGCCCTTTCTGGCTAAAATGAAGCAAATCCTGGATATTTCACACTTCAGCAAGACTCCTTTTCCTCTTCTCGAAGCTCAAGGGAACTAAGCAGGTGAAACAAGTACAGCTATTTAGTGACTAGTAGCAAAAGCAAACCTCAAAACTTTCCAGGCCAAATGCCTGAGGAGTGAATTCATCCCATTGCTCCTTAGAAAAACACCCCAGAAGACTGAACAGGGGATTTCCTTGAAAAATGAACAGCTTGGTGGTGGAAACTTGAAAAGCAAACCAAACACCAGCCGTCCTGGGTCACAAGTCTCTCTGTGCTTCCTTGAATTTTATTCAGCTCTGCTCCTGTTCTTCCAGTCTCCCTTCTCTGCCTTTCACTCCCGCTCTCCTCTCTTTCAAGCCCAACCTGAAGGAAGGCAGCACCGAGTAACACTCATAGACTCCCTAATCCTTTGCTTGTTACTCACCAGGAGAGAGAATAGGAGCTGCTTCCAGAAGATGCTCCCTGGGGCGGCAGAGGCCACAGCCATCAGAAGTGGTCCTGATGCTCAGGGATGGTGACTGGATAACAGGGCAGCTTGGAATACACGGGGCGGCTTTGGCAGATTCCCCACGGCTGGCACCTGGGCAGGGTAACCTGTTGCCACCTTGGCACAGATGAACTTGGTTTGGAGAAAAGTCAGCCGGCAAATGGGAGAAATGACAGGAGAGGGAGCAACGGGACAATTGCTTTCCTCCTATTCCCGGGTCAGTCTTCGTCCTTCAGTTCAGTTACCTCGGAATGGAAAGAGGTTTTCCTACAACTGGGGAGGGTGGGGTACAAAACACCCCCAAACGAAGCCACTGGCTCCTCCTCACAGCTTTCAAAATTTCTCCTGCCACTTGACACATCGGCAGAAGCAACAGGGAACACCCTCCATCCTCGGCCCTCCTCCCTTCCCCCCAGGTCGATGCTCTGAAGTCCTCCCCAGTTATTACCCACTCCCACGTCCTCCCCTCCTTCCTAGCCTTATTAACCTGTCTTGCCTCTGGGCACAAACATAGATTGTGCACGAACTCCATGCAAAGAAGCGATGCCTCCTCAACCGCCCTTGGCAAATCAGGGATACACAGGCATGTGCAGTCACATACATCGGGAGTTATCTCCCCATCTAAGCATTCAGGTGCAGTCTGTCACACACAGCAAAGCCGTTCTGCAAGAGATCAAGCGCCGCCGTCCATAGTAGCAACTTCGCAGATGGCGTGTCTGCTCCTTATCATTGACTGCACACTGGTTTGATTCTCTAGCTGTCAGAGGAATTTACTACAGTGTATATTGATGTTATAACAGTAAGTGAATGAGATATAATTTTCTTATTGCAGTCTTCAATTTTTCTAAAATTCCATTTATTTAAACTGGAAGAAAACAAAAACAAAAACCCCTGAATTCACCCATTTCTTCCACCATTTCCCACCTTCTGCTTCTCTTCTAAACCACCAATCTGTTCTCTGTGTCTATGAGCTTAGCTTTCCATCAATTTTTTTTTTCTTAGATTCCACATGAAAGTAAGATCATGGGCATTTTCCTTTCTCTGTCTTATTTATTTCATTTAGCATAATGCCCTCCAGGTCCATTCATGTCGTCGCATGAATAATATTCCATTGTATATATACACACCACAATTTCTTTATCCACTCGTTCATTGATAGAGACTTGATCAATGGAATCCAGGTTGATTCCATATCTTGTCTATTGTAAACAATGCTTCAAAGAACGTGGGGTTGCATGTATCTTTTCAAAGTAGTGTTTTCATTTTCCTTTGGATAAATACCCAGAAGTGGAATTACTGGATATGGTAGTTCTATTTTTAATTTTTTGAGGAAACTCCATACTGCTTTTCATAGTGGTGGTACCAATTTACGTTCCATCAGCAGTGCAGAAGTGTTCCTTTTCTCCACATCCACACTAACACTTACTATTTCTTATCTTTTTGATGATAGCCACTCTAACAGGAATGAGGTGATATCTCATTGTGGTTTTGATTAGCATTTCACTGTTGATCAGTGATATTAAGTATCTCTACATGTACCTACTGACCAATCTCTATGTCTCTTCTAGAGAAATGTCTATTCAGATCTTCTGTCCATTTTTATACTGGATCGTTTGCTTTTCTGCTATTGAGTTGCATGAGTTCTTTACATGTTTTGATATTAGCCCATTATCAAATGGAGAAGGCAATGGCACCCCACTCCAGTACTCTTGCCAGGAAAATCCCACGGACGGAGGAGCCTGGTAGGCTGCAGTCCATGGGGTCGCTAAGAGTCAGACATGACTGAGCGACTTCACTTTCTCTTTTCACTTTCATGCATTGGAGAAGGAAATGGCAACCCACTCCAGTGTTCTTGCCTGGAGAATCCCAGGGACGGCAGAACCTGGTGGGCTGCTGTCTATGGGGTCACACAGAGTCGGACACGACTGAAGTGAATTAGCATAGCATAGCATAGCATAGCATTATCAAATATATGATTTGCAATTATTTTCTCCCATTTAATAGATTGTCTTTTCATTCTGTTGATATTTTCCCTTGTTGTGAAGACGTTTTTTAGTTTATATAGTCCCACTTGCTTGTATTAGTATTTGATTTTGTTGTTTTTGCTTTGGAATTAGATTCAAAAAATCATGGCCAATATCTATTTCAAGGAGCTTATCCCCTTTGTTTTCTTTTAGGAGCTTTATGCTTCCAGGTCCTATCTTCAAGTCTTAGTCATTCTGAGTTTTGGTGTGTGGTGAAAGATTGTGGTCCTGTCTCATTTGTTTTTGCATTTGGGTGTCCAGTTTTTGTAGCACCATTTATTGGGGAAACTCTTTTCCCCATTGTATATGCTTAGCTCCTTTGTTGTAAATCAATTGACCACATTAACTGTAGGTTTATTTCTGGGCTCTCTATTCTGTTCCCTTGATCTGTCTGTTTTCACGCTGATATCATACTATTTTCTAAAAAATAATGTTAGGCAGTACTTCTGACAGAGTGCATCCTGGTCGGGGTCCTCCTCTCCCTCCTTGAGGAGGTAGCTTCCATTGGCCAACATCGTCCTTCCTTGGCACACTTAACTAAAGGTTCACTCAAGAAACCCTGAGGCTGACACCCACCCCTGTGCTCCTGGGGCTCTGGCCTCTCCAAGCCTGGCAGGCGGGTCTGGGGAGACGCCTCCTTCACCAGCAACTCCATGGGTACATGGACCTGCACCGCTCGAGCTGTCAAGCCTTGCTCACTGCACCACTGGATCCAGATCCAGCTGACCAGACATGCTGGGTCTTTAGCTCAGCTGCTGCTGCAGCTGCTCCACTCTGCTCCTGCAGCCACTATCCGAGTGCAATACCACACTATTTTGATTATGATAGCTCTGTGATAGAGTTTGAAATCAGGTCCCACAATGCCTCCGATTTTATTGTTTCTCAAGACTGCTTTGGCTCTTTTGGGCTTTATGTGGTTCCCTACAAATTTTGGGACTGCTTTTTCTCTTTCTGTAAAAAATACCATTGGAATATAAAATATCAATTCTCTTCTTATTGCATTCTTTTTATTACTCATGTAGAGATGTTTTCCCTTGAATATCTTTATTCGAGAACACCTATCATCTAAGACCAACTTTTTAAAAATCACTCCATTCATCCAAATTACTTATACATTACATGCAGGACAATCTTGCCTAAAAGTACATTTTCCCATCAAGCTTAGTTTTTTAAACACTAATGACCCCAGCAATGGCAACTTTAGCATCATTTCTCCCATCATAACTCAATGAGTTCAATACCAGTCAGTATCAATTGCACACCCACAGCAGCAATGGAAGTTAGGAAAGGAGGGTAAATATTTTCATATGGTAATTGTTTAATTTGTAGCATCAAAAGGAAACTTAAATTCATATTTAATTAGCCACTACTAAGAATCAAAGGGAGAAGGAAACAGCAACCCACTCCAATATTCTTGCCTAGAGAATCTTGTGGACAGAGGAGCCTGGTGGGCTGCTGTTCAGAGGGTTGCACAGAGTCGGACACAACTGAAGCGGCTTAGCATGCATGCATGCATACATTGGAGAAGGAACTGGCAACCCACTCCAGTATCCTTGCCTGGAGAATCCCAGGGACAGAGGAGCCTGGTGGGCTGCCGTTTATGGGGTCACACAGAGTCGGACATGACTGAAGTGACTTAGTAGCAGCAGCAGCAAGAATCAGAAACCACTGACAGGCATTTCACTAAATCTTCCCAAACAGCCCAATGAGGGCTCCTTTCAGATAATGAATCCGTGAGAAAGGAAGTAACCAACCTCTGCCCATTAACCCAGAGAAAAAGGAGAAGTAAACATGTGAACTCGGGTCTGACTGTCACCGAGGTGCTACTCTCCTTCACTCTTTCATGCTATTCTGATAATAAATATATATCAATATACTGAAAATGGGCAGAAAATGATGGTCAGGAATGTGAGAATTCTGTCTTGTTGAACAATAAGCCAGTTTGAAACCAGTGAAATGTACTCAGAAGCAGTTATATGCTACACCTCTTAATTGTAGTCAATTATTCTAGAATACTATGGGAGTCTGGCCTCTTTTGTGAGGGTCTTTCTATAGGCAAAGTAAAATGGCTATTCAACTACTTACTTTACAAATGTTTATACTTGAAATTGGGCTTCCCTGGTCGCTCAGATGGTAAAGCATCTGCCTGTAATGCAGGAGACCCAGATTCAATCCCTGTTTCGGGAGGATCCCTTGGAGAAGGGAATGGGTACCCACTCCAGTATTCTTGCCTGAAGAATCCCAGGGACAGAGGAGCCTGGTGGGCTACAGACCATATGGTCATGACTGTGGGATCACAAGTTGGACATGACTGAACAACTGACACAAACATATACTTGAAATTAGTCTTCTTGCTCTTGTTACTTATATTTCTACCTCAAAAGACAAAAAAAAGGTACAGTTCAATCTCCATGCTTCAGAGAATGGAAAAATTAAGGATTTTCTTGTGATAATCTGATAGAATATGTAGAGATGGAAATAATAATATAACTGGAAAATAAAAGGTCCTGGAAAAAGAACTGAATATTTTGTAGTATGCTATTGCCAAAGATAAAATCACCAATAAATATATATTCTGAATCTGTGTTGCAATTGATTTTCACTTAGAAAATTAAGTCATTTCAATTGGCAAATTTTATATTTGATGTTTTGGAAGAAAAGAATGAAAATGTAGAAACAGGAATAATTACCTAAAATGTATATGTGTAAATTCAACTGAAATTCTGTGTATGTTTAAGCATAATTATCTAAATATAGATTTAGATAATAAACATATATTTAATTATATATATATTCCTGAATTCAAAGACTAAAGTTCTTCAACTCTTGAATCCTGGAAAGTTGGGTTATATTTTCCAGTTAATGTAGTCAAAATTGCATCTTCCTATATTATGACATTCTCCATTGAAATGGGGAAGAATGCATTACAAAAATTAAATTGATGATACTGAAAAAATTAGCATGTATGATCTGTGGAAGAGATGCAAGGCATTCATAGCTAAGTTCAAGTTAATCTAGAATCTTCTCCATGGTTCTGGAATCTTTTTTTTTTTTAATTCTACTTCTTTTAGCCTGCTTGTTACATGGTCTTTGTTTTTCCTTCAATTAATTCTTTCTTGAAAGTAATTAAAAAACTTTTTAAAAAGCTAACTCTGAATCGTTGGTTTGCAAATTTACCACATCAACAACATTTTCCCTGTATTTGCTACTTATGCACAAAATTTTCCTTAAAAATTTAAGTACTTTATATGAAAACAATTTATTTTTATAACAAAATAAAACTATAATAAATCAATTACCTTAAAATCAAGTTAAATGAAAATAAAATTTATCCCTTTCAATTTCCTGCCATCAGGTTTTTCAAAAAGAGCTCTATTTTATTTTTATGTGTACATTTGTTGTATTTTGTTTCTTTTAATCTGTGTCTGAATTAACAACATAACTGACTGATAGTGTAGTACAGTGGTTAAGAGCTTAGACTCTGGCTTCCACTCCTGGCTTTACTATTTAGTCACAATATGCCATTAGGTAAGTCACTTAACCCTCTGTGCCTCAATCTCTTCATAGTAAAATGGGGGTAATAATAGCTGCTAATTTAGGCTATTATGAGGGTAAATATGATATTACATAGAACACTTTGAACACTGTATGGTTCATAGCAAGTATTAATGTTTTATACCATATAATTGCCCAGGAGTGTGATAAAAAATCAGAGACTGAATTTTAAATGAAATAAACACTAAATTATTGCAAATCCAAGGTCTCTTGAAAATGCTATCTAAAGATATAACCAGATAGATTCACTGAAGAAATATTTAAAGGTTTGTATACTGGGCTCTGACCCCTGCTAGACAATTAGCACCATATACAGAAAGAAAAGAAGATGAAATCTTACTATTCAAAAAGGCATGCTTTGTGGAGCAGAACACAAATCTATTCTCTTTTAGTTCAAAATCACAGCATAGCACATAGGTTAAAAAGAGGCACTTTAACAAATATTAAATATCTTAACAATTTAGAGAGAAATAAAGAATAGATAAGGATTACATGCTTAACAGAGAGACTCCTGTAAAAGAAAAGAATTAATTTAAAATATGTATATATTGTGTATTTTGTTTTCCACCATAGATTTATTTCTCACACAGAGAAAGATTTAAGTCTAAAGATCCACCTGACCTTTGCAGTTCTTTAGTTTTTAGTTTAAGAGGTGTCAAGAATATATGCCTTTCTATGAATTTCAAAGAATGTGTCTTATACAAGCACAGAGACAGTTTTCATAAAAGATATTTATTCACAACTAACTTGCAGAAATAGCTGCTTATGAATAAAATCTAGGCCTCAAAATAGCCTCTTGCTCATAAAATATTATCTATGTCAGGCTATCCAGTTTATTCTGAAAGACTTTGGACTGGTAGGAATGCTTTACATGTTAATGAAGCCCTCACAAAGCATATTTAGGTTAAGTGTATAGGACTAAAGAAAACAGAAACTACAGGAGTAAAACAGAGTGTGTGAGCTTAATGTGGAGGATTAGAAATTTATAAAGGAGTTAAAATGAAGTTAACTGTGGAAGCCATCTGGGTCTCAGAGATTCAATGTGCCATGGAAAGTCCCTACAATTCCAGTGAACTCATGGACTTTTATCTGGGTAAAATGTTACTAAAAATTAGAAGTAACTCATAGCTATTGACAATTACTAAGGAACGATTTCTTAAGGCTGTTTGCATAGAGTACTGACTAATTTTACGAAAAATGACCGCTTTCCATTATCATCAAAATTGTTGGCAGACTTATGAAAAGAAACATCAGCATAAATATCTGTATAATTTAGAACTCTCTATTCAGCACACACACCCAACTTAAATTGGCTCAAGAGAAACAAAACAAAATTATTGAGGATAAAGGCCTTTGTTAGGTCATGTAATTGGGAAGTTCAGGGATGTCTTGGATTCAAGCATAGTTCACGTCAAGTGATAAAATGATGTCACCAAGATACTGGCTGTCTCGGACTTCCCTGGAGACCCAGGGGTTAAGAATCTGCCTGCCAATGCAGGGGACACCAGTTTGATCCCTGGTCCAGGGAGATTTCACATGCTTCATAGCAACTAAGCCCTTGTGTCCCAACTACCAAACCTGAGCCCGCACATCACAACTACTGAAGCCCACGGGCCTGAAATCTGTGCTCTTCAACAGGAGAAGCCACCACGGTGAAAAGCCTGTGCACCACAGTGAAGACCCAGCGCAGCCAAAAATAAGTGAATAAATAAAGCTATTGGTTCTCTCCATCTCTTAGCTCTGACCTTCTGTTGGTTTCACTATCATTCAGTGTTCTCACTGCAGAGCCAAAGATGGTAACCAGAAACTCTCAGACTACAGTCAGCTGTTCAGTAATCCATAGTTGAAAGGGCACATCTCATTTTTACTAGTTGGAGTAAACACAGTCCCACTGGAGAATCTTGTCCCAAAGGCTAAGCTCAAGGAAAGGCCAGAGGACATGGGCAAGAAGTGGTGAGGAAGGTCTTACTCCAAGACAATTGTCGGCTACTGACAGAAAAAGGTGTCTGGAAAAACAAATTATATGATGCCCAGTAAACTGACCTTTTCTTTATTCTCATTTCAACAGTGTCAGTGGATTATCCATCAGTCATTTATTAACACCTTCTGTTTCCTAAGCACTACTCATGGTGCTGCTAAGTGGAAGCTGGAAAAAACACCATCTGTGCACTCATGAAGCTTGCTGCTGCTGCCAAGTCGCTTCAGTCGTGTCCAACTCTGTGCGATCCCATAGACGGCAGCCCACTAGGCTCCTCTGTCCCTGGGATTCTCCAGGCAAGAATACTGGAGTGGGTTGCCATTTCCTTCTCCAATGCATGAAAGTGAAAAGTGAAAGTGAAGTCGCTCAGTCGTCTCCGACTCTTAGCGACCCTATGGACTGGAGCCTACCAGGCTCCTCTGTCCATGGGATTTTCCAGGCAGGAGTACTGGGATGGGGTGCCATTGCCTTACCCGCTCATGAAGCTTACAGTCTACTATAAGTTTTGAAAGTTAAAGTACTTCATCCTGGTGAAAGAAACACAATGAATATTTTAGACTTTTAATCTCTTTCTGACATTTCTTCCAATTATTATTTTCTGTGCTGGTTTTCAAAATTAAGTTTTTTTAAAGTATTTTTAAATGACAGATGGAATTTTACTGTCAGTTATTCATATTACATATTAAAAATCATGTTTTTAAATGTTGATTTTTAAACATAAAAATATACATTCCCTACCTAAACTTTGTTAAGATAAAAAATGAGGAAGGGAACCTTCACCTATGATCTAAAGGTAATCTTCCAGGGTATATACTCCAATCCAGTTTCTGTATATAGAATTTTTTAACATTGTTACACTGTGCTATAAATATAATAACATAGCATGCCTTGTCCACTTAATAAAATAAAACAAACATTTGTCCTATGTCATAAGTCCTATATAGATTTACCAGTGACTGTATTAAACTTCTTCAAATAAATGATTTATGATTGATTTACCCAACTCCTTAATATTGGGTATCTAAGTCATTTAATTTTTTATTTTTATGGTTATAAAGACCATCTTGACAGATAAACCCTTCTCTAGATTTGTTTACTAAGTTGCTTCAGTTGAGTCTGACTCTTTACAATCCTATGGACTATAGCCCACCAGGCTTCTCTGTTCATGGGATTCTCCAGGCAAGAATACTAGAGTAGGTTTCCATTTCCTCCTCCAGGGGATCTTCCCGAGCCAGGGATCAAACCTGCATCTCTTGTCTCCTGCATTGGCAAGCAGGTTCTTTACCACTTGTGCTATCTGGGAGACTTCTTGCTCTCTCTAGATTTAGGAGCATCCTTTCAAGAGAGAGTCCTACAAGTCCTACAAAGTCCTACAAAGTTCTAGATCAAAAATATTTAATGGGACTTAATAGCTTTTAGTTGGAGAAGGAAATGGCTACCCACTCCAGTGTTCTTGCCTGGAGAATTCCATGGACAGAGGAACCTTGCAGGCTGTAGTCCACGGGGTCAAAAGAGTCGGACACGACTGAATGACTTTGACTTGACTTGAATAGCTTTTAGTATATAAAATCAACTTGCATCTCAAAAGCAGAGTATCCATGTACATTCATTTTTTTTTTCTAATTTTGTCAACCTGGATATTTTCTTTTTTAATTAATTAATTAATTTTAATTGGAGGATAATTACAATACTGTGGTGGTTTTTGCCATACATTGATATGAATCGGCCATGGGTGCACATGTGTCCCCCCATCCTGAACCCCCTTCTTACCTCCCTCCCCACCCCATCTGTCTGGATTGTCCCAGAGCACCAGCTTTGAGAACACTGCTTCATGCGTCGAACTTGCACTGGTCATCTATTTTACATACGGGAATATACATGTTTAAATGCTATTCTCTCAAATCATCCCACTCTTGCCTTCTCCCACATAGTCCAAAAGTCTGTTCTTTACATCTGTGTCTCTTCTGCTGCCATGCATATAGGATCATCATTACCATGTTTTAAATTCCATGTATGTGAGTTAATATACTGCATTGGTGTTTCTCTTTCTGACTTACTTCACTCTGAATAATAGGCTCCAGTTTCATCCACCTCTTTAGAACAGACTCAAATGCATTCTTTTTTTATAGCTGAGCAATCATATTCCCTTATCCATTCGCCTCCCAATGAACATCTAGGTTGCTTCCCAAGTCCTAGCTGTTGTAAACAGTGCTACAATGAGCATTGGGGTACATGGGTCTTTCAATTATAGTTTTCTCCATGTGTGGGAGCAACCCCCCAGCAGTGGGATTGCTGGGTTGTATGGCAGTTATATTTCCAGTTTTTTAAGGAATCTCCACACTGTTTTTTCCATAGTGGCTGTACAGTTTGCATTCCCACCAACAGAGCGAAAGGATCCCTTTTCTCCACACCAGCATTTATTTTTTTGTAGACCTTTTGATGGCAGCCATTCTGACCAGCATGAGATAATACCTTATTGTGGTTTTGATTTGCATTTCTCTAATAATGAGTGATGCTATCTATATACATTCTTACTGACAGTGAATGCAACAATAAACACTCTCACCAGGGTCAAGAGTTATCATATCACTAAAAATCTTTCTATGTTACTAAGTAAAAAAAAAAATTTGAATTTGAATTATTTACCTAATCATGATGTATAGCACTTTTCACAACTACCAAGCCATTGTAGTTTTTTTTATAATGCCTATGTTCTTTTTTATATATTGGCACATATTTGAAACCATAGACCACACCAAACAATTAAACAATTAATTAAAAGCCTTTCTTCAATGGACCTTCTTGAGATGAGAAAGTTTTTACACTTAATTTCTAGCCTTTTGTAACTTTGTGATTGAGTCAACAAAACGCATTGACTGCAAAAGTATTTCTGCCTTATAAGTCCATTGAAACACTAATCTTTCCTGAGAAACTACTGGCATTTTCTGAAGTAACAACCATGAACTCACCCAGAGCTTTATAAATTGATTTTTGGCTAGATTGAAATACATGTTGTCATTTCTATAGCAAATGTGATTCATACTCAATGGAACCATTTCTAATTTCTTTCATTCTTGAACTAAAAATAAAACCCATTCCCTAAGGTTCTTGTAGCTTGTTTTGGATGTCATAAAAATAAATCTCTATTGATCTGATTTTGTATAGTGTTTCATGAAATGCCCCTAAGAATTTGTTCTTATCTAAGATTAACTGAACAAACGGGCTGTCAAATCATCAAATCAGTGGTCCTGCTGCTGCTTAAGGCTCAGAGTAAAGAAGAGGGATTAAATTGTTGGTCCTTACGAGGGTTGCTGTGAACTGCTGCTATTTCTCATATGTAGTGTTGTTGTTTAGTTGCTTAGTAGTGTCTAACTCTTCGCAACCGCATGGACTGTTGCCCAGTAGGCTCCTCCGTCCATGGTGGGATCTCCCAGGCAAGAATACAGTGGCAGGTTGCCATTTCCTTCTCTAAGGGATCTTCTTGACCCAGGGATCAAACCCAATTCTGCTGCATGGGCAGGTGGATTCTTTACATCCTGAGTCATACACAGGAAGATAATTAGAAAAATGAGAATGGGAAACAAACTGCTGTGCATGATCAATCAAAACATGTTCTCCTGTGTAAATAGAGAAACACTTTGTAAAGTGTTTTTAGTAAAAGTTTCCCTATACACATTTGAACTAGACTGTTTCTGAGAATATTTGTACTTCAAAGATGTGCCTGACTGCCCACTGTGCTTCTCTTGAGACTGACCAGATGTCTCAGGTACAGTGAAAGAACTCGGCTTTATCTCAACTTGGTCTCAACTATTGTGCTGACTCTTTTGCTATTTTACCTTTATTCAGAAAGAAAAGAATTCTACAGTCTGTTTTGCTGAAGCCCTGATGGTGTTACTTTCATTAATAGAATATATAAGAATTTTTAACTCATAGAATATATAATGCATAAAATAGTGATTGATGGAGAAAGAGAAGATAGTGCCCCATGAATATGTGTGGACTAAGTTACATTAAAAATACACATTTACACTTTAGGTTTGTATTAACTGTGTAAACACATTCCTTTATGTAAATGGATTAAGAGTGATTAACATTAAACAAAAGAAACCACACCCTTTACAGCATACTCCCTTTATGAAATAGCCTCAATTAGCCACTAGACTCAAATTATTGTTGCACTGTAGATGCTTCTGCAATCAATTGGGAACATACAATTCTCCAGCCCTGGAATAATTTAGGGAAAGTGAGTCTAGAAAGCACCGACTGTAGGAGCTCCCAGACTTAACTGGCAGAGTTTGGATTCATATTGGAAAGGGCCCAGTATTTTGCCAGGTTGTCAGACAGTGTGAATTAGAATAAGACCCCTATTTATTAATAAGGATTTTCTATGTGTCTATTGGAAGGACTGATGTTGAGGCTGAAACTCCAGTACTTTGGCCACCTGATGAGAAGAGCTGACTCATTGGAAAAGACCCTGATGCTGGTAAAGATTGAAGGCAGGAGGAGAAGGGGATGACAAGAGGATGAGATGGTTGGATGGCATCACCTACTTAATGGACATGGGTTTGGGTGGACTTGTAGAGTTGGTGATGGACAGGAAGGACTGGAGTGCTGCAGTTCATGGGGTTGCAAAAAGTCGGACACGACTGAGCAACTGAACTGAATTGAACTGAACTGATGTGTCTATCACATTGCCTGGGAATGTGAGAAAAACAAAATTTGTAGGGGAAAACACTTATGCCCTAAAAAATACAATGCTGTGAAGTGGACAAAATGCCTATGTTTCAAAGAGAGAACAGAACAAGAAATATATGAAAGAAAGAGTTAGTTCCCAGTCATGTTTGACTCTTTGCAATCTCATGGACTGTAACCCATGAAGCTCCTCTATTCATGGAATTCTTCAGGCAAGAATACTACAGTGGGGTCCCATTCTCTTCTCCAGAGGATCTTCCCAACCCAGGGATCAAACCTGGGTCTCCTGCATTGCAGGCAAATTCTTTACTCTCTGAGCCACCAGGGAAGCCCCATGAAATACATGAGCACATGCTAAATATTGGTCAGAATTTTAGTTTTCCAGCATTCAGAGGAAGGACATTCACAGAAGAGCAAGATAATCAGAAAACCAGACCATCAGAACATCTTAGCCAGTATTAGGTGACCAAGCATAGACACCAACATGTTCTTCAAGCCTAGACCAAGGACTTTAAGCACAGACCCCCATGTGCTTTTCTTTACCCCATGGCAAGAAAATGGTCCTGAAATCAAAGTAAGTGTGTATTAAAACAAGGATAAACAAGTTAATGGCGCCTCACTAACTATAAGTGAAATGGAGGTTCAGAAAGTGTATCTTGTAAATGGAGAATTGAAAGATAGATAGGAATTAGATAAGCAAAAAGAGGATGCAGAACATCTGATCTAAAAGAGGCACGTGGACACAGTGCCCCCACCCATGGTTGCAGTTACCTTCCTTGGATTCCAACCTGTGGATATCAAGACCCAATTGTCCTATGTCATCTTATATAAGGGACTTGAACATCCACAGATTTTCATATCCTCAGTGGTGTGAGTGGGGCATCCTGGAACCAGCCCCCTTGGGTACTCAGAAACAACTGTAAATTTGAACAGAGAACTGACCAAAATGGATTAGCGTTACTGGCTAATATAGGTAGGACCAAACTTATCAACTGATAATTAGCGTGCCCCTTCTTTGTATCTGGTGCTTTCCTAGGTTTTCCAGGATTACAGACATGGCCTCTTCTTAAAGTGTGAAAAAAAAAAAAACAGATGAGAAAAATTATAACACTACATGATGTAATAGGAGCTATGAACAAATGTCATGAGAGTACAGAGAAGAGAGAGTCCCTTGGCACGGTGGATAGGAAAGCCGCGCGTTAGATTTGGTGCGTCATAAAGGAGGAGGCGCTGTTTGAGTGGCTCTTGAAAGATGAATTGAAGTTAAGCAACTAAAGGGATCCAAAGGAAGAACAATCTTCAGAGAAGTTTATAACCAAAACCAAAAACAGTGTGAAGAACAACGCTCATTCAGGAAATGATGAGAAACTCCCATGATGGAGGAACTTGAAGATATAACACGTAAAGGATCATTAAAGAAACGGAATTTCCATCCTATAGAAGAGAGGATTCAGTAGTGATATTATATAATAGTTTTTCCAAATATTTATCCCATAGGAAAAATCTTACACTTGAATTTTTTTGTTGTTGTTTTTGTTGTTATGTTTTAGAACAGTTTCAATCTTCTAGAAAATTTTCAAGAAGAGTACAGAGTTTCTAGACACTCTACTCTCACTTTCTCCTACTGTTATCTTACATTATTGTGGTACATTTCTTATAATTGGTGAGCCAAGATTGATACATTATTATTAACTAAAGTCCATAGTTTATTCAGATTTTTCTTTAGCTTTTATTTTGCTTCCTTTTTCTGTTCCAGCCTCCCATCAGGAGGCTGATGTTATATAACATTCAGTAAGTGCGTCTTCTTACGTTCTTCTTGACTGTAGTAGTCTCTTACATTGTCCTTGTTTTCAATGACCTTGACAGTTTTACAGAGTACTGGTCAGAGGCTGTGTGTCCTACGGGATTTGTCTGATATTGTTCCCATGATTAAATTGCAGTAGAAGTGCCATTTTCACGACATCATATCAAAGTACATGCTAGCAACATGACATAATTTACACTTGTTTTGAAACATGCTGAGAAGCAGATAACATTCAAGAGGAGATGGTTATAGAGAAAGCTTTAAATACATTAGTCAGAAGGACTCAGGATCAGAGAGAATGAAGTTCCTTGCCTGAGTTCACATGGCTAGTATGTAGCTAGACCAAAACCCAGACTCAACTGATTTTAAGTTTCTTCTTCCACTTTATTAGGTTATAATGGATTAAATTAAATGAATAAATGCTCACAACGTTCCAGCCAGGGATGCACAGAAGGCGCGTGTCCTGGTTCTTTATACCCAACTGTGCACATCTCTTCCAAAATCTGCTCTCAGAGACATCACGTTGGTAGCTTGAAATTGTGGGAGTATTTACCCCATGGCAAACATCATAGGCTCTAAATCAGAACATTTTTTCAAAAATATATTTTCCTGAAGAATTGGTTATGAAACAACCAACAGGGATAACATTGATTATTCTATTTGTTTTATTTTTAGACTAGGACAGTCTTACTCTATTTCTGATTGTGAGGTGGGGAGAAAAGTGAAAAAAAATATATCAATATGTTTCACTTTCTTGTAAAGAATTAAAACAAAATAAACATGTTGGTGTCTAAGAAAAAAAATCTAACTACAGAGGGCCTGAAGATTCAAGTGAAAAACAGCCGCAGGTAAAAGCAAAGAGTTCAGCAAAAAAGGAAAATAGAGAAAGAAACTCTGTGGGTTCTTGCCCCTTTATTTTGTCATTATTTTCATTGGTGATGATGCTGTTCTATTCATTTTTGTTTGTTTGTTAAATCTGGAAATCCTAGTATGCTTGAAGCAGCAAGCTTGAAACCTCAATAAACTTGAGGTTTATTTCCTGATTACAAGTTTCAAAGAAGTCTTTCTCTGTGAAATGCATACTTCTAGAACTCCATGCTGATTTAAGAAGTACAAATGTGCTTAATAGATACTGTAAATTAGAATGCTGCTTATAACATTTAAACTATGAAAATATAGACAGAATTCCTTCCTTCTCACCCCACCCCAGAAACTTAGTTGCAATTTGAGTCCTGGCTGAAAGGCACCTGTCTAACAAGAAACACCTTTTGCAGAATCTCACTGGGCAGAGTCACTTGAAAAGTCTAGTCAGCAGAATGGAGCTTCCTTCTCAACCCCAGTTAGTGATGAAAGTGTTAGTCGATTTCTCTGTGATTTCCATGGACTGCAGCTTGCCAGGCTCCTCTGTTCATGGAATTCTCCAGGCCAGAATACTGGAGTGGGTTGCCATTCCCTTCTCCAGGGGATCTTCCCAACCCAGGGACTAAACCCAGGTCTCCTGCACTGCAGGCAGATTCTTTACCAGATGAGACACCAGGTGTTACCTCCCAAAGGAGAATGAGGACGAGGTGTTCTGTTAGGGGGGACTTGAAGGAAATTGAAGGAAAGTGCTTGATTGTATGCATTCTATATTCAATGTCAGACTCTGAGAATGTCATTTAAGAATCCCAGATTCATGTGGATAGAACATGGTGATTCAGTCAGTGAAGAAAGTAGCATCTGATTGCAAAGCAATTTTCCGTAAAGAAAAATATCATTTAAAAAACTCTTTCCAGTGTTTAGAGTGATTAAAAATACACAAATATTTTGCCTCTATTTAGTTTTATTTATGTTGTGGGCATCTGTGACTGTGTGTGCATAAAATGAATATTGCGAATTGGTCCTTGAATGCTCTGAAAGGGATGGATGGTTAGTTAAACCAAATACACGTGCACAAACACATATGCAAGGAAAAGGTAGAAAATTTTAAAAGAAAAACTTTGTTTTTTCAATGAGAGGCAGCAGTAAGATGGATTGGAGGGAATTTTGTCATCAAACAAAAAACAGACCAGTTGAGCTTTTTTAGCATTTTTATTAGATGTCTCCTGTGTTTCTCAAACTTGGCTGATTATCAAAACACCCAGGGTGCTTGTTAAAAGCACAGATTCCTTTGGTCCACTTCAGACTTAAGGAGTCAGATTCTTGAGGGAGTGACCAAGGAAGCTACATTTTTAATAGTTGCCCCTGGTGATTCTGATGATTAGCCAAGGAGAAACACTGCTTAGGTCAGGGGTTTTCAACTGCAACCAGTTATAAAGTTAAAAAAAAAAAAAAATTACTGATGTCTGGGCCCCACCCCAGGCCAATTAAATCCAAATCTCTGGGATTTGAGCTCAGATACTTAAATAAACAAAGAAACCAAAGATATCCTTCCAGGTGATTCTAATGTGCTGCCAAGAGTGAGGACCACTGGCCAATCTAAATAAGCTAAGAGAATCCTCCTCTAACAAGAACTAACAAACTTTTCACAAGAAATGCCTTTCGTCCAATCTGTGGATATCTTTAGAAATTTAAAATAAAAGGTAGCAAATTTGGGGCACTTCTGCATGTTTTGATGACTACAAAGAAATGAGTCTACTTCTTCCTCTTGTCATTTCATGTATTAATTTTTAAATAGAGAAATGGAAGGTAGAGAGGAAGAAAAAGTGGATTTACTTCCATGCATATTCTGAGTATTTAAAATCTCTAAAGACATCTCACTCATTCCCCCAAACAGTTTAAACAAGCATATATAGCAACTCACTCCAGTATTCTTGTCTGGGTAATTTCCATGGACAGAGGAGACTGGCAGGCTACAGTCTATAGGACTGCAGAGTCAGACATGACTAAGTGTGCATGCACACACATACGCTACCCTATGTATACAAATATCTGCTTGCTATTTAAGAATTTTCTCTTTATTTTCATTACTCGGTCTTTAGAGAAAATTTTCTTCTTTAATTTTAATAAGGTCCAATGAACATTAAAATAAATTAAAAGTGGCTCATGGCTAAGATCAATATTATTGGAGAAAACTTTATTTTAAAAAACAAATGTTTCTTTAAAATTTCCAGTTTAGACTGGTTGTGAATCCCAAGTGTTACTTATGCAATAAAACATAGAACTAATGTAATTATCAAGAACAAGATGTAAAGCTGCAGATTTACCTATAAAGGTTTTCTTTGAACAGTCAAGAGAAATGTCATGCTTTGTATTTACCAAATTAGGAAGATTTAGCTTGCTTTCACATACTTGTATATTCTAATTAAAGGGCTCTACAAAACAGAGTACAGCATTTTTTAAAGTAAATCTTTTTAAAAAAAGTTTTTTTGGTTGTGTGAAATGTGGGATCCTAGTTCTACAGTCGGGCTTGAAACTACACCCTGTGCATTGTGGAGTCTTAACCACTGGACCACCAGGGAAGCCCCAACATTATTTTTAGGGCAGGTTTAGGGTCACAACAACATTGAGAGGAAAGGACAAAGAGTTCCCACATATCTCCTACCCCAACACATTGTAGCTTCCCCTATTTGCAACATCCCCACCAGAAGGGAACATTTATTACAACTGATGGAATACTGATACATCGTTGTTATCCAATGTCCAGAGTTCACGTTAGAGTTTATTTCTGTGGTATATACTGTATGGGTTTAGTGAATGTACATGTAGCCTCCATTATAGTATTGTACAGAATAGTTTACCTACCCTGAAATTAGGCTGTGTTCCACCTATTTATCCTTCCTCCCCACCCCAACCTTTGCGGACCACTGATCATTGTACTGTCTCCACAATTTTGCCTTTTCCAGAATGTCATATAGTTGGAATTATACAGTATGGAACCTTTGCAAATTGGCTTCTTTCATTTAGTAGTACACATTTAAGTTTCTTCATTGTCTTCATAACTTGACAGCTCATTTCTTTATAGTACTAATTAATATTCCGTTGTCTGAATGTATTGCAATTTGTGAATCCATTCGGCTGCTGAAGGACATCTTGGTTTCTTCTAAGTTTTGGCAATGGTGAATGAAAATGCTATATACATCTGTGTGCAGGTTTTTGGGTGGACATAAATTTGCAGTCGGAGAAGGCAATGGCACCCCACTCCAGTACTTTTGCCTGGAAAATCCCATGGATGGAGGAGCCTGGTAGGCTGCAGTCCATGGAGTCGCTAAGAGTCAGACACGACTGAGTGACTTCACTTTCACTTTTCACTTTCATGAACTGGAGAAGGAAATGGCACCCACTCCAGTGTTCTTGCTTGGAGAATCCCAGGGACAAGGGAGCCTGGTGGGCTTCCATCTATGGGGTCTCACAAAGTTGGACACGACTGAAGCAACTTAGCAGCAGCAGCAGCAGCAAATTTTCAGTTCTCTTAGGTAAATACAGAGATACACTTGCTGGATCCTATGAGTATGCTTGTTGTTGTTGTTTAGTCACTCAGTTGTGTCAGACTCTTTGCAACCCATGGACTGTAGCCCACCAGGTTCCTTTGTCCAAGGGATTTTCCAGGCAAGAACATTTATGCACGCTCAGTCACTTCAGTTGCGTCACACTCCGTGCAATGCTATGGACTGTAGCCTGCCAGGCTCCTCTGTCCATGAGATTTTCCAGGCAAGAATACTGGAGTGGGTTGCCATTGTCTTCTCCAGGGGATCTTCCTGACACAGGGATTGAACCTGTGTCTCCTGCTTTGGCAGACTGGTTCTTTACAGCTGGGCCACCTGGGAAAGAAACTGTCAAGCTGCCTTTAAAACAGCTGTATCATTTTGTTTTCCTTTTATTCCACATCCTTGTCAGCATTTAGTGGTGTCAGTCCATCTAGTCAAGGCTATGGTCTTTCCTGTGGTCATGTATGGATGTGAGAGCTGGACTGTGAAGAAGGCTGAGCACCGAAGAATTGATGCTTTTGAACTGTGGTGTTGGAGAAGACTCTTGAGAGTCCCTTGGACTGCAAGAAGATCCAGCCAGTCCATTCTGAAGGAGATCAGTCCTGGGATTTCTTTGGAAGGAATGATGCTAAGGCTGAAACTCCAGTACTTTGGCCACCTCATGCGAAGAGTTGACTCATTGGAGAAGACTCTGATGCTGGGAGGGATTGAGGGCAGGAAGAGAAGGGGACGACAGAGGATGAGATGGCTGGATGGCATCACTGACTCAATGGACGTGAGTCTGGGTGAACTCTGGGAGTTGGTGATGGACAGGGAGGCCTGGCATGCTGCAATTCATGGGGTCACAAAGAGTCGGACACGACTGAGCAACTGAAACTGAACTGAACTGAATTGTTCCAGATTTTAGCCGTTATAATAGGTGTGCAGTGGTATCTCATTGTTATTTCAGTTTGCATTTCTCTGATGACATTGGAAAAGACTCTGATGCTGGGAGGGATTGGGGGCAGGAGGAGAAGGGGACGACAGAGGATGAGATGGCTGGATGGCATCACTGACTCGATGGATGTGAGTCTGAGTGACCTCCGGGAGTTGGTGATGGACAGGGAGGCCTGGCGTGCTGTGGTTCATGGGGTCGCAAAGAGTCGGACACGACTGAGCAACTGATCTGATCTGATCTGATGACATGATGTGAAGCATATTTTCATATGTTTATTTGCCATCTGTATATCATCTGGAGAAGGGAATGGCAACCCACTCCAGTATTCTTGCCTGGAGAATCCTGTGGACAGAAGAGCCTGGCAGGCTACAGTCCATGGGGTTGCAAAGAGTTAGACAGGACTGAGTGACTAACACGCACACACACACACACACACACACACACACACACACACACACACCCATATTTGATGAGGACTCAAGTTCTTTGGCCCATTTTTTAGTTGACTTGTTTGTTTTTTAATGCTGAATTTTGAAACATTCTTTGTATATTTTTGGCTGCTAGTCTTTTATCATATACATCTTTCACAAATATTTTCTCCCAAAGGTGTAATATTTTTGTTTGTATGTGTGCACTTTTAGGATACGTTACCAATTTATAGGTAAATATATATACATTCTGTGGCTTCCCAGATGGTACAATGGTACAGAATTTCCTGCCAATGCAGGGAATTCAAGAGACTTGGATTCAATTCCTGGGTCAGGAAGATCCCCTTGAGAAGTAAATGGCAATGTAGTCCAATATTCTTGCCTGGAAAATTTCATGGACAGAAGAATCTGGTGTGCTACAGTCCATGGGGTTGAAAAGAGTTGGACACAAATGAGCACATATGCATAACACATATACTTTCTGTATGTTCGTTTCTGTATATTCGTTTCATTTAAGACAATCATGTAGGTATTTCCTAGTTTATGTTTATATTAGCTTAGTAGGGCTGCTGTAACAAAATATCACAACCCGGGTGACTTAAACAACAGAAATTTATTATCTCATTGTTCTCAAGATGTGAGCAAAGAAGTATTTTTTCCAGGGGGAAGGATCTGTTCCAGTCCTCTCTCCCTGCATTAAAGATGTTTGTCTTTTTACATGCCCCTTCACATTACCTTCCCTTTTTATGTGTCCCTGTGTCTAAATGTCCCCCTTTTTTATAAGATACCAGTCATATTGGATTAGGGCCCATAATAATAGCCTCATTTTAGCTAATGGGCAGATGCTATGACCCTGATCCCACGTAAAGTCACATTCTGAGGTACCAGTTCTCAGCATATAAATATTCCTGTGTGTGCTAAGTCGCTTCAGTCATGTCTGACTCTTTGTGACCCTATGGACTGTAGCCCACCAGGCTCCTCTGTCCATGGATTCTCCAGGTAAGAGTACTGGAGTGGGTTGCCATGTGCTCCTCCAGGGGATCTTCCTGACCCAGGGATCAACCCATGTTCCCTGCAGCTCCTGCATTGCAGGTGGATTCTTTACTGCTGAGTCATTGGGGAAGCCCATATGAATATGGGGGGAACACATTCAATCATAGGGATGTTGAAGTCATTTACTCAACTCTTCCAATGCAATGAAAGGAGACAATCACACCCCCTGTGTTTCCATGCCCCGTTAATGACATGTAATTCCCCTTATGCCCAGGTGTCTGCTTGGACGTTACCTGTGTAGGCAAGCCTTCCCTGGTTCATTACCCCCTCGTGAATTGGCACTAGGTATGCTTCTCATAGAAAGCCTCCTTTTACTCTGATTAGTCATTTCCAGTTGACTGGCAAGTTTTCCTTCCTGGACAATAAATTCTTTCTGTTCAGGGACTGTTTAATCCCATTGGCTAGAATTATGCGTCCCACAGAGAAACAAGTAAATTTTTGTTGAATAAAAAATAAAATGACTGGATTAGGTGTTAAGAAATTAATTGGTCCCCATGAGACCACACAGGTAAGTCGTCATTCTTGCCTTGACTTAGCCACGCCCCATCCCTCTGTCTGGAATTCCTCCTCAGCAGTTAGTTCACTCTTGGTTCATCCTCCTTTCCATGGTGGTGGTAGTTTAGTCACTCAGTCATGTCCCACTCTTTTGCGAACCCATGGACTGTAGCCCACCAGGCTCCTCCGTCTATAGAATTTCCCAAGCAAGAAACTGGAGCGGGTTGCCATTTCCTTCTCTGGGGGATCCTTCTGACCCAGGAATCCAACCTGAGTCTCCTGCTTTGCAGGTGGATTCCTTACCACCTGGGAAGCCATGAATCAGCTTATGTATTCCTCTCAGAGAGTTTCTCCTGGCCACCTGAGAGCAGATCCCACGATCCCAATGACTTTCTCTGCCTGTCCCTTCTTTGTTTCCCTCTTAGCAGTTATTACGATTGCTCACTGCATCTCATCTATTTTTGTCTCCTTGTCTATCTTCTCCATTAGAATGTGCCCTCCATCAGGGCAAGGCCCCAGGAGTCTTGCTGATCATCGTACCCAAAGAGTCCAGCTGTGTCCAGCACACAGATTTTGTCCCTTCCCCTGGTACTGGGGTTTCCCTGGAGGTGGGGAAAAAGTGTATGATGAATAGACTATTTCTCTCGTCCCTTTAGGAAAAATTAACAGGCTTTTGTATTCTGAGTTTGGAACTCCTTGCCGAAAAGTCTGTTATAAAGTCCTAAAAATTCTTTTCAAGCAGCGGACTTCCCTGGTGGTTCCCTCTGTGCTTCCAATGCAGGGGGCACAGGTTCCATCCCTGGTCGGAGAACTGGATCCCACACATTGCAACTAAGAGTTCGAATGATCCCACGTGCTGCAACAAAGATGGAAGATCCCACATGCCAGCACAGCCAAATAAGTAAATAAATTATTTGCAAGCATAAAAAGGAGAGAGGTAAAGATAGAAGAAAAAGGAAGAGGAGGGATCAGAAACACAGCTGAGCTCCTGGATAATACTCTCATTTAGCATTATGCGCTCATGCTAAGTCTCTTCAGTCGTGTCTGACTCTTTGCGACCCCATGAACTGTACCCCACCAGACTCCTCTGTCCATGGAATTCTCCAGGCAAGAATACCGCAGTGGGTTGCCATGCCCTCATCCAGGGGATCTTTTGGACTCAGGGATCAAACCTGAGTCTCCTGAATTGCATGTGGATTCTTTACAGTCTGAGCCACCAGGAAAACCCCATTCAGCATAATAGGTAATATCATTTAGCCATTTAGTCTTTTAAAGTGTAGGTTTGCCTCTTACGCTTGTGTACTTTGAGTTAAAACACTTTTCTGCCCATGAATTGATTAATCTATGAAATTTGCAGTCACCTGGATTAAATATTGAATTTGTTAAAATATTGTTTCTCTTTTATACTTTGGTTTGTGAGTTGGGAAGCATGTGATATCTTAGCTCCCTGACCAGGAATCAAGCCCCCACCTCCTGCATTGGAAAGCAAAGTCTTCACCACTGGGCCACCAGGGGAGTCCCTCAAACATTCATATATAAATCTAAAGGCAAGTACATTTCACAGCAAACAGCATCCTGATACAGGGTTTCAGAGTTTCTGTTTTTGTTTTCACTTTTGACCTCTTCATTTGTATGAGAGAGAACATTTTAATAAAAATCATTTGATTTCTTTTTATTTTATTGAGGATATTAAATATTAAACTCTAGTTTTATCTTAGCAACTTAGTGGAATTGCATTAATAAATAGAGTCAAACAATACTCTTAGGAAACTTATTTAGGAAATCATTCCAATAAAGTAGCTGCTAGACTTCTTGGAAGAATTTCCTTCAAAAAGATGACTCCTACTGTTATAAACTACAAGTCTATTAAAGATAATATAACAACACAAGATATAAACTCCCAGTTATCCTCCATGTACAACATCAACATGAAAGTATCCATATTTAGATTTCTGCTTATAATCCCTGCCAGTGTGTTTTAAATATTATAAACTTAAAATGACATTTTCTGAGCAATAATTTGCTGCTACTGCTGCTAAGTCGCTTCAGTCGTGTCCGACTCTGTGCGACCCCATAGACGGAAGCTCACCAGGCTCCCCTGTCCCTGGGATTCTCCAGGCAAGAACATTGGAGTGGGTTGCCATTTCCTTCTCCAATGCATGAAAGTGAAAAGTGAAAGTGAAGTCGCTCAGTCGTGTCCAACTCTTAGCAACCCCATGGACTGGAGCCTACCAGGCTCCTCCGTCCGTGGGATTTTCCAGGCAAAAGTACTGGGGTGGGGTGCCATTGCCTTCCCCCAGCAATCATTTATTCAGGACTTAAAGTCACTCCAAACCTGTGTGATGGGGAAATGGAAGGGACATGGCAAAAAACTGTATGATCAGGAGGCAAGATGTTCTTTGTATCTGTATTAAGTCAGCCAGGAAACATGCAGATCTGGGAAAGAAACAAGAGAAGGCAAGGCTAAGAGATCAAGGGCGGAACATACAGTGTGTCCCACGCATTACATTCATTTCTCAGAGATGAATTTAGGCTGTCAAAGACCTGATGCTTTTGAACTGTGGTGTTGAAGACTTTTGAGAGTCCTTTGGACAGCAAGGAGATCAAACCCATCAGTCCTAAAGGAAATCAACCCTGAATATTCATTGGAAGGACTGATGATGAAACTCCAATATTTTGGCCACTTGGTGTAAAGAGCCGACTCATTGGAAAAGACCCTGATGCTGGGAGAGATTGAGGGCAGGAGAAGAAGGGGACAAAAGAGGATGAGATGGGTGGATGGCATCACGGACTCAATGGGCATGAATTTGAGCAAACTCTGGGAGACAGTGAAGGACAGAGAAGCCTGGCATGCTGCAGTCCATGAGGTCCCAAAGAGTCAGGCACAACTGAGTGACTGAACAATAACAAAGGAAAGCTGTCTTCCCAAGGGAAGAGAGAGTTTTAAGATTCAGCAGTGATCCCTGTAAGCTGTCAGGATTCCTGGCTTCAGACAAGAGAAATGAACACCAGTTCATAATATCACAGAAAAGGAATTTGATGAAGTAATAAGATATATATGACAGAATCAGCACAAAAGCTAATGAATCAGGTTCAGAAAACTGGGAAGGGCCAGGCAGACGTCACTCCGGGAAAACATAGGGAAGACCCTATTACAGGATGCCTCTGCCTAGGATGACCCCTGCGGTGACGGGACACAACACTGTCACCCTCACAGGCTTTCAAAGCCTCTGATACAGCCAGGAATATCTTCTCAGTCTCTGTTTCCCTTGCTCAAGCATCAAATTCCCAGGAAAGGGAGTCTAAACTCCTAGCTCACATGCCAGAAGGCAGGGAGAGGGGATCCCTCACCATTGCATTGCCTCCCACGAAGTCTCTCAACAGATGTATTCCCTGCATCAAGAAGAGTAATAGCTTGTGTTTTTTGGCCTCACTGTGCGGCATGAGGGATCTTAGTTCCCCGACTAGGGATTGAACATGTATCCCCTGAATTGGGAGTGTGGATGAAGTCTTAACCATTGGACTGTTAGGGAGGTTCCAATAATAACTATTGCTAATATAGCTCATATGATGTTCTAGGTCCTGTTCTGAGCACTTCACAGACGTTAACTTCTTCTCACAACCACCCAATGTGATAATTATTATTATTTTCATAGAGGTTAAGCTGAGAAATCCAGTAGCCAAATAACTCCCCAAATGTTACTAGTAGAAAGTGGCAGAGCAGAGATGGAAAGCCAGCAGTCAGTGGGTTACAGAGCGTTCTTGGGACAGGGTCTCATACACTGACTGGCACATGTGGGTAGCCATGGGTTCGTTGATCAATGAAGCAAGACTAACTGTTGAACTCTTAGATTTAGATAATGATACAGAGTGCCTGCCGAACTTCAAGGAAAGGAGGGACGAATGGATGAAGATGCCGTAGAGGATGGTTTTGAGGTCCTTGTCTTGATTTAAGTTTCTGCTCAAAATAAATAAAAATATCACTCCAAAAGAAAGAAAAAACCTGAGGTAATGAAAGTCAACTGCAAAGGGCAAGCCTTTGCAATGGCCACTGTGTAGAAAGGTCTTCCCTGATGGCTCAGCAGTAATCTGCCTGCAATGCAGGAGAGGCAAGTTTGATCCCTGGGTTGGGAAGATCCCTTGGAGGAGGAAATGGCAACCCACTGCAGTATTCTGCCTGGAAAATCCCATGGACAGAGGAGCCTACAGTCCATGGGGTAGCCAAGAGTTGGACTTGACTGAGCAGGCACAATATGACTGTGTAGAAAAAGTAGCTAAAGCTTAAGAAGATGAATAAGTATGAGCCCTAATCTTCCTTTTTTGGTAATTATACTTAAAAAGTCCAACTAAGATGAAGAGACCATAAATTCAAATTTGACATTTATTGGTTAGGACCAGCATAAACCCAAGGGTCAAAAGGTGAGAGAGTAAATGAAGTGATGAACTGTAGTACCTGAGCTGGACAAATACCACCATCATTATTATAATTACCATCATAGTCACACTAGCTGTCATTTATTGACTAGTTTCTATGTATCAGACCTTGCTAAATGCTCTATGTGCATTATCTCAAACCATGCTCATAACAATTTTATAAAGTTGGTATTGTTATTATCCCATTTTTATAGACAAGAGAACTGAGGCATAGAGAGTTTAAGGTCAGAGAGCCAGCAAGTCATGGAGATAAGATTTGAACCTACTTGAAATCCCAGGGACAGGGGAGCCTGGTGGGCTGCCATCTATGGGGTTTTGCAGAGTCGGACATGATTGATGCGACTTAGCAGCAGCAGCAGCAGCAGAAAGTAGTAGAGCCCTGTGGAATGGACAAAATGTAAGAATCAAAGATTAGAAATTGGAGGGAAAATATTACAAGTTGGAAAACTGGTAAAATAAAAGTAAGAAAGGGAGTGGATTGAATTCCAGAAGATTGGTTAAAGTCAGAAAACAGAATGTTTGGGTTACTATCTTACCCCTCCAGTGGCTCTAAGTGAAAAGCTCCAAGGTTCATTATGAGATTTGTAAATACAAACAAAATTAAAAGACACTTGCTCCTTGGAAGGAAAGCCATGACAAACATAGCATATTAAGAAGCAGAGACATCACTTTGCTGACAAAGGTCCATATAGTGAAAGCTATGGTTTTTGCAGTATTCATGTACGAATGTGAGAATTGGACCAGAGAAGGCTGAGCACCAAAGAATTGATGATTTCAAATTGTGGTCCTGGAGAAGACTCTTGAGAGTCCCTTGGACAGCAAGGAGATCAAACCAGTCAATTCTAAAGGAAATCAACCCTGAATATTCACTGGAAGGACTGATGCTAAAGCTGAAGCTCCAATACTTTGGCTGCTTGATGTGAAGAGTGGACTCATTGTAAAATACCCTGATGCTAGGAAAGATTGAAGGTAAAAGGAGAAGAGGGTGGCGGAGGATAAGACGGTTAGATAGCATCACCGACTCAATGGACATGAATTTGAGCAAACTCTGGAAGATAGTGAAGGACAAGGAAGCCTGGCATTCTGCAGTCGATGGGGTTGCAGAGACTAGGATATGCCTTAGTGATGGAACAACAAAAGCAAATACACATGATGTCCAAGTATGCACAATCTTAAACAATGGAGGACACAAACTGCTGGAAAAGTAGTTCTCCTTTTTATTCTCAAAAGTTTTCCGGGACATTTCATAAGGCCTCTCAGAAACTGACATGGGATTGAGGGTCAGTCACCAACAGTGTTGATCAACCCAGTAATGTCTCCATGTACTGGTTTGTCCCCCCCATTTCTCTCTCTCTCCCACCCTTTACTCTGTCTTCCTGGGGTTACTTCTCAAATAAATAACCTGCGTTTAAGAGTCTACATTACTCTGCTTCTAGGAGAACCCAAGCCAAGACAATAGACAGTATAGTATCCCTAGAAGAAAAAACTTTAAGATGAATGGGACTTCCTGGGAATAAGCATTCTCTCCAAATCTACCCATTTTCTTCTCATTGCCTTCAAACCTATGATCAAGTTTGGGTTTTGGGTTGGAGTTTTCAGAGAATCAGAACCAACAGGAAAAATATATATCAAACACTGTGTGTGTGTGTGTGTGTGTGTGTGTGTGTGTGCAGATTGAAAGAGAAAAAGAGGTCTATTTTAAGGAATTGGTCTGGATGATTGTGAGGTCTGCCAACTTGGAAATCTATACAGCAGGCCAGCAAGCTGCAAATTTATGAAAGTGTTCAACATGAGCCCAAAACCTGCTGAAGAAACTCAGGTGAGGATTTTTATGTTGCAGTCTTGAGGAGAATTTCTTTCAAGGAAACTTTGTCTTCACTCTTAAATCCCTCAGTGGGTTGGATGAGGGTTGCCCATATTGTGGAGGGTAATATGCTTTATTTCAAGTCTACTGACAATTTACAACTAAAATATACCTTGACAATAACATCTAGACTGGTGTTTGGCCAAACAACGGACACCATAGTCTAGCCAAGTTGACATGTAAGGTTGAGTATCACGGGTCTCACAGGGCTTTATGGAGAAATACAACCTCTGCTCTGGGGAGAAATAGCTTACACACCAAAGGAACTGAAAGAGCTTGCCTGTCTATACTGGTAGGAACTTTGAGATCACATGTAGGAGTAGATGTTGGGCTTTAGAAGGTAGGATATAAAGCTGGTTAAGAAAGGCTCAGACTGTAAAGAATCTGCCTGCAATGCTGGAGACCCAGGTTCAATCCCAGGGTCAGGAAGATCCTCTGGAGAAGGGAATGGCTACTTGGTCCAGTACTGTTGCCTGGAAAATTTCATGGACAGAAGAGCCTGGTGGGCTACAGTCCATGGGGTGGCAGAGAGTCAGACACGACTGAGCAACAAACACTTTTGCTACTTTACTCAAGGAAGAATCATTTGATATGGGAATATTCCTTTGTGGCTCAGGATTTAATGTCTGCAAGAACAGTTGGAGCCATTCCTAATATGCTGCTGAGAATATTCCCTGGAATTTGGATATGGAAATGACCTACAGTGGCAATGTTGAAGTTCGAGGATTAGAAGGTTTGGGAGGTGGGAATATTTTAATGAATGTGTTATGTGAGATGGTAGAATCCACTATCTGATTATGTCCTTGAGAAGGCCTACATGGTGCTCATGCCCAGTCATGTCCGACTCTTTGAGACCCCATGGACTGTAGCCCACCAGGCTCCTCTGTCCGTAGGATTCTCCAGGCAAGAATACTTGAGGGGGTTGCCATGCCCTCCTCCAGGGGATCTTCCTGACCCAGGGATCAAACCTGCGTCTCTTATGTCTCCTGCATTGGCAGGTGGACTCTTTACCACTAGCGCCATCTGGGAAGTCCCAAGGCCTACATGGCACTACTTAAACAAGGAAATAAGGACTGCACTGGTACAAGGGTACTGGCGTCTTTGAGACTGACAGTGGTGGTCCTCTATCGGCTGGAGTTTACTATAATAGAGGCTGCCACCATTACCTCTATGGTAATGGCATTCCAGAATGGCAGAGGCCAGAGGTAAGTTCGACACAATTATTACAATGAGTGGCAAGGCTGGAATGACAGTTATTAAGGTCTGGAGAAACTGGTATTTGTGGTAATGGACCACAGTTTGTGGTGTTCTCAGAGTGGAAGTAGATAATCAGTCAAAATACTGCTTCATCAAAAGATGGTGAGCAAAAGACTGGTAGTCATCAGGACAGAAAATTCATGGTCCCTCATCCAGTTTTCAGATGTAAGAGAGCTTACAGACCCCAGAGTCCATTCACTGAATGGTAAATTGGATCTCTTTGAGGAAGGACCCTGCTACTGAGTCTTTCCATCAATATCCTAGAAATAAGACCTTGGTCTTACCCGTGAGAACATGAAAATTTTATTACCTGATGGAAATAGAAATTTTGGAATGGGTCCCAAGAAGGCCCAGAAGACACAAGTGCATGATATGATTAGGTGGCCCTGACTCTTGTGGCACCTATTTCCCTTGTATTCTTGTCTCTTCCCCAACTAACACAGATAACCTCATGGGCATTAATTATGATCCACAGATGAAGCAGGGCAAAAACAAAAACAAGATTAGAAATAAAAGCTCCTGGCTCACAGCTGAGTCAGCACAGTATGTCAGAACCAGTTGTAGGAGGATTGTGGCCACATTACAGCCCCACTCAGGGGTGGCTGCGCTGGTGAAGGGAAATCCTCCCAAAGGGCAAGGCCAAGAACAGTATACTTGGTTTTTCACTTTATTTAGAGGAAGAAGGAGCCTGAATCAGGGATATTCATGAACTCCTGGGCGGGGATGAATGGCTAGGCTAACTGGTCAAAGTTGTCAAAAAACAAGATTAAAAGATTGGAGAAATTCAGAATGAAAGATGATGGTAATAGTGATAATAGTGGCAAAAGTAAGCAATGACATCTAGACCCATGTGCTAGCATTTGTTCCATCGTATCATCTGAATAGTGTCAATCTATTTGTCATAAATACTCACCCTTTCAGCCTCCTTCCTCCTTTCCCTACTGCTTATATGATTTCTCCATTTCGAAGGCAGTTATAGAGACTTGGAGAGCTGAAGCGGATGAATATTTCTGTGGGATTGTGTTGTGGTCAATTAAGGGTCAATAGTGAATAAAATAAAATAGATAACTGGTAAGGACTCACTGTGAAGCACAGGGAACTGTACTCAGTTCTCTGTCTGTTCTATCTGTTTAATCATTCAATTGTGACTGATTCTTTGTGACCCTGTCCATGGGCTTTTTTCAGGCAAGAATACTGGAATGGGTTGCCATTTCCTCCTCTAGGGGATCTTCTCAACCCAAGGATTGAACCCATGTCTCCTGTATTGCAGGCAGATTCTTTACCTGCTTCAACCATCAGGGAAGCCCACTCAGTACTCTATAATAACTTATATGGGAAAAGAATCTAAAAATCAGTGGATATATGTATATTTATAACTGACTCACTTTGCTGTATACCTGAAACACAGCATTGTAAATCAACTATACTCCAGTGAAAATCATTTTAAAGTAAACTAATAAATAAATTTCAGATTCACTCATAATAAAAAATAAAAATTGAAATTAAAAAATACTGAAAACCAAGTATCCTCTAATAAAAAATAAATTAATCAATAAAAAATTTTAAGAGTTTTATTTTATTTATTTATTTTTGTTATTATTATTTTACTTTACAATATTGTATAGGTTTTGCCATACATCAACAGGCATCCACCACGGGTGTACACGTGCTCCACATCCTGAAACGCCCTCTCACTTCCCTCCCCATACCATCCCTTTGGGTCATCCCAGTGCACCAGCCCCAAGCTTCCTGTATCCTGCATTGAACCTGGACTGGCGATTCGTTTCTTATAGTTTTCTAATCTAAAAAACACCTTTTACATTCACCAGAGCCTCTGCTGCAAAACACAGTATCTTAGTCGGAGTTTCCAAAATCTGTCAATATTTGCATGAACAGTTGATGTGTTTAAAATGTTTAATCTTCCAATTTAGTCATAAGCTATGACTCTCAATTTATTATTTCATATGTATCAGTAATGTTTTGAATTTTTTTCATATGAATGATGCATATATCTTATTCAAGTCATCGCTAACCATACTATATTTTATTCTTATGGTTACTTTTAAGTTCTCTTTCCACAAATCTGCTGCATATGTTTGTTTGGGTGGATCTCTGAGTAGAGGGACCTGGGGAAGGGTGAGTGGGAGGTGGAAGCTGGTGTGGTCTCCTCACATCAACTGTATACCCTGGTGTGAAGCTGCATCTGCCAAAAGGAAGAGCTCCTTTGTCTATTTCACACATAGGTATCTCCTGGATCCCATGTGTGTGTGCGCGCGTGTGTGTGAGAAAGAGATTTTAATCATCATTTATATCCCAAATATATTGATTTACATATTCCTTTTCCTTATCATCCATTTAAAAAAATATATTTTTAATTATTTTTTCCACTGTCCACTAAGATGGAAATACTAGCTGGTGTTGCTTAGTTTCTGGGCATTCATTTCGACTTAGCAAGACCCTGTATTTAGAGTTCACAATACCTTGAGGGTTAAACTCAAGCCCTATAAACAAGGCAAAAGAATTTATAAGAATGAGTAAACCTGTATTCTATATTGGAACTGTAGTCAACCTACTATAAATGTTTCTAAAAAATAAATTATAAAATGCGTTTCACAGAGGTTCCCATGAAGCACCAATACACAACTCTCTAATGGTTGTTTTACTAATTTCACGCACAGTAATATGTCGATTGCCTGCAATGCAGGAGACCCGGGTTTGATTCCTGGTCAGGAAGATCCCCTGGAGAAGGAAATGGCAACCCACTGCAGTATTTTGCCTGGAGAATCCCATGGACAGAGGAGCCTGGCAGGCTACAGTCCATGGGATTGCAAGAGTCGGACACGACTTAGCGACTAAACCACCACCACCAATATGTAGATTAAAATGTTATGTGCAAACAGTAATAATTTTTCTCTATTCCCTTCCAATTTTTCTAATTTTCTATCTCTTTTTCTGTTGTGGATATTATACTTGTTGGAATATTATCTTATTATACTTGTTGGAATATTGCTGCTCCTGCTGCTGCTAAGTCACGTCAGTCATGTCTGACTCTTTGCGACCCCATAGAAGGCAGCCCACCAGGCTCCCCGTCCCTGAGATTCTCCAGGCAAGAACACTGGAGTTGGTTGCCATTTCCTTCTCCAATGCATGAAAGTGAAAAGTGAAAGTGAAGTCGCTCAGTCGTGTCCGACTCTTAGCGACCCTATGGACTACAGCCTACCAGGCTCCTCCGTCCATTGTTGGAATATTACGGATCTACAAAATTGATCAAATTGGGAAGGAAGAAGGAGGCACTGCCCCCTCCGGAGTCAGGGCGACCCCGCAGCTGCGCCTCCACACTCCTCCCCTGATCCACAGGCTGCCGGTGCTTTTCTGCTCTTCAGCCCATGGAGCTCCCTGGCCACGCTTTCTGTGAGTCAGTGTCCAGTCAGCCACATTGTCCCAGCCTTTTACTGACCACAGTGCCACCCCTGACAGAACTGCCCAGGCACACCAGGGTTTGCTGAAGGTTTGGAGAGATGAGGGAGTGGGTAGGAGAAGCCAGGAAGCAAAAACAAGAACACAAAACATTACAAGATTAAAAAATGCTTCTTCTTAAAATCCTGGGATTTACTCAAATACCTGATAGCTTTTGTCATTCTCTGGCTCCAACCCATATGGTCATGCCTGAATTCTCTCTCTCTATTCTCTGCTTTCTATTCTTTCCTTTTCTATTTTCTGCTCTGATCTCTTCTCTGCTGCTGCTGCTGCTAAGTCGCTTCAGTCGTGTCCGACTCTGTGCGACCCCATGGACTGCAGCCTATCAGGCTCCTCCATCCATGGGATTTTCCGGGCAACAGTACTGGAGTGAGATGCCATCTCTTCTCTATTCCCCTCTAAATTTTGGTTTACTTCTAATGTAGAATGGTTTATCCATTTTGGGGGTTTGTTTCCTTAACTCTTCCCAGTCTTTACTTCAAGTCCTCACTTCGCGTCAACAAACTTATCAAAGTATATCCTTGAACAAAGGCATTTTTCTCCTAAGGCAAAGGTCTGGTGTCAGATGTCAAGAGAACCTCATAAAGGATGGTCAACCACCAGTAGGGACATGGATGAGGCAATACAACAGACAAATATGAGTTCACAGATTAAGCTGGGCGAATTTAGCTAAAGTTAAGGAAATGTATTTATCTTCCTCAGTTAAAAATATTACAGTGAGGTTATTAGGAGTAGCTGCCAAATGCTGTCAAATGGCTTTCTGTGTATCTTTTGAAACAATTCTTTATTACTGTTTTACACACTGATAGGAGACATTCAGCTTCATTCACAGATATCCCACTTATTTTCACAGTTTTCCCTGCCTTCTTTAAGCTGGTTATTATGCCTAAGTATGGATTTATTTCGGAGAAGGCAATGGCACTCCACTCCAGTACTCTTGCCTGGAAAATCCCATGGATGGAGGAGCCTGGTGGGCTGCAGTCCATGGGGTCGCTAAGAGTCGGACACGACTGAGCGACTTCACTTTCACTTTTTTGCTTTCATGCATTGGAGAAGGAAATGGCAACCCACTCCAGTTTTCTTGCCTGGAGAATCCCAGGGGCAGGAGAGCCTGGTGGGCTGACATCTATGGGGTCACGCAGAGTCGGACACGACTGAAGTGACTTAGCAGCAGCAGCATGGATTTATTTATGTTTATAGACAGGAGCCAATGGTTCCTAAAGATTAGTAACAAGAAAACTTCTTTCCTTAAATCCAAAACTCAAAACCGTACTTGTTACACACCAGTTATTTAGGCCCAGAAAACTGCTCCACTGACTTAAATATAACAAATAATAAGTAAAACTTTTTCTACCTTAACATTTTCTTTGCGCTATTTTAAACTTTGGCTACCTGATGCGAAGAACTGACTCATTTGTAAAGACCCTGATGCTGGGAAAGATTGAAGGCAGGAGGAGAAGGAGATGACAGAGGATGAGATGGTTGGAAGGCATCACCGATTCAATGTTTGAGCAAACTCCAGGAGTTGGTGATGGACAGGGAATCCTGGCGTGCTGCAGTCCATGGGGTCAGAGAGTTGGACATGACTGAGCGACTGAACACCAAGCCAGCAATCCTGTCTTCAACCATTACACAAAACTTCTCTAACAAATAGTGGAGCAGTTGATGAGGAATATGTTTCACGAGTATCCTCTTATGGTGAAAGCACTTCCTTTGGAAGGAATTTACTGTAAATTCCTAGCAGTTATCATCCTAGAAAATTGAAGAGAAATTGGGTCTCATCTGAAGGCCTGTGGGGTGGATTTGGGGGAGGAGCTGATAGAAAAGGAAGCGAAATGGCAGAAAAGGAAATGTTACAGTTTTGGTTCTGTCCCTGCGGATCTCTGCCCTGGCTGGCCCAGGCTGTGAGAAACATTTTGTTGCTACCTTGGCCACACCTGTCTTACATTTCCAGCTGCTGTTCTAGTCACTGATAACCCGCAGGCGTGTTCTCCAGTGGCATCTGGATTACAAGCATTGGGAAACACCCAGGTGCTCAGTAAACCTGTTATTCCTGATCTGGTTCCAGATCAGATGACTGTGTCCTGAGGTGGGGGGAGGGGGCGGAATCAAGGAAAATGCACTTTTAGCAAGAACCACAGGCAGGATTTCAAACTACAGGTTGCAAACTACTGCTTGACTGCTTTTTGCGGGTGAGTTTTTCATGTTGGTTAGCAGTGGGGCTTCCCTGGTGGCTCAGATGGTAAAGAATCTGCCTGCATTGCAGGAGACCTGGGTTCGGTACCTGGGTTAGGAAGATCTCCTGGAGGAGGGCGTGGCAACCCACTCCAGTATTCTTGCCTGGAGAATCTTCTTCGGCAGGGGAGCCTGGTGGGCTACAGTCCATAGGGTTACAAAGAGTCAGATATGACTGAGTGTCTAAGCACTGAAATAACTGCAAAGTGGGTCCCTTTACCTAGATTCTACAGTCCTGGGCGCTTGTGTGCTAAGTCACTTCAGTTGTGTTCGACTCTTTGTGACCCCATGGACTGTAGCCGGCCAGGCTCCTCTCTCCATGGGATACTCCAAGCAAGAAAACTGGAGTGGGTACCATTCTCTTCTCCAGGGGATCCTTCCGACCCAGGGATCGAACCCACATCTCACACTGGCAGGTGAGTTCTTTACCACTGAGCCACTAGGGAAGCCCTCCTAGGTGCAGAACCCCAACATAAACGATGAGCTTGTTGACCTTAGAACTCAAGTGTTCCTTTGATGTAGCAAATAACAGATTGGAAAATGCAAAAAATCTCTTTTCCTATGAAAGAGAGGCAAAAGTATACCTCAAAAAAATTAATATAACTAACCTAACCTTAACAAATCTATAGGTAAAGAACCTTACAAAATCAAAAATCCATTAGTCTCCTATTATAGTATCTTTTACTAGGAAATAGATGGGGAAACAGTGGAAACAGTGTCAGACTTTATTTTTTGGGCTCCAAAATCACTGCAGATGGTGACCGAAGCCATGAAATTAAAAGACACTTACTCCTTGGAAGGAAAGTTATGACCAACCTAGATAGCATATTCAAAAGCAGAGACATTACTTTGCCAACAAAGGTCCGTCTAGTCAAGGCTATGGTTTTTCCTGTGGTCATGTATGGATGTGAGAGTTGGACTGTGAAGAAGGCTGAGCGCCGAAGAATTGATGCTTTTGAACAGTGGTGTTGGAGAAGACTCTTGAGAGTCCCTTGGACTGCAAGGAGATCCAACTGGTCCATTCTGAAGGAGATCAGCCCTGGGATTTCTTTGGAAGGAATGATGCTAAAGCTGAAACTCCAGTACTTTAGCCACTTCATGCAAAAAGTTGACTCATTGGAAAAGACTCTGATGCTGGGAGGGATTGGGGGCAGGAGGAGAAGGGGATGACAGAGAATGAGATGGCTGGATGGCATCACTGACTCGATGGATGTGAATCTGAGTGACCTCCAGGAGTTGGTGATGGACAGGGAGGCCTGGCGTGCTGCAATTCATGGGGTCGCAAAGAGTCGGACATGACTGACCGACTGAAGTGAACTGAACTGAACTGAGTATTTGTAGTGGCTCTAATGGAGAAGGAAATAGCAACCCCCTCCAGTGTTCTTGCCTGGCAAATCCCATGGACAGAGGAGCCTGGCGGGCTCAGTCCATGGGGTCGCAAAGAGTCAGACACAACTGAGCACACTGCACTCATGTAGGTGGTCTAAAGCATTTTTGTCACTTATGTAAGAAATGATTGTGTAAGTATCTCACAGTACATCCTTGGGATCAAGTATTCTGATGCTGATTTTGTGGATTAAAATTTATTTTCAAATGCCAAGCAATAAAAAAAGTCCATAAACATAAATGTCTGTTGCTACATTAAGCAATATATAATTCTACCATTTAATCTAGTACTAGGACACTTCAGATCATCCTAAATATAACTGAGCCAAAGAACGATGCTCCAAATCTGCACATTGATGGGAGCTAAGAAAAAGCAATCAACTAAAGAGCAAATCATTTTTCCACATTGAATTTTATAATTTTACATCTTTAATTTGCACAATAACTAGATAGAATATAATCATCTTCAACTTATTCTTTAGTTTAACATAAAGTGACATCATTCCTTTTAAGATATACATTTTTTAAAATTTTATTTATTTTTAATTGGAGGATGATTGCTTTACAATATTGTGTTAGCTTCTGCCATCTATCAACATGAATCAGCTATAGGCATATGTATGTCTCCCCCTTCCTGAAGCTCCCTTCCACTTTCCACTCCATCCAACCCTGAGCCACTGGGTCATCACAGAGCACCAGATTTGAGCTCCCTGTGAGACTTGCAAAATTTGCAAAGAGAGCACAGTCCATAGGGTCACACAGAGTTGGACCAACTGAAGTGACTTAGCATGCACGCACACACAGGCATGAAGTAAAACTGGACAAGATTCTGTTAATTTGGCTTATCCAACCTTGAATCATTTGAGATAATGCTGACAACTTCAGAGTCTACTTCTGTTTGAGAGTTGGGTCTTCCAAGGCATATAGTTGAACAAGTTTCTCCTTGTATTCTTAGTGCTTATCCCAGTTCAAAATATGATTCAGTCTATCTGTGCACGCAGAACAAGTTTTAGTTTCTTGTTAAGTAATGATCACACAGAGCATTTCTCATTATGAACTGACTAAGCATTTGCTGATGCAAAATAATGAAAGTCATTAGAAGATACTACCAAGTGGATATTTGAGGTTCATTGCTTCACATGGCGTTCATGTTGAGAGAGTGTCACAAATAACCCTAAGGATACAATCCCAGGGTCTGTTGATGATAATAATATCTTATACTATTAAATCATCTTTCATCAGGAATCTTAAATGGATTCTATAAATACTAATTTCACCTTTTCCTGAGATGTGTACTGATAGCAATTGTACAGGACAGAGAAAAGGGTTAGGAAACAGCTCCAATGTGTTCAACCCTTGGGAAACCCAGGGAAAGAGAGGCCCAAAATGAGCTTGCACCACGACAGGCAGAACTGAAATCGATCCCAATCACTGTCCTGGGAGAGTTAGAGCTCTCTTTTGTTTGGAATTTTGTTGGGAACTCAAGCAGATTTAGGTGAAAATGTATCCCTTGGACAAATTAAAACACTTAACTCCTTGAGTGGATGTTGATATAAGAAGATATTTTCTCATAATGTGCATGGAGATGGTCCCATGAAAGTTAGAAACGAAAGATGGAATTACTACAATCAACTAACTTACAGTGCCCCTGACTAGGACTTCTTGGTGGCTTAGAAGTGACTTTGTTATGGTGACCCCAAGTTCCAGAAACCCCAGACAGTCCTAGTCTCTACCCATTATTGTAACATAATAACATTAATATCCATCAACTTCAAAAGTGTTCTGGATTAGGTAAGAACATATAAGATCACTAAAATCACTTCAACCCCAGTGCATAGTTCTACATGTAAAGATCTTTCTTTAAAAGAAAGGAAATAGACAGCCTCAACGAGTAAAAAGAGAATGTTCAGCTCTGCTTATCCTTTCTAATTCTTAAGTTTCTCATAAGGAATATGAATAATGTCATCTACTTTACATTGTTGTTATGAGGCTTAAATGCACTAATACAAGTAAAGTGCCTCCTTCCCCCCACTTCTACACACCCTCCTCGAAGGGCTTGGCATATCTCAAAAAGGTCACGTCTCAGTCTATTCATTCTCAGTTTACTCATTTCCCTTTTCCCTTTATCACATCAAAAGAAACTTCTAAGAACCATTCTATTCTAAAGAAATGTTGAAGAATTGAAGCATCTTCTTCACCTTATCAAGTCCTTAGTGGCACAGTGATTTTCTGACAATTCCAAGAATTCTCAAGGTCCCAACACTCCTTTTTTGGAGGAACACTGGACTGCAAGGAGATCCAACCAGTCCATCCTAAAGGAAATCAGTCCTGAATATTCATTGGAAGGACTGATGCTGAAGCTGAAATTTCAATACTTTGGCCACCTGATGCGAAGAACTGACTCATTGGAAAAGACCCTGATGCTGGGAAAGATTGAGGGCAGGAGGAGAAGGGGACAACAGAGGATGAGATGGTTGGATGGCATCACCAACTCAATGGACATGACTTTGTGTAAACTCCAGGGGTTGGTGATGGACTGGGAGGCCTGGCATGCTGCAGTCCATGGGGTCACAAAGAGTCAGACACAACTGAGCGACTGAACTGAACTGGAGAAGACAGGAGCTTAGTAACTCCTAGCAAGACTTCTTTAACTTATATGCAGAGTACATCATGAGAAACGCTGGACTGGAGGAAACACAAGCTGGAATTAAGATTGCCGGGAGAAATATCAATAACCTCAGATATGCAGATCACACTACCCTTATGGCAGAAAGTGAAGAGGAACTCAAAAGCCTCTTGATGAAGGTGAAAGAGGAGAGTGAAAAAGTTGGCTTTAAGTTCAACATTCAGAAAATGAAGATCATGGCATCTGGTCCCATCACTTCATGGGAAATAGATGGGGAAACAGTGGAAACAGTGTCAGACTTTATTTTTCTGGGCTCCAAAATCACTGTAGATGGTGACTGCAGCCATGAAATTAAAAGACGCTTACTCCTTGGAAGGAATAGATAGCATATTCAAAAGCAGAGACGTTACTTTGCCAACAAAGGTTCGTCTAGTCAATGCTATGGTTTTTCCTGTGGTCATGTATGGATGTGAGAGTTGGACTGTGAAGAAGGCTGAGTGCCGAAGAATTGATGCTTTTGAACTGTGGTGTTGGAGAAGACTCTTGAGAGTCCCTTGGACTGCAAGGAGATCCAACCAGTCCATTCTGAAGGAGATCAGCCCTGGGATTTCTTTGGAAGGAATGATGCTGAAGCTGAAACTCCAGTCCTTTGGCCACCTCATGTGAAGAGCTAACTCATTGGAGAAGACTCTGATGCTGGGAGGGATTGGGGGCAGGAGGAGAAGGGGATGACAGAAGATGAGATGGCTGGATGGCATCACTGACTCGATGGACGTGAGTCTGAGTGAACTCCGGGAGTTGGTGATGGGCAGGGAGGCCTGGCGTGCTGCGATTCATGGGGTTGCAAAGAGTTGGACACGACTGAGCGACTGATCTGATCTGATCTGAACAAGACTTCAGATATATCTGCCTGCAGAGGACAGGGGCCCTACTACCAGATGGGGCCAAAACTTCAGTTCAGATTAATCTCAATTAAACATAAGAAAGAACCTTCTAATTATAGTAAGCCTTCTACATATGAACCTTCAAGTTGTGAACTTTCAATGTAAGAGGTGCAGGTTCAATTCCTGGTCAGGGAACTAAGATCCCATATGCTGCAGATACGGCCAAATATTTTTAAAAAATAATAATACAAAATATGGCATTAAATTTAGTCTATAGGAAATTTAAGTGTGTAAGTACTTGCACTTGTGCAAAATACAAAATATATATTTAGTAGTAACTATTGAAATCTACTCTCATATGTATTGTTCCTCTCTTGACTTTTGTTGTTGCTCTTTTGAGCTTCTTATTTTTCCAGAGAATAGCCAGCAGTGAAAACTTATGTGAAAACAGCCAGCAATATATTTATCTCTGCCATCCTCTGTACTCAACAAGTACATTCTATGAGTAAAGTCAAATAATGTGAATTTTCCCTAAATCCTAAAGATATTCTGAATTTTTGTTTTAAAACTCTTTTGGCTGCAAATTACACAATGGAGTCCAAACTGGTTTTGAAGCCAAAAATAAAAACATATTGATTCACCAAAACAAAGAAGCAGGGTGAACAGGATGGGTAGGAGACTCATGGGATGACGGGACAAGGACTCCAGCCCTGCCAGGCCTCCTACCCTATTTCCAGTCCCTCCCATTGCCTTCACATTCTTCTACAGAAGATGGTCTCGTGCCTTCACCAGCACAGGTGAGAAGGCTTTCTTCTCTTAACTTCCATTTTAATCAAACCCAAGGAGACCCTGTGCAGATATTCTTAAGCCATATGTCAACTCCTGTGGCTTAGTGAGAATATTATGATTAATACCATCCTCTGAATGCATGGCTTAAAAGGATAGGAAGATGAATTTTCAGAAGAACAGAAGTGTTGCTCCCAGGAAAGTGGAAAAGTGTTAAGGGGAGAAGGCTATCAGATCAGATCAGATCAGTCGCTCAGTCGTGTCCGACCCTTTGCGATGCCATGAACTGCAGCACGCCAGGCCTCCCTATCCATCACCAGCTCTCGGAGGTCACTCAGACTCACATTCATCGAGTCAGTGATGCCATCCAGCCATCTCATCCTCTGTCGTCCCCTTCTCCTCCTGCCCTCAATCCCTCCCAGCATCAGAGTCTTCTCCAATGAGTCAACTCTTCACATGAGGTGGCCAAAATACTGGAGTTTCAGCTTTCGCATCATTCCTTCCAAAGAAATCCCAGGGCTGATCTCCTTCAGAATGGACTGGTTGGATCTCCTCGCAGTCCAAGGGACTCTCAAGAGTCTTCTCCAACACCACTGTTCAAAAGCATCAATTCTTCGGCACTCAGCCTTCTTCACAGTCCAGCTCTCACATCCATACATGACCACAGGAAAGACCATAGCCTTGACTAGGCAAACCTTTGTTGGCAAAGTCATGTCTCTGCTTTTGAATATGCTATCTAGGTTGGTCATAACTTTCCTTCCAAGGGGTAAGCGTCTTTTAATTTCATGGCTGCAGTCACCATCTACAGTGATTTTGGAGCCCAGAAAAATAAAGTCTGACACTGTTTCCACTGTTTCCCCATCTATTTCCCATGAAGTGATGGGACCAGATGCCATGATCTTCGTTTTCTGAATGTTGAGCTTTAAGCCAACCTTTTCACTCTCCACTTTCACTTTCATCAAGAGGCTTTTGAGTTCCTCTTCACTTTCTGCCATAAGGGCAGTTGTCCCCTATAACTAATGACTGTCTTTGGAAGCCTATTTGAATCATCAAAATGTGACACCATTAGAAACATCTTTCTTGGTCTTTTAATTATGTAGCACATTGAAGTGATGAGCAGGGGCACAGTTAGGAAGTAAATGGAAAAGACCTTAGACAACTGGGGTTTATAAAATCCTATGTGAAATATATTCCCTACACTATCTGTCCCCACCCCCTGGGGCATGGATCGGTACGAGTTGACCCCTGGACTTTTAGGAACCAGGTTGCATGAGCAGCTGCCAGCAAGTGAAGTTTCATCTGTATTTACAGCTGCTCCCCATCACTCACATTACCACCTAAGCTCCCTCTCCTGTCAGATTAAGGGTGGCATGAGATTCTCATAGGAACACAAACCCTGCTGTCACCATCTCCCATTATGCCTGGATGGGACCATCTAGTTGCAGGAAAACAAGCTCAGGGCTCCCACTTATTCTGCAATATGGTGAATTGCATATTTCATTATATCACAATGTAATACTAATAGAAATAAAGTGTACAAGTAACTGTGATGCACTTGAATCATCCAGAAACCATCTCCCACCACCCCCCCAAACCAGTCCGCGGAAAAATTGTCTTCCACAAAACCAGTCCTTGGTGCCAAAAAGGTTAGGGACCACTGCTCTACACATCAAGCTTGGTCTGTGATTTTGCCTAATGTCATTAAGTCAATTATTTAGCCTAAGATGCTGTGGTTTCTTTTTTTTTTTTTTTTATGTTATTCTTAGACATCAATCCACCATAGACATCCTTATACTACTATTTTTTAAAATGCACCATTCATTAATTCCTATTGGGTTATTTATTCAGAATTTAATCCAAGCACTGAGTTCTCAGTTTAAAATATTCCAAGATTCATTTTGGTGATAGAGTCAGTTGTAAATGCCTGGGTGAAAATTAAGTGGACATGCCTGTTCATTAAGCTCAGAGGTTTTCTTACCAAAGCAAGAAATGACACAGTGACAACAAGGATCCTGGAAAGAATCAGCTTGAAACTGGAAATTGTTGGAGTTTCACCAGACTAAAATTTTACAGTTGCATTTCTTAAGTAGCCAGATACTTTAGCTGTCTTATCCAAACCTCTGCTGAACCACCTTGGAAAGCAAAGTGTTGGCTGTTCAACATCCTCTATTTCTCAAACAGTGGATCCGTATTCATCACTTTAGCAACATCCAGAGAGTTTTTTCATCATATACTAGGGCCTGGGTCCAGCCTTACCAACCTGAGTCAGTTGGTCTGTGTTGGATCCTTTAGCTGTTTATTTTCTTGCTTTGTTTTTCTGATTTCTCAGGTGATTCAGAAGCACTGCCATCTTGGGGGAAACCATAAATGTAAACTCAAATGACTAATCTTTCTGCAGATTTCATTAGTAATAATTTGCAGTGTATTCATTTTATATAACTCACAAAAGAATGCTGTTCTTAAAAATCAGAGTATTAGCAAAAATCTAACCCTATGTGGCAGTAGATATGACCTCTATTTTGCTCATCTATAAAATGAGAGGTATAGATGACATGATTCTTAAACCTTTAAGTCATAAATTTTCTTAACCTATGTAATCCTACAGAATTAGACATTAAAGAGAAATGCAAGTAGAAACATATTTACAATTTTTTTCAAAAGTGTATGGCTCAAATAAAATTATAGAGAAAAATGCAGAGCAAATCAAAAAAGCCATACGTAAATGAGATTAGTTGTTGAATTTAAAAAAAAATCCATATTCAGAGCTGAATCTATCATAAGAGCCAGCAGTAAAGTCATATAATGATTTAAGCTGACTTGGTCAGCATTTTCATATAATTTCCTTGCCAATCCAGAACAACTTGGTGACATGTCTAGAAAGTGGTTGTCAGTCTGCTGAGCTTAGGCAAAGAACAGTTTCCAGGATGGGTGGAGTAAACTTTTCTTTTTCAGTGAGATCTCATGCCTGTTTGATTAGGACGCCGTGAATCACTGTATTTGGCATACTCTCAACTGAAACATACATCTGCTTTTCTTCCTTTGGTCTCTCTCTCACCTATCATCCTGGGAAAAGATACAACTCACAAACTACAGATGAAGATACTACCACTCAAGAGAAACATCCTGTTTTAGAAGTACAGAATCTTACCTTGCTTAGATTGCCTTCAACCTAAAAATATTACCTGTGATAAAATGGTCTGAATGTTCGCATTGCTCTCTCATGCCCTTTAATTGAACTGTGAGCATATTTACTTTTCATTCCATTCCATTGGTTAATGGTTCTGGATTAAATATTAAATAGTGACTGCTAGACTTTCAGGTGGCAATATTACAAACCATTTCTTAAACTTTGGAGATTATTTCCGCCTTTACTCTCTTGCATCCTGAATAACCCACTCCCATTCCTTTGCTAATAAATGCTATTATATAGATATCAGTCCCACAATGGAGAATAAAAAAGACAAATAGTCATGAGTTTTATTTAGAGTGTTGTGTGTGCTCAGTCGCTCAGGTATGCCCCACTCTTTGCGACCCCATAGACTGTAGCCCATCAGGCTTCTCTGTCCATGGGATTTTCCAAGTAAGAATACTGGAGCAGGTTATTACTTCCTCCTCCAGGGGATCTTCCTGACCCAGGGATCGCACCTGCATCCCTTGTGTCTCCTGCATTGACAGGTGGATTCTTCACCTTAATAGCTTCATCAAAGTAAAGTCTACAAGATCTTGGTTCCTCTGCCTCCACTTTTTCATTTACTTTGAATGAAAGTCAGAGTCACTTCCCTTAGAGTCATTCAACAAGAGTCACTTTCCCTATTCCAAACCTACCTTTGGACCCTGGCAATACACTGCCCTCAGTGAGACAATTCCAATGAGCTGCAGAAGGACACGTGTGAAGCAGGAACTGGGTAGGAGAACAGGGCAGAGGCAGGGTCCAGGAGAGGTGGCCTGGGTCTAAGACAACACCCAAGAAAGTCAAAAGGTTATGACTGAGATTGTGGACTCATCATTTAAGGTCTGAATGGAACATATCATAAGAAAAAAAAAATTTATAACTATGTACGGTGACAGATGTTAACTAGATTTATTGGGGTGATTGCTTGTGCAATACTTACAAACATCAAATCATTATGTTGTACAGCTGAAACTGATATAATATTGCATGTCAAAGAAAACAAAGACAATTCCATTCCGAGTGTTCTCCCTGGCCCACTGACCCTGAAGTACAGATCTAAGATTTCCTCTCTTGACATTAAAGCAGCTCTGATGCCACCACCTCATCCTTTTCTCTCTTTTGGGTCTTTTATTCTTCAGATCCAAATGTCTCCCTGCTCTGAAGAGCTCAGAAATGAGACGCTGGACTTTTAGATTGATACAAGCAGGTAAAACTTGATTTTCTTCCAAGACTCCAACTGGCTTCTCTTGTTCATCAGTGACTGACTTCATTTCACAGCTCACAAAGTGGGGACAAATTCAGGGCTGGTGGGTCAAAGAAACAGGCCACCTCTCGCACCAAGCAAAAATGATCCTGTTGGCACATTTAAACCCATCTAGAGGCATGAAATTAGTACTTTGGTCAAAATTAAAGTACACATTTACTAAATGTACCTCACCTTGTAAAAATCCTTCCCAAAGCAAAATTTTTGGTCTATATAAAATCTAAAACGTCTGACACATGTATGGAATGTATGTGTCAGAATTTAATAATAGTGTAAGACTGAGGTGTGTGATTAACATTTACATGGAGGAATGCAGGTTATATTGCCGGCTCAGTGCCTGTGCCCATTTTCTGCAGAATGAAGCAGCCATCAGCCTCCAGGTCTCTCCCAGGTGTCCTGCTAGTGATAATTTCTTTCCTGTCCTTTTTTTCTTCTTCTTTTTCAGTCTTTAGGCCACACCACATGGAATGGGAGATCTTAGTTCCCTGACCAGGGATTGAACCCGTGCCCCCTGCATTGACAGTGCAGAGTCTTAACTACTGGACTTACAAGTAAATTCCCCTGCTAGTGATGATTTCTATGCAAACCCATCTATATAAAATTCTTAAGCACCCAAGCCCATACCTCCTCCATGTTGAGACTTGCCCCACTAGTCTTCCAAGGTTGCACTAAATGCAGGCGAAAGTCCTGATTGCTAGCTGAGATAATCTGGAATAACTTCATTGCATTTTGCAACTTCTCAGCTGGGCGGTGGTGGTAGTTCAATCATTATAATTGAGGGATTCCATAATGCCTTCCTAGAGATTTCTATCCGTATCAAAAGGCTTCACCTAGATACCACGGAGTTTGTCTTGGAACTTTAAACTCTGCAAACTTTAGGAAGCCTCTTATATAAAAGTTGATAGTTTGTTTACATTAGCCTTGACCTATAGCTTGGCAGAGAAAAATGCCTTTATTGCTTCCCCACGTGAGAATGTTTGATATCATAAAAACACAGAATACACAGCAAGAGAAACCAGTGTTGACACACTAGATGTAATATTCCAGACACACTGTCTTAAAAATATACTTTTCTGAAGCAAAATCATCTACAGTGGCAAATTATGAGTATTTTAGGAAAATGTATATTCTATAACCAGGAAAGGCACTTCACCCTAAGTTTACCTACCTGTTTCCTTTTTAAATCAATTTCTTAACATGTCTTGAAATTATTTGTAAATGTTATCATGTATAGACCACAGTGTTAATTGAATTTGTGCTTAGAAAATGCTCGTATTCTCCCTTTTTTGAAGTAAAATTTTTCCTTTCACTTTCCACAATATATTGTTTCTAAAACAGAAGATCCCAAATCAAATCCTTAAATTGTAGAATGTAACTGTCAGAACTTTTAAACAGGAGCCATCTATTGTCATGTTTAAGAGTGTTCATTTTTGTACATTGGTGCAAACACTCAGATCTTGCAGAAATAATTAGTATCATGCAAAAACAAGAAATACAGAGATAATTATACTCATGCTTGTAGTATTATGGCCGAATACAATTTGCTGGAAAGCTCTGCTCATAAATGCCATTTTTTTCCCCCTGAGAAGTTGCCTTTGCGAACTGTAAAATTATACTTCTGAGCATACTTTTGCCCTTTCAACAAATATTTATGGAGAGCCTGCACAGCTGTTTGCTGGGCCTGGAGTTAGGATGAGGGGACACAGTGCTGAACTGGGAAGCTGTGAGCCTTGCCTCGGAGGAGGGGTCTTAGCGGGGGTGGTCCGATAAGTAAACAACACTGAGGGGGAAGGGGTGGGGCATGTAGGAGGGATGGCTTGGGGGGAGGGGAAAGGGAGAGGGGGAGGAGGAGAAGAGGAAGGAAGGGCCAAGGCAGCAAAGCAGTGAGCTGGCATTGGTAGCAACTCCAGTGCAGACTTCATGAAAAGGAGACCCGTGTTCCATTCCTCCAGGCAACTGTCTCCTTTTCAAAACAATTATCGATGCAGCAAGAAAGGCTGCCACACCTTCAGCCCACCCTACTTCCTCCCACAGTTGCCCGTCTTTGGTGCCTCTATTATAGACATCTCCTGAAGCACCCCCACACATCCCCATTCTTTGCAAGTGAAGCAGGAAAATTGTTCTGGATGTTCAGATCCTCCAGGGACAGAGAATCTTTAAAAAGCTCGTGGAGCCCAAATGGCCATCCCCAACTCAGCCTCAACAACTTCCTTTCCTGGCAGTGGAACATGTGATACTTTTGACATCGTGCTAAGAAGTCAAGGTGAGTAAATGCTGAGCAGCTGTCCTGATTCCTAGTTCCTGGTGTCTGTACATTGTATAGTGGCACCCCACCCCAGTACTTTTGCCTGGCCCATGGACGGAGGATCTGGGCTCCAGTCCATGGGGTCGCTGGTCGCCGCTGGCGACTTCCTTTCATTTTTCCTTCCTGCTTGGGGAGGAATGGCCCCACTCCACTGTTCTTGCCTGGGAATCCCAGGACGGGGGAGCCTGGTGGGCTTCCTTCTGGGGTCGCCAGAGTCGGACACGACTGAGCGACTTAGCAGCAGCAGTAGCAGTAGCAGTACATTGTATATGCAAAGGGCACTGGGCTCAGAAGTCAAAAGATTCGAACTTTAGTGCTAGCCTTGCTACCAGGCAGCTCTGTGATTCCAGCAAATAGTGTAACCAGTGTAGCCACATGCCCTTCCTCTGTGAAACTGGAATCACACCCCTGTCTCAATGACTTTGAACAGACATCTGAGATAACTGATAAGAAAAAGCCTCTAAGGTAAAACTTAGTAGCAAGAGCTGTCATTTTTTTTAGGCACTGTGTCTGGCTATGCTACATTATTTAATCCTCATAACACCTCTTCATAGGTATCACTTTTCACTTTCTACAGGTGAGGAAAAGAACCTCTAAAGGGGTTAAGCAACTTGCCTCTAGAGCCACATGGCTAAGTGGAGAAGTTGGGATTTGAACTGGGTTCTAGGCTTATATTGGGCTTCCCTGGTGGGTCAGATGATAAAGAATCTGTCTGCAATACAGGAGACATGGGTTCGATCCCTGGGTTGGAAAGATCCCCTGGAGAAGGGAATGGCTACACACTCCAGTATTCTTGCCTGGAGAATTGCAGGGACAGAGGAGCCTGGCAGGCTACAGTTCATGGGGTCGCAAAGAACTGGACATGACTGAGCAACTGACACGTTCACTTTTTCACTTCCAATTTATACCAAAGCCTCGCTCTTCACCCCAGAGAGGTTCTCTCTCCTCTTCTTTCCTATTTCTTACACTTCAACCACATAGAGCTATAAATACTGAATACAAATATTTTAATCATAAAATCCCCAGATACTACTTAGGTATGTGCCTCATTTCATGAGCAACACATTTTTGAAATATAATTAATTCAAGTAATAATTCTGTCCCACCCCGATATCAGGTCTATCCCTTTCCCAATACCATCCTCCGTGTCCCAGAGACGTGCAATCCTGTGTTTGCTCAAGCGAAATAGACTCAGCTGCTCTGGGCCACTCACCCTGCCAGCGGCGTGAAGCTTTCTGGCTGCCTGGGTGAGTCATGAGTGATTAAAGACAACAGAGTAAGGAAGCAGGGCCCTGATAATAGAGCCGCCAGAGAAAAAAATACTCAAGCCAATTGGAGCCACTGCAGATGATTTATTGGGAGTGCCCCACCCCACCAAGCCCAGCAATTTCCCATTTGTCCCTTCCCAATCCTGCCCCTCCCATGTCTCCACCTCCCCACCCCAGCCCCACCCCGGGCTGCCCTTCCCAGGCACCTCCCGATTTGAAGGTGATTGCACCTCTGCAGCTCCGGGCTCACACACCACACCCTGTCTACTGCACTAGCTCTGACTCCAGCAGATCCTCTTCGCCCCGACTCTCAACCCCCACACCCACCTCCCACCCACCCCCACCCCCACCCCCGCTTCTACCTTAATGAAGCCTCCCATTAAGTGGTTCTCCTTAACTGCTCCCCAGATAGTTCTCACCTAGAGTCTTCAGCCTGTCTCCCTGAATTTCCCTTCTCATCTTGGATTCTTTCCAAATTACTTTAACTCACCAGCAAACCGGATCAACCAAGGAAACCTCCTGGACGACCCTTCCCAAGGACAGATCAACCTGGCAAGCATGGACGGCTAGACTCAACTGGTCAATCCAGCTTCCCCGGTCATGAGGCAATGCTTCCTATAAACGCTGTATCACGTCCATTCCAGTGCAGATAGACAACCACATACCACTGACTAACAATTAGGATGGCTCTTATTTCCTTACAGTAACCATCTAATAACAATAATAATAATAACTTCCATGTATTGGTCCAGAACTCATTGTGTGGCAGATGCCTTTCATGTAGTTACTCACTCAGTTCTCATAAGCACCCTGTTTAGGTAGGTATTTTTATTCCATTATAGAGATGTGCTTTTCTCATAGCTCAGTCGGTAAAGAATTTGCTTGCAATGCAGGAGACTCAGGTTCGATTCCTGGGTTGGGAAGATCCTCTGGAGAAGGAAATGGCAACCCACTCCAGTATTCTCGCATGAGAATCCCATGGACAGAGAAGCCTGGCAGGCTATAGTCCATGGGATTGCAAGAGTCGGACACGACTTAGTGGCTAAATCACCATAGAGATGTAAAGGAAGAGAAGGGGGCGACAGAGGATGAGATGGTTGGATGGCACTGTTGTTGTTCAGTCACCCAGTCTTGTCAACGCTTTGCGACCCCATGGACGCCAGGCCTCCCTGTCCCTCACCACCCCCCGAAGTTTGCCCAAGTTCATGTCCATTGCACCGGTGCTGTCATCCAGCCATCTCATCCTGTGATGCCCTCTTCTCTTCCTGCCCTCAATCTTTCCCAGCATCAGGGAGTTTTCCAATGAGCTGGCTGTTCACATCAGATGACCAAAATACTGGAGCTTCAACATCAGTTCTTCCAATGAATGTTCAGGACTGATTTCCCTTAAGACTGACTGGTTTGATCTTTTTGCTGTCCAAGGGACTCTCAGGAGTCTTCTCCAGCACCACAGTTTGAAGGCATCAGTTCTTTGGTGCTCTGCCTTCTTTATGGTCCAGCTCTCACAACCATATGTGGCCACTGGGAAGACCATAGCCTTGACTATATGGACCTTTGTCAGCAGAGTGATGTCTCTGCTTTTCAACACACTGTCTAGGTTTGTCATAGATTTCCTGCCAAGAAGCAATTGTCTTCTTATTTCATGGCTGCAGTCACCATTCGCAGATTACTGACTCAATGGACATGAATTTAAGTGAACTCCAGGAGATAGTGAAGAGCAGGGAAGCCTGGCATGCTGCAGTCCACTGTATCGAAAAGAGTTGGACACAACTTAGCAACTCAACGACAATAATAGAGATGTTCAAAATAAGACAGAAAGAAATGAAGATAGATATTTGTTATATGGAATTAAGTACCAGAAACAGGGACAAGCTCAGTCTCTCTGAATGTATAGCCTTCCTAATGCCACCAACATCTGATCTTCCCTCCACCCATTACCAGCATCTCCACCCTCTTCATCACTTAACACCACAAACCACATAGTCATGGGTGGTTTCTCCTTATTCATCACCTTCCTTAAACAATCCTTGCTAGAATCCTATACCTTGTATCTATTTAACACTTTTTATAGTTGGTCTCTTTTTCCTTCTCACTGTAACCATCCTAGCTCAGACCTTCATTACCCTTTCTCCTAAACTTTCCCAAAGAGCTTCTCTGGTGGCTCAGTGGTAAAGGATCAACCCACCAGTGCAGAAGACATGGGTTCAATCCCTGTGTCAGGAAGATCCCCTGGAGGAGGAAATGGCAACCCATGTCAGTATTCTTGCCTAGGAAATCCCATGGGCAGAGGAGCCTGGTGGGCTACAGTCCAAGGGGTTGAGAAAAGTCAGACATGACTTAGAGACCAAGCAACAACAGCAAAGTACCCCAATGCTCTTCTGATTCTGATTGTTCAGTCTCTCTCTCCAAATCCAGTCTTCGTGCTACTGCATATCCTTCTTACTTAAAAATAAATAAACAAATAAAGTCAGTATCTTCCTACTTTAAGTAGGAAAAAAAAAATGAGTATCTTTTCTCTGCCACTTGAATAAAGGAAAAGTCTCACCCTGGCCTTGACCCAAAAAAACCTTCATAAAATGAGATCTGGCCCACATATTGCCATATTTACCTAAAGTAGTCATAAAATATCACAGGAAGGGCTTGGAAACAGAGACCAACCACACAGACAGATTGAGGATCATGACTAAAATGTATATAAAGGACCTGATTCCACAGGCAGAGATATTGGGCAGGAAACCAAGACTCAGCTTCAGGCAGAGAGATGAGAACTACTGAGGGCCATACATTTTGTAGTGGCAGGAAGAGCACTCACAAGGAATGGGTTCATTCAGAAGATACTGCAGAGAGAGGACTGGGGCAACTTAATGAGAAATTGGGGTGGTGGTGAAGGAAGTAGTAAAAAGAATGAGTCAGAGATAGTGTGGCTTTGAATCTAAGTGAATGAGAAGATGCCCGTGATGCAAAGAGGGAACAGCAAAGAGAACATTTGACCTAGAAAGATTGAAATTTTGCTTTAACCCAATTTATCCCTAATCTTGAGATGATAAACTTTTGGTGCTACTGACATAACCTGGTACACCTACCAAAATGAACTGAGCAAATACACATTTTTTGCTTTCACCATCCAAGACATGTCTCATTTCTAAAATTTGCATGTTGAGGAACTTCCCTGATGGTCAAGTGGTTAACTCTGCCTTTCCAACGCAGGATGCACAGGTTCGATCCCTGGTTGGGGAGCTAAGATCCCACATGCAAAGCGGTGAGGTCAAAAAAACACAACAGAGCAATGAAAAACTGGTTGTTGAGTCTAAAGATTAAATCCTAGATTCTACATTAAAAAGAGAACCATTTTATGCTTCAGTCAGTCAGAAACTCACCAGCATATTTAGAATCCATTTTCAGAGTTTATGATTTTCTTTGCCTTTAAATAGTTGCTACAAGGTTTTCCTGTCAATGCTTATTGGTAACAATAATATGTTATGAATTAGGAAAGAAAGAGTCCCATCTCAAGCTCCTGTCATTAACCTCCTCTACACTTTAAATGAAATATTTGCATGAACATCGGTGAACTTGGGCTAGTGACTAAAATATTTCAAGGCTATTGATCAATGAAAATGTGTTACAATATAGGAATACTGAATCCAAAATGAATACTTGTTGAAAAATAGCTCCCATGGTGTTTAAAACTTTCATTATTTTATTCATTCTTTTTGTATGTACATCATTCAAATAATTGAGGAAATATTTCAGGGGAGTTATTATAAATATGAGTAAAGCTGATTATAATAAAAAATTACCATTATTATTCCTTTGGAGAGCAAGGCAAGGTAAACTAAATAGTTAAACCATGTAATTATGCAAATTATTTAGCAAGGGATAGTCACCCGGAACATACCTCATAGTTCTTTAACACTCCCACAAGGATTCCTTAGTGAATGAACAATCTGATGCCTTGTAAAATGATGGGGAGAGAGTGACAATGGATATTTGTGAGGAAAAAGAAAAGGATTAATCCAAATGTTAAGTAATTAAGAAACAATTTTTTTTAATTAGCAAATATTATAACACACATTATAAAGAATCTGGCTAGGTCCTATTCATTCATATTTTAATTTAGTGTTCTCTGAAAGGTAGGGCCACTTGAGAAGGCACTCTCTTGGAATTTCAACTTGGAATCGTTTAGAAATTTAAGTGTAAGAATAGGGGACTCCCTCTTCAATCCAGAGATTAAGACTCAGACTTCCAATGCAGGGGATGTGGGTTCAGTCCCTGGTCCAGGAATTAAGATCTCACATGCTGTGGGATGAAGCCAAAAAAGAAAAGTAAGAACAAATTTGAAATGTATGTATTGTATACTTGCTAAACATTACCCACCCTAAAAACTACTCTGATAGCAAAGTCTGTACAGAAACAAAAACAATTCACCTCTTTATTTTTTTAATGTGTTTTTAAACTTACACACAGTAAATTTTGCTTTCTGCAATGATTAGTTCTAAGCCTTTTGACAAATACATTGAGTCATATCCACCATCAAAATCATCCCAGGGAACAGTTCCATCACTCTCTCTCCCCAAGTTTCCTTATCTTGCCTCTTCGCAGGGAGTTCTTCCTCCCACTTTCAATCCTTATCCACTGATAAGTTCTCCATCCTGTGCTATTTGTTATTGTGTTTACTTGCTAAGTCGTGTCCAACTCTTTTGCAACCCCATAGACTATAGCCCACCAGGCTCCTCTGTCCATGGGATTCTCCAGGCAAGAATCCTGGAGTGGGTTGGCATTTCCTTCTTCAAGGGATCTTCCAGACGCAGGGATCGAACCTGCATCTCCTGCATTGGCAGGCAGGTTCTCTAACACTGAGCCACCAAGGAAGTCCTCTCCATTCTATAGTTTTGCCTTTATCAGAACGTCATATAAATGGAATTCTACTGTATATAATTTTGGGGGTTTGACTTCTTTCACTTAGCAAATGCTTTCAAGGTTCAACTATGCTGCTTGTGTGTACCAAGTCTGTTCCTATTTAAGGCTGAGTAGTATTTTCTTAGGCTTCCTCGTTGCTCAGATGGTAAAGAATCTGCCTGCAAGGCAGGAGACCTGGGTTTGATCCCTGGGTCAGGAAGATCCCCTAGAGAAGGAAATGGCAACTCCAGTATTCTTGCCTGGGGAATTCCATGGACAGAGGAGGCTGGTGAGCTATTACAGTCCATGGGATGGCAAAAGTCAGACATGACTGAGTGACTCATACACACACACAGTATTCCATCATATGAATGTACCATAGTTTGTTTTGCAGGCAGATAGATTTCTGTAGAATGGATTCTTAAAGTATCATCATAAAGGCTCTCTTCTTGGCATATAGTAGCACTGTCCTTCCTGGGTCTTTTTTGGTTAGGCATGATCACATGGCATCTTCAGCCAGTTGAATGTGAGCAAAGGTGATGGATGTCACTTCTGAGAACTAGGCCCTCTTAGCCTGGGTCTTTGTTTTTTTTTAAGTAATTTTATTTATTTATTTTTAAATTTTGGGCTGTGCTGGGTCTTCATTGCTGCGCAGGTGCAGGCTTTTCTCTAGTTATGTTGAGCGGAGGTCACTCTCTAATTGCAGTGCACAGGCTTCTCATTGTGATGGCTTCTCTTGTTGCAAAGCAAGCACTCTAGGGCATGCAGGCTTCAGTAGTTGCAGCTCTCGGGCTCTAGAGCACAATCGTTGTGGCACACAGGCTTAGCTGCTCCCCACCATGTGGGACCTTCCCAGATCAGGGGTCGAACTTGTGTCTCCTGCACTGGCAGATGGTTTCTTTACCACTGAGCCACCAAGGAAGCCCCTTAGCCTGGATCTTTAAGTGACTACAATCAGCAATCTTCCCAGCCCACCTATACTGCTATGGAGCCCTAATAAACCTCTATTGGCTTAAGCTTCTGGCATATCTATCTGAATATGCATTATGATTTAACCTGTCTCAACAGACACACTTTCAAGGAGTTAGAATCTTGTGTCAAAGAACAGTGTATTTAAGAAACTTTAATAGGTAGTGCCAATACCTACCAATAGGTACTTTCTAAAGAAATAGTAGCATTCCATAAATTCACCATTTTTTTTTTAGCTGCCAAAACTAGAAATTACTATTCTTTAAAATTTTTGCCCGATAAATGAAAAACGACATCTCATTGTTCCTTAATTTTTGTTTCCTTAACTACTATTGACTTTGAGACATTTCTTCATATATTTATGGGTAATTTGTATTTCTTCTTTGAGGAATTGTTCATTCATATTCTTTACTCACTGAGTTACTTTTTCCTTTTTAAACAATTGTGGAGTTCTTTTATTAATTCTGTTAATACTTCATACCTCAGACACATTGTAAACATTTTATTAGATCTGTTTGTCTTTTGATTTTGTTTCGTCATTGTAGAGGAAGAAAGCTTTTCCTTTCTTCCCTGTTAGGTTTTTTGGCTGGTTGACAAACTGACATAAGACAGATTCATAGGAGAAAAACAAATTTAATTTTGTATGCACAGATGCTCATTAAAAAATGTGAGACTCAAAGAAGTGACCAAAGCAGGCAGTTTTTATGCCTTTTAGACAAAGAAACAATAAATTTGTTAAGAACTGACAAGACAAGAAGTTTGTGTTGTGGTAATAAATTAGTGAAGAAGTAAAAAAGTTTTTTTATACAGCCTTCTTGACTCTGAATTCTCCATCCCTGGCGATAAGATAATTCTCTAACTCTGCCTCTCTATCTCCTGGTTCAGTTCAGTCGCTCAGTCATGTCTGACTCTTTGTGACCCCATGAATCGCAGCACGCCAGGCCTCCCTGTCCATCACCAACTCCTGGAGTTCACACAGACTCACGTCCATCAAGTCAGTGATGCCATCCAGCCATCTCATCCTCTGTCGTCCCCTTCTCCTCTTGCCCCCAATCCCTCCCAGCATCAGAATCTTTTCCAATAAGTCAACTCTTTGCATGAGGTGGCCACAGTACCGGAGTTTCAGCTTTAGCATCATTCCTTCCAAAGAAATCCCAGAGCTAATCTCCTTCAGAATGGACTGGTTGGATCTCCTTGCAGTCCAAGGGACTCTCAAGAGTCTTCTCCAACACCACAGTTCAAAAGCATCAATTCTTCAGTGCTCAGCTTTCTTCACAGTCCAACTCTCACATCCATACATGACCACTGGAAAAACCATAGCTTTGACTAGATGGACCTTTGTTGGCAAAGTAATATCTCTGCTTTTGAATATGCTATCTAGGTTGGCCATAACTTTTCTTCCAAGGAGTAAGCATCTTTTAATTTCATGGCTGCAGTAACCACTTGCAGTGACTTTGGAGCCCAAAAAATAAAGTCTGACACTGTTTCCACTGTTTCCCCATCTATTTCCCATGAAGTGATGGGACCAGATGCCATGATCTTCATTTTCTGAATGTTGAGCTTTAAGCCAACTTTTTCACTCTCCACTTTCACTTTCATCAAGAGGCTTTTTAGTTCCTCTTCACTTTCTGCCATAAGGGTGGTGTCATCTGGATATATGAGGTTATTGAGATTTCTCCCAGAAATCTTGATACCAGCTTGTGCTTCTTCCAGCCCAGCATTTCTCATGATGTACTCTGCACGTAAGTTAAATAAGCAGGGTGACAATATACAGCCTTGATGTACTCCTTTTCCTATTTGGAACCAGTCTGTTGTTCCATGTCCAGTTCTAACTGTTGTTTCCTGACCTGCATATAGGTTTCTCAAGAGGCAGGTCAGGTGGTCTGGTAGTCCCATCTCTTTCAGAATTTCCCACAGTTTATTGTGATCCACACAGTCAAAGGCTTTGGCATGGTCAAGAAAGCAGAAATAGATGTTTTTCTGGAACTCTCTTGCTTTTTCAATGATCCAGGGATGTTGGCAGTTTGATCTCTGGTTCCTCTGCCTTTTCTAAAACCAGCTTGAACATCTAGAAGTTCATGGTTCACATATTGCTGAAGCCTGGCTTGGAGAATTTTGAGCATTACTTTACTAGCGTGTAAGATGAGTGCAATTGTGTGGTAGTTTGAGCATTCTTTGGCATTGCCTTTCTTTGAGATTGGAATGAAAACTGACCTTTTCCAGTCCTGTGGCCACTGCTGAGTTTTCCAAATGTGCTGGCATATTGAGTGCAGCACTTTCACAGCATCATCTTTCAGGATTTGAAATAGCTCCACTGGAATTCCATCACCTCCACTAGCTTTGTTCATAGTGATGCTTTCCAAGGCCCACTTACTTGGAGGGTAACTTTCACCTGTGAGATTCATTTCCTTCTTTCAGCAGGAATCTACCTGCAGTGCAGGAGACCTGGGTTTGATCCCTGGGTCCAGAAGATCCCCTGAAGGTGGAAATAGCAACCCACTCCTGTATTCTTGCCTGGAGAAGTCCATGGGCAGAGGAGCCTAGTGGTCACAGTGAGTCGGACATAACTGAGCAAATAACAATTTCACTACACTTTCACTAGCTATCTCTGGCTCTAGCCACCCCACTAGATATAAGCTTCTTTCCATAATTAGAACATGTTCATCTCCTTTCCAAGGGAGAGAGTCTTAACATCTGATGCAGTTATTTCATCCAGCTCAAAGTTCAGGATCTCTGATTGAAGTACAATCCTCTTCATCAAGTAAACATATTCTCGATCTTTCATACCCCTCCCCCCTAAATAAACAGTAGAGGAGCAGGTACACTGTTGACTGCAATAGAATCTCCATTTTGGAAAAGGAACATTTGAGAGCACACTGGAAACAATGGTCTAGTGCAACTTTTACTCTGCTTAAAAGGAGCTGTTTATCCATCTCTGCTGACAGTGGAGGTCCTTTGTGGTCCATCTGGCTGTCCCTGGTTCTGCTCTCTGAGAGCAGGTCTTCTGTTCAATGTGCTTACTGTCCTTGCCTTCTGAGAGCTGTTTCACATCTCTAACATGTGCTGAAGCAGCGAAGGGTGGCTGCGCAGAGCTGGAGCAGTGAGTGGCCGAGAGGAGATACCCCAAGTCCAGGGTCAGGAGCGGCGTCTGCGCTTCCCTGGAGCAGCCGTGAAGAGATACCCCATGTCCAAGGTCAAAAAAATGTTGTATCCCATGTCTACCCAGTAAGACGGTAGGCATTGGAGTGGCTGTGAGGAGATACCCCACATCCAAGGGCAAAGGAGAAGCCCCAGCAAGACGGTAGGACGGACAGATTCCTGTTTAGAATCAAACCCCTTTCTGCCAGAGATGCTCAGAGGGCTCAAACAAACCTTGTGTGTCACAGGACCCAGGGGCCCCACAGAGACTGAGACAGAACTGTGTTTAAACGTCTCCTATGGAGGTACAGTTGGCAGTGGTCTGCCGCAGGAATAGGGGCTCTGGATGTGGGTATGGCATAATCCTCTTGGAGGAGGTCACTATTAACCCCACTATAGAGCTGCCAGAACTTACATAAGACTGGGATATAGACTCTCGGAGGGCACAACAGAGCCATGTGCACCAGGACCCAGGAGAAAGGAGCAGTGACCCCACAGGAAACTTGCCTGTGTGTGTCCAGGAGTCTCCGGCAAAGGCGTGGGTAAGTGGTGGCCTCCTCCAGGGTTGGGGGCATGGACTGTAGCAGTACATGCCTGGGATCTTTTGAGGGAGGTCACCATTATCCTCATTACTTCCACCATAGTTTGGCCCCAGGTAAATGAGATGGAACAACAGACTGGTTCCAAATAGGAAAAGGAGTACGTCAAGGCTGTATATTGTCACCATGCTTATTTAACTTATATGCAGAGTACATCATGAGAAATGCTGGACTGGAAGAAACCCAAGCTGGAATCAAGATTGCCGGGAGAAATATCAATAATCTCAGATATGCAGATGACACCACCCTTATGACAAAAAGTGAAGAGGAACTCAAAAGCCTCTTGATGAAAGTGAAAGTGGAGAGTGAAAAAGTTGACTTAAAGCTCAACATTCAGAAAATGAAGATCATGGCATCTGGTCCCATCACTTCATGGCAAATAGATGGGAAACAGTGGAAACAGTGTCAGACTTTATTTTTTGGGCTCCAAAATCACTACAGATGGTGACTGCAGCCATGAAATTAAAAGACGCTTACTCCTTGGAAGAAAAGTTATGGCCAACCTAGATAGCGTATTAAAAAGCAGAGACATTACTTTGCCAACAAAGGTCCATATAGTCAAGGCTATGGTTTTTCCAGTAGTCACGTATGGATGTGAGAGTTGGACTATAAAGAAAGCTGAGTACTGAAGAATTGATGCTTTTGAACCATGGTGTTGGAGAAGACTCTTGAGAGTCCCTTGGACTGCAAGGAGATCCCACCAGTCCACCCTAAAGGAAATCATTCCTGGATATTCATTGGAAGGACTGATGCTGAAGCTGAAACTCCAATACTTTGGCCACCTGCTGTGAAGAACTGACTCATTTGAAAAGACCCTAACGCTGGGAAAGATTGAAGGCAGTAGGAGAAGGGGATGACAGAGGATGAGATGGTTGGATGGCATCACTGACTCGATGGACATGAGTTTGAGTAAACTTGGAGAGCTGATGATGGACAGGGAGGCCTAGTGTGCTGCAGTCCATGGGGTCACAAAGAGTCGGACACGACTGAGCGACTGAACTGAACTGAAATGTGTGTGTGCACATGTGCTCAGTCGCTCAGTTGTCCAACTTTTTGTGACCACATAGACTGTAGCCTGCCAGATTCCTCTGTCCATGGGATTCTCCAGGCAAGAATACTGGAGTGGGTTGCCATTTCTTTCTCTAGGGGATCTTTCAGACCCAGGGATAGAACTCTTGCGTCTCCTGCACTGGCAGGCAAATTCTTTACCCCTGAGCTTCCTGGGAAGCCCCCATGTCACTAATACTCTAGGGTAACTCTTCAGTGAATGCTGGAGAGTATGCATTTCTTCAGGACTGCTTCAGACCTTGAAGTCTGGGCTTTGCAGGCTAGGGTAATGGCTAATTTAGGAACACAATCCCTTAAAAACACAGTAATCTGTGTTTTTTGCTTATAGCGTATTTGTTTTGCTTTTGCAAAGATTTGTTTGCTTACAGCGTATCACATGCTCCAATAACCTCACTCACAGTTTTTTGTTTTTGTACTTTTTTAGTCTTGAGCATTTCTGTTTTCTGTCTCCTGTGTTGTAACCATCATTCTCAGTTTATCATGCCAGAAGTTTCCAACTACTTCACCTAAAAGTGCTAGCTCAGTGGGAAATTTGTCCTGCAAACGATCGCATGTAATATCAATACTTTTACCAAATGTAACCATCTTCGCAGTCTACTATACGTATACCCTTGCTGTATATTCAGACCAATATTGCATCTGTTTTTGTAGTGGGTGCACCTCACTTTTGGTACTAATTTCTCTGTTATGGCAAAACTAAGCTGTAGTAATACAGAGACTCCCAAATACAGTGGCTTTATTAAAATAACCATTTATTTCTTTTATATGTAACATAACAGTCCCCAGGTAGACGATTCCGTTTTCCAAGGTAACTCTGCTCCATGTAGCTGTCAAGGTAGCCAGGTTCCTTCTATTCTGTTGTTTTATCACATCTCAGACTTTATTCCTAACTTTATGGCTAAAACTGGCATGTGAACATGTTTGTATTCAGCTTGCAGGAAGAGGAAAACCACTTTTTCTTTAATTTATAGCAGAGATTTTTCATGTCACTTCTATACAATCAACTGATGATAACGTAGTCACATGATCACAAGTAGGCTCTCTCTTTCTCTTATGCCCTATGGTTAGCTTTCTATTTTTAAGTCACGAATAAATTAATATTTCTCTATTATTAATTTGAATTTTTAAAATTCTTATACTTCCCCCCAAAATTTGTCTATCTCCTACACTGAAAAAGAAACTTTTAGAATGCTTTTATTTTCCACACTTTCTTCTCTTACTCAGGTGCTTTCCTAAACCAGTTCTAAAAAATTATTTCTAAGCTATTACTTAGTTTTCTATTTGTACAATGTTTCTCCTTGTTAAAAAATAAACCTAATGTAAAGGCAAGAATTGCGTTGATCTTAGTATATTTCCTGGCATCCATTATACATGTAATAAATTTTTACTGATTAAATAAATAAATACTTTTTCCCACTGAATCATCATGTCACATAAATTTTATGTATATACGTTTATATCTAACTATATTTGGGCCTTCCCCAGTGGCTCAGCGGTAAAGAACCTGCCTGCAATGCAGGAGACACAGGAGACAAGCGTTTGATCCCCGGGAAGGGAAAATTCCCTGGAGGAAGAAACGGCAACCCCTCCATTATTCTTGCCTGGAAAATCCCATGGATGTCCATAGGGTTGTAACTATATTTATTATATATATATCAATAGTACTCTTGTGCCTGGAAAATCCCATGGATGGAGGAGCCTGGTAGGCTGCAGTCCATGGGGTCACTAGGAGTCGACACGACTGAGCGACTTCACTTTCACTTTTCACTTTCATGCATTGGAGAAGGAAATGGCAACCCACTCCAGTGTTCTTGCCTGGAGAGTCCCAGGGACGGGGGAGCCTGGTGGGCTGCTGTCTCTGGGGTCGCACACAGTCAAACACGACTGAAGTGACTTAGCAGCAGCAGCAGCACACCAATATGTAGGTATTCATTGGGATTCCTTAATGGCTTAGTAAAGAATTTGCCTGCAATGTGGGAGACCTGGGTTCAATCCCTGGATTGGGAAGATCCCCTGGAGGAGGGCATGGCAACCCACTCCAGTATTTTTGCCTGGAGAATCCCCATGGACAGAGGAGTCTGATGGGCTGCAGTTCCAAGGGGTTGCCAAGAGTCGGACACAATTGAGTGACTACACACACACACACACACACATATATAACAGTCATATAATTCTAATACTATATGTAACTGGGAGTGAAACATAACACAGTGAAAATATACCGTGTTTTAGTAATATCATTTAAAAACTTTAAAAAATAATATATGCTATGCCAAGTAATCAGTATTTATTAGTATATGGCCAAGTGTTTTTTCCTGTCACTAATTTTGAGTAACACTTTGTATGCTGTTCAAAAAAAGTCCATAAACTGTTTTCTTTCACTGGTATTTTGATTATTGCTTTATTGTGGTTATGTTTTAGTTATGATTAGCAATCACAATAATACCACAAGGCAGATCATTTTTCACTTGAGAAATATAAGTAAAGATATTCTGTATATCAAATATTTAATCAAGTCAACAGTGAGTAGCCAATTTCCTTTTAATTCTGCTGCCTTTTATCAGCTTCTTTGCTTTGTTTACAATAGGCCCTTCCTATTGGTCTGCTTGGCAAGTCACCAAGTCTGAGGAATTTATGATCATTTTATACACATAAACAGTTCTCATTCTAACAATTTCTTGGAACAAGACAAACAAACACTGCAATATCTCTATCTGCTGCTGCTGCTGGGTCACTTCAGTCGTGTCCGACTCTGTGTGACCCCATAGATGGCAGCCCACCAGGCTTTCCCGTCCCTGGGATTCTCCAGGCAAGAACACTGAAGTGGGTTGCCATTTCCTTCTCCAATGCATGAAAGTGAAAAGTGAAAGGGAAGTTGCTCAGTCGTGTCCGACTCTAGCAACCCCATGGACTGCAGCCTACCAGGCTCCTCCATCCATGGGATCTGGCCAAAGAAAAAAATGAAACGGGAGATGTATAAGAAATAACAATAATCAAGAGGTATGGAAAAGATATTCTAACTCAAGTCTCCTAACTGAAATTTACAGTTTGACTGTGAGACAAAACTGTCTCAAGAGTTAATTCACTTGCCTGACATTACAAAATACTGTACTGTCTGTAAGTCTGTGAGAATTAAAATAGTCTTGTAGTTGTATCATAAATAATAATGCGTTGCTTAAAATATCACCTACTTTTTATCGATCATGGTGAAATTATTTTCCACTTTACTTCTATTATTTTCTCTACATTTTTGATTGTATAATGACCCCATGCTGTAACTCCTAGGTATGACTCAGAAGTATAAATGCACAGTAAAAGAACAGCAGAATAGTCATCCAGGTAGCTGTTTTAACTAAATAAGACTAACAATGCTCTGTTTAAACAAGTCTTCTTTTCAGTAATGAAAGATGGCCTTTCTGTTCAGTGAGTCATACCTAACCAAACAGGCCAGAATGATGCAGTGAATGTATGGGAATAATATATGCTTTGTCTGACTTCTCTGACAAAGGAAAAGGTGACCTATATTAGTTAGTCAAGTAAGTTTTGGATTACGTGAGACATTTAATTGACAAATGAGTATAAAAATGCTTAAAAATAAATTTAGTTGTTTATTTTCTAATAAGACCACCATACACATATGGTCTTACTCAATGGAATAAGTCCAATTCAATGGAATGTCAAATTCAGAGTGATTCATAGATTTATAGTTTTTATGGAATGTCAGATTATAAGTAAAGTTGTTTTGAAAATCAGGGGAATACCATACTCTTTTAAAGAAGTGAGCCTATTTCTTTCCAAAAAAATTGAAATTTAAAATCTTTGCCTGGATTTTTATTTAATAATTTTTCTATCAGAAACTTTATTTGACTAGAATTAGCAAGAAGATCAATAATGAAGTTGAGGACTGGATAGATGTCATAAAATCAATAGACTTAAAGCACAGGCACTTTATGCATTGAAGATTCACTTGAATACTCTGTCAGAAACTGTTTACTTTTACTTTGAACATATATCAGTTCAGTTCAGTTCAGTCACTCAGTCATGTCTAACTCTTTGCGACCCCATGAATCGTAGCACGCCAGGCCTCCCTGTCTCCCAGCATCACCATCTCCTGGAGTTCACTCAAACTCACGTCCATTGAGTCAGTGATGCCATCCAGTCATCTCATCCTCTGTCGTCCCCTTCTCCTCCTACCCCCAATCCCTCCCAGCCTCAGAGTCTTTTCCAATGAGTCAACTCTTCGCATGAGGTGGCCACAGTACTGGAGTTTCAGCTTTAGCATCATTCCTTCCAAGGAAATCCCAGGGCTGATCTCCTTCAGAATGGACTGGTTGGATCTCCTTGCAGTCCAAGGGACTCTCAAGAGTCTTCTCCAACACCACAGTTCAAAAGCAGCAATTCTTCGGCACTCAGCTTTCTTCACAGTCCAACTCTCACATCCATACATGACCACTGGAAAAACCATAGCCTTGACTAGATGGACCTTTGTTGGCAAAGTAATGTCTCTGCTTTTCAATATTCTATCTAGGTTGGTCATAACTTTTTTTCCAAGGAGTACGCATCTTTTAATTTCATGTATAGATAAGCTTTATTAATTTGATTTCAAATTCAGTAATGATTAGGATCACTTCAAGAAAATTAGAGATACCAAGAGAACATTTCATGCAAAGATGGGCACAATAAAGGACAGAAATGGTATGGACCTGATGGAAGCAGAAGATACTAAGAGGAGGTGGCAAGAATACAAAGAAGAACTATACAAAAAAGAATTTCGTGACCCAGATAATCACGATGGTGTGATCATCAACCTAGACCAGACATCCTAGAATGCAAAACCAATTGGGCCTTAGGAAGCATCACTATGAACAAAGCTAGTGGAGGTGATGGAATTCCAGTTGAGCTATTTCAAATCCTGAAAGATGATGCTGTGAAAGTGCTGCACTCAATATGCCAGCAAATTTGGAAAACTCAGCAGTGGCCCACAGGACTCGAAAAGGTCAGTGTTCATTCCAATCCCTAAGAAAGACAATGCCAAAGAATGCTCAATTGCACTCATCTCACACGCTAGTAAAGTAATGCTCAAAATTCTCCAAGCCAGGCTTCACTGTAAGTGAACTGTGAACTTCCGGATGTTCAAGCTGGATTTAGAAAAGACAGAGGAACCAGAGATATCAAATTGCCAACATCTGTTGGATCATCGAAAAAGCAAGTCATTTCCAGAAAAACATCTATTTCTGCTTTATTGACTATGCCAAAGCCTTTGACTGTGTGCATCACAATAAACTGTGGGAAATTCTGAAAGAGATAGAAATACCAGACCACCTGACCTGCATCTTGAGAAATCTGTATACAGGTCAGGAAGCAACAGTTAGAACTGGACAAGGAAAAATAGACTGGTTCCAAGTCAGAAAAGAAGTACATCAAGGCTGTAAATTGTCACCCTGCTTATTTAATTTATATGCAGAGTACATCATGAGAAACGCTGGGCTGGATGAAGCACAAGCTGCAATCAAGATTGCCAGGAGGAATATCAATAACCTCTTATATGCAGATGACACCACCCTTAAGGCAGAAGGGGATGAAGAACTAAAGAGCCTCTTGATGAAAGTGAAAGAGGAGAGTGAAAAAGTTGGCTGAAAGTTCAATATTCAGAAAACTAAGGTCATGACATCCAGTCCCATCACGTCATGGCAAATAGATGGGGAAACAGTGACAGATTTTTGGGGGGGGGGCTCTAAAATCACTGCAGATGGTGACTGCAGCCATGAAATTCAAAGACATTTGCTCCTTGGAAGAAAAGTTATGACCAACTTAGATGGCATATTAAAAAGCAGAGACATCACTTTGCCAACAAAGGTCCGTCTAGTCAAGGCTATGGTTTTTCCTGTGGTCATGTATGGATGTGAGAGCTGGACTGTGAAGAAAGCTGAGTGCCGAAGAATTGATGCTTTTGAACTGTGATGTTGGAGAAAACTCTTGAGAGTGCCTCGGACTGCAAGGAGATCCAACCAGTCCATCCTGAAGGAAATCAGTCCTGAATGTTCATTGGAAGGACTGATGCTGAAGCTGAAACTCCAATACTTTGGCCACCTAATGTGAAAAATTAATTCATTTGAAAAGTCCCTGATGCTGGGAAAGATTGAGGGCAGGAGGAGAAGGGGATGACAGATGAGATGATTAGATGGCATCACCAACTCAACAGACATGAGTTTGAGTAAACTCCGGGAGCTGGTGATGGATAGGGAGCCCTGGGAGCTGCAGTCCATGGGGTCTCAAAGAGTCGGACATGACTGAGCGACTGTACTGAACCGAACAGTCAAGTAGGAGAGTTAAGTACATATAAAAAGGACAATGATTGTTCATAATGTTGATTCTGAATTATTAACAAAAAGGAGAAATAGCGTTAAAAGAGAGGGAAAGTGCAACGCACCTTTTTCCAGATTTTCATGCATCTTAAATTTATTTATTTATTTAATTTTGGCAGTGTTGGGTGTTCGTTGTGGCTAACGGGCTCTAGAGTGCACGGGTCAGTAGTTGCAGCACGTGTGCTTAGTTGCAGCATGTGGGATCTAGTTCCCCGACTAGGAATTGAACCTGCGACCCCTACATTGGGGAGCACAGATTCTTAGCCACTGGATCACTAGGAAAGTGTTCATATAGCTTAAATTTGAATTTCTGATTCCTGTACAAAAATTGGACTTGAGTAAAACTTGCTCCTCTCATATACTGTATCTTTTCATGTTAATTCTCTCTTGCAAATAAATCATCAAAATTATACAAATAAAACATAAACAGCTTTCCCTGAATATTCATGGAAAAACTGAAACCTAGACTCTTAGCCTAAGGACCTAAGATTGTACAATTAGGCTATTACCATATACAAAAGAAATAAAGGTACAACTAGTACAGTGTTTCACAAAGCATAGTAGAACTATATTAATGAAATCGTTTATGATTATAGTCATTCTATTTCATTGTTGTTTTCACAAGGTGTTGTTAGCAAATTTTACCTTTATTTTTCCTAAGGAAACAGCACTGGAGATTAAAGCGAACAAAGGTCCTCTGCAGACCACCTGCTTCCCAACTTCCTAATCCCTTAGGCTGAATTATGAGAGCAAAGGAAGGAGACTATGAAAAGACCCACATAAACAGTTTAAGACAAAACTGGTAACAAGACAAAAGTTACAACAATATATAATGATGAAAGGATTAATTCATAGAAAAGCTATAACAAGTAAATACATCTGCAACCAACATATATACCAATGTAACATATATTAAGATATATATCCATATCCAAACTACATATATTAAACAATTATTAACAAATCTGATGGGAAAATAGGCAATAATATAATAATAGCAGGGGGGCTTTAATACCCCTCTTTTCAGTTCAGTTCAGTTTAGTCACTCAGTTGTGTCTGACTCTTTGCAACCCCATGAATCACAGCACGCCAGGCTTCCCTGTCCATCACCAGCTCCCGGAGTTCACTCAAACTCATGTCCATTGAGTCAGTGATGCCATCCAGCCATCTCATCCTCTGTCGTCCCCTTCTCCTCTTGCCCCCAATCCCTCCCAGCATCAGAGTCTTTCCAATGAGTCAACTCTTTGCATGAGGTGGCCAAAGTACTGGAATTTCAGCTTGAACATCATTCCTTCCAAAGAAATCCCAGGGCTGATCTCCTTCAGAATGGACTGGTTGGATCTCCTTGCAGTCCAAGGGACTTCTCCAACACCACAGTTCAAAAGCATCAATTCTTCGGTGCTCAGCCTTCTTCTCAGTCCAACTTTCACATCCATACATGACCACTGGAAAAACCATAGCCTTGACTAGATGGCAAAGTAATGTCTCTGCTTTTGAATATGCTATCTAGGTTGGTCATAACTTTCCTTCCAAGGAGTAAGCATTTTTTAATTTCATGGCTGCAGTCACCATCTGCAGTGATTTTGGAGCCCCAAAAAATAAAGTCTGACACTGTTTCCAGTGTTTCCCCATCTATTTCCCATGAAGTGATGGGACCAGATGCCATGATCTTAGTTTTCTGAATGTTGAGGTTTAAGCCAACTTTTTCACTCTCCTCTTTCACTTTTGTCAAGAGGCTCTTAAGTTCCTCTTCACTTTCTGCCATAAGGGTGGTGTCATCTGCATATATGAGGTTATTGATGTTTCTCCCGGCAATCTTGATTCCAGCTTGTGCTTCATCCAGCCTAGCACTTCTCATGATGTAGTCTTCCTGTAAGTTAAATAAGGAGGGTGACAATATACATCCTTGACGTACTCCTTTTCCTATTTGGAACCAGTCTGTTTTTCCTTGTCCAGTTCTAACTGTTGCTTCCTGACCTGCATACAGGTCTCTCAAGAGGCAGATCAAGTGGTCTGGTATTCCCATCTCTTTCAGAATTTTCGACAGTTTACCATGATCCACACAGTCAAAGACTTTGGCATCCCTCTTTCAGCAATGGCTAAATTATCCCAACAGAAATCAGTGAAGACATATTGAACTTAAACCAAATATTCAAACAAGTGGACTTAATAGACATGTATAGAACATATCACCTAACAGAAACAGACTACACACTTTTCTCAAGTACACACAGATCATTCTCCAGAATAGACTATCTGATAATACATGAAACAAATGTTAATAAATTTAAGAATAATGAAATCGTAACAAGTATCTTTTCTGACCACATGATATGAAATTAGAAATCAACAAGAAGAAAGTTAGAAAATCCACAAATATGTGGAAATTAAACAGCATACTCTTGGCTAACCCATGGGTCAAAGAAGTAATCAAAGGAAAAATCAAGAAATATTTTGAAGGAAATGGAAATAGGAGGACAATATAACAAAACCTATGGGATGCAGTAAAAGCAACTCTAATAGGAAAATTTATAATGATAAATGCATAATTAAGAAAGATTTCAAATAAACAACCTAACTTTATGCCTCAAGAAACTAGAACAAGAACTAAGCTCAGTTAGCTTTTGGATTTACTGTCTTCTTACTTCCATTAGTGCAAATAGTGATGTGTTGGCACAAATGGCAGAAGAAGACAATTATTGCCCGAGTTTTGAAGCAATGAAACTTGTGAATAATGTACATTAAAGAGACAGCAAAAATAAATAAAACATCACATTCCAAACTAGCAGCAACAATTGAAACAATATATTTGGCATCATGTAACAAAATTAGTCTATTAAAATACCTTTTAATAGTTGTTGAAGACTTGTAAATAATGCATTTAAATGGGATAGTCAGGTAGAGCCTCAGACCCTTTTAGTGTTTGCCTGGATTGAGAATGACACAGATTTGACTGGAGATTATAAAATCTTTAGCAGAGCACAAGTCCTCATGATTCCCTCTTCTCTTGGGGGTCTTCTCATGCCAGAAATGCATGTGCAGAGGGCCCCAGGCCAGAGACTTTCTGATATATTTTAGAAGAGGAGTAAATATGAAAGGGAGATTTTCGTGTTTCCTGTGGATTCAAAAACTCATATTTGTTTTATTAATGGAGAAGGCAATGGCGCCTATATTAAGGTCAACTGCAGTATCTCTGGATATTAATTCTTTGGGGGATAATTTCTTCCCTTTATTAGAATTTCTCAGTCTTCAGCCATCTAGAATGAAGTACATTTAAGCCTAACTCTGGGGCTTCCCCGATAGCTCACTTGGTAACAAACCTGCCTGCAATGTGGGAGACCTGGGTTTGATCCCTCGGTTGGGAAGATTCCCTGGAGAAGGGAAAGGCTACCCTTTCCGATATCCTGGCTTGGAGAATTCCACAAACTGTATAGTCCATGAGGTTGCAAAGAGTCGAACACGACTGAGCAACTTTCACTTTCAAGTCTAACTCTATGGACAAAACCTATCCTATTCCTTAGCGACACACACATACAGAACTACTGAAGGAACTTTACCTATAAGAATGAACCAAAATTTGTGGGTGCATGCGTGCTAAGTGGCTTCAGTTGTGTCCAACTCTTTGCGACACTATGGACAGTAACCCTCCAGCCTCTTCTGTCCATGAGAGTCTCCAGGCAAGAATAGTGAAGGGGATTGCCATACTCTCCTCCGGGGGATCTTCCAAGGGATTGAACCTTCCGTCCCTTATGTCTGACCTGCATGGCAGGCAAGTTCTTTACCACTGGTACCACTCGGAAAGCACTAAAGATCATTTAAAACTTCAAAATTCATTTCTGGGCAAAGAAGGCAATATTTACTGAGGGCTCAATACATGGAGCATAGTACACGGGCCATCCTCTTAAATCTTCTAATAAGAATCTCACAACTTTGGTAAAATAATCACCCTATGTTACAGATGAGGTACTTGAGGCTTGGAAATGTTTAGTAACTTCCTTGAAGTCATACAACCTGTAAGTGTTAGAGCCTTAGTTGAATCCAGGAAGGCTCTTCTTCCAGGACTTTTAACCATTGGTGTTTGTAACATTTGATGGAATGTCTTCAAGTACCACCCATTTTCTGCACACATTGACACTGTTGGAGGCTCTAATATAAGACACAGACTAATAATTGTAGGAAAGGAGTCCAATTTTTTAAATTTGGCATATATTTGTAGTTCTTATGTTATGATATGTTCTACAGAAACCGAAAAACTTACTGAGTAATGAATGGTACTTAAAACTGCTTCTTTTTTAAAAAACATTTTAATAAAGTATATTGCTTTACAATGTTGTGTTAGTTTCTGCTATACAGCAAACTGAATCATCCATCAGTTCAGTTCAGTCACTCAGTTGGTCCGACTCTTTGCGACCCCATGAATGACAGCATGCCAGGCCTCCCTTTCCATCACCAACACCCAGAGTTCACCCAAACTCATGTCCATCGAATTGGTGATGCCATCCAGCCATCTCATCCTCTGTCGTCCCCTTCTCCTCCTGCCCCCAATCCCTCCCAGCATCAGAATCTTTTCCAATGAGTCAACTCTTCACATGAGGTGGCCAAAGTACTGGAGTTTCAGCTTTAGCATCATTCCTTCCAAAGAACACCTAGGACTGATCTCCTTTAGAACGGACTGATGGGATCTCCTTGCAGTCCAAGGGACTCTTAAGAGTCTTCTCCAACACCACAGTTCAAAAGCATCAATTCTTCAGTGCTCAGCTTTCTTCACAGTCCAACTCTCACATCTATACATGACCACTCGAAAAACCATAGCTTTGACTAGTAATGTCAAGTAATGTCTTTGCTTTTGAATATGCTATCTAGGTTGGTCATAACTTTCCTTCCAAGGAGTAAGCATCTTTTCATTTCATGGCTGCAATCACCATTGGCAGTGATTTTGGAGCCCCCCAAAATAAAGTCTGACACTGTTTCCAGTGTTTCCCCATCTATTTCCCATGAAGTGATGGGACCATATATACACATATATTTCCTCTTTTGGATTGCCTTCCCATTTAGGTCACCACAGAGCACTGAATAGAGTTCCTTGTGCTATAAAGTAGGTTCTCATTGTGTGCTCCGTTGCTCAGTCAAATCTGACTCTTTGTAGCCCTATGGACTGTAGACTAACAGGCTCCTCTGTCCATGGAATTTTCCAAGCAAGTATACTGGAATGGGGTACCATTCCCTACTCCAAGCAGTCTTCCCAGCCCAAGGATTGAACTGGAGTTTCTTGCATCTCCTGCATTGGCAAGCAGATTCTTTACCACTAGTGCCACCCGGGAAGCCCCAGGCCCTCATTACTTATTTATTTTACACAGTAGTGTATATGTGTCAATCCCAGTCTCCCAATTTATGCTACACACCCCCTTCCCTTCTTGGTGTCCATACATTTGTTCCCTACAACTGCATCTCTATTTATGCCTTGCAAATAGGTTTGTCCATACCATTTCTCTAGATTCTACATATATGCATTAATATATAATATTTATTTTCCTCTTTTATAGATCTATCCATGTCTCTGCAAATGGCACAATTTCATTCCTTTTTAATGGCTGAGTAATGTTTTTTTTTTTTTTTTTTTTTTTCTTCGTCCGTCGCGTGATAAAACTGTCTGTCCCAGTTTTTTTAATGCCACTGAGTAATGTTTCATTGTACATATATGCCACATCTTTATCCATTCCTTACAACTGCTTCTTCATAAACACATGTGCATAAAAGAGATCTGGACTTTACATTGTGCCCCATTAGGCCTACTGAATGAGTGAGTGAATCTGCCTTTCTCGTTTCTAAAAGCCAAGTTACTAGAGTTGAAGTAGACTTACAGCTTGCCCTTGGTCCCATGCAAAGAAAATTTCAGTCCTCTGTTCCAAATCTGACATTTTTTTCCTACTCGGATTCTTCTTAATCATCATTTACTTCCTCATGTAAGCTCTAACTAAAGGATGAACAGATGAAATGAATTTTAGAGAAGAAAATATACACTTGTTTAAGTTAACTAATATAAACTAGAAATAATTTCCCAAACAAGGATGCATTTAGCATCACTTCCCTATTTAAAGATGTGCTGATCTGTTTCCCACTATTAAAATCAAATATGGCAAAATTGTAAAAGAATGTCTTTCTTCCCCTCAGTGTTTGCTTTCTTTCCCACAAGATGCCATCCTTAATTTCAATAGAATCACAAACATACCAAGCATCTATCATGCTCTTTTTACAGTTTAGCTGAGTTCAGTAGCTCCGTTGTGTCCAGTTCTTTGGAATCTCATGGACTGCAGCACACCAGGCCTCCCTGTCCATCACCAACTCTGAGTTTACTCAAATTCATGTCCATTGAGTTGGTGATGCTATTCAACCATCTCATCCTCTGTCATCCCCTTCTCCTCCTGCCTTCAATCTTTCCCAGCATTAGGGTCTTTTCAAATGAGTCAGTTCTTCACAACAGGTGGCTAAAGTGTAGTGCTCTCTTTATAAAGCATCACCAAGTACCCCAGATTTCTATTCTTACTTCCTCCTTTAAAACTGTTCACCTCTCTTCCCTTTCTTCAAACCTTCCCTTTCTCAGGGAGATTGATATGTTATATTCAGGAAATATATCTGAATAAAATAATTCATACTAAGATGTGAATCACTAAAAATGCTAACTAGTTTGTTTAAAGGGCACTGTCTTTAGAGTCAGAAAGATCTAAGCTTGAACAGTATTTTTACTAATGAAAGAGTTTCTCTCAACCTCAGTTTATCTCTGCAAAATTGACAGAATAGTATCTCACAGACTCATTGTGACAATTAAATGTGATAATATTTATGCAAAGTATAGCGCCTTAATGTACTGGATTATAAAAAATTGTTCTTTTCCTACTTGAGTCTATGACAATGTCTAAGCATGTTAAAAAATAAACCTATTTACATACCTAAAACTGAAATTGACAGTATTGTAACGTGAAGTCCTTTTTAGATAACTCAACTCATTTTATTTCTCACTCTACCATAGGCTTCATAGCCATATTCAGTAGAATGCATATTTGTAAAACATTATAAATAGAAACATACAGAGATATTCACACACTAAACCCAACTCAAGACAGCCTTAGATGTAGTTAGTAATTCATTCAACAAACCACTTGCTAGACCCCTCCTCATTCAGGCTCTATGCTGGATGCTTGACACTGGCAAAAAAGACATCATGAGCTATGAAGACCAAGAGGAAGCAGCCAATCCTGTTGGAGAGGCACTAAGCCAAGGTCTTTAAATCAGATCAGAGATTGCATTCACATCTTTGCTATGTTGCAATCTTCCAATTCATGAACATAAATGCAATCTCCATTTAGCTGGCTCTTCTTTGATTACTTTCAGCAGTATTTTGTAGGTTTCAGCAGACAAGCTTTATATGTGTTTTGGCTGATTTAAGATAAGTGTTTTGTTTTTTCTTTTGAGCAGCTATAAATGGAATTGTATTTTTAATTTTGATGTCCCTGTGTTCATTGCTATTGTATAGAAATAACATTGACTTCTGTATGTTAAATAAATTAATTAATCACGTCAAATTGTTAACTCTTGGTTGTATTTTTTAAATTATCAGATCAGATCAGATCAGTCGCTCAGTCGTGTCTGACTCTTTGCGACCCCATGAACTGCAGCACGCCAGGCCTCCCTATCCATCACCAGCTCTCGGAGGTCACTCAGACTCACATTCATCGAGTCAGTGATGCCATCCAGCCATCTCATCCTCTGTCGTCCCCTTCTCCTCTTGCCCCCAATCCCTCCCAGCATCAGAGTCTTCTCCAATGAGTCAACTCTTCTCATGAGGTGGCCAAAATACTGGAGTTTCAGCTTTAGCATCATTCCTTCCAAAGAAATCCCAGGGCTGATCTCCTTCAGAATGGACTGGTTGGATCTCCTTGCAGTCCAAGGGACTCTCAAGAGTCTTCTCCAACACCACAGTTCAAAAGCAGCAATTCTTCCGCGCTCAGCCTTCTTCACAGTCCAGCTCTCACATCCATACATGACCACAGGAAAGACCATAGCCTTGACTAGGCGAACCTTTGTTGGCAAAGTGATGTCTCTGCTTTTGAATATGCTATCTAGCTTGGTCATAACTTTCCTTCCAAGGAGTAAGCGTTGTTTAATTTCATGGCTGCAGTCACCATCTGCAGTGATTTTGGAGCCCAGAAAAATAAAGTCTGACACTGTTTCCACTGTTTCTCCATCTATTTCCCATGTAGTGATGGGACCAGATGCCATGATCTTCGTTTTCTGAATGTTGAGCTTTAAGCCAACCTTTTCACTCTCCACTGTAAGATCCGGGAAAGAGGTACTTGGGGACACAAAGTTTCTGCTGAAGTTTCCAGGAATCTATGTGAAAATGGTGGTTGTAAAAAGGATATACCTCCTAACTTTTTGTTGCCTTAAAATTTTTATTCTAGAAAGAATAATGATGAAGGAATCAAGAATGCATATTTTGGTTTTTACAATATAAGAAAGGTTGTTTGGGGTTAATATGTGCATAGGCCTGTATGTAGAGTAATATTTTATCATGATCTTCCCACAGTAATACATGGCATATTCCCAACTTTTCTCCATGTATTCACATCTTAAAAACACAAAGAAACTTTAAACATGCCCTTTTAGTGGAATGTTTGATCAACAATTAAGTCATGTTCTTTAGTTCATTTTTAAATATAGTTTTAAAGACTGGAAATTAAAAGAAGTCCCATTTATTTTGTCATAGCTACTTGTCTTTTCTCTCTTCTCTCTGTGTATAATTTTTACATAAAATAAAGTTCTCTGTTCAAATGTGGCAATGTCTCTTTAAAAGTCTCCACCAAACAGCCAGCAAACCAGTTTAGCAACTTTCCTGGGTGGATTCTTCTATGAATAATTAGCCTTGAGCAATGAAACTGTTCAGCAACACCTCCTCTTGAAATCTTTGATCTGTGTGAAACTGCAAGATTCACCGTAGAGGTGTTTGTTTCATGGTGTATCAGAATATTGACCAAGGAAAGGAAATTTTTCCTTTGCTTTAATGCTCCAGATTTAGGTCCCAGTCTACACAATTACTATGTGTGGTAGAAAGGGAACCCCCTACGCAGGCCCACCAGCCCTCATGTCACCCCCTGCCTATCTTGAAAGTCTTCTTTCTAGTTTCTCAAACCCTACTTTCAAAAGCTCAAATTACATGACTCATTTATTTTGATACCATCAAAGTTCTGCTGACAACATGGAAATTATGCCTGCCCTGTGTTAACAAGTATATTCTTCAGGTAATTAGACTGACAAATTCAGGCTCTGGTTAAGGGCCTAGAAAAGGAAACTTAAGCCATTGTTCACTCCAGTCTCCCCCTCACCTTTCATCAAGGTGGTCATTAGGGGATCAATGAATAGTGTGACAAAAGATTGTACAGTGTCAGAATCTACAAAAAGTCCAATCCAGTAATTCCAGACAAAAAGTCATAGACTAACCATATGTCTATAGGCCCCGAAACAGTATCTTATATGATAGACATGTAGGTAGGTACATTTTGTAAAAAGTATTTTTACACTGTACAATATAATTGACTTTTTACCAAAGTGTGTTGAACCAAGCTGCTGTGTCATTGATGGATTTGCCAAAGATTCAGTGGTTTTATTAACATTGGAAGAGCAATCATTTGAAGGAGTAGTTTCAGTAGATTGGCTTTATTGTTCTTATGAAATAATAAATTCCTTGCAGCAGTAACAATGCTATTTCATTTTCTTTATGAGGTGCCTGATAGACTGACAATCAATAGGCACTATTCGGGTGAATGTATCTGAGTAGGTGACCACTTGAAAGTAACCAACACACAGAAAAGAAGTGTTTTTTTATCCAGATTCATTCATTGCTAATTGTGAAAATTCTTAAATCACTTAAATGTACTGGGTCTCAATGTTTTAATACATAAAGAGTAGGGTGGATAAAAGTGTCCTTTGAAGTCATTTTTTATTCATTGAATGTTTATTTAATGCAAAGTAAAAGAATATTTCTACTCTCATGGAATGTATATGATAGGTACATGGGATGATTTCTAGCAGTAAGAACTGCTATGAAGACAGGACCGCAAGGGAAAGGAATAGAGTTAAATCCCCTAAGATGTCTTTGCTCTTTGGTTTTGTTTTAAATTTCTCCTTTTTCTTCAAACAGAGATCAACAGATTTTGATAGTTAAAGGTGACTTTAATTATCTGAATCAACTCTGGAGTGTTCTACAAATGCAGGTTTTAAATGTTTCCTGGAAGAGTGTGGCAAACACTAGGGCTATAGAACTGCAGCCCTAAAACCTCTAGTGTCTTCATGAAGTCTCTGAAGACATGCTGGTATCTGCTGGAGGCAGGGGACAATAATGTATGTATGTGTCATTTATATTTCAGTTATCTCTAAGTGTGAGGCTCTGTAAGCAATGCATTTTGAAAATCACTCAAGTTTTACTCACTATGACTTCCTCACTGTCCTTAGCTAGTACCACTATGGACTGAGTTGACTTCTAAAATACCTCATCACAACTGACTTGAATACATTTGATAAACCCAAAGCATTATAACTCATTAATACAGATAACTCACTTCCAGGAGAATCTAGCAAACTGGAAGCTAGACTTGGTATGTGAGCTCAGAGGGGTAGGAATGCTACACCCTGGTCATTGTGGTTAGCCAGGTAAGACTTCCTTATGTAAACTTGGCACACGAAGCATGGACATGAACAGAAGATGGAGTCACTTGTTATCTTTAGCACTGTATGCCTGCTCAAGAACTGCAGGATGGGGAAACCCCACCAAACAGAGCCAGGCTTCAATCAGCCAACCGTGGGGCAGATGGAATTGACATCACACTTCCTCTGAGCGGAGAACTACAGCAGCCTTCCTGGCTTGTTCCTTGAGCTCTCTCCCCACATCAGACGTAGGCCATGCATCGTGGGGGTTTTCAGGGTACGAAAAAAGCTCTCCAAGAATGCTTTTAAAAGGGATGGTGGGACTTCCCTGGTGGCCCAGTGGTTAAGAATCCACCTGCCAACACAGGGAACATGGCTTTGATCCCTGGTCTGGGGAGATCCCACCTGCCACTGGGCAACTAAGCCCACGTGAAGCCTGTGTGCGAGAACTCGTGCTCCAGGACAAGAGAAGCTATTGCGACGAGAAGCCTGTGCACTGCACCTAGAGAAAGGCCACATGTGGGTGTCAGTAAACAAAATTTTAAAAAATAAATACAAATAAGTTATGGACTAAAAAATAGGATAGTGACTATGTTTTCAACACATCTATGTTTTCATACTATCAGCATTCTAAATTTGCACTTATCGGAAAAGCCCTTTTCCTCTCTTTCCTACATTTTTCTTGGCCTTTGAAGAATGTGCTAAGTAAAGATACCCCAGATAATAAAGAAACAAACCAAACAAAAAAAGAAGAATGCCACTTGCACTGGAATGGAAGCTGAAGGTAAGAGTCTGAAATGGCCATTTGCCAGTCTTGAATCTGGCTAAGAATCTGTAATGTGTGGATATTATCCAACCCACAGAGGTTTTGTGAGGATTAAATAAGAAATACTTTCGATATGAAAATGCTCTGTAAGATTCAAATGCACACTTAGAAGACTTGAACAGTTACTGGCCTGTTCTTGCATACGGCATGTGGGACACTTATCAGAGTCTGAACATAAGACTGGGCTAATAATAGATTATTTGAAGTCAGCATCAGGTTTTTGAAATACAAGCTTTAGAAAAGGACTGGAAATGAAGGTAATCTAATGTTCCTGAGAAGGCCATTCTAGTAAGGAATGGCAGTGATACCCTGAGCCTCGTGGTCTTGGCTAGCTTTTGGCTAGTCTTATGGTGGCTCAATGGTTCAGAATCTGCCTGCCATGCAGGAGATGGAAGAGATGTGGGTTTGATCCCTGCATCAGGGCGATCCCCTGGAGGAGGAAATGGCAACCCGTTCCAGTTTTCTTGCCTAAAAAAATCCCACAGACAAGAGGAGCCTGGTGGGCTACAGTCCATGGGGTCGCAAAGAGTTGGATACAACTGAACACACACACACACGTTGTTGAAGAAATAAGGCAGGACTGAGGGCAGTAGGAAGTGGAAAAACACACAGATTCAGGAACCACGTTTCTGAAGACCAGAACCACATGCAAATTGCCAAGCAGCAGTGTAATCTGTAAAGGCCCAGGATGCAATAATATATGAAGTAAAATGATAATAGGAAAGTGAAAGATTTACAGTAATAGTCTATCTGACAGTAGAGTCTAACAAATGACAAACATGGAGTCTGTCTGTCAGGGTTCCTAACGTACATTTAATTTCTTACATAAGAGTTTCTCATCTCCTTTGCACTCATGATTTGACTTGTCTTTTGGGACGTGGCTTCTTAAACTGGAAAGGAAACTGCTGAATCTCAAATTGTACTTTGCCAAACAATGACAGACTTCATTGCCAACATCTAAAGCACTCCCTTCTTTAATCCATTCTACCTGATCAAGCACAGCATTTTATATATCCCTGAGTTGTTTTAAGAAGGGTGAAACTGCAAACCCAAAAAAGAGATGTTTAGAATGAAATGAACTATAGGTTAATTGGTAAGGGATTGAATGAAGGCCAAAATAGGAACTCATGTAAATCAAACTTTCAAAAAGACAACTATGTTAAGAGAGTAAAAAAAAAAAAAAAAACTGGCTTCAGTCTTTTATGCTTATTGGTAAAAGTTCCTAAAAAGTCGTTAGAAAGCACTTCAAAACTTAAACATTATTTTATTTTATACTGAATGTCTGAAGATCTATTAGAAATTGCTCTAGTTAGGAAAGAGAAAACAGGGACTTCCCTGGCAGTTCAGTGGTTATGACTTTAGCTCAGTTGGTAAAGAATCTACCTGCAATGCAGGAGACCCTGGTTCGATTCCTGGGAATGTCTGCATTTTTCAAGATATGTACTTTTTTTTTTCTTCATGTTGTTCTTGAATCACTGCTCACAGAAAGGATGTGTTCGCAGAAAGAGCCAGCACTGATCTCCTTGATTACTTATTCTCGGAGAGTTGATGTAATGGTGTTACCACAGTGCGTTTCTGACACTGTGGGACTGTGTTGGGGATTCCAGGCTGACGTTTTACAGACATCATCCTGGGGATTGACTGTACTGTTTTTTATTTCTTTTTCTTCTTTTAGAGTTGGCTTCAGGGTCGGGTCTACTTGATATGGAATTTATCTAAAGAAGAGAAAATTGTTCCAACTGCTTATCATCCTCTGAAAATCACAGATTTCTAAGATCTTATGTCTAGTCTAGGGTTAGGTATGACAGATATTTACGGTTGAGTCAGTATAAAAAAACACAAAATATACTTAAACTTTATTCAGTCTGCATGTTTGCATTATAAATGTGGAGTCCAGGCTTTTTACCAAGGTAGGGTCAAGAATCAGAGCTGACAACTACCATTTAAGTATTTAAAACAACCTCCCTGCCTCTGTGAAGTGTTAATGGACTCAGTCCAGCACCTGACATGTATCTGTCTATATCACACATAAAATAAATTTAAATTGGCAGTGCCAGCAGAGAAAATGAGATTTCATGGGTGTGGAGACAAGCCAAACATTCAGGTGAGAAGTGACCTCAGTACTAGAGAAAGATAGTCTCCTCTTGATGCATTCTGAGAAGCCAAACATTTTAAACACCTTCCTCACTGTTTTCTAACCCATAAAGAGCAGGTACAAGAGACAATGCCCTCAGACCTCCTATGATGAGAGAAACATCAAATTCCACAAGCATGTGTAGCTATTGTGTAAGAGTAGTGATTACACACTTACAGGTTTATTTCTACTTCTGTTTTACTCATTTAAAACTCATTTACTCTCATAACAGCAGGAGGTAAGTGGGAGTGCGTAGGTGTCAACTATTATGCTTTTTCCACTTTTCAAACAGATATTTGATACTCATCCTTGCAAAAGAAAATACGGAAAATCAACATGGTAATCTGGTGAACACTTTGATATATTCTAAACATTCTCTTGAAATACGACCTAGGTGTTAGAAATGAGCAACTCTTCCTTAAAAATGTTGACTGATATCTCCAACAGCACGTAAGTTCCTACAAATGGTCCTAACGGCTTTATATCTCTTTCAAAACATGTCGTCTAAGATAGAAGCACTGTAGTTAATACTGATAGGAATAATAAGAATAAATACCAGTCCGTCTTTTGTACGTGATCTCATTTCCACTTTCTCTCAGATGTTATCACGGTGGTATAGGGCTTCCCAGGTGGCTCAGTGGTAAAGAATCTGCCTGCCAATGCAGGAGACCAGGAGACTCAGGTTGGAGCCCCTGGTTGGGAAGATCCCCTGGAGGAAGTAATGGCAATCCACTCCAGTATTCTTGCCTGGGAAACCCCATGGACAGAGGAGGCTGGAGGGTTACAGTCCATGGGATCACAAAGAGTCAGACACAACTGAGCAACCACACACTATTTAATGAATGTCTGCATCAAAATAATTGCTTCAGAAAGCTGGAATAATGGCATAGAGCATTATAGAACTTTTTTTTTTTTTTTTTTGGCAATGTAGCACAGTATGGGAGCCTAGTTCTTCAACGGGGGATGGAACCCACGTACTCCCTGCCCCCCACCCCCACACAGAGGCAGCGCGGAGCCCTAACCACTGGACTAGCAGGGAAGTCCTGGCATGGAGCATTTTTTAAAGTACTTCTTTTAAAACTATTTGTAGACTCAATTTATGTCACAAAAGAGACTATAATTTTTATTCTAAAATACTTCCTTACATCTAAAAATGCATCACTCAACTTAAAGAACTAATTCAGAAACTTGTTTTCTGAATGATTTTTGGTCATTGTTAAAAATCAATCCACCTCAAAGCACAGAAGTTTGACACCAGAAATTTTGGCACAAGCTTTAAAATTAATTACACAGGACTCCTAAAACACTGAAAGATATGGCCAACAATGTATAATAATTGGGTCATTTAGCAATATGAATACATTGAAAGAATATCACTAATTTTCTAGGTATGTCTGTGTATAAACCAAATTAGCCATATCAAGGAGAGGAAGAATATTGAGTAGTGAATATTTTTTTCTTTTGAACATTTCATTTAATAATGTTATATTATTAGCATTGTTTTTAAATGTTCTTAAATATTTTAAGAGATATAAATAAATTTTTTTAAAGTATATTCCACTTATTCATTGGAAATGCTAAAATCCTTTGACAATCTGTATGCTAGACCAGTAGAAATGTGGTAATTTCTTCATACTCTTTAACCCGGCAATAATATTACAATGATGGAGAGTTAGAAAATGATTATGATAGCAAAATAAGCATTTTACTTAAAAAATAGATTTAAAAAAATGTGGACCATTTTTAAAGCTTTATTGAATGTGTTACAACATTGTTTCTGTTTTATGTTTTGATTTTTTGACTCCAAGGCATGTGGGATCTTAGCTCCCCGGACAAGGGATCGAACCTGGGGCACTGGAAGGCCAAGTCTCAACCACTGGACCACCAAGGAAGTCCCAGATAAGCATGTGCTTTGAGCACTGCCATCTATCACTGTCATGTTCCTAACCATATAAAGTATACTCTTTAAAATGGAAAGTAAAAATACACAAACGTGCTAAAAAATAAAATAGATAAATGTAGTTGTGAACAGAAATACGGACATTGTCTAATGGATAGACTATTTGACATAGTCTGATAAAGCTAAGCTGCAGTAGAGTTCTTGCCTTATTTTGGAAAAGAAACGAAATTACAAAATAACTCGAGACTTTCTTAGAAAAAAGATGTGGTGTGTGTGTGTGTGTGCACGCTAAAATTTGAAGATAAATACTAAAACTATAGATATACAAGTTTTGCTGCCAGAAGTACTCAGTGTGAGGTAGAATACTGGAGTCCAGTTAATTGCCTAAGTTTGGATGTTGTAGTGGAAATACCCACCACTTTTTAAATGAGCCTTCAAACTACTGCCTAGAGTGAACGCTTATACAAAGTCACTAGGGAAAGTGGGAGAATGGACACACTTTTGCAGTCAGTAACTGGGCTGACACATCTCCTAGCTCAGTAACTAGTGCAGCATGTTGCCAAGAATAGTAGAAGATTCATAAAACATGAATATAAGCCCTGATTGGATGTGATGCCCTCCAAGTCATCTCAAAACTGCAAAAGACACAAAAGCGTCAATAAGGAGAAAGGGGGAGAGTAAATAAGTGTTTTAGTGAGTTCACAAATCAAAATTTCAAGACAAACTCATGCTTAAGCAAACGTGGCAGTAAGAAAGACAATAAACAAAATTAACAATCAGAAAAGTAATTATTCTAGATAAGATGAACATGCAGGAGCAGTCTGTAAATAATTTTAAGATAAATATGATTAGGAATTAAGAAAGATAAAAGAAGAAATTTCTGGTAGAGTAGAAAATCAAGAAGCCAAACAAGGCAGAAATGAGACAAGGATAGAAGTATATGCAAGTGCAGATTTGTGAGGCCAATTATAAATAGGTATACCAATAAAATAAACAGACTTTGCCTTGAAATATTCTTATCAATTCGACTGTAGTCCCATTGAATCACAGAAAGTAAGTTTATTTTCCTTGTCTTCTTTTATCAAAACTTAACTCATCCCTAAGAATCAACTGTGTCAATTGACTATATGATGTTTCCAATTTTACATATTTATATCATATAAGGAGGAGTAATACCAAGACTTTGTAGAATTGTAGTACTGAAGGTTTTTTTTCAAATATTTAAATTTTTTATTCACCACAATCCAATTCGTGTTGTACATGAAATTATATGCATTGTATTGCGGATACAATGGCATCCCACTCCAGTACTCTTGCCTGGAAAATCCCATGGACGGAGGAGACTGGTAGGCTGCAGTCCATGGGGTTGCAAAGAGTCGGACACAACTGCGCAACTTCACTTTTACTTTCATAAATAAACTGTTTAATTATTGTTGAAAAATTAAGTAGTATTATTTGTAAATGAACTATAATACTTGCTAAATAATCTAGTATTGATTCTTGAGAGTCTCAGATATTATTTTATAAAAGCTATATTATTATACCATGGTCCTATCATGGTATAATAGCTGCATAAATTATATTCATTTTTTCTGACCTTGAAGGAGTTGATTTCTTTTCATATCAACATTATAGATTAATTGCTAAGAGCACAGGCTTGGAAGACTATTTGAATTTTAGGTTTAAATTTTATATTTGAAATGTGAATCCAATAGGATAAATCCAGGAAACAGAAACCACTTTAAGTCTCTTGAATAAAGAAAATTAAGTAGAAAGTTACTCAAATGATAAAAGAGCTGAGAAATCCATCTACAAGGCTATTTAGCGATTAACAACAATAGGAACAAGTTTCCTGGAGGGACTGGAGGGGGGATGGGGTTCTCAAGGGTTTAGAAGCCTAGTGGGAGCTAGAACCATGGAAGAGATGCCAGGTAGAGCTGAGACCTTGAAGAGAAGCCCATTTGGTAGGAGCTAGAACTAATGAGAAAAAGCAGCTGTTCTGAAGATGTCCCAGGAAACAGAAAGAGATATACTTTTCTCCCTTTCTCCCACTCTCCCATGTTCCACCAAAACCTCCCACTGGCCATGTCTCCCAGAAGTCAGAGAGCAGGAAACCTGGGAAATGTAGTTCTCTGTGATATAGGCCAAAAAAAAAAAAAAAATAGGGCAAGAAATATAGATTTGAAGAAAAACAGGATACATCACATTTTTAATAGTTCTATTTCATTTTCTCTTGTGAAGTGAGCATTGTAACCCACTGTTGTTGCTAACATTATTATTGTTCCATTGGTAAGTTGCTAACATTAAATTATACACTTAAAACACTGAGTGGCGTGACCGTCATATTACACACTCTCATCAAATGTTAAGTATTTTTATGATAATTTTAAGTCCCTGTGTTGTTTAAAATCTTAATCTAATCTTTACTCTGTTTTGGTTTCTGTTTAATGCACTTCTAAATTATAGCCTCATACTCCAGAAGTAGTCCTTTGTCTTTCCTCTTCATAGCAAATACGGCTTCCTTCTCTTCAATTCCAAAATCCTTATCAAAGTAATGTATTGATGGTTTCATGGACAAATGATATCTAGAATATCTATTTGGCTTTGAGAAATAATTTAAAAATTATTTGAGAATAATTTTCTTGAGTATCTATGATATGTCACATTTGAGGCCTTAAATACTATATTTTATTTAATCCTTGTCATAATCTATTTCATATATGATGTAGGTACTATTATCACTATTTAAGAGAATAGAAGGCAAAAGATCAGAAGATGACCTGCTTGGAGTCAGTCAGACCTATTGCTGAAATCCAGGTTTGTTCAACTTCAAGGCCCATACTTTGACCACTGTGGTACCGACTGCCTCCTCACTACTTTGGTCTATTTTTTCAATATTCATATATTAAATTACCATGGGGATTTCTCTGCCATTTAAATGTTTCATAATCCAATTATTTGCATTCATTCCTTCAACAAATATTTTATAGTTTTTAAATTATGTATTACTTATTTTATTTTAATTTTTGCCTTCGCTGGGTCTTTTGTGCTGCACGAGGGTTTTTCTCTAGTTGCAGCAAGTGGGGGCTACTCTCTAGTTGTGGGGCATGGGCTTCTCATTGTATAGCTTCCCTTGCTGTGGAGCAGGGGCTATAGAGCTCAGACGCTTCAGTAGTTGCTGCATGTCTGTTCAATAGTTGTGGCTTGAGGGCTCCAGACCAAGGGCTCAGTAGACACAAAAGTTTAGTTGCCTAGCAACATGTGGAATCTTCCTAGACCAGGGACTAATCCTACGTCCCCTGCAGGGCAGGCAGATTCTTAACTTCTGCACCACCAGGGAAGTCCATCTGCAACAAATATTTTTAAACACTATGTGACAGGTACTTTTCTGAATGCTGAAGTTTATATCCCACTGGAGAGAGACAACAAACTGATGTCTTCACATTCTCTTGCTGTGGAACAAATTACCACTCACTTTGCAGCTCAAACAACACACATTTAATATCTCAATTTCTGTGGTTCAAAAGTCCAAGCACAGCTTAACTGGGTTCTCTGATTAGAGTCTCACACAGCTGTGATCAAGGTACTGACCAGGCCCAGCTCAGGGTTTTTCCAAGCTCATGTGGTTGTTGGCAGCATTTATTTCTTGCAGGTATAGAACTGCGGGGTTTCTTAGCTTCTAGCAGCTTATGCAGTTACTTGCCACATGGCTTTCTCAAAACATGACAGCTTCTTCTTCAAAGCCAGCAAAGATAAAGTTTCTAAAGCAAGTCTTCTAAGGAAATGGAATCCTTTATAATGTACCCTAATCCCAGGATGACACTCCATCACCTTTGCAATAAAAGGTGACATCCCATCACTTTTGCCACATTCCGTTGGCTAGAAGCAAGTCAAAGGTCCTGCCCATAATCACGGGGAGGAGATTATTTATGTTGTTTAGTCCCTAAGTCGTGTCTGACACTTTCTGACCCCATGGACTGTAGCTCACCAGGCTTCTCTGTTCATGAGATTTCCCAGGCAAAAATACTGACTGGGTTGCTATCCTCCTCCAGGGGATCTTCCCAACCCCAGGGATTGAACCTGGGTTTCCTGCATTGGCAGGTGAATTCTTTACCCCTGAGACACCAGGGAAGCCCTGGAGGAGACTATACAAAAGTATAAATACCAGGTGAAGATGATGGGGGTACCCTGAAGTCTGTCTGCCACACCTGTAGATAAATACACGAGGATAATAGCAAATGGAAATAAGTACTCTGCAGAGTACCAAATATGGTGCTATGATTGTGACTGGTGTCTCTTGATTGAATGACCAGAGAAGGCCTCCTTGCGGAAATAGTGTCTGAACTGAGACCTTAATGACTAGAGAAGGCTAGCTAGTCTGGCTATGTTGATAGTGAGATGAGCTGGAGAGCAGTGGATGACAGGGAAAGAGGCATGAAATGAAGTCAGACTGGTAAGCAGAGGCTGGGCCACGTAAGGATTTACAGATGGACATGTTTCTTCTCTATGCTATTATTAGAAGGTTTGAAATAGTGTGAAGGTGTGATCTGGTTATACACACACACACACATATATATATATATATATATATTTTTTTTTTTTTTGAGAGGTCACTTCAATTGCTATAATGAAAATAGAGCCTAGGGATTTACTAGTGGAAGAAAGAAAAGTCACTCAGTCATGTTCAACTCATTGGGACCCCACAGACTAGAGCCTGCAAGGCTCCTCTGTCCATGGAATTCCCCAGGCAAGAATACTGGAGTGGGTAGCCAGATTTCCTAAAGGAAATCAACCCTGAATATTCATAGGAAGGACTGATGCTGAAGTTGATGGGAAGAGCCAATTCATTAGAAAACACCCTGATGCTGGGAAAGATTGAAGACAGGAGGAGAAGGGGACAACAGAGGACAAGATGGTTGGATGGCATCACCAGCTCATGGTTGGTGATGGACATGAGTTTGAGCAAACTCTGGGAGATGGTGAAGGACAGGGAAGCCAGGCGTGCTTCAGTCCATCGGGTCTCAAAGGGTCAGACATGCCTGAGCAACTAAACAATAATCAGTAATCCAGAGTGATAAATATTTTGATGTAAATGAGGAGAGCTTCATCTAAATTAGATTACTTTAGAATATTTAAATTATCTTTGCTTTTCTCTCTTCATGTGTATATATACACATATATACATATATGTGTGCATATATATATGTAAAACCCTTTAGTACATCCAGGTTGGGAATCTTTCTGATTTCTGAGCTCTTTCTCACTCATCCAGTTTATCTGAATCCGAGAGTCAGACCACATAGCTAAGGTTCCCAGAGACAACAGGTAGGATCTTGCGTTCAGCCCAACAGGCAACTACATTCCTTGTTTTGCCAGCATTGCAGATTCAAACTGGAGCCCCTGGATCAAAGGCGGAACATACCCCCGGCTCTTAAAAACATCAAAACACTCACTGGAGTGCTCTTTCAGTCCATGTTTTCTTAAATCTCAATGAATTTGGATTCTTTTTTCCTCTTTTCAAGATTCCTGAAAAAAAGTTACATAAATATCTTTATCAAGAAGGCCGATGAAAATATGTTTAGCTAATAGAAATATAAAACTAACTTATTATGAGACGTTTATAGACAGAGAAGTAAGAATGCCAACACTGGCCCATCCCCCCACACCACCCCTGGTCCCTCGTTCACTATTTCACAAGTATTTGTATCCCCACAGCTTGTCTGTACTTGTTGTTTATACTGTCAGGGGATGGTCCACTTCTTAAAGTAATCACCCCTTTTCTTATTACTTTAAGAAAAATCGGTAGGATTCTGGTTACATTATTCATAGATAATGTACAAAATTATTTTTTTTTTTGCCAACTTTGTATAAACCATGAATATCTACAAATACAGAGAAAAGAGGGAAGAAGCAGAGTACCTCTCACAGACAGAACGCCAAAGGGACTGCAAACTGACATTGACCCTGGGGTGTACTTATCCCCTTTTAACCTTGTTAGTAGTCATGCTCATTTGAATTTACTCACTGTCTTGGGGGTGAGGGAACATAGCACACACACATATCATAAGAGCTTGCCTCTCAGATCCCCCACAGAGGACAGAATGTATTCCATCAGTCATCCTGAATTCTACTGCACAGAGGACTTCTCTTTAATCATGCAAACACTCCAAAGGTTACAAGATAATACTTCTATTACACACTGTAAGAGAATGGCTAACTCTTGATTTCATTCATTCATTCATTCCCCACAGATTCCTGGAATGCCTAGAACTACAAACACTTGGTGAAGAGTTGAAGATACAGTGGTGAACAAGGCATTCTGTGCTTCTAGGAGCTCACCATCCACTGGGTTTCCTCATTCCACAGCCTTTCTTGAGCATCTATGATATGCCAGACCATGTTCTAAGTGTTGGGACACAGCAGAGAAGCAGACAGAAAAAAAAATTTTTTTAAATAGTGTAAATTTAGGAATTGATATGTCCTATGAAATGGCAACCCACTCCAGTGTTCTTGCCTGGAGAATCCCAGGGACGAGGGAGCCTGGTGGGCTTCCATCTATGGGGTCGCACAGAGTCGGACACGACTGAAGCGACTTAGCAGCAGCAGCATGAAGAGAGTGAAGCAGAGTAGGTGATTTCAGGTGCTATTTTCAGTAGATTGATCACAGAAGCAATGTTTGAGCAAGGACCCCCATGATTAAAACAGTGAGTCAATCAATTTTCCTGTGGAAAAGTATGCTGGGCAGTTGCTAAGTCATTTTCAACTCTTTGTGACCCCACAAACCACAGCACACCAGGCTTCCCTGTCCTTCGCTATCTCCTGGAGTTTGCTCAAACTCATGTCCATTGAGTTGGTGATGCCATCCAACCATCTCATCTTCTGTTGCCCCCTTCCCCTCCTGTCCTCAATTTTTCCCAGAATCAGGGTCTTTTCCAATGAGTTGGCTTCTTTTTACATCAGGTGGCCAAAATATTAGAGCTATAGCTTCTGCATCAGTCCTTCCAATGAATATTCAGGGTCGATTTCCCTTAGGATTTCCCTTGTTTAGTCCCTAAGTCGTGTCTGACACTTTCTGACCCCATGGACTGTAGCTCACCAGGCTTCTCTGTTCATGAGATTTCCCAGGCAAAAATACTGACTGGGTTGCTATCCTCCTCCAGGGGATCTTCCCAACCCCAGGGATTGAACCTGGGTTTCCTGCATTGGCAGGTGAATTCTTTACCCCTGAGACACCAGGGAAGCCCTGGAGGAGACTATACAAAAGTATAAATACCAGGTGAAGATGATGGGGGTACCCTGAAGTCTGTCTGCCACACCTGTAGATAAATACACGAGGATAATAGCAAATGGAAATAAGTACTCTGCAGAGTACCAAATATGGTGCTATGATTGTGAGAGTGCCAAGGGACTCTCAAGAGTCTTCTCTAGCACCACTGTTTGAAAGCATCACTTTTTCAGTGTTCAGCCTTCTTTATGGTCCAGTTCATCTGTACATGACTACTGGAAAAAACCATAGCTTTGTCAATACGGACCTTTGTTGGCAAAGTGATGCTGGCCAGAGAGAACACAAAACATAAGATCTAAGCAAAGGAGGACCATGAACTATTTCTTCTGAAGCTTGACTACATTTTTAAGGTCATATGAACAATGTCCAACTTTGCTACGTTCAAATTTTTTTTAATTTAATTTTATTTAACTTTACAATATTGTATTGGTTTTGCCATATATCAAAATGAATCTGCCACAGGTATACACATGCTCCCCATCCTGAACCCTCCTCCCTCCTCCCTCCCCATACCATCCCTCTGGGTCGTCCCAGTGCACCAGCCCCAAGCATCCAGTATCATGCATCGAACCTGGACTGGCAACTCGTTTCAAATATGATATTATACATGTTTCAATGCCATTCTCCCAAATTATCCCACCCTCTCCCTCTCCCTGAGTCCAAAAGACTGTTCTGTACATCAGTGTCTCTTATGCTGTCTCGTATACAGGGTTATTGTTACCATCTTTCTAAATACCATATATATGCGTTAGTATACTGTATTGGTGTTTTTCTTTCTGGCTTACTTCACTCTGTATAATAGGCTCCAGTTTCATCCACCTCATTAGAACTGATTCAAATGTGTTCTTTTTAATGGCTGAGTAATACTCCATTGTGTATATGTACCAAAGCTTTCTTATTCATTCATCTGCTGATGGACATCTAGGTTGCTTCCATGTCCTGGCTATCATAAACAGTGCTGCGATGAACACTGGGGTACACGTGTCTCTTCCAATTCTGGTTTCCTCAGTGTGTATGCCCAGCAGTGGGATTGCTGGATCATAAGGCAGTTCTATTTCCAGTTTTGTAAGGAATCTCCACACTGTTCTCCATAGTGGCTGTACTAGTTTCCATTCCCACCAACAGTGTAAGAGGGTTCCCTTTTCTCCACACCCTCTCCAGCGTTTATTGCTTGTAGACTTTTGGATCACAGCCATTCTGACTGGCGTGAAATGGTACCTCATAGTGGTTTTGATTTGCATTTCTCTGATAATGAGTGATATTGAGCATCTTTTCATGTGTTTGTTAGCCATCTGTATGTCTTCTTTGGAGAAATGTCTATTTAGTTCTTTGGCCCACTTTTTGACTGGGTCATTTATTTTTCTGGAATTGAGCTGTAGGAGTTGCTTGTATATCTACATTCAAATTTAAACCACGTTGCCACTAGGTCTACCATGTACAGTCAACACTAATACACGTTCTGTACACTGAGCTTATCATTTGTACAGCTTGATGTCTCATGCTTTTCTCTGCTTTGTTTACTGACATTTGTATGTACTTGCCATGCCTGAAATCTCTGGGAGAAATGCAAATCATTCAAATATATCACTAGTCTATACAAATCATTGGAGACAAACCCACCAGAGTTCTCTATCCTCCTCTGACCTGAATAGTTTGCTCTTAAGGCTGGATATTCAGTTATCATATTGGGTCTTTCTTTCACCAGCATCCTGAGTATTTTCTTGTCTCTTGTGTTGGATCTCCTGATTCTTGATCCAATGTCATCCTCTTTCATCACTGTGCAGAATTAAGTGGAAGTTATAAAAGGAAAAGTGCTAATGTGAGAGATAAGAAGCTTATGTTTCAAACTTTATATGTTTGAGATAGAAATAGAAATTGCTAGACCTATCAGAAGCTGTATCTTTTTACATTCAATCTGATGCTTGTGGATTTAAGCTAATTGAATTCACGAACAGTTACAAGGCTCAAGGATAAACATAAAGGGCATGATTTCAATGTCAGAGATATATTACTAAAAATGATGTTTCATAGGTGAAGCATAACTAAGGATTTTACAATGGAACTCTTTCTGTAACATATGTCTATCATTAGTCTTTAAAGAATCTGAGTTTTAGAAAGTTCCAGTAACATCAGAACAAAACTATAGAACTGGCCAAACAATTTTTAGGCTTCCATCTTAAATTTAAGAGCCATAAAAAAAGGAATAGCTACTCAATCAGAAAGGTTATAAAATATTTAATAATGCCAAAGTTCTTCTGATATATTCTGGAACTCTCCTGATTTCTTTACTTTCTCTTTCAACTGTATTGTAACACTGCTCTATCAAAACTTGTTTTCATTTTTTACAAGTTATTATTCATGTTATAATAACATACTGAAAGTACAAATCAATGCTTTACCTCTTGCCGTTTTTTAAAAAATAAATCAGGCATGCATGAACAGATCGAAAATATTTGAGAGAATAAGAAATCAGTGTGGTGTAATAAAGAGGATTAAATATCACTGACTGAACACAAGTATGTATTCTCCTTGCCAAAATCCCACTAAATAAAATTTTGAACAACAATCTTGGAAGCCAGAAGATAATGGAGCAGTATATTTGAAATTCGAAGGGGAATTAATTTGTTACCTAGAATTCTATATCTAGTCATACAATCAATTAAGTGTAAGAGTAAAATAAAGACATTTTCATAAGGTCAAGTCTCAAAATGATGATTTCCAATGTGTCTTTTCTCAGAAGCTGCTCCCTTCAAGGAATAAATTAAGAAGCAAAAAGATGAAACCTAGAACAAGAGATGAGATCTGGGGAACAAGAGATCCAGCAAAAGAGAAAGAAATAGAAAATGCTAAGACTAAGAGAGAAGTGGAGCCCTAAAGCTAATATGATAAGGACAGCAGATCAAACTGGAGCTGAGAGAGTATACCCTAGAAGGGAAGCTTAAAAAAAAAAAAAACCAACAACTGAACAAATAAAGAAAGTTGCTTTCATTCACCTGGGTGAATGATTATCTAAGTTTTCAGACCTCTGTGAAAGTACTGGGAATTATTTAATGAAAAGTAGATAGAAATCTAAGCAGTGAAATGACTGCTAACAAACTCCAAGAAAAATGGAAAACTACACACACACAAAGGAAATGTGATCACAGTGTGCTGTGTAATTCAGCTGTGAACAATACAGGCAGAATAATGGAAGCACTGGATTTCCCTTTTAGCCCAAATGATGGCATAGCTACATTGGGATCATGCATTGAGAGAGGAACGTCTGTGTCAAAACCACGTTGTTGTTTTGTTTTTCCATTTGTTGGTTTTAAAAAGAGCTAAATGATCATGTCATATTCCATAAAGGAATTTAATGGATTGTACCTCAATTTTTAAACTAAAGAGTATATTTAAAATTTGAAAGAAATCCTAGAGGAAGCAGACTTGGGTTGCCCCTGGTAGGCAGGTCATAAAGGAAGGGGCATGAGATTGCTAATTTTTCTCATAAACACTTTGTCATTTTATTAGACATGTTTAAAGAATACTGATGCTTTTTTTTTTTTTTTTTTAATGAGTAGGGACTACTTAGATTTAAATCCTTGCCCTGGTCTGTTTATTCAGTAGCCTAGAAAGGTTTATTGACTCCTCTGAACTGCATTGGCATAATTCGAGGGTAGTTTTTGAAACAAAATGAGTCTCCAAATATTTTCTCCCTTGACACTTAGGCACATTTTAAGCATATTTTCTAAACCCAGAAGTTCCAAATTCTTGACAAAGCACAACTTAACCATATCATCTTTCTATATCAAGGTTTCAAAAGATTTTTGCTTAACTAGACTTCCCCCCTCCACCCCCAGCTTCCTGTTAAAAGGATTCCACAGAGGCTGAGGAATAATAAAGCCCAAAGTGACCCATAACTCTTAAGAGATAATTCCAAGATAAGGGACAAGAGGAATTTCCAAGGCATCTCAGATGTCCCAGGATTTTAGAGACTCCTCAAGTCTCAAGTTTTTTTCAACAATTCCATACAAGCAGCAGAAGGGGTGGCTGTACAGGTCCAAAGCTAGGAGGATAGGAAGTTAGGCACCCTTATGACATCGTGTGTCTACTGGTTTAAGGAAAGAAGAATATGATTTCCTCTTAACTCAAATTTACATCTATGTATCAGATATGTTTACAAGAATGTTTAAAAACTTTTATTTCACATTTTAAAAGATGGAATGTATTTTTCCATTTCATTATTCTTAAACTAATACCTTTGGAAATTTGTAGGCAAATAAAGTGGAAATAGAAGATTGAAACAAATGTTCTAGAACTCATCACTGTTTTTCTGTTTCATTTGCTATTTACAGTTACTATTGACAAAGCTAACTGCACCTCCTTAACAGTTCTCACTCTGAAAAACAGATCCACATTCTTCTCTTATCAGGCACTGGGCCCTTACACTCAGCTTAATGTTCAACTAGAGTAACTCACACTTGTTTTACTTATTTCACACACTTTACTTATTCCAGGAGAAAGAATGCACATTGAGCTGCGCTGAGTATATATTTTATTCAACCACATTTAGATGTTTTACACTTATAAACACACATAATTATATTCTGTCTCCAGCCTATTTATATTACTTGCAAACGGATGTAGCAACTGTCTGCTTACCACCATATGATTTTAAAATAATCTCTGTTAATGCAAATTACAAAGAATAATCAAATATATCAATTTATATTTGATATATTTATATCAAATATAATATAATATAAATGATCAATTTATATTTGTGTATACAGAGTCAGACACGACTGAAGTGACTTAGCAGCAGCAGCATATTGAGTCCTAAATTTTAAAAGTATTATAATTGAGTCTTTTATTTTCATTAGGACCTTGATATTGGGCAAGATTTCAAGTCAAAACGGTTCATCCCCTATTATTCCAGCAGAGATGATCATTTCTCCTTCTATAGTTGGTTACTGGATTTTTTTAAAAACATAAATTTATTTATTTTAATTGGAGGCTAAGTACTTTACAATATTGTATTGGTTTTGCTCTACATCAACATGAATCCGCCACAGGTGTACATGTGTTTCCCTGGATGTTTAATTATCTAAAAATCTAAAATAAATCTTGAACTATAGCAGCCAACAGTGTGTTTCATGTTTTAGATTTTGGGTTGCTGTTCCCAGTCAGTCAAGGATAGAGTCCTGAGTCAAAATGAACCATGTGAAGGCTTTACCTTAATCTTTACTATTCCAATATCTCCCCCCACCAAAAACAAATATACAACTAAAATGTGATGTTGTTCGCCCTGTAGTTTACATAAAGGAGAATGCATAAATCTTTACTGTGCAGTTCAATGAATTTTGAAATAGTACCCAGTTAACCAACATCCAGATCAAGGTATAGAAGAACATGTCTGTCATTCTAGAAAATTTCTCCAAACCACTTTCCAATCACCAGGATTTTTCTGATTTCTAACATCAAAAATTAATTTTGCATATTCTTTGCATGAGCTCAATACGAGTAAAATTATAAAGTCTATTACTGTTGGGTACCTGATTTCTTTTGATCAATAGTTTTTGAGATAAATACAAAGCCTGAAGTTTGGAAAAAGAGAAGTAAAAATGGTTTTTCTTCACAGATGGCACGACTGTGTGTAAAAGTCATAAGGCATCAGAAAAAAAAAGGTTTTAAATACTAAGAAAGTCAGTTAAGGGCTACAAAATCATCATATAAAAATTATTACATCTTACTATGTCATTGGAGAAGACTCTGATGCTGGGGGGATTGAGGGCGGAGGAGAGGGGGATGACAGAGCATGAGATGGCTGATGGCATCACTGACTCGATGGATATGAGTCTGAGTGACCTCCGGGAGCTGGTGATGGACAGGGAGGCCTGGCGTGCTGCGGTTCATGGGGTCGCAAAGAGTCGGACACGACTGAGCGACTGATCTGATCTGATCTGACTATGCCTTTTGAATTTGCCAACAAAGGTCCATATTGTCATAGTTTTATGGTTGATTAAGAAATTACTCGCTGAAATAGAGACCCAGGGACACACACAAACATAACACCAAAACAAACATGATTAATAAGTTTAAAAAAAAAAAAAAAAAAGACCTAAAATATCTGTGAAACCTAGCAAGCAATCAAGATTTTTAAAAAAGTGTTCCAGGCCATGCATAGTAAAAAGTGTTTAGCTCTTGTATCCATCAATTTGTCCTTCTCTTGAAGAACCTTTTTTTTCATATATATATCCTTATTACCCTATGAATACAGTTTTTAAAAATCAACTTGCAAAGTATTTTACAGAGTATGATCAACTGGAATTGGGACTTGATGCTTCTTCCCTTTGCTTATAAAACAGAAGATACTTTTATGAGTAAAGAATTAAATGAAAACACTTAAATTGTCTTAAAAACTAAGCTACCTCTGCATACTTGATGTATGTGTACATGTACGCACATATTCTGTCTTTAGAAGGTATCAACACTCACAAAGGTTACCGAACGACGTCCTCTGGTCAGATCGTCGCTCACCCCCCCCCCCCCCCCCCCCCAATCTCAACAAGTACAGTCCTTAAATAGTTGTAATCCAGTGTTTAAAGGTTGGCTGTAGACTATGTACAAAACAAGGCTCCTGGATCATTCATTTTTCTATAACTAACTGAATATAACGATAGAAAATGGCTGTAGACACATTTGTTTTGAAATTTTCAATGCTAGACACTTCTAAGAACTTTGTGTTCCTTATCTCATTTAATCTTCACAAACACTGAGGCACATAATAGTCCCCCCATTTCATAAGTAAGAAATCAAGGTTGAAGGAATTCAGATAACTTCCCCCAAGGTTTCACAATAATTAAGTAAAGAAACCAAAATTCATTTCGAGTCAACAGCATACTTCCATGCCCTGACCCCCTTTGGTATCTTGCTCTCTGTAAATCAATATTCTCCATTTTCTTTTTGAACATCCATCTCCTAAATGAAGGTAAATCTGTATGTATAAGTAAATTTCCTACATATGTTATTGAAATGAAATAAATACTTAACCCCATAAGGTCAGTGTGACATAGAGATTAAATTCTAATAAAGGAGATCTTAATAACTGGAATAAAAACCCATCATAGTCCAATTAAATACTTTTATTTTTACATGTTGAGCAAATAGTGATTTCCTATATGTGATTTTCATGTAAATCTCACAGTAATTGAATGGGAAAAGTATTTCTACAGTTTTACAAAAAAGCACACTTGGGCTCAGAGGTAAAATGATTCTCCTTCAAAATCACAACCACTGCCTGTCACTGGACAGTTACAAAGCTCATTCAACTGCAGATGTGAACAAAGTTCACAGAAAGAAAAATGCAAATGGCCAGTAAAAACATTAAACCTCAACTTCATTAAAATCAGAGAGATTACCATTTAAGCCACAAATGATGTAAACATTTGTGTTATGTTTATAAACATAACATAAAGGGCCACTGATGGCCATTTCAGCTGTCAAATGGGCCAACATAGGCAATTCAAACTTTCAAAACAATGAAAAGGATGTGCAGGTAATGGAATTCTATCTCATTCCTGGTAGGTATGTGAATTGATACAACATCATCTAATTAATATCTTTTAAATTTAATAATTTCTCCCATTTTGATTAGGAAATTTCACTTTACAACCAATCCTTCACAAATAAAAACTTTGTACCAGGATTTTTTTTTTTTACAACCTCCTTTGCAATAATATATGTAGTGAAGTGAAAATGTTAGTTCCTCAGTTCAGTTCAGTTCAGTCGCTCAGTCGTGTCCAACTCTTTGCGACTCCATTAATTGCAGCACGCCAGGCCTCCCTGTCCATCACCAACTCCCGGACTTTACTCAAACTCATGTCCATTGAGTCAGTGATGCCATTCAGCCATCTCATCCTCTGTCATCCCCTTTTCCTCCTGCAAGCAATCCCTCCCAGCATCAGAGTCTTTTCCAATGAGTCAACTCCTTGCATGAGGTGGCCAAAATATTGGAGTTCCAGCCTCAGCATTAGTCCTTCCAATGAACACCCAGGACTGGTCTCCTTTAGGATGGACTGGTTGGATCTCCTTTCAGTCCAAGGGGCTCTCAACAGTCTTCTCCAACACCACAGTTGCTCAGTTGTGTCCAACTCTTTGCACCCCCATGAACTTTAGCCCACCAGGCTCCTCTATCCATGGAATTCTCTAGGCAAGAATACTGGAGTGGGTAGTCATTCTCTTCTCCAGGAGATCTTCCTGACTCAGGGTCTCCTAAATTGCGGGCAGATTCTTTACCATCTAAGCTACCAGGGACGCCCAATAATATGTGTACATTTTTAATAATATGTGTATATACACACTTAAATATGTAAATTAAAACTAGATCCACAACAGTGCAAAAGTCATTCATTGGAAAAAATGTTAATCTTTTCAAGAAATCATGCTAGAACAATGGGACAGCTATAGGTAAGAAAATGAACTTCAACCTACATCTTATACATTATGCAAAGGATCATATACTTTCAGTTCAGTTCAGTTCAGTCACTCAGTCGTGTCTGACTCTTTGCAACCCTATGAATCGCAGCACGCCAGGCCTCCCTGTCCATCACCATCTCCTGGAATTCACTCAGACTCACATTCGTCAAGTCAGTGATGCCATCCAGCCATCTCATCCTCTGTCATCCCCTTCTCCTCCTGCCCCCAATCCCTCCCAGAATCAGAGTCTTCTCCAATGAGTCAACTCTTTGCATGAGGTGGCCAAAGTACTGGAGTTTCAGCTTTAGTATCATTCCTTCCAAAGAAATCCCAGGGTTGATCTCCTTCAGAATGGACCAGTTGGATCTCCTTGCAGTCCAAGGGACTCTCAAGAGTCTTCTCCAACACCACACTTCAAAAGCATCAATTCTTCGGCGCTCAGCCTTCTTCACAGTCCAGCTCTCACATCCATACATGACCACTGGAAAAGCCATAGCCTTGACTAGATGGCCCTTTGTTGGCAAAGAAATGTCTCTGCTTTTGAATATGCTATCTAGGTTGGTCATAACTTTTCTTCCAAGGAGTAAGCGTCTTTTAATTTCATGGCTGCAGTCACCATCTGCAGTGATTTTGGAGCCCAAAACAATAAAGTCTGACACTGTTTCCACTGTTTGCCCATCTATTTCCCATGAACTGATGGGACCAGATGCCATGATCTTAGTTTTCTGAATGTTGAGCTTTAAGCCAACTTTTTCACTCCCCACTTTCACCTTCATCAAGAGGCTTTTGAGTTCCTCTTCACTTTCTGCCATAAGGGTGGTGTCATCTGCATATCTGAGGTTATTGATATTTCTCCCGGCAATCTTGATTCCAACTTGTGTTTCTTCCAGTCTAGCGTTTCTCATGATGTACTCTGCATAGAAGTTAAATAAACAGAGTGACGATATACAGCCTTGATGAACTCCTTTTCCTATTTGGAACCAGTCTGTTGTTTTGTCCAGTTCTAACTGTTGCTTCCTGACCTGCATACAAATTTCTCAAGAGGCAGATCAGATGGTCTGGTATTCCCATCTCTCTCAGAATTTTCCACAGTTTATTGTGATCCACACAGTCAAAGGCTTTGGTATAGTCAAGAAAGCAGAAATAGATGTTTTTCTGGAACTCTCTTGCTTTTTCCATGATCCAGCAGACGTTGGCAACTTGATCTCTGGTTCCTCTGCCTTTTCTAAATCCAGCTTGAACATCAGGAAGTTCACGGTTCACATATTGCTGAAGCCTGGCTTGGAGAATTTTGAGCATTACTTTACTAGCATGTGAGATGAGTACAATTGTGCAGTAGTTTGAGCATTCTTTGGCATTGCCTTTCTTAAGGATTGGAATGAAAACTGACCTTTTCCAGTCCTGTGGCCACTGCTGAGTTTTCCAAATTTGCTGGCATATTGAGTGCAGCACTTTCACAGCATCGTCTTTCAGGATTTGGAATAGCTCCACTGGAATTCCATCACCTCCAGTAGCTTTGTTTGTAGTGACGCTTTCTAAGGCCCACTTGACTTCACATTCCAGGATGTCTGGCTCTAGGTCAGTGATCACACTGTGATCGTGATTATCTGGGTCATGAAGATCTTTTTTGTACAATTCTTCTGTGTATTCTTGGGAGAAGGCAATGGCACCCCACTCCAGTACTCTTGCCTGGAAAATCCCATAGGCGGAGAAGCCTGGTAGGCTGCAGTCCATGGCGTCTCGAAGAGTCAGAGACATGACTGAGCAACTTCACTTTCACTTTTCACTTCCATGCATTGGAGAAGGAAATGGCAACCCACTCCAATGTTCTGGCCTGGAGAATCCCAGGGACGGGGGAGCCTGGTGGGCTGCCGTCTATGGGGTCGCACAGAGTCAGACACGACTGAAGTGACTTTCCTTACCTCTGGGTATTCTTGCCATCTCTTCTTAATATCTTCTGCTTCTGTTAGGTCCATACCATTTCTGTCCTTTATCGAGCCCATCTTTGCATGAAATGTTCCTTTGGTATCTCTGATTTTCCTGAAGAGATCCCTAGTCTTTCCCATTCTGTTGTTTTCCTTTATTTCTTTGCATTGATCGCTGAAGAAAGCTTTCTTATCTCTTCTTGCTATTCTTTGGAATTCTGCATTCAGATGTTTATATCTTTCCTTTTCTCCTTTGCTTTTCACAGCTATTTGTAAGGCCTCCTCAGACAGCCATTTTGCTTTTCAGCATTTCTTTTCCATGGGGATGGTCTTGATCCCTGTCTCCTGTACAATGTCACAAACCTCATTCCATAGTTCATCAGGCACTCTATCTATCAGATCTAGGCCCTTAAATCTATTTCTCACTTCCACTGTATAATCATAAGGGATTTGATTTAGGTCATACCTGAATGGCCTAGTGGTTTTCCCTACTTTCTTCAATTTCAGTCTGAATTTGGCAATAAGGAGTTCATGGTCTGAGCCACAGTCAGCTCCTGGTCTTGTTTTTGCTGACTGTATAGAGCTTCTCCATCTTTGGCTGCAAAGAATATATTCAGTCTGATTTCAGTGTTGACCATCTGGTGATGTCCATGTATAGAGTCTTCTCTTGTGTTGTTGGAAGAGGGTGTTTGTTATGACCAGTGCATTTTCTTGGCAAAATTCTATTAGTCTTTGCCCTGCTTCATTCCGTATTCCAAGGACAAATTTGCCTGTTACTCCAGGTGTTTCTTGACTTCCTACTTTTGCATTCCAGTCTCCTATAATGAAAAGGACATCTTTTTTTGGGTGTTAGTTCTAAAAGGTCTTGTAGGTCTTCATAGAACCATTCAACTTCAGCTTCTTCAGCATTACTGATTGGGCCATAGACTTGGATTACTGTGATATTGATTGGTTTGCCTTGGAAATGAACAGAGATCATTCTGTTATTTTTGAGATTGCATCCTAGTACTGCATTTCAGACTCTTTTGTTGACCATGATGGCCACTCCATTTCTTCTGAGGGATTCCTGCCTGCAGTAGTAGATATAATGGTTTTTCTATAACATCTTATAAAAAATCCTGAATGAACTCTTTGGCTAATATATGTTCTTTTTGTTGAAAAAGAATAAGATAATATCTCTTATATAGGAATGAGTATTTTGGAAGAATGCTACTTCCACAGAACCATAAATATGATTGCTATTATACACAGAAAGATGTTTTTAAAAATGCCTTTTCATTATTATTTATCTGTGATTTTAGTCTTCAAAACATGGTAAGAATTGAGGAAATCTGAGGAGTTTATTGTCAATTACAAAATTCTATAAATCCTTAGATTGAGGTAGATTTACATTGTAGTGAGCAATGACCGTGAACATATTTCAAAATAATTAATAATATTTCAACTCAGTATTGCATGAAAGATGATTTTTGAAATAACAACACAATTTTGTTCAGCACATCTTACAGAGTTAATGAAGCATAACTATATTAGTAGCTACATGATTAAAGGCATAAGAAATTGTAAGTAAACTGTTTTATCATTTAATCCTTTAAAACAGGAAAATTATGTAGTTATTTATCAAACCATTTGGACTAATGTATGTATTTTGCTAAGTCAGGGATAATATTTTAAAGTATGTAAAATTCACATTATATTTTTATTAGTAAAAATGATTCCTTTTTCTTAATAGAGTAACATAGCCCATTTCAAATGATTTCCAAAATAGAATTTTTTTATATAAGCAGTACTATTCAACATTCTGTTATCAGGTAAAGGAAAATTATAATTTGAACACAGAGAATGTTTAATGCTTCTTAAACAGGAATATGTTCCTCAATATCATGTACACAAATTATCATAAGGTAAAATTTCCTGAAGGTGGCAGCATTCTAAGCAAACCTGTCCTCAACTTTTGCAGCAAGCTCTTATTTATGAAGAATTATTACATTTGCTGTTTAAAATGGCTGATAGTATTACAAACCATTAATAATTATTAAAACAATGTCACTGTAACCATGATACTGATGGGATTTCAAAGAAACTCCTACTAGTTACAGTCTGTACTTTAAGTTCTTCTTCTATATATAAGCATTTGCTATATATCTGCTGTCCCTAACCTTTTTAGCACCAGGGACCAGTTTTGTGGAAGGCAATTTTTCCAGAGACTGGGGTGGGTGGGGGTGGGGTGGAGATGGTCAGGATGATTCAAGCACATTACATTTATTTTACACTTTATTTCTACTATTATTACATCAACCCCACCTCAGATCATCAGGCATTAGATTCTGAAGTTTCGGGTCTCTGGTGTATATATATATATATTGCTGAAGCCTGGCTTGGAGAATTTTGAGCATTACTTTACTAGCGTGTGAGGTGAGTGCAATTGTGTGGTAGTTTTAGCATTCTTTGGCATTGCCTTTCTTTGGGATTGGGATGAAAATTGACCTTTTCCAATCTTGTGGCCACTGCTGAGTTTTCCAAATTTGCTGGCATATTGAGTGCAGCACTTTCACAGCATCATCTTTCAGGATTTGGAATAGCTCAACTGGAATTCCATCACCTCCACTAGCTTTGTTCGTAGTGATGCTTTCTAAGGCCCACTTGACTTCACATTCCAGGATGTCTGGCTCTAGGTCAGTGATCACACCATCATGATTATCTGGGTCGTGAAGCTCTTTTTTGTACAGTTCTTCTGTGTATTCTTGCCACCTCTTCTTAATATCTTCTGCTTCTGTTAGGTCCATACCATTTCTGTCCTTTATCGAGCCCATCTTTGCATGAAATGTTCCTTTGGTATCTCTGATTTTCTTGAAGAGACCCCTAGTCTTTCCCATTCTGTTGTTTTCCTTTATTTCTTTGCATTGATCGCTGAAGAAGGCTTTCTTATGTCTTCTTGCTATTCTTTGGAACTCTGCATTCAGATGTTTATATCTTTCCTTTCCTCCTTTGCTTTTCGCTTCTCTTCTTTACACAGCTATTTGTAAGGCCTCCCCAGACAGCCATTTTGCTTTTTTGCATTTCTTTTCCATGGGGATGGTCTTGATCCCTGTCTCCTGTACAATGTCACAAACCTCATTCCATAGTTCATCAGGCACTCTATCTATCAGATCTAGGCCCTTAAATCTATTTCTCACTTCCACTGTATAATCATAAGGGATCTGATTTAGGTCATACCTGAATGGCCTAATGGTTTTCCCTACTTTCTTCAATTTCAGTCTGAATTTGGCAATAAGAAGTTCATGGTCTGAGCCACAGTCAGCTCCTGGTCTTGTTTTTGCTGACTGTATAGAGCTTCTCCATCTTTGGCTGCATAAAATATAATCAATCTGATTTCGGTGTTGACCATCTGGTGATGTCCATGTATGGAGTCTTCTCTTGTGTCACAATAAAGTGTGGAAAATTCTGAAAGAGATGGGAATACCAGACCACCTGATCTGCCTCTTGAGAAATCTGTATGCAGGTTAGGAAGCAACAGTTAGAACTGGTCATGGAACAACAGACTCCTTTCCAAACAGGAAAAGGAGTACGTCAAGGCTGTATATTGTCACCATATTTATTTAACTTATATGCAGAGTACATCATGAGAAATGCTGGACTGGAAGAAACATAAGTTGGAATCAAGATTGCTGGGAGAAATATCAATAACCTCAGATATGCAGATGACACCACCCTTATGGCAGAAAGTGAAGAGGAACTAAAAAGCCTCTTGATGAAAGTGAAAGTGGAGAATGAAAAGGTTGGCTTAAAGCTCAACATTCAGAAAACCAAGATCATGGCATCTGGTCCCATCACTACATGGGAAATAGATGGAGAAACAGTGGAAACAGTGTCAGACTTTATTTTTCTGGGCTCCAAAATCACTGCAGATGGTGACTGCAGCCATGAAATTAAAAGACACTTACTCCTTGGAAGGAAAGTTATGACCAACCTAGATAGCATATTCAAAAGCAGAGACATCACTTTGCCAACAAAGGTTCGCCTAGTCAAGGCTATGGTCTTTCCTGTGGTCATGTATGGATGTGAGAGCTGGACTGTGAAGAAGGCTGAGTGCCGAAGAATTGATGCTTTTGAACTGTGGTGTTGGAGAAGACTCTTGAGAGTCCCTTGGATTGCAAGGAGATCCAACCAGTCCATTCTGAAGGAGATCAGCCCTGGGATTTCTTTGGAAGGAATGATGCTAAAGCTGAAACTCCAGTATTTTGGCCACCTTATGCGAAGAGTTGACTCATTGGAAAAGACTCTGATGCTGGGAGGGATTGGGGGCAGGAGGAGAAGGGGATGACAGAGGATGAGATGGCTGGATGGCATCACTGACTCGATGGATGTGAGTCTGAGTGACCTCTGGGAGTTGGTGATGGACAGGGAGGCCTGGCGTGCTGCAGTTCATGGGGTCGCAAAGAGTCGGACACGACTGAGCAACTGATCTGATCTGATATATATATATATATATATATACACATCTTGCACAAATATATGAAAGAAAGTGAAAGTTGCTCAGTCGTGTCCAACTTTGCGACCCCACGGACTGTAGTCCATGGAATTCTCCAGGCGGGGTGAGAAGCCTTTCTCTTCTCCAGGGGGTCTTCCCAACCCAGAAATCAAACCCAGGTCTCCCACATTGCAGGCAGATTCTTTACCAGCTGAGCCACCAATGAAGCCCTGTGAATGCCAGGAAGAGCAGGGAAACACAAATACATGCTATGCTATGCTATGCTAAGTCACTTTAGTCGTGTCCGACTCTGTGTGACCCCATAGATGGCAGCCCACCAGGCTTCCTCGTCCCTGGGATTCTCCAAGCAAGAACACTGGAGTGGGTTGCCATTTCCTTCTCCAATGCATGAAAGTGAAAAGAGAAAGTGAAGTCGCTCAGTCATGTCCGACTCCTAGCGACCCCACGGACTGCAGCCTACCAGGCTCCTTCATCCGTGGGATTTCCCAAGCAAGAGTACTGGAGTGGGGTGCCATTGCCTTCTCCACACATATATATATGTATAAGACTAAATATTCAATATATATATATCACCCAAATACAAATATATACTTTTAAGGGCTTATATATCTATGAAAATTTCTGTTCCCTGAGATATTACATTAATTTTCTTACTAATAAATGTTAGCAAAATGACAAGGTGCCAAAGATGCATTTCAATATTCCAATTTTCAACTTTGAATCAGAGTAAATTAATTTTAATGTCAATTCTTTCTCTACATTTCTTGAAATATGAGGAAAATAATCATGATGAATATTATGGCTATGATTCTTGAAACTAAGAATGGCCCCTGTAAATCAGAGGACAAATTCTAATTTAAACATTGAGCTTTAAAGTACTTATTCAATTCCATTCACAGTTTTAAATGAAAACCTGCAAAGATTCATGGCTGCCAATAAAATATTATTTGATGATATCCTTTTGAAGCTATAATTCTCTATATTGATGGTTGTGACTGTTATCTTTAATATTAAAAGGCAAGTTTCCTGACCTATACTTTGCCATGAGGGACTCTTCTAAGAAGAGAGTGTTCATAAGTATGGCCAGATAATCACTGTCATCCCTGTAACTCCACAGGAGATCACAGTCATCTCAAGGGAAATGTTGGCCCGTAGGAACAACTGAAACATATGGTTCTTTGGTAAGAATCTTACAATATCTAGTTCTTTCCATCCATCCCCACTGCCTTGTACCTAAATCCTCCTATACTCATACAATGTCTGAAAAAGGAACTGGCATTTTCTCAGGAATAGCAGCCATTAATCCTTTGCAGTGTCATTCACCAATGGAATTCCTCTGGAAGATCCCCTGGAGAAGGGAATGACAACCCACTCCAGTATTCCTGCCTGGAAAATCCCATGGCACAGCAGTCTGGTGAACTATAGTCCATGGGGCTGCAAGCGTTAGACACGATTGAGCAACTCTCTCTCTCTCTCTCACACACACACACACACACACACACACACAATCTTTGCTGTGTCATTCATCAGTGGAGTTCCTCTGGATTCAGATTATTTTTAATTTAAGATGAGATGTGCTTCTCCATTCATAGTTGTTGTTTGGTTGACTTCTAGGCGTTGGTTACTCCTTTCCTAAATTCTATTGTGTTTGCCAGTAACCTCCTATCTAAATGTTAAGGCGGATTCATCAAGTATAAATTAGACTGTCATACAATCAAATGTTTCTTAGAAAGAGAATGAAGTCTTTTGTGCCATGAGTACAAAGACATATTGTGTCTCTGCAGATGGTAACATGCAGGCCAGCTAATCCATGTGTGATCGTGTGGTTTTTAGCAAAGAAAAATCCCTGGAAGTCAGTAAATGAGTACCATCTAGTGTTTCCCCAAATAAGCTTTCCTCTTTATCTCTATTGGTTTTCATTTTTCCTTCTTTCCACTTCTTCTTTTACTTTTCTCCATATCATTATTCTTCCATTTGTTGTATCTTTTCTCCTCCTCCTTCTTTTTTTTAAACCTCTGTCCCTTTTCTCTGCAGTTTATGATTCTGTGAGCATAACACAATTTTTTTTCTGGCCTCTTAGACCACTTCTTTTTTTCTCCCTCTTTCTGTCATTCCCTAACATTATAATATTGATCATGGTTTTTTTTTTCTTGCTTTCCTCCAAGGCAAATTTGAGAAAAACACAAGGTCTGGGACTTGAGGTCACAAAACCAATAATAACATAGATTCTGGGTGGTGATGGACAATGGTTAGAATGATGATTTATCCAGATATCATCAGAGAATAGAGACAAGGAAAGTTCTATGAAGTCTCCCTATAAATTTAAAACCAAAAAATTTCCAACCTAACTCATCCAATGAATCTTATTTTTTACATATTTAGGACTGCTGCTGCTGCTGCTGCTAAGTCGCTTTAGTCGTGGCTGACTCTATTCGACCCCGTAGACAGCAGCCCACCAGGCTCCCCCGTGCCTGGGATTCTCCAGGCAAGAACACTGGAGTGGGTTGCCATTTCCTTCTCCAATGCATGAAAGTGAAAAGTGGAAGTGAAGTCGTTCAGTCCTGTCTGACTTCTAGTGACCCCATGGACTGCAGCCTACCAGGCTCCTCCGCCCATGGGATTCTCAAGGCAAGAGCACTGGAGTGGGGTGCCATAGCCTTCTCCATACTTAGGACTAGCAAGTTAAAAATTCTTAAAATATTTGGCTTAAACTCCTCATTTAATGCTATAGAGTACACTCTACAAGATATTATAGATACAGATGAGGAAGTGGATTCTTTTTCTATATTTTGCTGAACAGGGCTTAATAAAGAAAAGATTTAATGAAGTAAATGAGAAGGCTGTTTTAAACAAAATGAGATCACTTGAGCATGAGTGACAGAAGAGAGAAGTTTAAAGAAGAGAAAATAGGCATGATTCTAGTATGAGGAACTTGAAAGAGATTAGGGAGAAATGAAAGTTGAAATACAAGAAACAGTGAAAGCATTCATATATGCAATTAGCAATTGCCTTGGAGGAAAGTAAGAAAACAATCAATATTATAATATTAGAGAATGACAGAGAGAGGGAGAGAAAGACAAGAGGTCTAGAAGCCAGAAAAAACAAAAATTCTTGTTGACTGCAATAGTAAGAAGGAAATAAATTTGGAATGTAACATGGTGGAAGAGGCTTCCCTGGTGGCTCAGTGGTAAAAAAAATAAATCTTCCTACAAATGCAGGAGACACAGGTTCGATCCCTGGATCAAGAAGATTCCCCTGGAGAAGGAAATGGCAACCCAGTCCAGTATTCTTGCCTGGGAAATCCCTTGGACAGAGGAGCCTGGTGTGCTGCAAGTCCAAGGGGTTATAAAGAGTTGGATGTGACTGAGGGACTAAACAAGGTGGAAGAAGCAGTAAGATTTTGCCATGAGTGGAAGGAAAGGCTGGTTAGATCATTTGCCAAGTGGAGAAGATTTAAGCATCTGAGCCAAACAGAAGAAATACCCATGACTATTGTATAAGAAGTCAGTTTTGCCCTAAATCAAGTCGAGTGAAAACACTGGTTCTAGCCAGCAAGCCGATTTTTATATCACGCATGAAAAGAACAACAAATACATAATCTAATTATCACTGAAAGCAGAGATGACACTAATTATGTTTTAAACTCTTCATAATCTCATGGAATGTGATAATAAGTGAACTGTGGACAGCATCAAGCTCATTCTGATGCCCAACTAAAGGCACACAATGAAATTAAAGTTAGCAAGAAGGAATTTGTGTTATTATTCTATATCAGCTACCTAGAAAATCTTAGGTACTTTGCATATGAGACAGATTTTCTTGTTTCCTGATCCTTCTAGCAAAATAAAGGTAATATAAGCAGTTCTTTGCCAAAGCGAACACAGAAAGGAGAGACGGGGCAGAGTCACCCTAAGCATATATCATTCTCCTCCTTCACCTACGTGTAGAACAAGCTAGGAGATGCAAGAAATGTGGGTTTGATCCCTGGGTCTGGGAGATACCCTGGAGTAAGGAAGTGGCAACCCACTCTAGTTTTCTTGTCTGGAAAATTCCATGGGCAGAGGAGCCTGACCAGCTACAGTCCACAGGGTCACAAAGAATTGAACAAGACTGAGCACACAGACACAACAGAACAAGTCAGTCATATCAGAAGTGGGGCATACATTGCCTCCACCCATTTTCAAGTTTCCCATTGACATACTGACTCTCCTCTATGGACCTCCAGTACTGGGAAATGGGAACACAAGAGTGGAACATAAGCTCTTAGTTTTGGCTATTGGGAGAAAATAGTTGATATTAATTATTCCTGAAGCATCCCAGAATTCTTGACCTCTTTGGAAACAGTTGTGGTGTCAGAGGAATTCCATTTACAAGAAGGGTCCCAAGACTTTAAACAGGGTGAGTAAACACTAGAGCTTACCGCCAGATTCTACTGTGACTGAGTTAGAACACTAAAGATTAGGGAAAGGGCTATTTTTTTGTTGTTGTTTCAAACTCTTGGAAGGTAGCCTTAGAGTTGGTCTTCCAGATGGAGAAGCATAAATGTGGATGCCTCTTGGACCCAAGAAGTCCTGGGCTTAGGAAAGGGACTTCACAACGTATTTTGCTGCCTGCTGTAAAGGGATTCGAAAAGTTCTTTATAAAAGCAAATTTTTAAAAAGTTCTACACAGACTCATAGAGAAGGTTCAGTTACTTTTAATTTTTAAAAGGTTTTTTCTTTGATGTGGACCATTTTTTTTTAGTCTTTATTATTTTTGTTACAGTATTGTTTCTATTTTATGCTTTGGTGTTTCGGCCATAAGGCATGTGGAGTCTTAGTTCCCTCCCTGACCAGAGATTGAAACTGCACCCCCTGCACTGGAAGGCGAAGTCTTAACTACTGGACCACCAGGGAAGCCTCTAATTGCTTTTTCAATGAACATGTAATATAAATATGGTATACCTATTGTGCCTCTGACAAGTGGACCTATCACAGGTGTATGACTCAGTGAATTTTTATCATATAATTACATCTCATGTAACGAGCTCCTGGATCATGATCTAGAGCACTAACAGAAAGGACTTTAAATGTAACTACTAGCCTAAGTTCTAACAGCAGAGCTTTGCCTATTTTTTTGCTTTTAAGCTTTGTTTATTTATTTTGAATAAATGAAATAATGCTACGTGTTCTCATATGTATCTGGCTCCCATTCAGATATTACGTTTGTATGTTTCATTCATATATTTGGGGGTATTATGGACTGGAAGGGTTATTCTCATTGCTGTGTAGTAGTCTATTATATGAATATGCTATAATATATTATCCATTCTACTATTGATGAAGACTTGAGCAGCTTCTAATCTGGGGATGTTATGAACAGTGCTATGATAAACATTCTCATATATGTGTCTTTCAGTGTACATATCCATTCATTTAAGATAGGTATATATCAAACATCTGCATATCTGAGGTTATTGATATTTCTCCCGGCAATCTTGATTCCAACTTGTGTTTCTTCAGTCCACATTTCTCATTTCTCTCTAATTAAAAAACATGTGACAATTCACCTACGTTTTCCTATTTGGAACAGTCTGTTGTTCCATACCATTCTAACTGTTGCTTCCTGACCTGCATCAATTTCTTGGGCAGATCAGGGTCTGTCCTTCTTCCATATTTATTGTGATCCACACAGTCAAAGGCTTTGGCATAGTCAATAAAGCAGAAATAGATGTTTTCTGGAACTCTCTTGCTTTTTCCATATCCAGCGGATGTTGCAATTTGATCTCTGTTCCTCTGCCTTTTCTAAAACCAGCTTGAAATAGAAGTTCACGGTTCACATATTCTGAAGCCTGGCTTGGACAATTTTGAGCATTACTTTACTACATTGAATGAGTCAATTTTCGGTAGTTTGAGCACTCCTTCATTGCCTTTCTTTGGGATTGGGATGAAAACTGACCTTTTCCAATCTTGTGGCCACTGCTGAGTTTTCCAAATTTCTGGCATATTGAGTGTAGCACTTTCACAGCATCATCATTAACTTGGAATAGCTCCACTGGAATTCCATCACCTCCACTAGCTTTGTTCGTAGTGATGCTTTCTAACCCATTTGACTTCACTTCCAAATTCTGGCTCTAGGTCAGTGATCACATCATCATGATTATCTGGGTCTTGGCTCTTTTTTGTACATTCTTCTTGTATTCTTGTCACCTCTTCTATTCTTCTCTTCTGTTAGGTCCACACCATCTCTGTCCTTTATTGTCCCATCTTTCATGATGTTCCTTTGGTGTCTCTGATTTTTTAAGATCCTAGTCTTTCCATTCTTTGTTTTCCTCTATTTCTTTCATTGATCACTGAAGCTTTCTATTTTCTTCTTCTTGAACTCTGCATTTTTTAATTTTCCTTTTCTCCTTTCTTTTCCTTCTCTTCTTTTCCACTATTTGTGGCCTCCCCAACACCATTTTCCTTTTTCATTTCTTTCCTGGGATGGTCTTGATCCCTTCTCTACATTCCCCTCTTCCATTTCTCACTTTTATCTGCCCTTTCTATTTCTCACTTCCACTTATCTCATACAAAATGAAGAGGGCAACCTCTTGATGAAAGTGAAAGTGAGGTTGAAAGCTCAACATTCAAAAACAAGATCATGCATCTGTCCCATCACTCATGAAATAGATGGGGAAACAGTGGAAACAGTGTCAGACTTTGTTTTTGCTCAAATCATTCAGTGGTACTGCAGCCATAAAAGACGCTTCTCCTTGAGAAATAAACTACATATACTTTACAAGGTTCCCTAGTCAAGGCTATGGTCTTTCTGTGGTCATGGCTGACTGTGAAGAAGGCTGAGTGCAAGAATGATCTTTTGAACTGTGGTGTTGGAGAGACTCTTGAGTCCTGTATGTGCTGTGAAATCATTTTGGCTGCTCTTGGAGAAGACTCTGATGCTGGGAGGGATTGAGGGCAGGGGAGAAGGGGACGACAGAGGATGAGATGGCTGGATGGCATCACTGACTCGATGGATGCGAGTCTGGGTGACCTCCGGGAGCTGGTGATGGACAGGGAGGCCTGGCGTGCTGCGGTTCATGGGGTCGCAAAGAGTCGGACACGACGAGACTGATCTGATCTGATCTGATATATCAAACAAGTGGAATGGCTAAGCCATAGGGTAGGTACATGTTCATTTGTTTTAATAGATACTGCCAAACAATTTTCCAAAATGTTTCTACCAATTTACATTGCAACTGTCATGTGTGAGAGTTACAATTTATCTACATCTTTGACAATCTTTTCCATTTTTTTACTTTAGCCTTTCTGATGGGTGACCATGGGTTTTTAGAAATGTACTCAACACTGGCTGAGGAGTCTTGGACCCAGATCTTGATAATTCCACTTGTAATTGATGTATCTGTGTCTCAGATTCCACTATTACATGCAGCATCTTTTAAATGAAAATAAATCGATTTTAAGAAATCTACCCAAAAAAACAACTTTACCCATCAACCAACACTTTGAATAACAGTTGAGGGGTCAATTCTTCAATTTAAGCACATCCAGTGAAGCTGCACTTTCAAGGATATACAGTTTTTCAATTTTGTTTTTTCCTAATACTTTTACTTTTAATCAATCTGATTACCTGTTCCTTAACAGATTTATCCAGACTGCATTGGTGTTTTCCAAAGCAGAATATAGACCCACTGGAAAACTTGTTCTAGCTTAAAATGTTAGTGATAATTATCAGAGATGCAAAGATCATTAAAATAGAATCCCCTTTTCAGCAACTCACAAACTTAGGAGAAAGATAACAGCTTACATATTTTGAGTCTTTGGTGTATGAACTTCACACACTTATCTCATTTAATCCTCCTTAACAACATAGACGCAAGGTCGATTATTGGCCCCTTCTATGGATGAGGAGACTGAGGCATAGAGACATGAATAAACTTGCCCGAGGTGGCAGTGATGTAGAAATGGCATTCAAAGCCACTATGATTTTAACCATGACACCATCCTATGCCTGTGACAAAAGACAGAATAGGGTATTGCTTTAAAATAGGGCTGAAAACAAAGTTATCAAAGCAAAACAGAGATACAAGTGGGAGAGATGAATTCTGACTGAGGAAGTTGGGAACTTTATGGAAAACACATAGGATGAGCTGGGTCTTGAAAATTAGGTAGTACTTTGAAGGAATAAAGTGAGAAGGAATGGAACCTCATGTAGAGGAAATAATACTGATTCAAAATTCCTTGGAGGAGGAAGTGTAATCCAAGAGACTAGAAAAAAGTAAGTTAACAAACAGACACAGAATGGACACAGAAATTTAGAGGATGTGAAAGGATTTTATGCAGGCTTCCCAGGTGGCATAGTGATAAAGAATCTGCCAGCCAATGCAGGAGATGTAAAAGAAGCGGGTTCGATCCCTGGTTCAGGAAGATATCCTGGAGAAAGGCATGGCAACCCACTCCAGTATTCTTGCCTGGGGAATCCCATGGACAGAGGAGCCTGGTGGGCTACAGTCCATAGGTTCCCAAAGAGTTGGACATGACTGAGCGTGTACACACGCAAGTATTTTATGCAGCATGTAGTCTTGTACTGCCGTTCAAGTAGCTGACAGATGAGAAAGTGAGTAAGTGGGTAAAGGCTACATACAGGAAAGCAGCACTTAGAGGTCTACATAACCAAAGTAGAACCTCAGCCTAAGGTTTACAATTATCATTCTGTAAAATTTATTTTATAATGTGGGATCTTCAATTTAAGCAACTCTATTCAAAATTCTGGGAGTGTTTTTGCTAAAGGATTGTTAAATTTAATTGTATAGAAACTAGGGCAAATTTCAAATCACTTTTAGTACTGTTATCTTCACCTCATTGTTTTAAAATTTTATTTTAAAATGATAAAAAAAAATCACTGACCCAAAATATTATTTTGGAATTAAGGAGAAGAAATAGATATTTTTAAATTATTACTGCAAAAGTACTTGGAAAATGTTCATCCTTGCTTATAATCAAAGAAGCATAAATTATAACAACCTGGAGATGATATAGTACATCTATCAGTTCAGTTCATTTCAGTCTCTCAGTCGTGTCCAACTCTTTGCGACCCCATGAATCACAGCACGCCAGGCCTCTCTGTCCATTACCAACTCCTGGAGTTTACTCAAACCCATGTCCATCGAGTCAGTGATGCCATCCAGCCATCTCATCCTCTGTGGTCCCCTTCTCCTCCTGCCCCCAATCCCTCCCAGCAGCAGGGTCTTTTCCAATGAGTCAGTTCTTCGCATGAGGTGGCCAAAGTATTGGGGTTTCAGCTTCAGCATCAGTCCTTCCAATGAACACCTATAAGAAGTCCAAAAATATTTTTGATGAAAACGATGGCTATGCTGAGGTGATACTGGCCCAAGAAAACACAGTTAGTAGCTCTAAAATTATGCCATGCTTTTGGGAACAATGTATCCAAGAATCATGAAGAAATGTATGTCATAGTTATTCTATTTCCAGAAATTTGCTCATTTATTTATACAATAGATGTTATTGAGCATCTGTGGTAGGGATCTAGAATATAAATATCAGCAACATATAGTCCATTCCTTCAAGAAGCTAATCTATTAATTTAGAGTGAATTTGAAAAATAAAACAAAATACTACCTTTAAGTTTAGTGACTTTTATAAAGAATGGTACGCATGGAGGGAAGAGAAAACTAAATATAGTTTATCTTAAGTAAACCATCTTGGACAGCAAAAAGAAATTCACGAGGCTGTTAATTGGGCAATTGCAATAATAAAGTGAAATCAAGGAGAATAAAAAATGTCAACCCCCCTATATATTGACTTAATGAAACAATTTAAAGCATTCTGATAAGACAAAATGGAGTGTGACAATATTTTTTAAAATTAAAAACCATAGTCAGTACAAATTATCATGCAAAATTGTTTACACAACATGATTGTAGCATGTGTAAATATACAGATATGAGGTAATAAACAAAAGTTGATCAGCTTGACAAAAAGATAATTTTAATAAAAAATGGCATTTAAGATTGTATTTTGTTTCTAATAAAAGGTAAACTTTACTCATTTAATAATTTCTGGACAATTAAAGGGAAAATATTCAGATGGTAAAATTATAGAGATTATACCTAAATATTAAGATAAAAACTCTGATATATTAAGTTGCAGAATGTTGACAACCCAATATTTTTATATTTGTACCAGATCTTCCCAGTTCAAAATCTTCCTCAATTATTATCATTATGAACACAATATTTCTGTTAAAGAAGTGGGTGTTGATTGGTGACTATCTCCATATTTCTCAAGTGAGAGAGCTGAGATTATTTCAGTGATGTGTCATTTGCTTGATTACAAGGGCTGAGGTCTCTCTATCTTAAGTCAATAATGATTCCCAAAGGGCTCAGTAGCTTCTAATCAGAACTTTTTAAACCAACTTCTTCTTTATCTGCCAAACTTTGAATTTAGAACCCCATGTTTTCTCCACTGGAGATTATCATATAGCACCATAAAGTCATTCTGGAAGTCCAACTACGACTATGTTCTAATAAAGTAGAACATCTATGTTCTACTTTAACATAAATGTAAGAAATTAAAAATAATTTATTAAAGAATATAACTTTCTTTTCAACTTTTGCAGTCAAAGAATTTATGGGACTATTAGAGTATGTAATAACTTTATTGCATACAATATTTGCTTGAAAGATGGGACCAACATGAACTGTTATGTTGGTCCCATGTTCTGTATAAAGTACAGAGATACAAAATTTTGAAAATAAATTTGGCCAGTAGAAATTTTCTCAAAAAGAAAAAATCCTATGAGGTTTTGTTTTCAATATATGTGCACACAACATATTTTCATGATCAGAGCAAGTAATTGTTATTACAATAAAAGTAGCTCTCAGAATTATACTATTACTAGATCAACTTTTCAGCATTGACCTCTACTGTTATTAGTTGGAATGATACACTAAGACTTTAAAGAATTGTGGGTGAAGCCCTTGTAACTAACTGCACTTATGAATTAAATAATGATGCTTGGGTTGTACCTTTTTTCCCCCAAAAGCTATTTGAAGTTTTACTAACAAGCTTGATGGGTACAATTTGACTTCTTACTCATAACACTGAAGACAAGCATACCATGTACATTTTAGGCAACTATAACAATTTTTGTTGGTCTCATCTTTCAAACAAGTATTTTATACAATAGTGTTATTATATACTCTAACAATCCCATAAAATTCTTTAACTGTAAAATTTGAAAAACAAAGTTATGTTCTCTAATAAGTTATTTTTAATTTCTTAAAGAAAATACCTCAAGCGGTTATTAACTTGACTTTGCATAGTCTATTAATAAATAGAAAACTGAAATAAGATCCTTTCTTTAGGAAAAGAAGAATTATTTATTCTAAGTATTGAGAATATCTAACGTTCTAGAATTTTGTATTTATCTATGCTCTCACAAAATGAAATTTGTGAGACAGAAATTATAATACTAATTTTTTCTTGTTCTTTTAAAATGACGATTAATAAGAAAAGTAATAAAGGCTCTAATTATTTCTTCTGAATGTTCATTTTGATCTATCCTAATTATCCTAGAACAAATATTTTGCTGTTCCTGATTTAGTTTTTTTTCCTCTTATCACTTCTTACCCACTCCCAAGTCTATATTTTAAGCAATTTCAATCAGAGCAGATTTAAAAAGCCCAGCATGTTCATGGGAACATACTGATTCAGAGTGAATCTTTCCTAATTATTTTGTGTTCACATGGGTGTTCACTTTGGCCCCTCTCCAAGCTTGCAGCCAAGAGGGAAAATTACCTTCCCACACCCAACTAAGAACAGAGTCAAAGAATAATTCCTTTGGTGAGCAGCGTCACTGAGTAAGCAGTTTTCGCTTGGTGTGTGTGTATTTTTCTTAATGAAGATCTGTTTGTAGATTAAGCCAACAAAGTAGCTTTCACATAGAAGAATATGTACTGCTGTTGTTTTTTTCTTTAGAAATCAAATTCTGAAATTTACAACCCTTATTACCAAGTTTTTAAAATCCCAAATAACATGTATTTTACACAGCATGAAACAGTTTTCTTAAAAAACAAGTTATAATTCTTTTCTTAATCTGTTTTTTATGTCCTTCATCTTTACCCTTCCAAAATAACATCTTCTTTGATATTATTATCTTTCATGCTGTTATAAATGAGCATGTCTTTGAGTTAGTTCCTTTTTAGAAGGTGAACATACTCAAGCCATGGTCTAAAAAAAGAACCCTGATGGCATTAAGGCACAAAACAGTTTCTTACCCTTCTGAATATAAAAGTTCAGGATTAATTTTTGTCTTGTTTGACCTGGGGAAAATATCCAAGCCCTCCAGAGAGCCCTGGTCCAAGCTTTCTCTATGAGGAATTGCTTTGATTTAGAACAATGCAGATTGTGTGCTTATGAAGAAGAAAAAAGAAAAATCCCCATGAGCTGAGCTGATATTCTAAAGAAAGATGGAGAGGTTTTTACAGAATGATGAGGTGAGTCATATGGTGAGGTTTTAAAGTCTCCGATTCCTCTTCAAACCCATCTTCAGAAGTATCACTCACACACACATGCACACACACACACACACCCGCCGTTTCTATGATGAATCAGACAATCCACTCATCTCGGGAGTCGTTTCTGCACTGGTAACTGGCAGAGCACTCCACTTGAGGGTTGACGAGCACTTTTGAAAGTGGTAGTGATGACAGACTTGGATGGGCTTTTGCCATATGAGCTTATGAGAGTACAATTTTAGAGGCAAGATTTGAGATGAAGGCCACCATAAGTGAAAAGGGCTAAACAGAATTGATAATGTGTATGGATGTGAGAGCTGGACTGTGAAGAAGGCTGAGTGCCGAAGAATTGATGCTTTTGAACTGTGGTGTTGAGGAAGACTCTTGAGAGTCCCTTGGACTTCAAGAAGATCCAACCAGTCCATTCTGAAGGAGATCAGTCCTGGGATTTCTTTGGAAGGAATGATGCTAAAGCTGAAGCTCCAGTATTTTGGCCACCTCATGCGAAGAGTTGACTCATTGGAGAAGACTCTGATGCTGGGAGGGATTGAGGGCAGGAGGAGAAGGGGACGACAGAGGATGAGATGGCTGGATGGCATCACTGACTTGATGGATGTGAGTCTGAGTGACCTCCAGGAGCTGGTGATGGACAGGGAGGCCTGGCGTGCTGTGGTTCACGGGGTCGTGAAGAGTCGGACACAACTGAGCGACTGATCTGATCTGATCTGATCTGATGGATGTACTTTGGCCACCTCATGTGAAGAGTTGACTCATTGGAAAAGACTCTGATGCTGGGAGGGATTGGGGGCAAGAGGAGAAGGGGACGACAGAGGATGAGATGGCTGGATGGCATCACTGACTCGATGGACGTGAGTCTCAGTGAACTCTGGAGTTGCTGATTGACAGGGAGGCCTGGCGTGCTGCGATTCACGGGGTTGCAAAGAGTTGAACACGACTGAGTGACTGATCTGATCTGATCTGATCTGATGGATGTAGAAATAAAAACAGAAGTTTGAAAATGTTTCTGTCTTCCACGTGGGTATAGACTTTACTTTTGACCCAGAAAATGAATGACTTCCTTTCACGTTAAGGTACTTTTGACTTAAAATATATAAACATTGCATTACTATGCCATTTGTATTGTTCTTGAGTTTGGAAGAGGGGCAAAATTCTAAAACACAGATCTTGTGGTATTATTCACCAGTTGTGAAGAGCTGACTCATTTGAAAAGACCCTGATGCTGGAAAAGATTGAGGGCAGGAGAAGGGGACGACAGAGGATGAGATGGTTGGACAGCATCACCGACTCGATGGACATGGGTTTGGGTGGACTCCAGGAGTTGGTGATGGACAGGGAGGCCTGGCGTGCTGCGGTTCATGGGGTGCAAAGAGTCGGACACAACTGAGCAACTGAACTAATTGACTGACTAACCTCCAGTTGGAAAAATAAAAGAACTTGTCTGACACCTTATTTCTGAAAATTTCCGCATTTTATAACTTTAGTCAGCTAAGAAACCTAGGTTTCATTAACTTTGACTATGCCAAGATCTCAGTTAGATGAAGTAGGCTCTCCCATTTTACTTTTCACAGAACCCAGTAAGTACAACTTGCCTACTCACAGGTGTCACAATCTTGCCCTGTTCAAAACTGAATCTCAGGGAGCATTTTAAAAAACAGTAGAGTAGCTCTTTCCATTTTCCTTAACCATATTCCCTTTCTTCCCTTATAAAATGTCCTTTTATGAAGTGAAAGTTGTTCAGTCATGTCCGATTCTTTGTGACTCCATGGACTGTAGTCCATGGAATTCTCCAGGCCAGAATACTGGAGTGGGTAGCCTTTCCCTTCCCCAGGGGAACTTTCCAACCTAGGGATCAAACCCAGGTCTTGTGCATTGCAGGAGGATTCTTTACCAGCTGAGACACAAGGGAAGACCTATAAAATGTCCTTTTATAGTAAATTCTTTATTAAAAAGAGAGACACATAAACATTTTACTCTAATATCCCCAATTCAAGGCTGTATATATGGTGCTATCTAACTGAATTTTTCATCTCAATAAATTCTGAGCCCAAATATCTCTTTGTTTCTTTCTTTTTTCATCTATTATGCTCTATTCTAAAAACAATTGACAATTTACTAAGCACTTTCTGTGTATCATTCTCCAATATTAATATCCTCCTTTTCCAAATCTTCTAAGTCATCAGCCCCCCCTCTCACCACCCCGGGCCCCCCCTCCCTCCCCCCCCCCCCCCAATATTCAATATCCTCCTTTTCCAAATGCTGACTCCTTCAGAATGGACTGGTTGGATCTCCTTGCAGTCCAAGGAACTCTCAAGGTCTTCTCCAACACCACAGTTCAAAGCATCAATTCTTCGGCGCTCAGCCTTCTTCCATCCAACTCTCACATCCATACATGACCAATATAAAAGGCTCTCTAATCTTTTTCTCCTGAGATTACATTTGAATGTGTGCATGTGTGTGTGTGCACACATGTGTGCGCACATGTGCCCGCACATGCACGCACACTGCATGTGCCTTCAATCCTTCCCAGCATCAGTGTCTTGTCCAGTTAGTCAGCTCTTTGCATCAGGCAGCCAAAGTATTGGAGCTTCAGCTTCAGCATCAGTCCTTCCTATGAATATTCAGGGTTGATTTCCTTTAGGATTGACTGGTTTGATCTCCTTGTAGCCCAAGGGACTCGCAAGAGTGTTCTCCAACACCACAACAGGAAAACGTCAATTCTTCAGCGCTCAATCTTCTTTATGGTCCAACTCTTACATCCATACATGACTACAGGAAAAACCATAGCTTTGACTATACAGATATTTGTTGGCAAAGTAATGTCTCTGCTTTTTAATACACTTGTCTAGGTTTGTCACAGCTTTCCTTCCAAGGAGCAAGTGTTTTTTTAATTTCATGGTTGCAGTCACCATCTGCAGTTTATATATATATATATAACACATATATATATTAATGCATGCTCATTTATATCTGACTCTTTGCAACCCCATGACTGTAGCCAACCAGGCTCCTCTACCCATGAAATTTTCCAGGCAAGATACTAGAGTGGGGGTGCTATTTCCTACTTCAGGGGATCCTCCGAACCCAAGTATCAAACCCATGTCTTTTGTGTCTCCTACATTAGCAAGCAAATTCTTTACCACTTGCCCCACCTGGGAAGCCTTGGAGTCCAAGAAAATAAAGTCTGCCACTGTTATCACTTTCTCCCCTTCTATTTGACATGAAGTGATGGGACCAGATGCCTTGATCTTAATTTTTTGAATACTGAGTTTCAAGCCAGCTTTTTCACTTTCCTCTTTCACCCTCATCAAGAGGTTCTTTAGTTCCTCTTCACTTTTTGCCATTATAGTGGTATCACCTGTATATCTGAGACTGTTGATATTTCTCCCTGGCAATCTTGATTCCAGCTTGTGAGTCATCCAGCCTGGCATTTCGCATGATGTACTTTGTATATAAGTAAAACAAGCAGGGTGACAATATACAGCCTTGACATACTCCTTTCTCAACTTTGAACCAGTCCATTGTGCCACGCATGGTTCTAACTGTTGTTCTTGACCTGCATACAGTTTTCTCAGGAGGCAGGTCAGGTGGTCTGGTATTCCCATCTCTTTAAGAATTTTCCACAGTTTGTTGTGATCCACAAAGTCAAAGGTTTTAGTGTAGTCAATGAAGCAGAAGTAGATGTTTTTCTGGAATTCCCTTGCTTTCACCATGATCCTACGAATGTTGGCAATTTGATCTTTGATCCCTCTGCCTTTTCTAAACCCAGCTTCTATATGTGGAAGTTCTGGTTCACATACTGCTGAAACCTAGCTTGAAGGATAACCTTACTAGCATGTGAAATGAACACAATCGTATGGTAGTTTGAACATTCTTTGGTATTACCTTTTTTTGGGATTGGCATGAAAACTGACCTTTTCCATTCCACCTCCACTGCGCCAATACTAATACTAGCACACAAGATCCTTCACCTGGGTTTCTGGAATAACCTCCTAGATGGAATGTCTGTTGCTCTTTTCTCTCTCTAAAGTCTATTTTCCACATTACTTCCACAATGTAAGGAGTCCTTTGAAAATGAAAGTCAAATCCCATCATCACTGTTTACAACCCTGCAATATTTTTTTCATGTAACAGAATAAAAGTTAAATTACTCCTGATGCCTTTAAGGTGGCCCCACATCATCTGTCCCATGCACTATCTCCTTCCCCTCAAATCTATGTAAGGAATTTCTGCTTTAAGATATTTGCCCGTGCATTTCCTCCACCTAAGATGTTCCTCCTGCAGATATCTGCATGGACAACTCCCTTTCTACCTCAAACCTTGGACTCAAAAATCATGTGCTCAGTACATTTATCCTGATCATCTATTTAACAGTGGCAAATCCCCCTCTTAAATTACTCTTTCCCTGCTCTAATTTTTTTCACACACTTATCACTTTTTTATGTATACAATTTATTTATTATTTTATTATACTTATCTTCTCACCCACTAGACTATAAATTCCAAGAACTCAGGGATTTTTTGGACTGTTTGTTTGTTTACTCCTTTGTCTGTTTATCCCAAATGCCTAAAATAGTGCCTAGCAGATGGCAGGAACTGAAGGTTTGCTGAATGAATAGATATGAAAATAACTACCCTTTCTCAAGCTCTAGCTTTCTAGACTGAATACATATGGTTGATCACATTAAGCCTGCTTTCACAACATGAATACTTTTTTATGATTCTCCTTCAGATTTTCTCGATATTCTTAGAAGCTTACATGTTATGTATCCAAATGAAATTTAGCACTTCAATAATGTCTGAGGTCTGAGAGTAGAAGAATATTCACAATGAAATTTGCCAAGTATCCTTCCATATTTATCACAGAATTCCTACTGTATTTCTGATATTAGTCCAAGAACTAGAGACAAATATGTCCCAGAAGAAGAAACAATAAACCTGAGCTCTTTATTCAATGGCAAATACACCTGGCTTCTATAACCATATGATTTTCATGGCAGACTTTGTTCTCTAGTAAAACATCTCCCTGCCCTCCCTACGGATTCTTTCTGCTAGACTATGAAACCCTATGGTTTTATATACAATAGAATCTAGAGTAATCATCTACTAGCTTCATACATCATTTCACTTTAGTACCATTTATTCTTCAAAAGGACACATGACCCTTTTCTGTGGCTTTTCTTATTGCCAATGAGAAACAGCTAGAGTATTCTGGAAGATACACGAGGAACTCATTTGCTACTTGAGGGTAACTTGTGTTAAAGAACTGAATGTGACCAAGTTTCAGAGTTAATAACGGCTAAGAAAAGGCAGCCTTGAACCTACCACGTTTACCTTGATGCCACCTTACTACCATTATCTATCAAAGTTTTTAAAAACATTCTTCTTTTTATTTGGTGGGCTGGTGGGCAGAGGCATGGGAGGGTGATAGAGTGTTTTATTTTCATATTCTTGGTCTTTTCATGTATCATAGAGTACAATGCCTTGGCAGCAGAATCTGACTATAAATTTCTGTTTACTTGGCTAAAGTGACATGTTAGTTTTCCCTGTTAAGATTTTACAAGAGATCTTCTCAGAGATAGCAGCTGGAGCACAACTTCTTTTGCCTTTTCTGTCTCCAAGGGATTTCCTGACCCAAGGATCGAACCCAAGTCTCTTATGTCTCCTGCATTGGCAGGCGAGTTCTTTACCACTAGCGCCAATGGGATGAGGTCAAAATATCAACATTAACAGGAAACTGTAAGAAATTAATTCCAACTCTTATGAATGATTTTGAGAGTTTCAAGACTTCAGTAGAGAAAGTAACTGTAGATGTGGTGACAATAAGAAGTGGTGCCTGAAAGCATGATTGAATTGTTGCGATCTGATGATAAAACTTTGATGAAAAATTTGTTTCTTATGGATGAGCAAAGAAAGCGATTCCCTGAGATGCGATCTACTCCTTGTGGAGATGCTGTGAAGACTGATGAAATGCCAACAGGGGATATCGAATATTCCATAATCTTAGTTAATAAAGCAGCGACAGGGTTTGAGAGGACAGACCACAATTTTGACAGTACTTCTACTGTGGGTAAAATACTATAACCAAGCCCCAAGTTATGGCTATAGTATAATAAAAAAATTATATTGAAACTGTAGTTCTTTCTAGGATGTCAGGGAATAGTGCAAAGAAGAGAAGCCTTTTGAAGTGGATTTTAAAGATTAATAAAGAATTTGTCAGGCTGAGAAATGAGGGGAGGGTTGGGGGAAAGACAACACAACAGAATGAAACCACATGAGCACAGTCGTAGAGGAAAGAAAAGGCTCAGCAACTGGAGAAAGGTTAAATAGTCCAGTGGAGCACATGTTAGTCATGTCTGGCTCTTTGCGATTATATGGACTGAAGCCCGCCAGGATCCTCTCTCCATGGAATTCTCCAGGCAAGAATGCTGGAGTGAGTAGCCATGCCTTTCTCCAGGAGATCTCTGGAAGTGATGAGGGAAGAGAGGAAGATTTTGGTCAGATATTTAGACTTGAGATAGCAAGTGAAGAAAACTCTTCTAGCCAGTAACCTGCCCCCTCACTGGTTTAGAGAAATACAACTTCGTGTAAGCAAACGTATGGGGCCTGTGTAGGCAGTTCATTGGGGATTATATTATGCTAATGGTAAGACTCCAAGTTGTCAGTCTCGACTCATTTTCCTCAGGATGGGACCACAGAACAAACCAGAAGGTTTCTGGTGCAGTTTTTAGCACTTCCTCTGTTACATTGGTGGAGAAGGAAATAGCAACCCACTCCAGTGTTCTTGCCTGGAGAATCCCAGGGATGGGAGAGCCTGGTGGGCTGCCGTCTATGGGGTCGCACAGAGTCGGACACGACTGAAGTGACTTAGCAGCAGCAGCAGCAGCTGTTACATTGGAACCCTATGGCTGTTTGCATAAATAGCCATCTTTCTCAACCATCCTATGTGCTCTTCCTTACAGGAGATGCACATATGGTATTTATTGACCTACAGGAGATATCTGAACTCATTCAATTAATTTATGACTTATCTAACAGACTAAAAGACCTGAACACCCCTGCACACAGACCTTTCGTACATCTGTTGTCCAGTTGGTTCTTGTTTCCAGCTGTTATGAGAGGACCTCCTTTCCCTGTGAAATTTATCCAGTACTCCAGATATGCCTAGAACACCCAGAATTCCCAGGATGTCTCCTGCATGCTCCTGAAAGTGCTCAGCTGAACATTACATAACATCTACCATTTTCTTCCTCTCCTCACTGGCCGCCTCAAGTGTTGCTTGCTCCAGAGGTAAGCCACTTTTACATTACGATCATCACCTTCTGCCATGTGCCACTGTCTCCTCCTGGAATCATCAAACTGTACAGTCTACAGTGGGCTCTATAAAGAAGAGGTGTCACACTCTTTCCCACTGGGAGCCATGTTTTAGGTTGCCAGCAATAGGTTTTAGTGAAGATATCATTTCAGTTTTACATGCAAGCCCTCCTTTTCCAATAAAATCGGGTATGCATCAGTATGTCAAGAGGCAGATCAATGTATGAACAATATGGTGTATTCATGATTGTTTCTGCTTCTCTGACAGTCAGTGCTTTGTTTCCTCGACCAGACTTGTCCTCCTGTCTCTCTCCATGGGTGAGAACCTCTCCTAGGTAGCTCATCAGTCCTTCATGCATGTCTAAATTTCTGATGAGCCTATACACACATAGAGACACACAACTGGGCGAGAGAAAGGGACCTTTACTTGCACTTCAGTTCATGCCTCTACGTGTCAGCAGCCACTGTCTGTGAGGAAAAGCCACAAAAGGAGAGATACATATAGTTACACATTTATTCATTGAAATTACCATAGGCTAAAAGAGCTTTCTATGAAAAAAGTGCTTTAAAAGCTCTAAAATGAAAGCAAATCTTTTTATTTATTTCCTTTTAGCATCTTTTGAAGGTAAAAGGAGAAGGGGTGGCAGAGGATGAGATGTTTAAATAGCATCACTGACTCAATGGACATGAGCTTGAGCAAACTCCAGGAGATAGTGAAGGACAGGGAAGCATGGTGTACTACAGTTCTCAAGGTGACAGAGAGTTGGAGACAGCTTAGCAACTAAACAACAGCATCTTTTGAAATGTGTTTAAAAAATAATCGAGTGGAGTCATTTACAAAAGATACAGTGATAATAAGTATGAGGTCAGGAGAGGAGGTAGAGGCCTCAAGTACTGAAAAGGAACCAGCATAGCATGGCCCAGGAGCAAAGCCTTGTCCTGGGAGAGTGAAGCACAGTTGAGAACAGGACGGTATGGGTTTCTGCCTTGCCCATGCCTGAGACTTGGGGAGCTGCTGCTGCTGCTGCTGCTAAGTCACGTCAGTCATGTCCAACTCTTCATGACCCCATGGACTGTAGCCAACCAGGCTCCTCCGTCCATGGGATTTCCCAGGCAAGAGTACTGGAGTGGGGTGCCATTGCCTTCTCCAGAGACTTCAGGAGACCATGGTACAAAAACCTTCACCTTTGAAAGATATTATAATGCATCATTAATTTGATGTCCCTCCATAATATAGGGTTTCCCTGGTGGCTCAGTGGGTAAAGAATCTGCCTGCAATGCAGGAGCCCCAGGTTCGATCCCTGAGTCAGGAAGATCCCCTGGAGAAGGAACTGGCAACCCACTCCAGTATTCTTGCCTGGAAATCCCATGGACAGAGGAGCCTGGCAGGCTACAGTCCATGGGGTCACAAAGAGTTGACATGACTGAGCAACTAACACGTTCACCATTATAAAAGAGGATGACATTCTTTTTTCTTCTCACCAAGACTACTGTATCATGGGATCCAACTCTCTTCAATGGGAGAGGGGCCACTGACTGGGCAAGAGAAGTGGTCCACTTGGCTTCACCAGATCTGCTCAGGAACACTTTGAGGATATCCTCCAAGAAATCTCAGAAATGCTTGAGGGTTCAAAGAGTGGTTTGTTTGCAGTTGAGGGGTGGGTGTGTATCAGCAGATGGGTGCCCTATCTGATGAAAGATCAATTTCAATTAAAAGGACCAGATCTATTTATCCACCCCTTTCCCCCATAGCTTGTCCTTTATTGCCTCTCTACCATTTTGTTTATCAGTTTTAGCACAGCCATAACCTTTGGCAAGTTTCTTGGGTGGTTCACAATCTCCTTAGGAAAGTCCCTGAACAGATCGCACCGAAAGGTACATTATTGCCCTTAGTGCTTCTTCAGTTCACTATGAACTCTACCATGGGGCAAAAGTTCTTCACCAGCTACAGAAACCAAATTTGGGATTTTGTGAATGCAGCAACAGTTTTTTGTCCTTATATACTGCATCCAGGCCAAATTAGTTCAATGAGCTCTTAATTGGCTTTCCAGCAGTGCCTGAACCACATCATCTTGAGTCATAAGGAGTCAGGCGTGTCAAGATTGGAGTCACTTGAATAAATGACTCCAATCTTTCCTTATCTCGTTCAACTTCTTTAACACTTTCACCCCTCCCCCATCCATCCATCTTTTCGCAGCAAGTTTTCAAAAGTGTTAACCTCCTCAGAATTGCATCTCATGCCATGCGAACATTAGCCTAATTAACTTTTTTTCCTCTCCCTTTTCTCAACCTGCCTCTTTTCAAGGACCCAACACGCCTAATCTCAGCAGAGCCTCTCCACCCCGCCTGCTGCCCAACCCAGAGTCAGAGCACAGGTTGCTGCACGCTCTGGGCTTCTCCTCCTCCTACTATCCTTCTCCACCCACCGCCCCGGTTCCGCCGCCCAGTCTACACCCGGAGGCAATCTCCTGCTCTCCCAAGCTACTTAGACCGCCCATCCTGAAGCCAGTTTTACTGCTCATTGTTCACTAGAGGGGGAAAAAAAAAAAAGCAAAAACCACTGAGACAGCACCCAAGTAACTTTGAGGAGGCAGCTGAGAAGGAATACAGATTCTCTAGACAGTCACTTTCATTTTTTTTAAACCATAACTCATCACAAGAACATAGTTTATATACTGATCCAGTTGTTCAGTTGTTAAGTCCTGTCTGACTCTTTGTGACCCCAGGACTGAAGCCTGCTAAGTTCCTCTGTCCTTCACTATCTCCTGGAATTCTCTCACATTCACGTCCATCGAGTTGGTGATGCTATCTAACCACCTCATCCTCCGTCACCTTTTTCTCCTCCTACTTTCAATCTTTCCCAGCAGAAGGGTCTTTTCCAATGAGTCGGCTCTTTGCATCAGCCGGCAAAATTTTAGAGCTTTAGCATCAGTCCTTCTAATGAATATTCAGGGTTGATTTCCTTTAGGATTGACTGGTTTGATCTCTTTGCTGTCCAAGGGACTCTCAAGAGTCTTCTCCAGCACCACAGTTCGAAAGCATCAGTTCTTCAGTGCTCAGCCTTCTTTATAGTCTAGCTCTCACATCCATATCCAGTACATACCCATATACTGAAGAATTTATAAATTAATACAACACACCAAAGGAAAGAATAGAATATATCAAGTATATCATCAAGCACAGGATTAATTTACATCAATTCAATCACACATTTTAAAAAACTGGAAACTTACATGGTACGTGCATAATGTTTATTATATTCTGTACATTTCTGTGTTACAATGATAATAATTGACACTTATTCAGTACTTGTTCTATGCTTGGCACATATATTAAATCATGAAATTCTTCTAACGCTATAAGGCAGATACCAATATTAGACTTACTTTAGCAATAAGGAAACAGGCACAGAAAGGTGAAATAACCTTCCCAGGGTCACAGGGATTGAAAATTAACAGACCAGGATTTGAAGCCAGGCTGCCTGCCACACTCTGGGACAAGGGCCCTATCCTCCTAACATTAGACATGTGTAACTTTGTGTCACTATGTAACTCTATGTTCACAAAACAAAGTATATTGCTGTTGATGGGTAATTTAAAGGTTTTTTTGTAGGTTATTATCAGTGTGATTTTGGTTCCATCGACTTACTTTACAATAATCTTACTCTTTGCAAGATGAAATTCATAATGGAATAAATTCAATTTATTCCATTATGAATTAATATAGTGTTTCTAGTTAAATATAAAGCAGTTTTAGTAAACTACATTTCTAAATCAAAGGGCAGATCAATATTATGAATAAAATACAAAAATAGTAATTTACCAGTGTATCTTTCTATTATTCTTTTAAATAAAAGGGATAAACATTTACATTAATGTTATCATTTTCAATCGAATAACAACTAAAAAACCTACCTCTAAAACACCATAACTATGTGCTAATGACCAGGCAATGATCTACTAAACATCATAAACCTTGGAAAACTGAACAATTCCAACTTCTATAACTAATATGATGAAAACAATAATGAAAATTTTTTGCTATTTTATCAATAATAATTTTATCAATTATTGGCTAAATTTTCCATTCTTTTTATAACTGTGAAGATAATATAACTCTTTTGCTTCCTTTAATTCTAGGAATGCCTGAGGTCTATCTTTATCCATCATCCTGATTGTCATGATCGGTCAGTTCAGTCCAGTTCAGTCACTCAGTTGAGTCCAACTCTTTGCGACCCCATGGACTGCAGAACACCAGGCCTTCCTGTCCATCACCAACTCCCAGAGTTTATCCAAACTCATGTCCATTGAGTCGGTAATGCCATCCAACCATCCCTTTGTCGTCCCCTTCTCCTCCCGCCTTCAATCTTTCTCAGTATGAGGGTCTTTTCAAATGAGTCAGCTCTTCACATCAGGTGGCCAAAGTCTTGGAGTTTCAGTTTCAGCATCAGTTCTTCCAATGAACACCCAGGACTGATCTCCTTTAGGATGGACTGGCTGGATCTCCTTGCAGTCCAAAGGACTCTCAAGAGTCTTCTCCAGCAGCACAGTTCAAAAGCATCAATTCTTCTGTGCTCAGCTTTCTTTATAGTCCAACTCTCACATTCATACATGACTACTGGAAAAACCATAGCCTTGACTAGACAGACCTTTGTTGGCAAAGTAATGTCTCTGCTTTTTAATATGCTGTCTAGGTTGTTCCAGAGAAGGCAATAGCACCCAACTCCAGTACTCTTGCCTGGAAAATCCCATGGACGGAGGAGCCTGGTAGGCTGAAGTAGCAGCAGTCGCAGTAGCAGCTAGGTTGTTCATAACTTTCCTGCCAAGGAGTAAGCGTCTTTTAATTTTGTGGCTGCAATCACCATCTACAGTGATGTTGGAGCTGAAAAAATAAAGTTTGCCACTGTTTCCACTGTTTCCCCATCTATCTGCCATGAAGTGATGGGACAGATGCCATGATCTTCGTTTTCTGAATGTTAAGTTTTAAGCCAACTTTTTCACTCTTCTCTTTCATTTTCATCAAGAGGCTCTTTATTTCTTCTTCACTTTCTGCCATAAGGGTGATGTCATCTGCATATCTGAGGTAATTGATATTTCTCCTGACAATCTTTATTCCAGCTTGTGCTTCATCCAGCCCAGCATTTCTCTTGATGTACTCTGCATAGAAATTAAATAGGTAGGGTGACAGTATACATCCTTGAAATACTTCTTTTCCTATTTGGAACCAGTCTGTTGGTCCATGTCCAGTTCTAACTGTTGCTTCCTGACCTGCATACAGATTTCTTAAGAGGCAGGTCAGGTGGTCTGGTATTCCCATCTCTTTCAGAATTTTCCACAGTTTATTGTGATCCACACAGTCAAAGGCTTTGGCATAGTCAAGAAAGCAGAAACAGATGTTTTTCTGGAACTCTCTTGCTTTTCCCATGACCCAGCAGATGTTGGCAATTTGATCCTGGTTCTTCTGCCTTTTCTAAAACCAGCTTGAACATCTGGAAGTTCATGGTTCACATATTGTTGAAACCTGGCTTGGAGAATTTTGAGCATTACTTTACTAGCATGTGAGATGAGTGCAATTGTGCAGTAGTTTGAGCATTCTTTGGCATTGCCTTTCTTCGGGATTGGAATGAAAACTGACCTTTTCCAGTCCTGTGGCCACTGCTGAGTTTTCCAAATTGGCTGGCATATTGACAGCATCATCTTTTACGATCTGAAATAGCTCAACTGGAATTCCATCACCTCCGCTAGCTTTGTTCATAGTGATACTTCCTAAGGCCCACTTGACTTCACATTCCAGGATGTCTGGCTCTAGGTGAGTGAGCACACCATTGTGACTATCTGGGTTGTGAAGATCTTTTTTGTATAGTTCTTCTGTATTTCTGCCACCTCTTCTTAATATCTTCTGCTTCTGTTAGGTCTATACCATTTCTGTCCTTTATTGAGCCCATCTTTGCATGAAATGTTCCCTTGGTACCTCTAATTTTCTTGAAGAGATCTTTAGTGTTTCCCATTCTGTTGTTTTCCTCTATTTGTTTGCATTGATCACTGAGGAAGGCTTTCTTATCTCTCCTTGCTATTCTTTGGAATTCTGCATTCAAATGGGTATATCTTTCTTTTTCTCCTTTGCTTTTCTCTTCTCTTCTTTTTCGGCTTCATCAGACAGACAGTTTGTTTTTGTTTTTCGTTTCCTTTTCTTGGGGATGGTCTTGATCCCTGTCTCCTGTACAATGTCACGAACCTCCATCCATAGTTCATCAGGCTTTCTGTCCATCAGATCTAGTCCCTTAAATCTATTTCTCACTTCCACTAATTTCAATCTTTTATCTCAGTGGTATTTTTTCTGTCAATAAAAATGGCTCAATTTATGAAGTCTTACATAGACAGGCTAGGCTGGTATAGAAAAAAGCATTAAAAGAGTCTAAGACCTGAGGTGACCTTGGACAAGTCTTTCTTACCATCTCAGGCCCTCATGTGTCTTTTGTGAACTGAAGTGGTAGAGCAGGCAATAATCACTGTTGTTCCCGAAGATGTGATTATAATCCAAAATATACTGAGTTCATACTGTATGTTAAGTACTGTGGTATAAAATAATAATAATTTACAACTATACAGGATAGAAAAGATTACTACACAAAAAATCATCAAGGAATTACATAAAACCGTAACCTTGCAGCTTCACTTAATACAATTCCAAATTTCCCTCTCTCTTAAATTTATAACAAAATGTACTTATTATAAAAATATTTCTTTTGTAGAATCATAAACTATTAGAATTAGAAGAAACCTCCTTGCATCTGATACAACATAACATTTCTTTGTGGGAAAGAACTTTGCCACCCAGAAGTATGTCAGCCTCATTCAAGGTATGACTTAAAAGTGAGTGGTAGAGGGCTTAATAAATAACCATAATTTTCCTTAAATACTTCTAAGGAAAACTCACTTTTAATATCACACAAATTTAAATAGGACTTTTAAAACACAGTTTATCTTCTAAATGTTTCCATGTCTTTGAAGTATGTGAAATGCTTTGTCTTCAAAACTAAGTTCTACATTGGAAAGTTGAATTAGAAAGTTGGTGGTTATCATTTCCAAAATCACTGTAAATTCCACTTCCATTATCTCCACTTTCACAGTTGCCATAACCACATCTAGAGCCCACCCTGGTGGCCAAATCCAGGACCTCCATCACCATATCTTCCTCTTCCTCCTCCATAACCAGAGAGATCTCCAAAATTATGACCTCCAGGTCCTCCTCCATAACCATGAAAGCCATGTTCCTAGTAATCTTTGTAAGAGAATTGTTATGCAGTCACTAAATCGTGTCTGATTCTTTTGCGACCCCATGGACCATAGCCCACCAGGCTCCTCTGTCCATAGGATTTTCCAGGCAAGAATATCGGAGTAGGTTGCCTTTTTCTCCTCCATCTTTTCTTTTCCTTCTTTGATAATGTTTCAAATGACAAGTGAAACCTTTTTCAAGGTTTTTCTCAAAGTTTTGAAAAGCTATTAACCAGGAATCTGGTGTAATGGGACATAATATTATTCCTTAAAAAATATTAAATGTGTATGTAAATAAACAGTTGTACACTTATGATTTAAAAAAATTCTAAAGGGAAAAAAACAAACAAACAAACCTAAGTTCTATGTGAGTAATTTAAGTTGTTACAGAGAATAATGAGTATGTCTGTGAAGTTATACTAATTGGTCGCACCCACCAGAAAAGAAGTTTGAGTTCTTGCTGAGAACATACATTTATAAGACTTACTAATCTAACAAATTAATATTAATATGAAGCCTCTGTGACAAGTGGTAAGATAATAAGATAGCAATGGACATGAAATAATAGTCAAACCCACAAATTTGATTCCAATTCACCATGTACATCTCTTCAGACTGAGTGAGATAACATTTATAGTTATGGTCAGAGCTGGGAGGTACCTCCAGAGGGACAAATATGGGTTAGACAATAAAAGAAAGTCCATTCCATTTCTAGTAGTGTCCCTGTTGAGTCCATTGTCTCTACTGAGTCCAGTGAGTTGTCAGCAGTTTCTGTATTGAGTTCATCGTTTCTGTTGAGTCCATTCTGCTTCTAGTAGAGTCTCTGTTGAGTCCATTGTCTCTCCCAGGCCCATTCAGTTTTTAATAGTGTCTCTCTTGAGTTCATCCTCTCTGTTGAGTACATTCAGTTTCTAGTAGTGTTTCTATTTCATTTTAAAATTAGAATACTATTTAAATCAAATATTCACCCTAACTTAGAGAATCCAATGACCATACATCACCACTTGGTCCTGAGACTGCTTTCAGGATGGGGTCTGGGAGACTCTAGTGTGTATCAAACTCATAATTTATCAACTGTCAAAGTCTGAAAAGTCACAACCTAGCTAAGATTCCACCAATACCATCTTGATATATTAATAACCCCTAGTAAGCAAGAAGCTCTTAATTAAGTGTCTATGCAGTTATGTTGAAAAGATGGGTAAACAGTCACAATGTACTCATCCGCTCTTTGCTAAAAACAATCAGCTGACTCTAGACATAACTCAACCACTGGAGCACTCACTTACCTTTCAGCAAGTTTTGATAGCCTTTCATTTTAAGTGCAATACATCCTGAAATTCAAAGACAGTTAAATAAACTCTGTACAAGATCCTTAAAAAGAAAGATGCTTTTAAAAATGGTGAACGATTCATTTCATCATGCACGCAAAAGTAGTGAATGTTCATTTAAAATACACTTTAACTTTAGGAGTTAAGGAGGTTTTCAAATACTTTCATTAACTCTGAAAGTGGAGTTAAGGAGGTTTTCAAATATTTTCATTAACTCTGAAAGTCTTTTGGTCTGCTAGCTCTATTGCAATAAAATAGATGTGGCAGATAATCACACGGAATTTTATACTCAGTTTTTATTTTCAGTGCTTATATTCTACTACTAATTGTGAATATAAAACAATATTGGACTTCCCTGGTGGTCCAGTGGTTTGCATGCCAATGCAGGGAACACGGGTTCAATCCCTGATCCAGGAAGATCTGACATGCCATGGGGCAACTGAACCCATGCACCACAACTTCTCAGCCTATGGTCTGGAGCCTGTGCTCTGTAACAGGAGAAGCCACCGCAATGAGAAGCTTGAACATGGCAAACAGAGAGGCGCCCCCAGCTCACCACAGTCAGAGAAAGCCCACTCAGCAACAAGACCCAGCGAGCCAAAAATAAAATAATTAAATTACATTTAAAAAATACTACTAGAGACTATTTCAACAAATCTATTAAGTTTTGAACTTTGGAAAGCTTAAAACTATTTAACATTTTGTATCAAACATGTGGTTTTAAAAGGTAATTCAAGCGTTAGGCCCAAGAGCAACTGAGAGGAAATTAACCATATTTACAATTTCTGTAATTAAAAAAAAAATTTTTTTTGCTCCATGCATTTTTTTCTGCATTCATATTGAAGACAATATTGTTTATCAAGGTCATTAATGTTTTATTTGAAACATTAACAACTTTCTGTAAATTTATGAGAAAAGCAAATTTGTCACAAAAAAAGGAATTTATATCTTCTTAAATAGCTACTCTCTCCAATATTTGTCAGGTTGTTGTGCAATATTTTGTGCTAGATACAGCATTGAGTGCCTCATTGTAGGCACTCAATAAATGCTAGTGGAATAAATGAAAGAATAATATTAAATTCTCAAAAACTCTTGGCAGATTCCTTGTGGGTAAAAAAAAAAAAGAATATTAGGGGACTACTCAGGGTTTCCCAGGTAGAACCTGCCTGCCAGTGCAGGAGACATAAGAGACAGGGGTTCAATCCCTGTATCAGGAAGTTCCCCTGGAAGAGGGCATGGCAACCCACTCCAGTATTCCTGCCTGGAGGATCCCATGGACAGAGGAGCCTGGTGGGTTACAGTCCATAGGGTCACAAAGAGTCAGACATGACTGAAGCGACTTAGTACGCAGGGGAGTGATTACTCATTATTTGTTTTAAAATGACTTAGGCTTGTTCATGTTAACAGTTTAATGGTCAGTGGTTCTGAGTGGTTTCTGTTTTTAAAGTACGCAGTTCTCCTTTTAAATATTTACATAGTTCGCATTTATAGAAAAGCTTTTTATTGGATTATAATATCACTAATGAATATCTGCCAAGAAAATACTCAATTATTGAAATTACAATTAATTAATTTTATTTGTATTTTATTAATTTTATGAAGAAGATAATTTTTATAAATATTTGAAATATTTTATATATATGTGAAAATTTGAACTAATTTTTGGAATTACCACTGTTTAGCTAATAAATGGAGAATATATAAATTGGGGGTCTAACTACTTAGTCTACAATGATGGGAAAATATAAGCTATCAGAGGTTCCTTACAATAACTTTAGCCTGTCACACTTCTGGCTCGCAGAATATGACAACGAAAAGTGACTCCACTGACTTAAAGGAAAATAGATAATACAAATATAAAATAACACTGTCATTTTTTTCCACAAGGGCACCATGTTTTTCAAACTGTGACCTCCATATGGATATGCTGACTCTCTAACATTGAGCATAGCATATGACACATAATCAGAACACAACCCAAGTTTACTGCATGAGTAAATTATTGAATTTCATTCACTGACAGGCATCTATAAATTCATTATCCATCACTTTCTCAAAATATTCCACTGACAGAACATTTTTTTGTTTTAATTATTGATGGATATTCTTATGCCAAGTATTTGTTGGGATCTGAGTGTGGGGGGAAGAGGGACATTTTGAGGCACATGTGAAATCCTGGATGCTGTGGGTGTGGCCCTCTTTGTACCACCTGCTTCATCAAACAGAAGGCCCCTGGGAAATACTCTCTTTAAAGAGAAAGTGACCACGGGAGGTCAAACCTCATTTTATGAAACATCCCATCATGGAGGAACCCCGACCCTAGCAGGCTTTATAAGTAAGGTCTCATTCAATGCCAAAAAGCCCCTATTTCTAGAATTAGGAAGAAAGACCTATGGAGACTTCACAATGAAATATCTAGCCCCATGAGACTTTTTCTAAATCCAGAAGTCCTGACAATAAACAAAAGACGATGAGAGAAGAAGAATCTTCAGTATAGTGTGAGGAAGTTTATAGCAAAGACATCCACACCAACAGACACACAGGCTGAGGTCATCCATCCTCCAGAAAGAAGATACAAAACAGATAAGCAACAGTATTAACGGTTAAACAAATGTTTGTAGAGGAAGACCCAGCATTTAAGAGAGTTGTTTTAGATCCTGATGGTATAAATAAACGGGCATGAAACTTTCCCAGCCAGAGTCTCATCCCCAGCTTGCATGGAAGAGAAGCAACTTATCACAGGGCATCTCAAGATGCTTCACAGATGAGTAACATAAACCAACTGTTGAACAAACACCAGAGAGTATTGCTTGGCCTTCAGAAAAATAATTCTGATGTGGGCTGATGTGAGCAAGTGGGTGATGATTGCATAGACACCTGCTAGGGTGTGTCCCAATGAGTCAATGATGGAGGAAGGGGAGAATGATAACCCATGTGGCATGCTATCCCTTTGGGGCCTTTTGCAACCCACTCTATGGCAGAAAGAGCTTCCCTGGTGGCTCACTGGTAAAGAATCTGCCTGCCAATGAGGGACACTTGGGTTCAATCCCTGGGTCAGGAAGATCCCCTGGAAAAGGAAATGGCATCCCACTCCAGTATTCTTGCCTGGGAAATTTCATGGAAAGAGGAGTCTGAGTTCACAAAAGAGTTGGGCATGACAGCAACTAAACAACAACAGCTGCAGGAGAAAAAGGAAGTTCACCATGTGCCCTCTTGGAGTAAACAAAACATAGCCAGTTACAGCAGAGCTAACCCAAAGAACAATCACTTGCCAAATCCTGTCTCTTTCAACTGTCTAGGCTTTGGCTCATTGTGACTTTGGCATAATCAGTTCCCTCTAAGACAATGCATTTCTCCTACCCTTACATTCCCTCTTCATCTTACAGACATCCTTCACATCCCATCAGTATTCATCTCAAATGCTAACTCCTCTGTAAAGATCCCTCTCATTCTTTAAAGCAGATGAGTGTTTGCCTTTTACTCTTCTCCTAGAGAATTCTGTACAAACTTCTATTGCAGAAGTTGTCGTGCAACATGTTAATTCCTTTTTACCTCCATATATTCACCCAAGACTGTATTACTTGATAACCCATGAGTGCATGAGTGCATGCTAAGTCACTTCAGTTGTGTCCAACTCTTCATGACCCTATGGACCGTGGCCTGCCAGCCTTCTTTGTACATGGATTCTCCAGGCAAGAATACTGGAGTGGGTTGCCAAGCCCTCCTCCCAGATATCTTCCCAACCCAGGGATCAAATCTGTGTCTCCTACATCGTTCTTTACCATGAAGCCACCAGGGAATTGACTCCAAGGTTTGTCTTCTTTGCAATTTCAGGCAATTTCTCCTTATTAACAGAAACACTAGTTGGCATCCAGTCCCATCACTTCATGGCAAATAAATGAGGAAACAGTGGAAACAGTGGCTGACTTTATTTTTGGGGGCTCCAAAATCACTGCAGATGGTGATTGCAGCCATGAAATTAAAAGACACTTGCTCCTTGGAAGAAAAGTTATGACCAACCTAGACAGCATATTAAAAATCAGAGACATTACTTTGTCAACAAAGGTCTGTCTAGTCAAGGCTATGGTTTTTCCAGTGGCCATGTATAAATGTGAGAGTTGGACTATGAAGAAAGCTGAGCACAGAAGAATTGATGCTTTTGAACTGTGGTGTTGGAGAAGACTCTTGAGAGTCCCTTGGACTTCAAGGAGATCCAGCCAATCCATCCTAAAGGAGATCAGTCCTGAGTATTCATTGGAAGGACTGATGCTGAAACTGAAACTCCAATACTTTGGCCATCTGATGAGAAGAGCTGAGTCATTTGAAAAGACCCTGAAGCTGGGAAAGATTGAGGGCAGGAGCAGAAGGGGACGACAGAGGATGAGATGGTTGGATGACATCCCCGACTCAATGGACATGAATTTGAAACTCCGGGAGTTGGTGATAGACAGGGAGGCCTGGCGTGATGTGGTTCATGGGGTCACAAAGAGTCGGACATGACTGAGCGACTGAACTGAACTGAACAGAAACACCAGAATCTTCTCCACTGCTGAAAATGTCAGAAACTGGCAATAACAACTTAAATCAGGGAATACTCCCGGGATCATTGAGTCTCTATTCATTTGTGTAACAGTTGTGATGTCTACACCAAGACAATCTAGGAATACTGCTGCTGCTAAGTCGCTTCAGTTGTGTCCAACTCTGTGCAACCCCAGAGACGGCAGCCCACCAGGCTCCCCCATCCCTGGGATTCTCCAGGCAAGAACACTGGAGTGGGTTGCCATTTCCTTCTCCAATGCATGAAACTGAAAAGTAAAAGTGAAGTCGCTCAGTCATGTCTGACTCTTAGTGACCCCATGGACTGCAGCCTACCAGGCTCCTCCATCCATGGGATTGGCCAGGCAAGAGTACTGGAATGGGCTGCCATTGTCTTCTCTGAATCTAGGAATAAAATCCTTATTAAGTAAGCTTCTATATCAGAGGCTCTCAAATTTTAAAGCACATGCAAGCCACTTTGGACACAAATTAAAAATATCATTTTCTGGGTCCCCCTCTCTAGAAATACGAATTTAATAAATACAAAGACCTGAGAATCAACATTTTAAGGACATTTTGAGACAAGTTTTCTATACACTCTCCACTTAATTTGCAGAGAATCAAACTTAACATCTCTGAATGGAAGTAAATATGTTTAATGGTAAAAACTTTCATACTATCTTGTAGCTATTCCCTGATATGATTAGTCCAAGATAAAGAGTTGGTGATGTGACATTGACACAATTTCTGATAGGACTGGGCATTTCTCTTATTCTCACTTCACAATCAATAGCTCTGAATGGATGCAGATTTTCTTGGGTGTTCTTCTCACTGACTCTAAGTTCACAGTTCTGTGACTCATAATATACTAGTTTGACTGCTTGGATGTGCAGTTCCAGGGGTTAGTCATCAGCATTTTATATTAACTAGTTAATTATATCATGAAATTTTGATGAGGTCTGCAGCCGCTTGAGTTGAAAAAATCCTCCCATGAACCAGAAGCATGTTTTAAAAACCTGTTCCCAGGTTTCTTGTTATGTTTGTCATAATTGCCAAAAAATATGCACTGCTCACTGACTGCAACAGCAATTCACTTTGGAAATCTCCCATGGTATAAAAATTTTAAAAAGAAATCACTGCTTGAGATCAAGTGATGGAAAAATGAATACAGAAGATACCAATTTATTTTCAAGATGTGATGGAAGTAATTGTGGGATGAGTCTAGAAAAATGCTGTAACAAGAGTGGCAGCATTTCTTTTTTTTTAATTAATTAATTTATTTGGCTGTGTCAAGTCTCAGTTGCAGCATGCAACATGCAGACTCTTAGTTGCAGCATGTGGGATCTGCTTCCCTGACCAGGGATTGAACCCAGGCCATCATTATTGTGAGCAAAGTCTTGGCCACTGGACCACCAGGGAAGTCCCCAGAATTGCTTTAAAATAGGGCCTTTGAATTCAACTTAACTTAAACTGTTTATTGGGTATTTATGGGGCCCAAGGCAACACTAGGGAAGCAGAAGTAAAAAGATAAACTCCCCAAATTTCAGTTCAGTTCAGTTGCTCGGTTGTGTCCGACTTCTTGTGATCCCATGGACTGCAGCACGCCAGGCTTCCCTGTCCTTCACCAACACCCGGACTTTACTCAAACTCATGTCCACTGAGTCGGTGATGCCATCCAATCACCTCATCCTGCGCCATCCTCTTCTCCTCTCGCCTTTAATCTTTCCCAGCATCAGGGTCTCTTCCACGGAGTCAGTTCTTTGCATCAGGTGGCCAAAGTTTTGGAGTTTTAGCTTCAGCATCAGTTCTTTCAATGAATATTCAGGTCTGATTTCCTTTAGGATGGACTGGCTGGATCTCCTTGCAGTCCAAGAGACTCTCAAGAGTCTTCTCCAACACCACAGTTCAAAAGCATCAATTCTTTGGCATTCAGCTTTCTTTATAGTCCAACTCTCACATCCATACATGACCACTGGAAAAACCATAGCCTTGACTAGATGGACTTTTGTTGACAAAGTAATGTCTCTGCTTTTTAATATGCTGTCTAGGTTAGTCACAACTTTTCTTCCAAGGAGCAAGTGTCTTTTAATTTCATGGCTACAGTCACCATCTGCAGTGATTTTGGAGCCCCGAAAAATAAAGTCTGATACTGTTTCCACTGTTCCCTCATCTATTTCCCATGAAGTGATGGGACCAAATGCCATGATCTTAGTTTTCTGAATGTTAAGCTTTAAGCCAACTTTTTCACTCTCCTCTTTCACTTTCATCAATAGGCTCTTTAGTTCTTCTTCACTTTCTGCCATAAGGGTGGTGTCATCTGCATATCTGAGGTTATTGAGATTTCTCCCAGCAATCTTGATTCAAGCTTGTGCCTCATCCAGCCCAGTGTTTCTCATGATGTACTCTGCATATAAGTTAAATAAGCAGGGTGACAATACACAGCCTTGACGTACTCCTTTTCCTATTTGGAACCAGTCTGTTGTTCCATGTCCAGTTCTAACTTTTGCTTCCTGACCTGCATACAGATTTCTCAGGAGGCAGGTCAGGTGGTCTGGTATTCCCATCTCTTTCAGAATTTCCCACACTTTGTTGTGGTCCACACAGTCAAAGGCTTTGGCGTAGTCAATAAAGCAAGCAGATGTTTTTCTGGAACTCTCTTGCTTATTTTGATGATCTAATGGATGTTGGCAATTTGATCTCTGGTTCCTCTGTCTTTTCTAAATCAAGCTTCAACATCTGGAAGTTCACGATTCACGTACTGTTGAAGGCTGGCTTGGAGAATTTTGCGCATTACTTTGCTAGTGTGTGAGATGAGTGCAATTGTGCAATAGTTTGAGCATTCTTTGGTATTGCCTTTCCTTGGGATTGAAATGAAAATTTACCTTTTCCTGTCTTGTGGCCACTGCTGAGTTTTTCAAATTTGCTGACACATTGAGTGCAGCACTTTCACAGCATCATCTTTAGGATTTGAAATTGCTCGACTGGAATTCTATCACCTCCACTAGTTTTGTTCCCCAACTTTAAAGAGATTTTAATTTCTCAGGAAGCATGTACATAATATCTTGAGTACAATTCATACCATTATAAACACCAGTTCCTGTGACCACCCCTAAGACTTGCAAAATTGTTCCACTTCTAACATTTAAATTCTAATGGGAGAGTTTTAGGACCACAACCTTCTATTCTTCCATAAATCTCATCCCTTTGCTCCTAATAGACATGTCTTTGATCTCATTGAGACCTCCAGCTCCTTATACCCTGCATTTCTCCAAAATTAATCAGAATGGTCCCTATTCTCATGGATAGAACAATCTAGGGGTGAGGACTGAGAGTAAAATCAGACAAATACATGTAAACTTGCAATTATGAGACTTGTAAGGGAGGAGGTGTATGAGGGCCCTTTAGACTCCTTACAAATAGCAGGTGGTACAAGGTGAGACTGAAGAGTGACTAAGTGCCAGACAATTCAGGACCTTTTAGCCTAAACTAAGAACTTCTGTTCCCTTTTATGGTAAAAGCCATTGAACATATTTGTAGGCTTGGGTTTTGCTCTTGAAAATACTTTTCCTTGCACTCACATAGTATATAGATTGGAAGCTGCTCAGAATGGATGCAGATCTATTAGGAAGCTACAATTATAATAATCCAGGTGAGGAAACATTATCACATATCTAAGACAGTGATGGCCAAGATAGAGAGAAGGGAATGAACTTGAAAGATATTTTGGTCATGAAATCAGAAGAATTTGGTGACAGATCAGAAGTGGAAGGTTACAGAAGAAAAAGGTGTCAGTAATATCTCTTGGGCTTCAGTCTTAAATAACTAAATAGAAATAGATGGTGGTCTTACTAAAGCTTGGGAAATGGATGCTGGTCAAAGTGAGAAAAAGAGCATGAATTTTCAACATACTGAAATTGAGCTATATTTGAAACTTCGGACTGCAAAAAGATCCAACCAGTCCATTCTGAAGGAGATCAATCCTGGACTTTCTTTGGAAGGAATGATGCTAAAGCTGAAACTCCAGTATTTTGGCCACCTCATGTGAAGAGTTGACTCATTGGAGAAGACTCTGATGCTGGGAGGGATTGGGGGCAGGAGGAGAAGGGGACGACAGAGGATGAGATGGCTGGATGGCATCACTGACTTGATGGATGTGAGTCTGAGTGACCTCCGGGAGCTGATGATGGACAGGGAGGCCTGGCGTGCTGCAGTTCATGGGGTCGCAAAGAGTCGGACACGACTGAGCGACTGATTTGATCTGATCTGAAACTTCCAAGAGGAGATGTCTAGTGGACATTTGGTTACATAGGTCTGGAGTCCAGACTAAAACAGGGCTGGAGATTTTTATTGCCTGAGATCACTCTAGAGATTATCAATATGGAAAAGAAACATAGGACCAAGCTTAATGAAATAATGCAATGAGTGGGTTGAAATCAGAGAATAGAAATTGTTGCATCAAAGTGCAAGTATAGAAGATGGCGGAGGATTAGGACGGGGAATACGCTTTCTCCTCCACAAATTCATCAAAGGGACATCTGGGAGCCGAGTAAATTCCACAAACAGCTTCGGAGTGCTGGCGGAGGACGTCGGACACCCAGAAAAGCAACTCACTGCCTTCTAAAGGAGGTAGGAAAGAATATAGAAACCAGAGAGAGACAAAGAGGGAGGGGCGGACCTCTGTCCGGGGAAGGGAGTCTTAAAAAGAGAAGTTTCCAAACACCAGGAAACACTCTCCCTGCGGAATCTGTGCCGAACCTGGGAAACACAGAGACTATCATAACAGGGAGGAGAACAGTTGAGCAATTACAAAACACAGAATGCGGGCCCTGCGGTAACTTCCGCAGCGGAGAAGCATCGCGGCAAACACCCGCATCTGCCATTGGCGAACCGGGGCTGGGCAGGGAGATGCCGCAGGCCGCTCCCACGTGGGACACTCCCCTGCCAGCCACTCCCCCGAGGGACGCTCCCCCGTGGGACTCTCCCCCGCTGGACGCTCCCCCGCTGGCCGCTCCCGCGCGGGCCGCAGCTGCTCCCTCCAGGCGTGCCCCCGCCCGCTGTGCCAGCGGCTCCTACGAGGGCCGCCCCGCCCGCCATTCCTGCGCAACCCACCCCCTCGCCGGCCCTCCCCCTCTGCCGGCCGCAGCGCAGACTGCGTTGGCCAGATTGTCTGGAGTGCTGCCTAATCAGAGTAGTTTGGGCCGGCAGTCCAGATTGTGCAGCGCCGACCACACAAGTGGCCGGCATTGGCCCAGAACACCGCCGGACCGTGCACAGAACAAAGGACTATACAGACCAACTACAGAGAAAGGGGCCTATAGATCTTGAGAAATTTAAACCGGAACAAGGAACTAGCCGAAAATGAACTGAACCCACAACAATAATAGAGAAACTCTTACATATATTGTGACTATTTTTACCATCATTATTTCCTTTTTTTTTCTTTTTTTAATACATATTTTTTTAATTTTTATTATTTTTTAATTGGAAAAAGGAAAACAAAATTTTTTTTTCCTTCTTTTAATTTTTTTTTGTTTGTTTTGTTTTGTTTCTTTTATTTTTATTTTTTTTTATCCTCTAGTACTTCTTTAATTTCCACGTTTAGATATAACTTTTGCGACCCTGTTTTTTTCTTTTTCCCTTTTTGTCCTTTGCTTTATCCTTTCCTTTTTACTTTTCTTTACTGATTACTGACTAGATCTGTCTCTCTCCTTCACACTCCCTCCTTTTATCCTCCTGACCACCTCTGTCTCCTTCCTCCCTTTTTCCTTCTCTGTATAACTCCATGAACATCTCTGAGCGGTCCAGTTGTGGAATGCATTATAGAAGAAGAAGTTCTTGAGACTACTGTAAAAATAAGACCGACAACTGGAAGCAGGAGGCTTAAGTCCATACCCTGATCCCACGAAACATTACTTGACAGGAGCTCATCAAAAGCCTCCATATCTACACTGAAACCAAGCATCACACAAAGACCAGCAAGTTCCACGACAAGACATACCAAGCAAATTCTCCAGAAAAACAAGAACACAGCCCTGAGCTCCAATACACAGGCTACACAAAGCGACCCCAAAATCATAGACATCTCATAACTCACTACTAGACACTCCACTGCACCCCAGAGAAAAGAAATCCAGCTCCACCCACCAGAACACCGACACAAGCTTCCATAAACAAGAAACCTCGACAAGCTACCGGTACAAACCCACATATAGTGCAGAAACACCATAATAAAGAGAACTCCACAGACTACCAGAATACAGTAAAGACACCCCAAACTCAGCAATTTAAACAAGATGAAGAGACAGAAGAATTCCCAGCAGGTAAAGGAACAGGATAAATGCCCACCAAACCAAACAAAAGAGGAAGAAATAGCGAACCTACCTGATAAAGAATTCCAAATAATGATAGTGAAATTAATCCAAAACCTGGAAAGCAAAATGGAAACATGGATAAATAGCTTGGAGAAAAGCATTGAGAAGATGCAAGAAAGATTTAACAAAGACCTAGAAGAAATAAAAAAGAGTCAATATATAATGAATAATGCAATAAATGAGATCCAAAACACTCTGGAGGCAACAAATAGTAGAACAACAGAGGCAGAAGATAGAATTAGCGAATTAGAAGATAGAATAGCAGAATTAAATGAATCAGTGGAGAAAAAAGAAAAACGAATTAAAAGAAATGAGGACAATCTCAGAGACCTCCAGGACAATTTTAAACGTTACAATATTCGAATCATAGGAGTCCCAGAAGAAGAAGACAAAAAGAAAGACCATGAGAAGATACTAGAGGAGATAATAGTTGAAAACTTCCCTAAAATGGGGAAGGAAATAATCACTCAAGTCCAAGAAACCCAGAGAGTCCCAAATAGGATAAACCCAAGGCGAAACACCCCAAGACACATATTAATCAAATTAACATAGATCAGACACAAAGAAAAAATATTAAAAGCAGCAAGGGAAAAACAACAAATAACACACAAGGGAATTCCCATAAGGCTAACAGCTGATCTTTCAATAGAAACTCTCCAAGCCAGGAGGGAATGGCAAGACATACTTAAAGTGATGAAAGAAAAGAACCTACAGCCCAGATTATTGTACCCAGCAAGGATCTCATTCAAATATGAAGGAGAAATCAAAACCTTTACAGACAAGCAAAAGCTGAGAGAATTCAGCAACAACAAACCAGCTCTCCAACAAATACTAAAGGACACTCTCTAGACAGGAAACACAAAAAGGATATATAAATTCAAACCCAAATCAACAAATTAAATGGCAACGGGATCATATTTATCATTAATTACCTTAAATGTAAATGGGTTGAATGCCCCAACCAAAAGACAGAGACTGGCTGAATGGATACAAAAACAAGACCCCTCCATATGTTGTCTACAAGAAACCCACCTCAAAACAGGGGACACATACAGACTGAAAGTCAAGGGCTGGAAAAAGATTTTCCATGCAAATAGAGACCAAAAGAAAGCAGGAGTAGCAATACTCATATCAGATAAAATAGACTTTAAAACAAAGGATGTGAAAAGAGACAAAGAAGGTCACTACATAATGATCAAAGGATCAATCCAAGAAGAAGATATAACAATTATAAATATATATGCACCCAACTTAGGAGCACCGCAATATATAAGACAAATACTAACAAGTATGAAAGGAGAAATCAACAATAACACAATAATAGTGGGAGACTTTAATACCCCACTCACACCAATGGATAGATCAGCTAAACAGAAAATTGACAAGAAAACACAAACTTTAAACGATACAATAGACCAGTTAGAACTAATTGATATCTATAGGACATTTCAACCCAAAACAATGAATTTCACCTTTTTCTCAAGCACACACGGAACCTTCTCCAGGATAGACCACATCCTGGGCCATAAATCTAGCCTTGGTAAGTTCAGAAAAATTGAAATCATTCCAAGCATTTTTTCTGACCACAATGCAGTAAGAGTAAATCTCAATAGCAAGAGAAAAACTATTAAAAATTCCAACATATGGAGGCTGAACAACACACTCCTGAATAACCAACAAATCACAGAAGAAATCAAAAAAGAAATCAAATTCTGCATAGAAACGAATGAAAATGAAAACACAACAACCCAAAACCTGTGGGACACGGTAAAAGCAGTCCTAAGGGGAAAGTTCATAGCAATACAGGCATACCTCAAGAAACAAGAAAAAAGCCAAATAAATAACCTAACTCTACACCTAAAGCAACTGGAAAAGGAAGAAATGAAGCACCCCAAGGTTAGTAGAAGGAAAGAAATCTTAAAAATTAGGGCAGAAATAAATGCAAAAGAAACAAAAGAGACCATAGCAAAAATCAACAAAGCCAAAAGCTGGTTCTTTGAAAGGGTAAATAAAATTGACAAACCACTAGCCAGACTCATCAAGAAACAAAGGGAGAAAAATCAAATCAATAAAATTAGAAAAGAAAATGGAGAGATCACAACAGACAGCACAGAAATACAAAGGATCATAAGAGACTACTATCAGCAATTATATGGCAATAAAATGGACAATGTGGAATAAATGGACAAATTCTTAGAAAAGTACAACTTCCCAAAACTGGATCAGGAAGAAATATAAAATCTTAACAGACCCATCACAAGCACGGAAATTCAAACTGTAATCAGAAATCTTCCAGCAAACAAAAGCCCAGGCCCAGACGGCTTCATAGCTGAATTCTACCAAAAATTTGGAGAAGAGCTAACACCTATCCTACTCAAACTGTTCCAGAAAATTGCAGAGGAAGGTAAACTTCCAAACTCATTCTATGAGGCCACCATCACCCTAATACCAAAACCTGACAAAGATGCCACAAAAAAAGAAAACTACAGGCCAATATCACTAATGAACATAGATGCAAAAATCCTTAACAAAATTCTAGCAATCAGAATCCAACAACACATTAAAAAGATCATACACCATGACCAAGTGGGCTTTATCCCAGGAATGCAAGGATTCTTCAATATCCGCAAATCAATCAACGTAATACACCACATTAACAAACTGAAGAATAAAAACCATATGATTATCTCAATAGATGCAGAGAAAGCCTTTGACAAAGTTCAACATCCATTTATGATAAAAACTCTCCAGAAAGCAGGAATAGAAGGAACATACCTCAACATAATAAAAGCTATATATCACAAACCCACAGCAAACATTATCCTCAATGGTGAAAAATTGAAAGCATTTCCTCTAAAGTCAGGAACAAGACAAGGATGCCCACTTTCACCATTACTATTCAACATAGTTTTGGAAGTTTTTGCCACAGCAATCAGAGCAGAAAAAGAAATAAAAGGAATCCAAATTGGAAAAGAAGAAGTAAAACTCTCACTGTTTGCAGATGACATGATCCTCTACGTAGAAAACCCTAAAGATTCCACCAGAAAATTACTAGAACTTATCAATGAATATAGTAAAGTTGCAGGATATAAAATTAACACACAGAAATCCCTTGCATTCCTGTACACTAATAACGAGAAAATAGAAAGAGAAATTAAGGAAAAAATTCCATTCACCATTGCAATGAAAACAATAAAATACTTAGGAATATATCTTCCTAAAGAATCTAAAGACCTATATTTAGAAAACTATAAAACACTGGTGAAAGAAATCAAAGAGGACACTAATAGATGGAGAAATATACCATGTTCATGGATTGGTAGAATCAATATAGTGAAAATGAGTATACTACCCAAAGCAATTTATAGATTCAATGCAATCCCCATCAAGCTACCAACAGTATTCTTCACAGAGCTAGAACAAATAATTTCTCAATTTGTATGGAAATACAAAAAAACTCGAATAGCCAAAGCTATCTTGAGAAAGAAGAATGGAACTGGAGGAATCAACCTGCCTGACTTCAGGCTCTACTACAAAGCCACAGTCATCAAGACAGTATGGCACTGGCACAAAGACAGAAATATAGATCAATGGAACAAAATAGAAAGCCCAGAGATAAATCCATGCACATATGGTCACCTTATCTTTGACAAAGGAGGAAAGAATATACAATGGATTAAAGACAATCTCTTTAACAAGTGGTGCTGGGAAAACTGGTCAAACACTTGTAAAAGAATGAAACTAGAATACTTTCTAACACCATACACAAAAATAAACTCAAAATGGATTAAAGATCTAAATGTAAGACCAGAAACCATAAAACTCCTAGAGGAAAACATAGGCAAAACACTCTCTGACTTACATCACAGCAGGATCCTCCATGACCCACCTCCCAGAATATCGGAAATAAAATCAAAAATGAATAAATTGGACCTAATCAAACTTAAAAAGCTTCTGCACAACAAAGGAAACTATAAGCAAGGTGAAAAGACAGCCTTCAGAATGGGAGAAAATAATAGCAAATGAAGCAACTGACAAACAACTAATCTGAAAAATATACAAGCAACTTCTACAGCTCAATTCCAGAAAAATAAATGACCCAATCAAAAAATGGGCCAAAGAACTAAATAGACATTTCTCCAAAGAAGACATACAGATGGCTAACAAACACATGAAAAGATGCTCAACATCACTCATTATCAGAGAAATGCAAATCAAAACCACTATGAGGTACCATTTCACGCCAATCAGAATGGCTGCTATCCAAAAGTCCACAAGCAATAAATGCTGGAGAGGGTGCGGAGAGAAGGGAACCCTCTTACACTGTTGGTGGGAATGCAAACTAGTATAGCAACTATGGAGAACAGTATGGAGATTCCTCAAAAAACTGCGAATAGAACTGCCTTATGATCCAGCAATCCCACTGCTGTGCATACACACTGAGAAAACCAGAATTGAAAGAGACACCTGTACCCCAATGTTCACAGCAGCACTGTTTACAATAGCCAGAACATGGAAGCAACCTAGATGTCCATCCACAGATGAATGGATAAGCAAGCTGTGGTACATATACACAATGGAGTATTACTCAGCCATTAAAAAGAATACATTTGAATCAGTTCTAAGGAGGTGGATGGAACTGGAGCCTATTATACAGAGTGAAGTAAGCCAAAAACAAAAACACAAATACAGTATACTAACGCATATATATGGAATTTAGAAAGATGGTAAAAATAACCCTATTTACGAGACAGCAAAAGAGACACTGATGTATAGAACAGACTTTTGGACTCTGGGACCGGGAGAGGGTGGGATGATTGGGGAGAATAGCATTGAAATATGTATAATATTATATCTGAAATGTATTAATTGTTCAAACTAATCACTGTCATGTTACAATTTGTTCATATTAGATGTTTGTAATGTTTCTGATAATCAATAAAAGAGATTCTTGATAAAAAAAAAAACAACAACAAAGTGCAAGTATATTGAATGCTTTTGTTATCTTGTCAAATCACCTTCCCAAAACATTTTACCAACTGAGGCTTACACTTTCACTCAAGGAGTTGATTTCCCATTTTTCTACTTCCTCCCCAACAATGGGTGTTATCTAATGATTTTGTTATCAAATGCTAATCTTGACTGTTGATGTATTTTTACTTGTTTTTGCTGTCATTATTATTTATATATCTAATTCTAAGATTGAATAACTTTGGCCTATGAATCATTTTATGTCCTTTTTAAGTGAAAGATCTTTTATATAGTTTGCCTGTTTTAGGAGGGGTTGTCAACTTTTTCTTACAGATTTGTGAGAGTTTTGCATACTATGGGAACTGAACTTTGTTACACATACAACATATTTTTTTCTAGCTTATCTCTCATTTTTTCTTTGCACATGCTTATTTGCTATGTTCATATGTTAATTTTTATATTGCTAAAATTCATTAATCCTTTACTCTTGAAGTTTAGATTGACACACTCCAATTTAAGGTACTAATTTTTACTCAGTTCTTTTCTTCTATGACTGGCTTCCTTTACATTTAAATGCTTTCTCCATCTGGAATTTTTTCTGGTATAAGTGGCAGGTTAATTTTGTTCTAAGTGGCTGGCAACTTGCCTCAACACCATCTTTTGAATTATACACATATTTCTTAATGGTCTGAGAAGCCATTTGTATTGTGCACCAGCAATCTTTAACTATATGTTAAGTCTATTTTGAAATTCTTAATCTATTTCATTGATCTTTTTTATTCATTTTCAATCCCCAAAAGTGTTAAGTACTGTAGTGTTATATTTAATACGGGAGAAATATCAATAACCTCAGATATGCAGATGACACCACTCTTATGGCAGAAAGTGAAGAGCAACTAAAAAGCCTCTTGATGAAAGTGAAAGTGGAGAGTGAAAAAGTTGGTTTAAAGCTCAAAATTTAGCAAACGAAGATCATGGCATCTGGTCCCATCACTTCATGGGAAATAGATGGGGAAACAGTGGAAACAGTGTCAGACTTTATTTTGGGGGCTCCAAAATCACTGCAGATGGTGACTGCAGCCATGAAATTAAAAGACGCTTACTCCTTGGAAGGAAAGTTATGACCAACCTAGATAGCATATTCAAAAGCAGAGACATTATTTTGCCAACAAAGGTCCATCTAGTCAAGGCTATGGTTTTTCCAGTGGTCATGTATGGATGTGAGAGTTGGACTGTGAAGAAAGCTGAGCACCGAAGAATTGATGCTTTTGAACTGTGGTGTTGGAGAAGACTCTTGAGAGTCCCTTGGACTGCAAGGAGATCCAACCAGTCCATTCTGAAGGAGATCAGCCCTGGGATTTCTTTGGAAGGAATGATGCTCAAGCTGAAACTCCAGTATTTTGGCCACCTCATGCGAAGAGTTGACTCATTGGAGAAGACTCTGATGCTGGGAGGGATTGGGGGCAAGAGGAGAAGGGGACGCCAGAGGATGAGATGGCTGGATGGCATCACTGACTCGATGGACGTGAGTTTGGGTGAACTCCGGGGGTTGGTGATGGACAGGGAGGCCTGGCGTGCTGCGATTAACGGGGTCACAAAGATTCGGACACGACTGAGCGACTGAACTGAACTGAACTGAACTGAGGGCTTTCCTGATAGCTCAGTTGGTAAAGAATCCTCCTGCAATGCAGGAGACCTAGGTTGGATCTCTGGGGTTGGGAAGATCCCCTGGAGAAGAGAAATGCTATACCCACTCCAGTATTCTGGCCTGGAGAATTCCATGGACTGTATAGTCCATGGGGTCGCAAAGAGTCAGACACAACTGAGCAACTTTCGCTTTCACTTCACTTTCAAGGTTTGACTTCATTCGTTACTATACTTTACATATTCTAGAATTTGTCAAATTCCACAAAAAAAGAATTTTCAGAGTCTTTTTATCACATTGTTTTTCTGCACAAAATCAAGGTGTGTCTTTCAGTCACTTCATGTTGTCTTTATGTCCCTCAGGAAAGCATTAAAGTTTTCATCATGTAGATTTTACACATTTCTCCTCTGCTTCATTATGAGGTAGTTTACATTTATAGTTGTTACTATAAACTAGTATATTATATTCCTAACTAATAGTTGTTTAGATTATTGAATTTTGTTATTAACTAGGTACTCAGCCACCTTAATAAAGTCTCTTGCTGTTTGCATTAATTTTTAAATTGATTCTCTTGGAATTCCCATGTAGAAAAACGTATGCTTTATTAATAGTCAAAATTTTAACTCCCTTCCAATACTTTTAGTTGGCTATTACTTCCAGAAAATATTATATAATAGTGGGATCATTTTCATGATTTAAAAAAAAATGTGTTTGGGACTTCCAGTGGCTGGGACTCCATGCTTCCAATGCAGAGGACCTGGGTTCAATCCCTGGACAGGGAACTAGATCCCACATGCTGCAATTAAAGATCCCACATACCCCAACAAAGATTGGAAATCCTGCAACTAAGATCTTGTGTACTCACAATAAATAAAAACATATTTTTAAAAATGTGTTTAGCATTTGACATCAAGCACAAATGGCAGGCTTTTGTATGATACATCATTTTTATAAAGTTAATGATAATTCCATGTCTTTATTTTTCATTCTTTGACTTTAGAACAGGTGATAAATTACATCAAGCTTTTTAAAGCACTTGTGGAAGTTATTTATTATTGTTAACGATTTACAATAGTTAAATATTGCAATAAATTTTTCTAACTTTGTACCATCTTACATTCCTAAAGATATTTTCAACTGGTTATGACACTCTTTTAATGTGCTCCTCAAATTTGAATGTTAATATATTATTTCAAACTTCAGCAATTTTAGCAGTGAATAACATATTTCCATTGGTTTTGTTGCTGTGTTACTTTTTGTTTTTTGTTGTCTTTGTCTAACTTATTTTCAGAATCATATATTTGTAATCTGTCAATGACTAACGATATAAATTAAAATCTCTTAGTCTTATTGCTTTCCTATGCATTTTTTCCTTTGAGCATGCTATTTTACGTGATGGCATTGAATCCAATTAAGAATCAAATATTGTGTGGAGTTGTGATGTCTTTCAATATGCCAGCAAATTTGGAAAACTTAGCAATGGCCACAGGACTGGAAAAAGTCAGTTTTAATTCCAAAGCCAAATTCAAAATTGGGAAAGGAGTACATCAAGGCTGTATACTGTCACCCTGCTTATTTAACTTATATGAAGAGTACATCATGAGAAACGCTGGGCTGGATGAAACACAACCTGGAATCAAGACTGCCAGGAGAAATATCCATAACCTCAGATAGGCAGATGACACCACCCTTATGGCAGAAAGTGAAGAGGAACTAAAAAGCCTCTTGATGAAAGTGAAAGTGGAGAGTGAAAAAGTTGGCTTAAAACTCAACATTCAGAAAACGAAGATCATGGCATCCGGTCCCATCACTTCATGGCAGATAGATGGGGAAACAGTGAAAACAGTGTCAGACTTTATTTTTGGGGGCTCCAAAATCACTTCAGATGGTGACTGCAGCCATGAAATTAAGACGCTTGATCCTTGGAAGAAAAGCAATGAAAAATCTTGACAGCATATTAAAAAGCAGAGATATTACTTTATCTTCAAAGATCCATATAGTCAAAGCTATGGTTTTTCCAGTAGTCATGTACAGATGTGAGAGTTAGACAATAAAAAAGGCTAAGTGCCAAAGAATTGATGCTTTTGAACTCTGGTGCTGGATAAGACTCTCGAGAGACCCTGGGACAGCAAGGAGATCAAACTAGTCAATCCTAAAGGCAATTCGTCCTGAATATTCATTGGAAGGACTGATGCTGAAGCTGAAACTCCAATACTTTGGTCACCTGATGTGAAGAGCCTACTTCACATTTTCCTACAGTGGAAAAGACCCTGATGTTGGGAAAGACTGAAGGCAGGAAAAGAAGGGGATGATAGAGGATGAGATGGTTGGATGGCATCACTGACTCAATGGACATGTGTTTGAGCAAACTCCAGGAGATGGTGAAGGACAGGGAAGCCTAGCATGCTGCAATTCACAGGGTCAAAAGAGTCAAGACATGACTAAGTGACTGAACAACAACAAATCTAGCATAGATCAGATCCCCCACTATATTTTATGTATTATAACATTGACATTTTTTATTTTTTTTACTAGCAAAGGTGATTTTTATTTTATTTTATTTTTAATATAAATTTATTTATTTTAATTGGAGGTTAATTACTTTACAATATTGTATTGGTTTTGCCATACATCAACACGAATCCACCATGGGTATACATGTGTTCCCCATCCTGAACTTCCCTCCCTCCTCCCTTCCCCGTACCATCCCTCTGGGTCGTCCCAGTGCACCAGCCCCAAGCATCCAGTATCAGGCATTGAACATGGACTGGCAATTCGTTTCACATATGATACTATACGTGTTTCAATGCCATTCTCCCAAATTATCCCACCCTCTCCCTCTCCCACAGAGTCCAAAAGACTGTTCTATACATCTGTGTCTCTTTTGCTGTCTCACTTACAGGGTTATCGTTACCATCTTTCTAAATTCCATATATATGCATTAGTATACTGTATTGGTGTTTTTCTTTCTGGCTTATTTCACTCTGTATAATAGGCTCCAGTTTCATCCACCTCATTAGAACTGATTCAAATGTATTCTTTTTAATGGCTGAGTAATACTCCATTGTGCATATGTACCACAGCTTTCTTATCCATTCATCTGCTGATGGACATCTAGGTTGCTTCCATGTCCTGGCTATTATAAACAGTGCTGCGATGAACATTGGGGTACACGTGTCTCTTTCAATTCTGGTTTCCTCAGTGTGTATGCCCAGCAGTGGGATTGCTGGGTCATAAGGCAGTTCTGTTTCCAGTTTTGTAAGGAATCTCCACACTGTTCTCCATAGTGGCTATACTAGTTTGCATTCCCAACAACAGCGTAAGAGGGTGCCCTTTCTCCACACCCTCTCCAGCATTTATTGCTTGTGGACTTTTGGATTGCAGCCATTCTGACTGGCATGAAATGGTACCTCATAGTGGTTTTGATTTGCATTTCTCTGATAATGAATGATATTGAGCATCTTTTCATGTGTTTGTTAGCCATCTGTTTGTCTTCAAAGATGACATTTTCTAAAACTTCAGGGGTTTTTTTATTATAGAATATTCTAAAACTGAGATTTTCCTGATTGTTTTCTCGTTTGGAGATTCAGGTTAAGCATTTTGGACAGGAATATTACATGGGTGACATTATATAGTTTTGACTGTATCATGCAAGGAGCTGCCTATTTTCAGCTTCTGCTACTGTAAACAATGCTTAGTTTTATCGGTTGGTGAGATGATGTGGTATATTGAGACTGTGTAAATACCTGGTTTCCCAACAAATCTTCATTCAGTAATATTAACATTCACTCATGATCTTTACCTGAATCACTTAGTATCTCACTAAGTGCAACATTAAAATTGTCTAATTCTACTTTTTTTCCTATATTTTAGCTGACAGTCTCCTTGAAAGAAGATCTCACCATTAGCACCATTATTCCTTCTGAGCAACACTGTGGACTCGCGTATTCTTTTTTGTTCAGCACGTCATTGTTCATTAACAGCATTCTTTTTGATGCTTTTTGGTTCAAGGACACTGAAACTGATTATATGGCAGGGGTCTTTGCTATTAGGAGATATATACGATAGTATTTAGAAATGAAGTGTCATGATACATGCAACTTTCAAATTATTCAAAATATACAAATACACAAATTATAAAAAATACACCAAGAAGATATTTGCTCACAATGAGAGAGCTAATGTGCCAAAATATGGATAGATTTTAAGTCTGGATAAAGGTTTGAATTTTTTTAAGTAGAAGAGGGGAAAAAAACACAAACAAAATGTTAAAAACTGATCAGTTCTTATACCAAACCTCAGATAGATTCCTTTTTCTTCCATTGCACCCAATTTCAAAAGGAGAGAGGTGTTGCTCTCTAGTCCCCATCACCTATTCCTCCATCTTCATTAAATCTATCATTCAATACTGTCTATTTTACTCCATCATACACCCATTTCCTTTTTCCTATCCCTGAAACCACACTATTTCAGATTCATTACCCAAACCATTACGATGGCCTCCACATTTATCTTTCTCTCTCCAGTATCTCTTCTCTATCATTTACCATGAAGCTTCCAGGACAAATTTCTTAAGCATAGCTTTGACTAGGTAAATACTGGTTCTTGGTCTGCAGTATAATACCATGCAAATTCCTCAACAGGGCATTCAAAGTCCTCCATATTCTGCCAGTTCATCAACCCTGCTACCTTGAACAACCTAAATAATATACTTAGATCTAATCTGACTCCTGTTTGGCCTGAAAAATACATATCCCTTTTTACCTTCTTTGCCATCTACATTTCCATTTGTTGAGAAGGTAGTCATCCTAAAAATTTCAAAATCTACCACTTCCATGAAAGAGTCTCCAGTTCCCTTAGTGTGGAAATTATTTCCCTTTTGCAGGACTCAGAACACTCACTATACACTTTCCCTACCTCACATACCTCAGAGTGCCTTGAAATAGAGAGAAGCCTCATCACCCCCGTGGGAGCCAGTCAAGATTTTAGCTTTCTTAAAGACAGAAACTTCTATGATCCATTTTCACCTCTCCTACAAACTAGTACAGTCCCTAGCAGGGCTCAAGAATGTTGATGGATTGATTTTCAAAACTGCAGTCAAATAACTGTTTCTGAAAATGGTGAAGAAAATTTTTACTCTTTCATAGGCTATACACTCACCCTTAAATGCAAAATATTCTAGATAGCTATCAATGAACATATGTTGCTGAAACATATCAGTATCATCATCATCAAAAATTCCAAAATGAAAGGCAATGTTGGAAAATATTAAAACCATTGAGGCTGACTGCATTTTGTTTGTACCAGATATAGTTAAGTTAAGAGACACAAATTTGTCTCCAAGAGGTTGCAATATTAAGACCTTTTGACCTGGGAGGAAATATGGTTACTGCAGTTTCCTGAGAAGAGACATGGCATAAGGAAAGCAATGCTGCAGAAAGAATATTCTGGAAAATGAATACAAAACTGACTAAACAGAAGAAAGCAGAAGTGCAATTAGAGGTATGGCCTGTCAATGCCAGGTGAAGAGGGCCAGGAAGGGAGTTATGACAGCAATAATAAAGACAGAAAGGCACAGATACAAATTTAAAGTATTAATAAAGAGTTGATTTAGGTAAGCTACAGAAAAAAGAAGAAATCAAGAATTTTGTATCATAATCATGTAGGTAGAAAAAAAAAAAATCTGTTTTCTTTCTCATCCCAGCTAATTTGGAGCCACTTAAGAGCAGAAACCATGTTGCACCCATTTTTGTAACTCCAGTCCCTAGTATAGGCACACGCGTGTGTGTATGCATGCGTGCCAAGTTGCTTTAGTCATGTACGACTCTCTGAGATGACTCCCCGAGAGAAGGCCAAAGAAAAAAATTCATAGAACTAAACCGATGACCATTTATTACAGGTAAAAGGGAAGACTGAACTTGCACATGACAGTGCCCTGCAGTGGTACCTAATACACACACGTGTGAGTTGGACAGTCATCCAGAAGGGAGTAGTAATACTTCTGTTTCGGTAATATGAAATCTAGAGAGATGGCAGGGATGAACCTATTTGCAGGGCAGCAATGGAAACGCAGACACTGGAGACACAGTCGGGGACGGAGAGAATGGGATGAACTGGGAGAGTAGCATTGAAAAATATGTCTTTATTTTTAAAGATGCATGATGAATTATGTAGGAACAAAATCTCATGATGACAGAAATTTTATTCATGGTAATTTAGGAATAAAATGGAGGAAGTAAATACGGCAAACTGTGAACTGTTAAATCTAAGTGATGGCTACGTAACTACTCAGCTCTGCTGCCCTACAGGGAACACAGTCATAGACAGTACATAAGCTAATGAGGATGGTTGTGTCCCAGCTATGGGTGACATCTTTAAAAACAGCGTTCAAACTTATTTTCAAAGTTCCACCTAGCACAATACTGAATATGCAGTCATGCAGTGGATACTCAATGAGAATTTTTTTTTTTTTTTTTAAGTTTTGGGACTTTCCTGGTGGTGCAGTGGATGAAGAATCTGCCTGCCAATGCAAGAGACATGGGTTCCATCCCTTGTCTGGGAAGATTCCACATGTTGCAGAGTGACTGAACCCATATGCCACAATTACTGAAGCCTGCATGCTCTAGAGCCAGGAAGCCCATGTGCTGCAACTACTGAAGTTTGCACCTAGAGCCTTTGCTCCACAACAAAAGAAACTAGAGAAAGCAGCAATAAAGACCCAGTAGAACCAAAAAAATTTTTTTTATTATTTTAATTAAAAAAAAAAAAGAATTGACAATAGCTATCTCTTCACTACTCTTATAGTAAGATATTTCAGTAGGATCCAATGTTTTCAGAGTCACATAGGATTCCCTTGTTAATTAATAATCTTTCCATATAGAGAAAACCACATAAAGATGTGATGATGTTGGACTCTCATTCTAGAACTGACTAGAGAAAAATGAAAGTCTCCTTATATCTGACTTAAAGGAAAGGAAGAATAGACTGCAGACTATTTTAGTGAATTTAAAAAGTCTTTCTGAAAATAAAAAGCTAAAAATACAATTTGATTATAAAGATGTATCTTTTCCTCAATGATTAATTGCTTTAATTTTGGTGGTTATTTTCAGTCTTCCTGATTTTTGTTCATAATCTCCAGATCAATCTTCTGAATTCTCCTAAAATCAACTAATGTATTAATTAATCATATTTTGTATTACAAAAAAATCTATCCATCTGGTGCAGGAGTCAGCAAACTTTTTCTGTAAAGGGCCAGAAAAGTAATTATTTTAGGCTTTGCAGGCTACATGGTCTCTGTCATAACTACTCAGCTCTGCTGTTCTAAAGGGAACACAGCCATAGACAATGCATAAGCCAAAAAAATGGTTGTGTCCCAATAAAATAACAAGGCAGTGAGCCAGATTTGGCCCATGGCTATAATTTGCCAACACCTACCTATCATTATTTTTAATTTTATTACAAAAATTCTCAACTATTCAGAAAACAAAGAGAAAACCATAAGCCATCACTTAGATTTAACAGTTCACATTTTGCCATATTCACTTCATCCATTTTATTGCTGAATTACCATGGAGGACTTCTGTCATCATGAGATTTTGTTCCTACATAATTCAGCACGCATCTTTACAAAGAAAGACATACCTTTCGGTGCTACTCTCCCAGTTCATCCCATCCTCTCCGTCCCCAACTGTGGCCACAATGTCTCTGTTTCCACTGCTGCCCTGCAAACAGGTTCATCAGCACCATCTTTCTAAATTCCATATATATGCATTGATATATGATATTTGTTTTTCTCTTTCTGACTTAATTCACTGTGTATAATAGGTTCTAGGTTCATCCACTTCATTATAACTGAATCTGATGTATTCTTTTTATGACCAAGTAATACTCCATTGTATATAAGTACCACAACTTCTTTACCCATTCATCTGTCGATGGGCATCTAGGCTGCTTCCATGACTGATTCATGCTGATGTATGGCATAAACCAGCACAATATTGTAAAGCAATTATTCTCCAATTAAAACTAAATAAGTTTAATAAAAAATAAAGATACATCAATAAATATATTCATACATAGAAATAAAATTATAATTAGCTAATTGGTATCAATTACATAATCAATTTATAATTTTATATAATTATAAAACATAATCATAAATATAAATTAATCAATATAACAAATGATTAATATATACATTACCAATAAAATTTATAATTCCTTAATAGCCTATTTAAAAATTTTTCCAAATATCCCCAAAGTTATTTCTAGAGTTGTTTTGTTCATATCAGGAATCCAATTAAGGATCAGGCATAGCATTTGACTGTTACACACAAAAAGAAAAGTCTCATTTAATCAAATGCTGCCTCCATCCCCCAGACTTTTTATTTGACTCATTGAGGAACAGTCTGATTTCAAACAATTTGACCAAGATCTAGACTCAATACCTCTCATAGGAACACTAACATAGAGGCAAATACAAAAGGTTTTGGTTCTATTATCCTTAACATTTCTCTCAATTTCTTCTCCATTTTTAAGATTTTTAAAAATATCTTTCACTTATTTTTTAAAACAATTTATAGAGCTTATTAATGTAATTTAGATATATATATATGACACCAGAGGCTCACATATATCATAAAAACATATTCCAAAGAGTTTTTCTGGAATGTATGTGTCCACCCTATGGGTGCCATGTAAATGAACAGGGATAGAACAGTTGCTTAAATAAGGCTTAAGAAATTCTAGATCAGTAGAATCCATCAGCTTCTGTGAAAGATGCTGATTACTTTGTCTTTCAAGAGGGTACTACAATATCCCAAGCTGTGAAAAAAAATATAGAAATGTAGACATGACATTCTAGGATGTGAAATGCCTTAGAAAAGAGCAAAATCCCTTCCCCCAAGAATTTTGATCCTTGTGAGAAAATCTGTCCATTTTACCAGAAAACACCAGGAAAAAAAACAAAACAGAAAAATCACCCCAGATTTCATCAAATTCCCACGAAGGAAGAACTGTTGGGATGTAAGTGGAAGTGCACATCCTGAACATTGTTCACAGTAGAATCAGGATATAATGAGGCAGGAAGATTAAGCAACCTTGTAGAGCTCAGTTACGTTTCAGTGGGGTGAGAGTTACAGGCAAGGGGACTGGAAGAAATGTTTAGGAAACATGACCACAGAAATGAGGTGTGCTGTTGCCTCTGTTTTAGTTTCTCAGCTCACTGGCATTAGGACATATGATCAGAAGGAGTCAAATATAAGGGACTTGGCAACTGAGATAATAGGAAAAGAATCAAATGTGCTGAATGGAAAAGCAGAAAGCTAGAGTTCTCTCAATTGAGAAAAAGAATAGGGTAGATTTCATTAGAAAGAGCTGAATTGATAAAGAACAGGAATTAGGCTTAGGATACGATAGAAGATAATAAAAACAATGATGCTCTAACCTCTTTGCACTGGAGCCATGGCTGAGCGGGTGCAGGAGGGCCTAGAGGAGCTATTCCACGTTGAAGGTCAGGAAGGGCGGCGGTGAGCAGAGACCCCTCGTCCAAGGTAAGGAGTGATGGCTGTGCTTTGCTGGAGCAGCTGTGAAGAGATACCCCACGCCCAAGGTAAGAGAAACCCAAGTAAGACGGTAGGTGTTGCAAGAGGGCATCAGAGGGCAAACACACTGAAACCATACTCACAGAAAACTAGTCAGTCTAATCACACTAGGACCACAGCCTTGTCTAACTCAATGAAACTAAGCCATGCCAGTAGGGCAACCCAAGATGGGTGGGTCATGGTGGAGAGATCTGACAGGATGTGGTCTGCTGGAGAATGGAATGGCAAACCACTTCAGTATTCTTGCCTTGAGAACCCCATGAACAGTATGAAAAGCCAAAATGATAAGATACTGAAAGAGAAACTCCCCAGGTAAGTAGGTGCCCAATATGCTACTGGAGATCAGTGGAGAAATAACTCCAGAAAGAATGAAGGGATGGAACCAAAGCAAAAAGAATACCCAGCTGTGGATATGACGGGTGATAGAAGCAAGGTCTGATGCTGTAAAGAGCAATATTGCATAGGAACCTGGAATGTCAGGTCCATGAATCAAGGCAAATTGGAATTGGTCAAACAAGAGATGGCCAGACTGAAAGTCGACATTCTAGGAATCAGTGACCTAAAATGGACTGGAATGGGTGAATTTAACTCAGATGACCATTGTATCTACTACTGCGGGCAGGAATCCCTCAGAAGAAATGGAGTGGCCATCATGGTCAACAAAAGAGTCCGAAATGCAGTACTTGGATGCAATCTCAAAAACGACAGAATGATCTCTGTTCGTTTCCAAGGCAAACCATTCAATGTCACAGTAATCCAAGTCTATGCCCCAACCAGTAATGCTGAAGAAGCTGAAGTTGAACGGTTCTATAAAGACCTACAAGACCTTTTAAAACTAACACCCAAAAAAGATGTCCTTTTCATTCTAGGGGACTGAAATGCCAAAGTAGGAAGTCAAAAAACACCTGGAGTAACAGGCAAATTTGGCCTTGGAATACGGAATGAAGCAGGGCAAAGACTAATAGAATTTTGCCAAGAAAATGCACTGGTCATAACAAACACCCTCTTCCAACAACACAAGAGAAGACTCTATACATGGACATCACCAGATGGTCAACACCGAAATCAGACTGAATATATTCTTTGCAGCCAAAGATGGAGAAACTCTATACAGTCAGCAAAAACAAGACCAGGAGCTGACTGGCTCAGACCATGAACTCCTTATTGCCAAATTCAGACTGAAATTGAAGAAAGTAGGGAAAACCACTAGACCATTCAGGTATGACCTAAATCAAATCCCTTATGATTATACAGTGGAAGTGAGAAATAGATTTAAGGGCCTAGATCTGATAGAGTGCCTGATGAACTACGGAATGAGGTTCGTGACATTGTACAGGAGACAGGGATCAAGACCATCCCCATGGAAAAGAAATGCAGAAAAGCAAAATGGCTGTCTGGGGAGGCGTTACAAATAGCTGTGTAAAGAAGAGAAGCAAAAAGCAAAGGAGAAAAGGAAAGATATAAACATCTGAATGCAGAGTTCCAAAGAATAGCAAGAAGACATAAGAAAGTCTTCTTCAGCAATCAATGCAAAGAAATAGAGGAAAACAACAAAATGGGAAAGACTAGGGATCTCTTCAAGAAAATCAGATTCATGCAAAGATGGGCTCAATAAAGGACAGAAATGACATGGACCTAACAGAAGCAGAAGATATTAAGAAGAAGTGGCAAGAATACACAGAAGAACTGTACAAAAAGATCTTCATGACTCAGATAATCACGATGGTGTGATCACTGACCTAGAGCCAGACATCCTGGAATGTGAAGACAAGTGGGCCTTAGAAAGCATCACTACGAACAAAGCTAGTAGAGGTGATGGAATTTCAGTGGAGCTATTCCAAATCCTGAAAGATGATGCTGTGAAAGTGCTGCACTCAATATGCCAGCAAATTTGGAAAACTCAGCAGTGGCCACAGGACTCGAAAAGGTCAGTTTTCATTCCAATCCCTAAGAAAGGCAATGCCAAAGAATGCTCAAACTACTCCACAATTGCACTCATCTCACAAGCTAGTAAAGTAACACTCAAAATTCTCCAAGCCAGGCTTCAGCAATATGTGAACTGTGAACTTCCTGATGTTCAAGCTGGTTTTAGAAAAGGCAGAGGAACCAGAGATCAAATTGTCAACATCCACTGGATCATGGAAAAAGCAAGAGAGTTCCAGAAAAACATCTATTTCTGCTTTCTTGACTATGCCAAAGCCTTTGACTGTGTGGATCACAGTAAACTGTGGAAAATTCTGAAAGAGATGGGAATACCAGACCACCTGATCTGCCTCTTGAGAAATTTGTATGCAGGTCAGGAAGCAACAGTTAGAACTGGACATGGACCAACAGACTGGTTCCAAATAGGAAAAGGAGTACGTCAAGGCTGTATATTGTCACCCTGTTCATTTAACTTATATGCAGAGTACATCATGAGAAACGCTGGGCTGGAAGAAACACAAGGTGGAATCAAGATTGCTGGGAGAAATATCAATAACCTCAGATGTGCAGATGACACCACCTTTATGGCAGAAAGTGAAGAGGAACTAAAAAGCCTCTTGATGAAGGTGAAAGTGGAGAGTGAAAAAGTTGGCTTAAAGCTCAACATTCAGAAAATGAAGATCATGGCATCTGGTCCCATCACTTCATGGGAAATAGATGGGGAAACAGTGTAAACAGTGGCTGACTTTATTTTTCTGGGCTCCAAAATCACTACAGATGGTGACTGCAGCCATGAAATTAAAAAACACTTACTCCATGGAAGGAAAGTTATGACTAACCTAGATAGCATATTCAAAAGCAGAGACATTACTTTGCCAACAAAGGTTCACCTAGTCAAGGCTATGGTTTTTCCTGTGGTCATGTATGGATGTGAGAGCTGGACTGTGAAGAAGGCTGAGCACTGAAGAACTGATGCTTTTGAACTGTGGTGTTGGAGAAGACTCTTGAGAGTCCCTTGGACTGCAAGGAGATCCACCCAGTCCATTCTGAAGGAGATCAGCCCTGGGATTTCTTTGGAAGGAATGATACTAAAGCTGAAACTCCAGTACTTTGGCCACCTCATGTGAAGAGTTGACTCATTGGAGAAGACTCTGATGCTGGGAGGGATTGGGGGCAAGAGGAGAAGGGGACAACAGAGGATAAGATGGCTGGATGGCATCACTGACTCGATGGACGTGAGTCTGGGTGAACTCCCGGAGTTGGTGATGGACAGGGAGGCCTGGCATGTTGCGATTCACATGGTCGCAGAGTCGGACACGACTGAGCAACTGATCTCTAATCTGGTAACCACTGGCCGTTATGTTGTGGTTGGGCTTCTCCGATGACTCAGTTGTAAAAAGCTCACCTGCCAGTATAGGAGACATGGGTTCAACCCTTGCATTGGGAAGATCCCTTGGAGAAGGAAATGGCAACCCACTCCAGTATTCTTTCCTGGGAAATCCCATGGACAGAGAAGCCTGGCAGGCTACAGACCATGGGGTCGTAAAAGAGTCGGACAACATAGCAACTAAACAATAAAAATGGCCTCGTGCAGTTATTTAAATTTAAAGTCAAAGTTTTAGTTTCTGAGTTCTGTTTCAATTCCTCAATAGCCACTTATGGTTAGTGGCTAGCATAATGGATCCACAGATGCACAATCGATTCAAGTGTTCCCCCAGATGGAGAACATTTCCACATTTCAGGAACTTGTCTATTGAACAACACTGCTTTAAGGACATTAAGATGAGTAGAGAAAAAAAGGTAGAGAAGGAGATGAAGGAGAAGGAATGGTGATTCATAACCTCCCTTCTCCATTTGTTACCTAATGTCACTAGTTCTCATGTGACAATTAAGACAGCCATTGCTCTGCAGTATCCAGGTTCTCCCACACCTCCTGTCCAGAAGGCTCCTGGAGACACTGCTGCCTTACAGATGCTCTAGTTGGTTCAGATTGTGGAGCAAGTCATTGAGTTAGGGGTGGAGCAAGAGTTGGGTGTGGGGAAGAGTCATTCCATGGATGAAGAGGACCAGTGTACATCTTAGCACCATGCCCAGAATTCAAGGTGGAAAGAACATTCGCTTGCCACTGGGAGGCTTGTAAATGTAGATCCTTCCATCTCCCATGCCCAGTGAGTCTTCAGCCATTTGTGGTCAGACTTTCCTACTACTAATACATTGCTCAGACTAAGTCATGGGTCGATACGCACATTCTATCCTACTTGACTAATGAGAAAGTTGATCCAATTATTCACATCAACCAATTCCTATCATAAGTATTCTTATTCACTTTTTTTTTAACCATTTATGCAAGTAAATATAGGCAGCCCATCTCCTCCTTCTAAGCTCCATGACGAAGAGCATGACATTTCCAAACCATTGAGGGAGTAACATTTTTAGCCACACACCTATAGTGAAATGACAGCATTCTGGAGAACCTCTGACCCTCAGAGATACCTTTCCTTTCTGGGACAATTTTTTTAACATCCTTTTCACCATAATCAACATCTTACTGGATAGATCTCTTGTTCCAGACTGCTATTTCTAGCTCCATAGACTTCCTGCCACTCACAATATTTATACTAGACATTGCCAGGTGAAGAGGAGATTACCCTTAGAACACTTCCAAAGGCTTTCCTGCAACAGTCACTATTTTCACAGACTTCAGGGCTACATTCAGTCTCCTATTTGCATGTGTGGGCAGCTTTTTCTCCAGTGTATTCCCTGTGCTCTAATTGGCTCACTATACAGATTCTTGGCTCTGTGCTTGGGAATCGTCACTGACTTTTAACCCACCTCACCTGAAGAACAGCTTTCTGTGTTTCTATTAGTATTTCAGGCTCTGATCTTCACTTTTTAAATTATCACTGAGATTTTAATTGGTGGTTTTGATTGTTTACGTTTAATCTGCCCTAGTGATATTTTGCATTTTATTTTACTCCATTTGAAAAGGACAGAACCTTAAAAAGAGAGAAATAATTGGGGAAAGAAGATATTCATTTAGAGAGATAATAGAGACGTCCCTGGACTTTGGCTGGTCACTTAAAGGGAACTGTGATTTATGCAAGGGACCTTAAAATTGTAAGTAAAATTGTAAGTATGTACGTTTTGTTTGAATGAATGCTTAAATAAAAAAATCCTAACTCCTAACATTAGCAGAGTTTCTGTCTCTTAAAAATAGTTCAGAAAATGACTGTTTCCTAACATCCACTGAAATGGAAAGTTTATAATGTTCTACTGTGACCTGAAGGTCTGGCAATGAACATGGGTCACATAATCCTCTTTGAATAGTATAAACATTCAGACTCCACTTCCCTTTTCAATAGAGAAGGCAATGGCACCCCACTCCAGTACTCTTGCCTGGAAAATCCCCAACCTGTAAATAGAGCCTAGGGTGAAAAACCCCTATCCGTTGTACAGCTCTTCACACTTCTGATCATTCTAAATGCCTGCCACTGGAAATCTTAAATAAAGGAGTGAATCTTCCATGCCCCACAGAGAGCTGCCTTTCAGCTGGAAGAGGGTGTGTCCCTAAGTTTTTACCTGCGAGCAATGATGATCCTGTTAAGCATTTCAGGGAGACCAGCCCAAGTTTTTAGGGTGGGGATCTAGACAGGTTATACGTACCTTCAGACCTGCTCCCAGAGAAGGCAGAAACACCTCAAAGCCTGCATGTAAGAACATCTACTGAGAAATTATTTTTAAGCAGACATCAGCTGAGTGGGGGGAAGAGAAAGAACAGAGAAGAAAAAACAAAACTCCCTTGATCTTGGATGTAAGAGAACCCAGCAGCAATGAACTGGCCCTTCTTCAGAGCAGCTGTGGTGCTGTTCATTTTCCTGGTAAGTGAATCCTGTTAAAAAGTTTCCATCATCCTTCTCATGGTAAACAAGAGAGAACTTTTAGGAAAATGTTGTTTTGTGTTATTTCTAACCTAAACCCATTAAAAATTTATGCTAATGATAAGGTGATTTTTATGGACTAGATTTTTAAATAGTGTTTCTCTCCTTAATTGAAGACTCCAAGATCATTTTAGTGCATCAGTGTCAACTCACCATATCACATCTCTGACATTGAAGTCATTGCCAAGTCATGCCGGGGAAACCCTGAACTTGGGAAAGTCAGATCACTACTTAACAGCGTTCTGTTGTTCAAATTCTCTTTTGCAGGTGGGCTTTGAAAACTAATCTCACAGGTGTATCTTGGTTTTTAATCTAGACATTTCCCCATACTTTTGGTATCTTTGCTTGTAGATTTACTATAACTTTTAAAATGTAAAAATAGGATCCATATAAATTAAAATCATAGCTGTTTGTAACTGGCTTCACCACCCAGTCTCATCAGTTCTGTATGTGGTTGGGGGTTCATATCACTAATATCAGACGTCCCACACTTCTAAACTGTAATTTTATTTAAAACATTTATTTAATTTCAAAAAGAATGCCAGTATGGGAGATTTATAAATGACATAGTAGGTGAAGGAATGGCTATAATTAAGGAATAAGTATAATTATTATGATAATGGTTCTTACTACTGGAAAGTCAGTAATGACCATGAGACAAAAGTTTGTACGTTTGTTGATCAGAGAAACTATAACAAAATACTCTATTATTGCAACCCTACACTTTATTAGTCTTCTCTCTTTAGATATGACTTCTAAGTGCAGCGCTAGTGCGTTGTATCAGCTTCTCTTGTGTTCAAAAATTGAAATTTGTAGTCTCTCTCACAATAATGTTAATATAATACAAAGAGGCAAATGCCAGGTAAATCGTGTCTTCCAATTTGGCAGGATGTAGTGCTGTGGTGAATATGTATCTCTATCCAGTTCATTTTTGAACTGGATTTTTGGGTGTCTGTAGTAACAAGTGAGATCTTTGATTCAACATATGCTGGTTAACTTGAATTCACTTTATTAATTGAGAGGCCATAACCAGTGGATTTATTAATAAATGAGCATCAGTAAGTGGTAGCTATATAGTTCCAAACTGCCCTTCAAACATTAGCCTTATTCCAGGGACTTGATACTGAGAATCTCATAATTTGGTACATGGCAGGGATTAATGAGTACCACACAGTATGTAATTTGAACGTAGGAGTGTTTGTTAATTATGAAATAAGAAAATACTTTTATTTTTAATTTCATATAAATTTGATCTAATTCAGGTTCATTATAGTGTCAGTTGATTAAAGTTTATTCGGATGCTTATGTATTTTCATTGAATCTATAAGATGCCTTTTTAAATTTTAATGATTATTTCTAATTAATTACATCCTATAAAGTTCCTTTAAGTAGCCATTTGTATTTAGTCATTCTTCAGTACAGCATATCATTTTATCAAAACCATGTATTTTCATGTAACTTTCTCTCTTTGTAGAGAGATTTCTGGGCCTTTGTCCTTTATTTTCTGAGTCCAGATAGTTTTTGCCTCTTTGCATGTGAATCATTTGTTTGGTTTTTGCCATATTTTACTTTGGAATCAATCATAAGTTTCTCATACACATTAGGAAAATTATTTCTTGAAGAAATTATTTTATAAAGAATTAAAATCTTTCATTTAAAATACCATAACTTTTTTAAAAAATTTCACTTTCAAGGTTTAGAAAAATCACAAGTTATTTCTACTACTGATTTTACCAGATGATCTGGATAAATATCCTTTGGAGTTATCCAATCTATTTTTGCTTTAAAATACTGTTTCTGAATGTGAACCGTCACTATAGCAAACTTTTCTGCTAGCCTTATTCTGAATGTTTGCTTTTACCAATTTAAAAAAAAAAGAAAGAAATCTATGTAAAGTCTTTATATTCTCTGCTCAAAATTGCTAAGTGAAAATCTACATTAAGGAGCATATTTGGGGAATTTTGAAAACTTTTAAGACATTTAAACTGATACTACCTTTAATATAAAGCCACTGAGAGCTGGGCAACCACATATTTACAAGTATGCTGTGTAATCTGCTCAATGTTCCTTTAAGTTTTAAGACTTTGTTCAAATTAGAGGGTTAGATCAGGGAAAATAAAGCGAAATAAACTTCTTATGGAGGCCAAGCTTGCCACAGGACTATTTCATTATCTAGGCAAGGTGCTTGAACAGACACTAGCTTACAGCTGTTATAACATTGCAGGCCTAAGAAATGTTATTAATGCTACATTTATTTTTCTTTCCTTCTTTCTTTTTGTTTCCATGAGATTGGTATATATATGGGTGGTTAGCAGGGGGCTGGGGGTGGTTAGAATGAGTTCTACACCAGAAAACAAAGTTAACTTTATATCAAATATAAGAAATCTTTGTGAGTGACTGTAACTGTGGTATAAGGGATGGCATGGCGACTGTGAAAAAAACAAAGTAGAACCAGTAGAATTTTATAGTTCTATTGATTTCTAAAACTCACTTTGCAACTTCACCAGGTCCAATCAATCAACTCAGATCAATACAGATATCAAGGCATCTTTTTTTCTAAAAGTCAACTTCTGCAGCATACACTCAAAGAACAAATAAACCCATCTTTACTACCAAGAATGATTAATTTCTTCAGATGATCATACCAGCCTCATTTCTCCTCTTTCCATGGTTAATATTTCCCTCAAAAAAAAAAAAAAAAAAAAACGCTTCTGACCACCAGATAAACTAATTCCACAGTTTGAACTTAGCTGAAATTATTAAGTATATAAGCAGGTTTTATCTGGAGTATTTCTCAAGCCCAGGGCTAAAATACACGGACTATAATATATACTTTATTACATAGTTCATCAACTTATGTGAACCAGAATCTTAAATTTCCATAATTGTGTTTATTGATGTCTAAGCAAGAAAAGAACTAACAAACTAGTACAGACACAACAGAAGAGAAGCAAAGGGAGGGTTCTATGCTTTCTTGTGCTCATATTATAGTGATACATATTACAGATATCAGAATTTCAGTAAAATATTCTCTAGAAGATGGAAGTGGCATTTCTGTTCACCTGTTAATTCAAGTGTATAAATTATATTTAAGCAAAATCATGATGCTCTTAAAAGCTTTGGAATTTCACAGCAGGTTTAAGATCGGCCCGTTCTTTCACTTTTATGAAAATAAAGAGTACAAATCTGTCATCATTTAATTGGTTTGAGTTGCTACAGAATAAAATGATTTGCTGTGTCTGATTAAGGCGATAGAAAAACCTAAAGAACTAGGAAATGCTAACTGGATAAATCTGATGATTTGGCTGCTAAAGGACAAGATTCACCCACTTAACAAGGCTCATGAATCTAGAAAAATAACATTGTCTATTCCCAGAGCACTTTATTTCTGATAACTCTTCTGCTACCCATTCTTCAAGAACATTGTTGCTGGCTACCTCTGTGTCCTAACTGGCACTGGCCTGACACTCGAAGCAGGACGCACACTCGGTACAGCAGTTAGACTTACTGTGCTCCCCACAGTGAGGGAGCACCCTTCCAGAGCACTGCGTCATGTCACACTTGCTGGCTATGCTTGGCATGCAATGTCCTCTAATGGACTTAGGCAAGTCAAAGTGGTTTAAATGCCACCAGTTGCTGATCTCAGTTGGTCTACAAGCACAGAGTCCAGCCTTGGCTAATAAACAACCACAGCATCACAAATTAAGGACTGCCTGCTGCTCATAAAACTACCTGGCTGTAAGTTATTTGAGGGCAGGTTCTGTGTCTAAGTCACTTCTGTATCCTTCATAGTGCCTTGCACCAGTGTGAGATTGCTCAGTAGACATCCAGTCCACAAAGAAGAGGTAAATAGGGAATAAAAGAGGTAAATAGGGAATTTTGGGGTGGTTTCTATTTTCTCCCCCTCCACACACACACTCCAAGTAATCATGAGGGTATTACACATGAAAACAGCCATGATGAATTTTCCTGTTACTTTCATGCTGCAGGATACATTTACATTTTATCTAAGGCTTGTCATAATATTTTTAGGGCTTAAATCCTTCAAAAGTCTTAATAATAAAGCCTTGGTTTCACACATCTGTTATGTATTTGTCAAAGAAATAAATAAACCAATCAACAAATAAGAAGAATGACCTACCAACATGCTGTCAATTCCAGCTATGGTCCAAGTAATACAAAGGAAAGAAAAAAACAGAAGGTTTTTTTTTAAAAGAATCAATCTATCATATTTTGGCTTTATCTCAGGTTCATTCTTATGATATACATAACAGACACAAAATGTAATGCTTTAAAAACTGTCATGTGACTGGTGGAGATTAACACAATTATTAAATGCAAGAAGTTGTCCTTACTACTTATTACTTTCAAGACCATTTTTACTATATGTAAAGAAATGTAAACTCCAATGTCAAAAGAAAAAAAATGAGCTTAATTAGAATCATTGATATTAGCATGCAATTTTGTGTCTTGTGGCTTTAAAAAATATATATATATATATAGGTTTGGCTCCTAAAATAGAGATGCAGGGACGGTTCACTGAGGATGTGCTTTAAGTGAATTATTCACCGCTTTCTTAGAATATTTTAATTGGAAAGGGCTTTAGTCTCATATACAGAGGAGGAAACTGAGGCACTGAATGGCTAAGTGACTCACTCCAACACCCATATCCAGTGGGCAAAAGAGCTGAGATGTACTCAGCCTGACCAGTCTTCATACCTAAGTGCATCTCCATCATGGTCTCCACAGAACACATCCCCAACACATCTCATAATCCAAACTAGTCTCCTAGTTTCCCCCAAATAATATTATCCTTGTTCTAGAGACAAAGTCTAAATTATTCAGGATAGTGCCCTTCAACTTCCCTCTCCAACCAAGTAACTTTCATCTCCAACACATGTCTCCCTCTCCAAAAATATTTCCTTGCACACTATTAGTAATCTAATTCTACTATCACATCTTTCTGATTTTTTATTATCACCAAATTCCTTGGAAAAGTGACCATTTTCATGTCCTTTTCCTCTCTATCTTATTCCCCAATTTCTTTCAGTCAGAAAGAGCCTGTTCTGTCCAACTGAAAGCATCCTATTCAAAGTCCTAGAAAACCTCAGATTTCTTCAGGAATCACTCTACTCAGCTATTTTATATCATCTGATATGGTTCACACCCCATCTGTCTTTCAGTTTTCCCTTCCTTTGACATCCTTGATTTGGCATGACATTTTCTTCCTGTTTCTTCAGCCACTTCTTTTTCTCCTTTCCATTTCTTATTTTTTGTCATTGTTCCCAGTTACATAAATGTAGGAATTCCCATGTTTCATTCTCATCCCCAGGCTGTTTCTTGGCTGTATTCTTACGGGATTTCAAATTCTCCCATGATTTCAACTAAGCAAAGTGAGCAGTTATTCCTCCACATATCAGGCCTGCAGCATCGATGTTCATGGTGCTGATGTGTTTTTCAAATAGCTAAGCCTCTTCACCCAGGCCCTTCTCTGGCATCTTAAACTTGCCGTGTTCTAACCTGCTAAATTCTGCTATGCCCTTGCTCCTGATCTGCCTGTTTAAAACTGCCATCGCCTGAAATTCTTCCCTCTCTTGACTCCCACGTCCCATTGGTTCTCAAGCCCTGTCAGTTTCACCCATGCTATCTCTCCCTTAATCTTTTCTAGTCTGTTCCCACTGCTCCCATTCAACTCTGCGTCTCCGGCGTAATTTGATGTAAAACATTCGCTGCTGGTGGCCTGTAATCACTGCCTCTTCCCTGTGGTTGGAGTAATTTTTTAAACCCACAATTTTATCATGCCTTTCCCATGATCAAAAAATTTCAATATTTTCCTACTGCACACAGAGATTTATTGTTAGAATTGAAAAGGTAACTATATATAATTTAGTCTACCCCTGTCATTTCACAAATGAGAAAACTAAGAGAATTCAGCGAGTACACTGAAAGTTCTCTGACCCTATGAAGTACTTTGTTTATTTCATTATTTTGCCTTTGAAAGTCCAAGAATGGCTATTTCAGAGTTTTTTGGTTGTTTCTGGACTCTGAGCAAATCACAGTAAGATTATGTTAACAAAACATAATTTTAAGCAGACTTGGCAGTTTTTTAATTACTAATCCAGTTGAGAGCCTGACTCTATGGTGAAACTTGCTTGGTCTTCTGCCTGAGTTGCTACTCATGGGAAAAAGAATGACCCAGCTTCATAAAGTTGGAAGGTTTCTTAGTCATCTGGCATAGTTCTCCAAAACAAACAGCAAGCACTGACACTTCGGTGTGGTAAGGGAAGCGCAAGACAGATAACAGATGCATACACAATTCTGTAACTCTGAAGAAATGGCTCCCAGACAAATAAGATACCCCCACACCCCAGTTCCACACCTACAAATTAGAGGGAAAGTTGTTCATGAGTTCACAGGTAGCAAGAAATACATACCTGTGTTAAGATCATTTCAATTTGGTGCCCAAGAGGGACTCTACAATAACAACTCTGTTACTTGTCCAAAGTAATTTGGGCCATTTGGGTCATTTATTTTTTTTTCTCCTCCCATCCCACACATAGCATTACTGTTATTGCTGTTATTATTATATATAAGCATTCCTATTAATAATTCACAAGGATATTATGAGATTAGATTAAAATCAGAATTATTTTGAATTCTCAAAGTTGTAATAATATCAATTCTTCATATATATTTTACTTAGAAATTTACTTGGAATAAGCCATCTTATATTACACATACCACAAACACAAATTTAGGCTGAATTGTTTTGGATTGTGAGTGTGTGCTCAGTCACTCAGTCATGTCCAACTCTTTGTGACCCAGGCAGTCTCCTCTCTTCTTGGGATCTTCCAGGCAAGAATACTGGACTGGGTTGCCATTTCCTCCTCCAGGGGATCTTCCCAACCCAGGGATCAAACCCCTGTCTCCTGACTCTCCTGCATTGGCAGGCAGATGCTTTTGTATTTAGCCCTAAATTAATATTCAAACCTCAATTTCTTCATCTGTAAAATGGAAAGAATTATAGTATTGACCACATATACTACTGAAGATTGAGTGCATGGATTTCTCTAAACACATTTTCCAATACTTAGTTATCATCCAGTAAATTGTAATGGTGATTAATGATAACGATTAACATTTGATACCATGAGTATATAATTTCTATAATAAAAACATAATCTATACTACTGATATTAACCATTATAAATTATGGAAATTTTTTAAAAATATGTACTTGGAGACTAAAATTTTATTTTAAGGGTAAAATTGAAAGTGACTATAAAAAGTAATTATTATATTTTGAAATTACTATTAATAGTGTTTTTTAAAATACAAACTATAATTTTCTTTTATCAGTGGTCCAGATAAAGTCTAATTATGATAAAAGCTTTCATAATTAGCAATTCTGAAAAAAAAACCAGAAGTTAAAATTTTCTTATGTATGCTATGCTAAGTCACTTCAGTCGTGTCTGACTCTGTGTGATCCCATAGACGGCAGCCCACCAGGCTCCCCTGTCCCTGGGATTCTCCAGACAAGAACACTGGAGTGGGTTGCCATTTCCTTCTCCAGTGCATGAAAGTGAAAAGAGAAAGTGAAGTCGCTCAGTCATGTCGGACTCTTAGCGACCCCATGGACTGCAGCCTACCAGGCTCCTCCGTCCATGGGATTTTCCAGGCAAGAGTACTGGAGTGGGGTGCCATTGTCTTCTCCTTTTCTTATTTAGGGGTAAATAAAAACTAAGAATTTATACCATCTTTAACTAATTCTAAGTTAAATTTAATAAATGTAAACAAATCTTTCAAATCCACACCTAATTTTTAGATATTTCACAATGTCTTAGTATATTGGTACAGTAGACTTAATATATAAATGTATGTTTTTAGAAGTGCCTTTGTCTTTAGAAAAAAATTATTTAAATTATATGTATAATTTTACACTACAAATCATATATAAAGATCAAAGCCAGAGCTGAAACTAGGGAGAGTTTTGTTTGACTAGTTCATTTGTTTGACAGGAAAATTGTTTAATGCAGGAGAAAAGATTAATGAAAGTTGCTTACACAGCAATTTGACTCTACAGTCTTATAATTTATTTTCATTGCTGTGGAAGGATGCATTTATATCATCTGTTTTGTTTAGTGCCAGCAACAAAGCATCTAATATGAACTCATTTTTACATAAAGAAAATTGTTTTGATTTCAGCACTTTTATTCTCATATTTCAAAGCAAATTAAAGATTTATCATCTTAAGATTTTCAAGAATACTCGAAAATCTTCCATCTAGAACTGGACTGTGAAAAAGCAAACATTCCAAAGTTTTCCAGATATTTTCTGCTCTATATGCTTTCTTTACTTCAGATTTTCTATTTCCATCTGTGGCTAGTCAGATCCCAAAACTATAGTCAATATTTTAGTATCATTACATACTATTGAAATCACTAAATACCATCCAAGTGCTTTCAACTCTTCAGGCATAAGGTTTACTAAGAGATCTTGAGTTCCCAACCCTCATTCTCCCTGGGTTCTAGTTTCAAATATCCTAACTCATATGATTACAGGTATCTGTACAGGCTAAGAATGAAAAAGAAGCTAACAATAAAAAGTAATGAAAATAAGAGCAAAATTGAAAGGTAAAAACCAAACACAAAAGAATCCTTAGTATTGTCCTCAGACCTTGAGAGAGAAACCAAATCCACCTGCTAATGACCCACAGACTGTTTAATTTTTTTTTTTTTTAAGCGCTGGGATAACATGCATTGTAGAGCATTCGATTAAAAATTATTATGTTTATCTTATTTTTTATAGATGGTGCTGGAAGTTAACAGTGACTTTAGAATCCAGGTAATATATAGCAAATTAATTTTTTTCCAAATTAAAAGTAAAAAAAAATAGTTTGGGAGAAGTAATATATTTTCCAATGAAACTTTATAATGTATAAGTAAAGTTAATGTTATGCTAAAATTAATGGATTATCAAAATTACCAGTTATTCCAACTAAACATCCTCTCTTTCTGACACTGCCCTGACCCCTAAAATCTCCAGTGGAACGTGAATTATGAATAAAAGTTAATAGATACTATTACTTTGTCCTGCCCACCCCAGGTCAGGGATTATAACACTAAAAATGGCACAATCAAGTGGCACTCCATCCGGAGGCAAAAGCGTGAGTGGATCAAGTTTGCTGCAGCCTGCCGGGAAGGTGAGGACAACTCAAAGAGGAACCCGATTGCCAAAGTAAGTATCAGCCCCAAAGCAAAAAACCGAAAACCAGAACGGACAGAGTCAAATTTTCAAAAGAACCTGCCTTTGAAATATTTTATGAGCATATCTCACTGAGACGTTATGATACAGAACAGAACTATAGCTATTCAGATTATAAAAATTGAAGCCATCAAAAGTGTAAATTAAGAAATTTAGCCACTTGGGTAGACAGTTGAACACTGACTCATAACATTAGTGAAAGAGTCGGACGCGACTGAGCGACTTCACTTTCACTTTTCGCTTTCACACAATGGAGAAGGCAATGGCAACCCACTCCAGTGTTCTTGCCTGGAGAATCCCAGGGACGGCAGAGCCTGGTGGGCTGCAGTCTGTGGGGTCGCACAGAGTCGGACACGACTGAAGCGACTTAGCAGCAGCAGCAGCAGCATAACATTAGTGAAATTAATATACACAATCATGTGTCACCCTAAACTCTAGATGAAAAAGTATAGTGATTTAAACAATGAATTTAATGCTCAGCACATTCACAGGAACCATTTAAATGCGTGCTCTTTCTCCCTCATAGTCTTAGAATTGACTTTCTACTTTTAGCTTTCTATGAACATTCACAATGTACCCTCTTTCACATTCTCTTTTCCCTTCATTTTCCCTTATTTTCCTGTAGTAAACACCCAGTCACATGCACATGTGCACATACACACACACACAAACATCTCCACACACGGATTCACACATACAAACATATATATATACACATATACACAGATTTACACAGATATTCCCCCATAAGATTGCTTACAATCATATAATTTTTAATTTCAAAGAGATCCCTGGTTTCCATAAAACTTATTTGGGGTGGTCTCTTTTGATTTTTCTGCTAATACAACCTTCTATTTAAAGAATTAAAACCTTCTACAATTGAGTTGGGTAACTCTCTCGTCACCTACATAAATCCACTTAAAACTTTCTTCAAAAACTTTACATTTAAAAAAACATTTAATCAAAAGATCAAAGTTATGTAATAACATTGAGAAACTCCTTAAGAGGGTAAGGAGTTCCCTACTGGCCTCAACATTAGCACAGACATTAAAAATAATATGATCCATTTTAAATGTTGATTGAGTGAATGCATGAATGATAACTACACAGATTTAGATTTATGAGAGTGATATTTTACTTTTTTCTTATTTGGTAGAAACTAAAATTGAATTTCTTCTATTACTTTATCATTTACTGCTGAAAATACTAGAGCTGTAATTATTCCACTTATCTAGGAAAATAATTCCTATTTCCAACATTTCTCAAAAGATAATAGGATAACTCACATTCAACAATTCTCAAGAAAGATAGTTATTACATCAAACAGTTGCCCTTTTGATTTCCTCTCTGTAACGTTTTCACCTGCGCTCTCTTTGCAGATTCACTCAGATTGTGCTGCAAACCAGCAAGTTACATACCGCATCTCTGGAGTAGGAATTGATCAGCCACCTTACGGAATCTTTGTTATTAATCAAAAAACTGGTGAAATTAATATAACATCCATAGTCGATCGAGAGGTCACCCCTTTTTTCATTGTAAGTGCATGAATATGTATGTTCAGGCCTATATTACTTTTGAAATATCTTAAGTTCAGATCATATTTATTTGATTTCAAGAGTCTCAATATTGGGCATTTTTGGTTGTCTCTTATTTCATGACCATCCAATGCCCTGACAGAAACAAAAGATTAAGAGAAAGAGGAGTGTTTGCTTAACAGCCTTAGCAAAAAGGCTAACCTCTAGTCAGCTGCCGTGTCAAGCTAAATGTTTGTCAAGAAGGGCACGTGCCTAACTTACTTCTTTATCTTTAATTCCGTTGAGAATATCAGTTCCTCTTAACCCCAATGCCAAATGATGATTTCTGGAACTCCAGATGGAGCCTTTCCTGATATATGATGATATATCATATTGCTCGACTCCCCTGAGCTCAGAATGTGCCTTGGAGAAAGTTTAACTTACCCTTAATGAATCACTCTATTCTTTACAGTCGCTGTGACAAAACTTCAAACTCTCAACCTCATTTCCACTTTACACAGTTGACCTGATGACCCACTTCATTAAAAAGTCTGAGGCCTTCCATCACAAACTCCCATAATTAATTCTTTCTCCTCCAGTTCAGAAATGTTCTGAATTAAATCCAAAAAAAGGATCGATTTTCTGCTTTTTCCCAATGACTTATCACAAGAGCTAGCTATTTTCCCATAATTACCTGTCCAAGAACCTTAATCACTCTACTTTGTTTTTTCATCTCTCTTCTGACTGCTCCATTGGCTGCTAATCAATTTCCATCTATCACTAGGGTCAACACTTGTTAACACTTGAAAAACAAAAATAGAGAAATTTTAATATCTTTCTTTGATCTTGTAACCGCTCCAATTCAAACCCCATAATTTTCCAAAATGCCTTCAAACAGTAATCTGTGCTTGCAGGTTTTCACTCGTACTGCTTGTCTGTATGCCTCGAACTACTTTAATTCCTTAGTCCTCTATTCCACACCGGTATTCCTGCCTTGTCTCCCACAGTGTTTCCCTGAAAATTCTAAATCCACATGCCAGCCTATTAGCTTCTCTTGAAACACATGCATTTTTATATGAAACACAGTAAGTTCCCTCGGCTTCCCACAAAGCGCTAGTGGTAAAGAACCACCTGCCACTGCAGGAGATGTAAGAGAGGCAGATTTGATCCCTGGGTCAGGAAGATCCCCTGGCGGAGAGGCATGGCAACCCAACTCCAGTACTCTTGCCTGGATGATCCCATGGACAGAGGAGCCAGGTGGGCTACAGTCCATAGGGTCACAAAGAGTTCGACACGACTGAAGTAATGGAGCATGCACACAGGCACAGTAAGTTCCCTACAACCAACGAGTCTCGTTCTGGGAGTGCATTAAGTCCTGCAAAGTTAGCCTAGGTACCCAACTAATACAATTGGCTATATAGTACTGTACTGGAATAGATTTATAATACATTTGCATCTTTGAAAGTTTGCAACTTGAAGGTTCATATGTAGGGGACTTACTGTCACAGGCAAAATAGTACACATCACACTTATGTAACACCCAATAAGTGGAACTGGTGTGCTGCAGTCCATGGGGTTACAAAGAGTTGGACATGACTGAACCAATGAACAACACAAATAATAATAATATAAACACCCACAATAGCTAATGGCACCCCACTCCAGTACTCTTGCCTGGAAAATCCCATGGATGGAGGAGCCTGGTAGGCTGCAGTCCATGGGGTCACTAAGAGTCAGACACGACTGAGCGACTTCACTTTCACTTTTCACTTTCATTCATTGGAGAAGGAAATGGCAACCCACTCCAGTGTTTTTGCCTGGAGAATCCCAGGGACGGTGGAGCCTGGTGGGCTGCCATCTATGAGGTCGCACAGAGTCGGACACGACTGAAGCGACTTAGCAGCAGCAGCAGCAGCCCATGAATGCTATATTTCTTTGAAGCCCCTGTGTGACTCTCCTTTGTCATATTCTCAAACCCCATAACCCCTATTCCTAATTCCAAGCAATGAGGTTTTGCCACCTCACTTCCCTTCCTCACATGAATCCTTTTTCTTGGAACACCCTGTCAATTGTCTCCTTCACCTGTTGAAATTTTCTTTGAAGATCTCTCAATCATTACATCCTCCTATGAAGTCATAGCTATTTTGTTCTTCCTTTATATAACTTATCATGTTACCTTTTCTTGAATGGGATTTTGACTTTGTTTTCGCCTCCCCTTGTAAGTACTGCTTGTGCCTACCTTTGAATAGGAAATCATATGTCTCACTGTTCTTTTAGTTTCCCACAATACCTAAGCATAATGCTCAGAGAAAGCGAGAACTTAATAATTATGGGTTGCACCATGTAATTATTCCTCTTTTCTCTCCTAGATCTATTGCCGGGCTCTGAATTCACTGGGCCAAGATTTAGAGAAACCTCTTGAGCTTAGAGTCAGGGTTTTGGATATAAATGACAACCCTCCAGTATTTTCTATGTCTACTTTTGTAGGAGAAATAGAAGAAAATTCTAATGCAAGTAAGTAGTCTACTTTATTAAGTAAACAAGACTATTGGGTTTCCAGATCATTCTTAACAGTCAGGCATCTAGAGGCTAAACTCTGTCAAGATACTACATCACAAATGTGAAAGATAAGTTTGGAGAAGCGTATAGAACAGGAAGGCATGAGGAAGGCTCCGTAATGGCTTTCCCTTCAACCATGGAAGCAGCTCCAACCGTCATACACAAGAAGCAACGCTAAAGAAATGGGAGGAATTTGCTCACACACCACCTCTGTAGTAGATTCCTAAGGAAAAGTTCCAAAAGTATTTTGCACAGTGATGACAGAGGCACTGGGAAGAGAATTTAGCCTCCCAGTCTGACTATTTTGAGGGCTTTCGTGGTGGCTCAAACGGAAAAGAATCTGCCTGCAATGCAGGAGACCTGGGTTCAACCCCAGGGTAGGGAAGATCCCCTGGAGAAGGGAATGGCTACCCATTCCAGTATTCTTGACTGGAATATTCCATAGACAGAGGAGCCTAGCAGGCTACAGTTCATGGGGTCGCAAAGAGTCAGATACAACTGAGTGACTAGCACACATACACATTGACTACTTACAGGGGACTCTCATCCACTTCTATTCATATTGCTTTTAAAAATTTTTTTAACTACTTTAACTCACAGAAATCACCTCTAGACAATCTATTTTGTGTTCATAATCTTCAAGAGCTTTTTTTGACAGCAAAGAAATACAAAATGCCTACAATGCAAGAGACCAGGGTTTGATCCCTGGGTTGAGAAGATCCCCTGGAGAAGGGAAGGGCTCCCCACTCCAGTATTCTTGCCTGGAGAATTTCATGGACAGAGGAGCTGATAGTCCATGGGGTCGCAAAGAGTCGGACATAACTGAGTAACTTTCACTAAATACAGAACAAGCATTTCCCCCTTCATATATATGATTTAATAAATATACGTTTTGTTTGCTTTTTAGTCAAATCACCGATTTCATGTATTTGAAATGTATTTTAAATCTAATCCTGTTTGGTCCTCCATGTGGATTTAAAGGTGACCATCTCAAGGGACGCCAGTGGAAGGGCACCAGAAAATCTAGAAACTAGATCCAATATTTACTTTCAAGAGCTTTCACAATCTAAACGTGCAATTACTTCCTTGTGGATTACTGTTAAAAGCAATATTTTAACTGCCAAATATTCAATCACTTGTGCAGATAGTGTATTAACTGCTTAGGGTACCACTGAAGATTGTCCTAAATATATCAAAAAACAGCAGAGATACTGTCTCATTTAAATTCAAAACTTCAACTTAGCATAGTACTTTTAACTTTTAAGCAGTATAATTTCTTGTAAATTCAAATAATTCTTACATTTTAATTTTTATTTGTTAAAATATTATACCTATATTTTAACTATTAAAAATACTACTATAAGAAGGTTTGCTATAAAAATTTCATAAAATGTGAGTAAAAATGGAATAAAATGCATTCTTTGCTCTCCTTTGTACCATTCTTCAGAGGCAAACAGAATCACTAGTTACTTAGGTACATGCTTTCTATAATCATGTAAATATACATAAACATACTTCCTAAGAAGAAACAAATGTGACCATATTTTACATACTAATCTACAGCATGAATTTTTAAATATATTTTGAACACATTTTCATATTAGGCAATACAGGTTTCATCATTTAAGAGTTTCATGAGATTTTATTGTATGAATGCACCATAATTAATGAAATAATTGCCTCTGAAAACACTTAAAAATGCTGAAATAAATACCCACAGAGATTGAGAGAGAGAGAGACAGGAGCTGATAGTTTATGTCTAAAGACAAGGCCAATTGTGCTTGAAACAGAGTTGAGTATAGAAAAGTCTAGTTTATGAATGTTTGCAGCTCTTCACATTCTCCAGCATCCTTCATCAAAACTACCAATCAGATGACGGGAAAAGGTGAAGAACAGGTGCAGAATGTAATTAAATATGCATCTCTTTAGACCTACTAGATACCTAGCCCTTTCCTACAGACCACGCAAAATAGAATAATAAAATATATTTACTGAATGTGTATTATTCAATAGGAACTTCACATAATTTTATTTCATATAACTATTTAATTCTTTCATGAACTCAGTGAGGACAATCCAATTTCATCCCCATTTATAGATGTGGAAACTGAGGCCAAGATCACATAGCTAGAAAGTGCTGTAGTTGGGAGAGTTGGTCTGTCCTTATATCACGTTGTTTCACCATAGAAGCCTTTAAAAAATAATTATACTAGAATAAGAAATGTAAAAGCAGAAGAAAATATTTCCTTGTTTTTTAAATATCAGTAATGTCTAAAGCTCCTGGTAAAACGTGATCTTTTCATCAAGACAAAGGTATAGAAAAGGAGCTAAGATATTGATATGTTGAAAAAATAGAAAGGGGAAATGGTGGAGTTCCCATTACATGGACTAACTTTTTGGAAAAGCAGTATACTATATTACAACAAAAATGCAAATTGTCCATTTACAATCAATTTTTCTTGATTTCTAGATACACTGGTGATGGTACTCAATGCTACTGATGCAGATGAACCAAATAATTTGAATTCAAAAATAGCCTTCAAGATCATAAGACAAGAACCTTCAGATTCACCGATGTTTATTATCAACAGATACACTGGAGAAATTCGAACAATGAATAATTTTCTAGACAGAGAGGTATTTTTTTTTTCTTTTCAGTGGGTTGTAGTCGCTATGGAACTGATTCTAAAAGCAATAGTTCTAAGAAAAAGAAATGAAAAAGAAAGCAATAGTTTAAAATTTTGATTACATAACCTTTTCGCATAACGGGAACGACATAAGAAATATCTGTGAGATGAAGAAAATAATTCCTCAAATAGATTTTACACTCATTTCTCATTTAATTTACTGAATTTGTCTCAATTTGAGAAAACTACATTCTAAAAATACATCTACACAAGGTAGATGTAAAAGCTCTATTTTTTCTAAGTATGTTCTACAGTGAAATAAATTAAGAAACAATTGCTGTAATGTCCCCCATCTTGGTGAGTCACAATGCAGGTGAACACAATAGAAGCCCCAAGAATATTTACAGGTTAAGAAACTTGCTTATCCTTCTTTTTTGTTTTGTTTGCTTAACTTTCTTTAATCAAGCCTATCATAGGTTCATTTGACAAGAAAACTCTTTTTTTCCCTTTTCTCTTCCTATATTTCACATACTGACAGCCCACTGATTACTTTAGGAAATGACTCATAGAATCAGAATAATGGAGAGGAATTTAGTAACATCCAGACCAGTCTATTCACCTACAAATTAAAAAATAATTACTGATTGTTACCAAATTAGAATCAGCATCACATGGTTTCTATAATACCATGTGGTCCCTTGATTTAATTTTAAAATAGCAATTTTTCATTATGTTTTTTATTTTTTTATTTTTAATTAAATTTTATTTTGCTTAACTTTACAATATTGTATTGCTTTTGCCATACATCGAGATGGAGCCGCCACAAGTATACACGTGTTCCCCATCCTTTTTAATATTGATAGAATATAACTGATGTGCATAATTTCAGGGTTATTAATAAGGAAATTTTATTTTATACTTGATAGTTAATTAAATTTTAAGTGCTATAGCTATTTTTAAATGACCATCTCCCTGCTAATGATTCAGGATTTAGGATAAACCAGATTATTTTAGCACTCAATAATAACCCAAATGCCATCAGTTTCCAGGTTATGGCTATGTCCTTTATTATTTATTTGAAAATTACCATCAGAAGAAATTGACTATTCAGCTTTTTTTCCCCTCTCAAACTTTCTTAAGGAGTCCAGTGGGATACCTTTACATGAAAAGAGTTGTAATGGTGAAGAACGCTAAACATTAAAGGAACTGCGCAGTCACTGGCAAGCCACTAGAGCATTATTTTATTATAATTTTAGTCTATATTGGAGTATAGTTCATTAACAATGCTGCATTTGTATTGGGTGTGCAGCAAAGTGATTCAGCTATACACATATATGTATCTATTCTTTTCCAAATTCTTTCCCATTTAAATTGTTACATGATATTGAGCAGAGTTCCCTGTGCTACAAAATGGGTCCTTGTTGGTTATCTATTTTAAATATAGCAGTTTGTACAAGTCAATCCAAGACTCATAATTTATCCTTCCCCAACCTACCCTTCCTGGTAACCACAAGTTTGTTCTCTAAGTCTGTGAGCCTGTTTCCCCTTTGTAAATAAGTTCATTCGCATCATTTTTTTTTTTTTTTAGATTCCACATATAAGCAATATCATATGATATTTGTCTTTCTGTGTCTGACTTACTTCACTTGGTATGATCATCTCCAGTTTCATCCATGTTGCTGAAAAGGCATTATTTCTTTCTTTTTAATGGCTGAGTAATATTCCACTGTACATATGTACCACATCTTTTTTACCCATTCATTTGTCAGTGGACATTTAGGTTGCTTCCAAGTCTTGGTCATTGTAAACAGCACTGCAATGAACACTGGGGTGCATGCATCCTTTCAAACCATGTTTTTCTCCGGATATATGCCCAGGAGTGGGATTGCTGATTATACAGCAGCTCTATTTTCAGTTTCTTAAGGAACTTCCATATTTTTTTCATAGTGGCTGCAGCAATTTACATTCCCACCAACAGTGTAGGTGGGTTCCCTTTTCTCTATACCCTGTCCAGCATATATTGTGTATAGATTTTTTGATGACAGCCATTCTGGCTGGTGTGAGGTAATATCTCAATGTAGTTTTGATTTGCATCTCTCTAATTTTTAGTGATGCTAAGCATCTTTTCATGTACTTTTGGCCATCTGATGTCTTCCTTGAATATATGTCTACTTAGATCTTCTGCCCATTTTTTGATTGGGTTGTTTGTTTTTTCATATATAGAGCCACATGGGCTGTTTGTAAATATTGGAGACTAATCCCTTGTTGTTCAAATAATTTTCTCCCAGTCTCTTGGTTGTCTTTTCATTTTGTTTATGGTTTCCTTAGCTGTGCAAAACTTTTTGAATTTATTTAGGTTTCACTTGTTTATTTTTGTGGGTTTTTTTTATGGAAGGATAATTGCTTTACAGAGTTTTGTTGTTTTCTAACTTCAATATGAATCAGCCATAGATATATATATATTCCCTCCCTTTTGAACCTCCCTCCCATCTCCCTCCCCATCCCACCCCTCTAGGTTGATAACAGAGCTCCTGTTTGAGTTTCCTGAGCCATACAGTAAATTCCTGTTGGCTATCTATTTTACATATGGTGATGTAAGCTTCCACATTACTCTTTTCATATATCTCATCCTCTCCTCCCCTCTCCCCGTGTCCATAAGTCTATTCTCTTTGTCTGTTTCTCCACTGCTGTCCTGTTATTTTTGTATTTATTTCCATTACTATAGGAGATGGCTCAGAAAAAAATATCGCTGAAATTTATATGAAAGACTGTTCTGCCTATGTTTTCTTCTAAAAGTTTTATAATATCCAGTCTTAATTTAAATAATCTATTTTGTGTATGATGTTATTTTTGTGTATAATGTTAAAGAATGTTCTGGTTTCATTTTTTACATGTAGCTGTCCAGTTTTCTCAGCACTGAACACCTCTTAATATTGAAGAGACTGTCTTTCCTCCATTGTAAAGTCTTGCTTCTTTTGTTGTAGATTAACTGATCATAGGCGCATGGATTTACTTCTGGGTTTCTATCTTAGTCCATTGATCTATGTTTCTATTTTTGTATCAGTTACATACTGTTTTGATGACTGTACCTTTGTAGTATAGTCTTAAGTCAGGGAGTCTAATTTTCCTAGCTCCATTTTTGTCAAGAGAGCATTGGCTTTTCAGGATCTTTTGTGTCTCCATACAACTTTTAAGACTTTTTGTTCTTGTTTTGTGAAAAACACCATTGGTAATTTGGTAGGAATTGCATTGAACTTGTAGATTCCCTTGGGTAGTGCAGTCATTTTGACAATATTGATTCTTCCAATTCAAGAACATGGTATATTTTTCCATCTGTTTGTGTCATCTTTGATTTCTTTCATCAGCACCTTATAGTTTTCAGAGTACAGGTCTTTTGTCTCCTTAGGTAGGTTTATCCCCAGGTATTTTATTCTTTTTGATGTGATGAGAAATAAAATTGTTTAATTTCTCTCTCTGAGCCTTCATTGTGAAAGTATAGATTTCATTGTGAGAGCAACAGATTTCTGTGTATTAATTTTGTATCCTGCAACTTAACCAAATACATTGATGAGCTCTAGCTTTCTGGTAGCATCTTTGGGATTTTCTATATATAGTATCATGTCATCTGCAAATAGTGACAGTTTTACTTTTTCTTTCCCAATTTGGATTCAGTTTATTTCATTTTCTCTGGTTGTTGTGGCTAGGACTTCCAAAACTATGCTGAGTAAAGGTGGCAAGAGTGGATATCCTTGTCTTGTTCCTTTGTTCCTGATCTTAGAGGAAATATTTTCTAGCTTTTCACCACTGAGTAGGATTTTAGTTGTAGCTTTATCATATTTGGCCTTTATTATGTTGAGGTATGTTCCTTATATGTGCACTTTATGAAGAGTTTTATCATAAATGGGTGTTGAATTTTGTCAAAAGCTTTTCTTTTGATGATGATGACAATGCAGATGATCATATGTTTTTATTCTTCAATTTGTTGATGTGATGTATCACACTGATTGATTTGCAGGTACTGAAAAATCTTTGCATCCCTGGGATAAATCCCTCTTGATCATGGGGTATAATCCTCTTAATGTATTGTTGGATTTGGATTGCTAGTATTTTGTTGAGGATTTTCATGTCCATTTTCATCAGTGATATGGGCCTATAATTTTCTTTTTTTGTGGTATCTTTGTCTGGTTTTTGTAAGAGGGAGATGGTGGCCTCATAGAATAAGTTTGGGAATATTCCTTCCCCTGCAATTTTTTGGAATAGTTTTAAAAGAATAGGTGTTAACTCTTCTCTAAATGTTTGATAGAATTCACTGGCAAAGCCATCTGATCCTAGACTTTTATTTGTTGGGAGTTTTAAAATCACAGTTTCCATTTTAGTACTTGTGACTAGTCTGTTTGTATTTTCTGTTCCTTTCTGGTTCAGTCTTGGGAGATTGTACCTTTCTAAGAACTTGTCCATTTATTCCAGGTTGTCCATTTTATGGTGCTCAGTTGCTTGCAGTAGTTTCTCATGATTCCTGTGGTATCCATTGTTACTTCTCTTTTTTTCATATCTAATCTTATTAATTTGAGGCCTCTCCCTTTTTTTCAGAGCAGATATTCTTAACCTGGGATTTGTGGAGAGCCCTCAAGACATCTCTAACTATGAATCCTCTAAAAGTATATGAACTTTGAATGAGGATGCACACATACATATATCTAGAAAAGGCCTTATGGCTTTTACCAGCTTCTAAAAATTTAAGTACCATCGATTAGAATCAAGAAAACAGGTCATCAGTAACTGTACTGCCACATCCTGCCACTCCCCAGAAATGCAAACATTTGCTATCTCTTTATTCTACTTGCACATTCAGGGGCTAATAATTTAGGTACAGAATTTTCATTCTATAAATTCCTGGTAAACAATCTCTCCCCTCCTGACAATTTCGGTCTGCTTCGTCCTTTATATTATTTTTCAGCATATAATAAGGAATGAGGGCTTTTAAAAATTTTGCATCTTTTAAATAATGCTGGATAGCATTGTTGGGAATAGAAGTGGCAACTTCATATCAATTGATGTGAGATTTGTGAATTTTCAATATTCTGTGTTACCTCTATCTTCATCATAGATTTACGCAAATGTTGAGCCAACATTTTAAAAGATCTTTGTACAAGACAAAATAAGAACTGTCTACATCAACTGTGATATTGTTTGTTGTGTCTTTTTAGCAATATGGCCAGTACTCTCTAGCTGTAAGAGGCTCAGATCGAGATGGTGGGGCAGATGGTATGTCAGCAGAGTGTGAATGCAACATTAAAATCCTCGATGTCAATGATAACATCCCATACATAGAACTGCCAATAGTAAGTAATAGTCTTTGAATTTTTTTAAAGTATTTATTTATTTGGCTGCACCTGGTCTTAGTTGCAGCATGTAGGATCTAACTCCCTGACCATGGATTGAACCTGGGCCCCCTGCATTAGAAGCTTTCAGTCTTAGCCACTGGACCAACAGGGAAGTCCCAGAGTTTGGGGTGTGTGTGTGTGTGTGTGTGTGTGTGTGTGTGTGTGTGTGTGTGTGTGTGTGTGTGGCACCATACAGCATGTGGGATCTTAGCTCCCCAGCCAGGGATCAAACTCCTACCCTCTGCACTGGAAGACGGAGTCTCAGCCACTGGACCACCAGCAAAGTCCAGTCCTTGAACTTAATAACTTTAGTTTCCTTACCTTCTAAAATTTATTCTAACAATGCTCTTTACAGATGTAGTTATTTTTAAGTAATAACACAAAGGTACACACATATTTCATCTCGTGTTTGTTTATGTAATACATATGAAAAAGACCCTTATTTGAACAATGAAAAGTCAGACCACAAACATGGATCCCCTTTCTATATCATGAATAACTATAAACATTCTATATAAAACTAGTATAATTCTCTTTCTCACATAGTTTGTGCTAAAATATTTTTACTTCTTGTTTCAGCAATCCATAAGCATTGAAGAAAATACTCTGAATTCAAATTTGCTCCAGATTAGAGTAATAGATTTGGATGAGGAGTTCTCAGCTAACTGGATGGCAGTCATTTTCTTCATCTCCGGAAATGAGGGGAATTGGTTTGAAATAGAAATGAATGAAAGAACAAATGTGGGAACTTTAAAGGTTGTTAAGGTATGGTACCCTATTATATTATATCCTATCCAGTATTTTGTTTTCTTGGCTTTTTTTCAAAGTGGTAATCTTAAAATGATGTTGACACTTCACAAACTTGAATGGGTAAAATAAAAATTACTGTGTTTTAGGGTTATATATGATATAGAGCCTTTAATAGAGAGTTTTTCTGCTTATATCATTTCATAAAAATAGGCACTGAAGTTTTTACTTGAAACTCTTTCCTATCAATACAGTATTCCCTCATGGATCATATAAAGGAAAAGCATTTTTAAACATGAATCTTGTTTTATGCTTGTAACAATAATTGATTAATTCTTTCAGTTTGAAGAATTTTATTCTGAAGCAGATTCAACATGGCCTAATAAAAGGTGTCCCTGTCAATACTGTACATCAATTATTATTCACTAGCAATATTCATCATATGAATTAAAAGTTGTTAGTTTATCCAGAGTTTTTTTACAAAATTAAAATTAGACTGCAGTCCATGGAATTCTCCGGGCCAGAATACTGGAGTGGGTAGCCATGCCCTCCTCCAGGGGATCTTCCCAACCCATGGATGGAACCCATATCTCCCACATTGCAGGTGGATTCTTAACCAGCCTAGCCACCAGCGAAGCCCAAGAATACTGGAGTGCGTAGCCTATCCCTTCTCCAACAGATCTTTCCAACCCAGGAATCAAACCAGGGTCTCCTGCATTGCAGGCAGATTCTTTACCAGCTGAGCTACAAGGGAAGCCCACTATAATTGTAGGATTATCAAATTCTCATCTCACATTGGCTGCTGACCCAGGCTTATTTCAGGCATACATACACTAGAGATTTAGTCCAGATCATCCCAGTCAACAGAATTCTTCTTTGTCTCCACTACATTATGTATCCAGCAATTTAACTGCAGTAGAATTTTCTCTGAGATTCAATGAGGAAAAATGTCTGACTCTTAGGGAGTCGACAAGTTTCACCCTCTGCTGTTAGACTTGTCAATTTTTTTAAATCTGCAACAGCTGTGCATGAATTGTATCTGATGCATGCAACACGTATTCCTCATCGTAAAATGCAATCCTCTTTCAACTATTTCCTTCCTTCAAAATTGCCCTGGGAAATGAACTCCTGAGGAATTGTGTCCCTATAGGAATGTGTGATCATTTGTCTCATGTCTTCATAAATGTCACCATACCTAGAGCTTCCATTCACTTAGTCATTGCACGCATGCCTTAGTTTACTCTCTACAGTATTCCTGCAAATTAGGTTCTATGCCCACATTACAAATAAATATACTGAGGTTCACAGAGTTTGTGACCTGCTCAGTTCTCATCTCTAGTAAGTGGGACAACTGACATTCAAACCTTGGCTTCTCTAGCTATTAAGTTTACATTCTTTTTTCCACTATCCTATCTAGAATTCCATGCTGGGAAAACTGAGTCCTAATCTATTACACCCCAAACTATGATGTTACTTTAGAAAATTGATTTATCTATCTGGCCTCAATATCTCTATCTGTAAAATGGGATTAATGTTGATTTTTCTCCCAGATGTGTGTGACATCATGTATCAATTTTTTGTTAGGATTATATGCATGTAATAAGTGCATAGAGCTTCCCTGGTAGCTCAGTCAGTAAAAAATTTGTCTGCAGTGCAGGAGACCCAGGTTCGATCCCTAGGTCAGGCAGATTACCCTGGAGAAGGAAATGGCAATCTACTCCAGTATTTTTGCCTGGAAAATCCTATGGACAGAGGAGCCTGGTGGGCTACATTCCATGGAGTTGCAAGAGTTGAACATGACTTTGTGACTGCTGCTGCTGCTGCTGCTACTGCTAAGTCACTTCAGTTGTGTCCAACTCTGTGCGACCTCATAGACAGCAGCCTACCAAGTCCCCTGTCCATCACAATAAGTGCATATGATGTGTATATATACATAATTTTATAACCATTCTTGGAGTTGCAAATAGAGATAATATTAGAGAAAAGACTGAAAATTTTAGCTAACTGGAGAGCTCAATGTGTGAATCGATGGTCAACTAATCTACTCTTGTGAAAATTTAGAAAAACGTAGTTGTCTTTATGTGCATACTGCATAGTTGTGGCTTATATGAGTAGTGGATTTTTGACATCATCTTTCACAATGAAAATGACTACTTGATAATTTTATAATGTAAAATGAATTTTTTCCTGGATATATTGAATAAACTATGCAGCTGCAAGTAGCCAGTTGGTCCATTTACGAGCCCATACTGCATCACCGTCTCGTCCCGGATTCTCCATAAGTAGTGGATTTTTGACATTCATCTCCAGTTCATAAAGTGAAAAGTGAAAGTGACGTCACTTAGATCAATTTTATACCCCATGTAAAATGAACCTCTCTTTATCCATGGATATATTCCAGGAATAAACTACTGGGGGTGCCACTTCATTATTTACATATTATATCCTATTATTTGATTTATTGAAAGAAATCACATACAAAAATAAAATTTCTTATAAATAGTTCTTTATGGATAAAATCAGCCAAATGATTGAGACTAGATATATTTGGCCCATTCTTTGTAATAAATAGGACTATTTTCTGAGAAATGTGAAATGATAGCAACTAACATAAGCTGTCTTTGCACTACAAAATCAATGGATTTGACCATCTGTATTATTTTAAATTTTTTAATTTGGTGGACAGTTAGAAGTCACACATTTTTAATTTTTTCAACAAAGGATCTAAGACTATTAGATTTTTTTCTTACTGTATTTTCATGTGTTTGTATTGAATTGAACATAAAGTAAGAATAGATTGTGTATTTATATGTATTTATATTTTATTAAAGAAAAAGATATAAGAATTTCTTTTGTCTCTAATCAAAGAATTTCTCTTTCCTCTAGAATGCTTTTTCTCCTTCTAGTAAAAACATTTCACTCTGTATTTTCTAGCCCCTAGATTTTGAAGCTATCAATAATCTGCAACTTAGTCTTGGTGTTAGAAATAAAGCTGAATTTCATCAATCAATTATGTCTCAATATAAACTCACAGCAACTGCAATCTCTGTGACCGTGTTAAACGTAATTGAAGGCTCAGTGTTCCGTCCAGGTTCAAAGACATTTGTAGTAAATAGTAACATGGGACAAAACTATAAAATAGGAGACTATGTAGCTTGGGATCTCGACGCAAATCGGCCTTCAACAACTGTTAGGTAAGATTGATTTTTTCCAACTAATTTTCACCCCATATTGAATTGTATCTGAATTAAAATAGTTTTCACTATTTCTGAAATTCAATCATATAACATACAAACTGGTGAACTGTTACTTAATTTAGAGTGTTTAAGAAAGTATAAAAATCTGTGAAAAATGTAAGATGGAAAGTGTGAAGGTTTAAAATGTGAAAATAATTGTATCTTCAAAGTTTGACACTCCTGTGTTTATATATTTTATTGATCAGTTAGCTGATTTCCACATATCATGGTATTCCCCTTGGAAGATTTGATGGATTGATTTTCCCATTCAAATCCCCCATTGAAATCAATTAGATTTAGCTAACTCATATCAGTTACTTTCTTACTTTAATCAGCACTTAATATTGGTCAACAATAACCTTGATATGAAAAAGTTGGTTACATTAAGGAAAAGGTCATTCTTTGTAGTTTTTTTAAACTCTACATATCCAAATGTTTCTACTTGATCATGAAAAATCACTGTATTATATGTGCACATGTATTTTGAAAAGTGTCTGTAGTCAAGAACAATGGTGGGGTGGAAAGACCTCACAAATGAGTTTTAAAAGTTTTTGCTCTGTAGTCAACTCACTCCAAGGAGAAGGCAATGGCACCCCACTCCAGTACTCTTGCCTGGAAAATCCCATGAGCGGAGGAGCCTGGTAGGCTGCAGTCCATGAGGTCATGAAAAGTCGGACACGACTGAACGACTTCACTTTCACTTTTCACTTTCATGCATTGGAGAAGGAAATGGCAACCCACTCCAGTGTTCTTGCCTGGAGAATCCCAGGGACAGGGAAGCTTGGTTGGGCTGCTGTCTATGGGGTCGCACAGAGTTGGACATGACTGAAGTGACTTAGCAGCAGCAGCAGCAACTCACTCCATACGAGTATTATAGCTCTTACCACACTATGCCATTCTTTTTTTTTTTTTTTTTAATGTTATTGGAATATAGTGGCTTAAGGCTTCCCAGGTGGCTCAGTGGTAAAGAATCCAGTTGCCAATGCAGGAGAAGCAAGAGATGTGGGTTCAATCCCTGGGTCGGGAAGATCCCCTAGAGGAGGGCATGGCAACCCATATTCTTGCCCCAGTAGAGAATTCCATGGACAGAGGAGCCTGGTAGGCTACAGTCCATGGGGTCATAAAGAGTTGGACACGACTGAGCGATTGAGCAGGAGCTGGAGCATGTTGCTTTCCAGTGTTGTGTTAGCTTCTACTATACAGCAAAGTGATTCAGCTAAACATATACATATATCCCTTCATTTTTGGTTTCCTCTCCACAGGTCACCACAGAGTACTGCCTAGAGTTCCCTGAGCTATATAGTAGCTTCTCATTAGTTACCTATTTTATACATGGTATCAATAGAGTATATATGTCAGTTCCAATCTCCTAATTCATCACACCCCTCCTTCCACCTTGGTATCCATACATCTGTTCTCTATATCTGTCTCTATTTCTGCTTTATAAATAAGATCATCTACATGAATTGTTTTCAGATTCCACATACAGGCATTACTATCTACAGTCTTTGCACCACCATTGCTGATAAGCTCTCTTGTACTCCACAGGTGTGAGTTCACTGAGGGAAGACCACATCCCTACCTCTGACTCCTTTCCAAGTTCTATTCCCCACGATTAGCACAATGCCTAACACAGAGAGTTCTCTAACCAATGTATGTCTAACAAACATATAAATGGAAGGAAAACTTCAAAGTCAAGGATGAGGAGAGGAAGAGAATAGAGAATAGGATAGAGGTGCAAGACAAGGATGGAGTTTGGAATCCACAAGAAATCCTGTAAATGCACTGTGTATTTATGGGGAGGGGTTGGAAATAAGAAAGGGATGAAAGCCAAGCTCTGAAGAAATAACTTCTTTGGTAAGAGAAAAGTTTAGACTTAGCAGCAGTCCAGGAAGTCCCAGTATCTGGGTTGTCCAGGACAGTTCTGATGCTACCAAAATCAACTGAAAATGAGGCAACAAGTATCAAGGGATTATTCAGACATCCAAGTGGGTGTCATAGACATTCCATCACAAGTGGTTGCTTAATTCTTTTTCTTAAATTTAAATCTCCCTCCATTTCTGAATGTCCTCAGACAAAGTTTCTAATGATTGAAAATTATATCCAGGGGTTACATCTACTGGCAGGAAACATGTTTTAAAATCAAAACCATCACCTCATACCAGTTAGAATGGCCATCATCAAAAAATCTACAAACAATAAATGCTAGAGAGGGTATAGAGAGAAGGGATCAGATCAGATCAGATCAGTCGCTCAGTCGTGTCCAACTCTTTTCGACCCCATGAATCGCAGTATACCAGGCCTCCCTGTCCATCACCAACTCCCAGAGTTCACTCAGACTCACGTCCATCCAGTCAGTGATGCCATCCAGCCATCTCATCCTCTGTCGTTGAACCCTCCTACATTCCCTCCTGTTGGTGGGAATGTAAACTGATACAGCCATGATGGAGAACAGTATGGAGATTTCTTTTTAAAAAATCTAGGAATAAAGCTACCATTTGACCCAGCAATCCCACTACTGGGCACAAACCCTGAAAAAAACCATAATTCAAAAAGACACATGTACCCTAACATTCACTGCAGCACCATTTACAATAACTAGGGCATGGAAGATGTCCACTGACAGATGAATGGATAAAATGTGGTACACATATACAATGGAATATTACTCAGCTATAAAAAGGAATGACTGAGTCAGTTCTAGTGAGGTGGATGAACCTAGAGCTTATTATACAGAGTGAAGTCAGAAAGGGAAAAACAAATATTGTATAGTAATGCAAATCCATGGAATCTAGAAAAATGGTACTGATGAACCTATCTGCAGGCAGGAATAGAGACACAGACATAGAGATCAGACTTGTGGTCACAGCAGGGGAAGGAGAGGGTGGGACGAATGGAGAGAGAAGCATTGAAACATGTACATTACCATATGTAAAACAGATAGCTGGTGGGAAGTTTCTGTATAACACAGGGAGCTCTGGGGAAAACCTAGAGGGGTGGGAGGGGATGAGGGGTTGAAGGGAAGTCTAAGAGGGAAGGAACATATGTATACTTAGGGCTGATTCACGTTGGATGGCAGCAGAAACCAACACAACATTGTAACGCAATTATCCTTAAAAAAAAAAAATTAAAATCAATCTCTCTCTCTCTACATAACTAACATTAATTTGTACCACTGTCTTTCAAAAACAGATACGTAATGGGAAGAAATCCAGCTGACCTGATTGCTATTGACTCAAAAACAGCCATAATTACTTTGAGAAATAAAGTTACTATGGAACAATACAAAATACTTGGGGGAAAATACCAAGGAACAATTCTATCTATAGATGGTAAGAAATCAACTTATTTTTTCCCCTTCTCATGGAATTTATGTATACAGTTATATACACATGGAATTTGTATATACATATACATTCAGAAACTAAAATTTTAATTATTGTATTTTGAAGTACCCTTTTTCCAACAAAAATTATCATACGGGGCATTATAGAATCAAATCCTGAATGATACAAGAGACATTATAATTTATAGTTAGGACTGTGAGCTCTGGAATGAAACTGGATTGGTATATTGTACCATCACTTACTAGCTACAGATTTTAGTGAAGTTATTTAACCCATTTATCCCTCAGATTTTTCTTCCATAAAATGGGACAGTAACGTTATGGATTTAGAAGTACTTAAGGAGTTATTAAGTCTTACTTCCCTGGTGGCTCAGACAGTAAAGAATCTGCCTGCAATGTGGGAGACCTGGGTTCGATCCCAGGGTGGGGAAGATCCCCTGGAGAAGGGCAACTTAGCAACTGAACAACAATAGCAATAATAGTAACTTGCTGAAACCAACAGCAAGTGTGGAGCCATTAAGTTGAAACAAATCACAACTATCTCTCTTCTCATGTTTAGCCAACAAAGACAATAATTTACCGAAACTTCGAAAGACAAGAAGAAAGCAAATTTGGAATATCTGATAGTGAAACAAAAGTTCTTCACTTATTTAATAATGAAAATCCTCCCCCACCTCCAATAGTGCCAAATTCTCCCTCCTATGAGTTGTTTGAACTGACAGTTGTGAGTTTGAGGATATGATGTTTTATTAGTAGGTGATGTCTATACAAATGACAGACCAACCTGCTCAAAGTCTGTTGGTTTTGTCAGCCTATAAAAGGAAAAAAAAAAGCCAAGAACTGAAGATGAAAGACAGTAAAACAGCAAACAAAGTACGGAGAGGTGTGCAACACACAGTCTAGAAATGTCTCCACACTGGCTTAGAACACACTGCTGACCAACACATAACGTGACGTTTACTGTGTATGTTTCTCAACACATGTTTCTTTACTGTGTATGTTTTTCTCAAGCACTAATATTTACTATTTACTAATATGTAAAATAAATTATAATATTTACTCTAATGATTTGATTTAAAAACTGAGTTGTAGACAAAAGACAATATGGGGGGTTATTGAATTGGTAGGAATTAAGGCACTGAAATAAGTATTTATGCAAAGAGAAAATAGTTTCGTATCATCCAACAATTATTAAACTAAATGTATAAAATATTTCTTTCATTTTAAACTTTGTTACAGATGCTCTTCAAAGAACTTGTACTGGTACAATTGTTATTAACCTTGAAAATGGTGACTGGGAAACCGAACGTCCAAATATAAATGGAAGTACTACCCCTGGATATGGCATTACTTCCAGAGATGTTACCACTAAAGGCTCCACAACTAGTTTTGGTTCTGGCACAAATACTTTTGCTATTGCCACAAACGATTGGTGTAGGTCAACCTGGTGTTTATCAGCCAGTAGGAGATAATGTACATTTTGGTCCTGCTGGCATTGGACTACTCATCATGGGATTCTTGGTCCTAGGATGTAAGTATTTGAACAGTTCTGTTTTTATGTGTCCCTCCAAAAAAACTAGGGAGGAAATTAGTTTTCTGTCCCTTTGATGAAATATATTCTATACATTCTTATTTTGTGCAATTATCAAGAAATTTCTATGTTTCGTGTTGGGTTTATGACATGAAAAGGATATCAGTTTGATTTCTTAGAGTTCAGTGGAGGATAAAAACTATTTTGCATCGAGTCTCAATGTAATAGGGAAGTACCATAACAGGCTTCCCTGGTGGCTCAGTTGGTTAAGAATTCACCTGCAATGCAGGAGACTCCCTGAAATGCAAGAGACTTGAGTCTGATCCCTGTGGGGGGAAGATTCTCTGGGGAAGGAAACGGCAACCCACTCCAGTGTTCTGGCCTGGGAAATTCTATGGACAGAGGAGCCTGGTGGGCTATAGTCTATGGGGTTACAACAGTCAAACACTGCAACTAAACCACCACCAACCACCACAACATACAGATTCAAATTGCTGTTTGAGGGAAGAAGTCAGTAAGAAACAATTGATTGAAACAATCAGAAAAAGCTACATAGAACAAGTAAACTCTGAGTTGGGTTTTAACAGATGAATAGGAGCTAGCCTACTGGACAAGAAAAGGAGAACACAATACAAGAAGAAGAAAAAAAATATCCATGTGCACAATCCCAAAAGAATAAAAGAATGAGAGTGCAAGTAACCGCAAAAAAGGACTCCGACAGAGAAGAAATAAAGGATGTGTCTGACAGTGTGATGAGAGTTGAGACTACAAACCTAGGCAGGCATTGACCTTGAGGGCACTTTATCTCACTTCATTTCAGTCGCTCAGTTGTGTCAGACTCTTTGCAACCCCATGAAGTGCAGCACGCCACACTTCCCTGTCCATCACCAACTCCTGCAGCTTGCTCAAACTCATGTCCATCGAGTTGGTGATGCCATCCCGCCATCTCATCCTCTATCGTCCCCATTTCCTCCTGCCTTCAATCTTTCCCAGCATCAGGGGCTTTTCCAGTGAGTCAGTTCTTCGCATTAGGTGGCCAGAGTATTGGAGCTTCAGCTTCAGCATCAGTCCTTCAAATGAATATTCAGGACTGAGTTCCCTTAGGATTGACTGGTTGGATCTCCTTGCTGTCCAAGGGACTCTGAAGAGTCTTCTCTAATACCACAGTTCAAAAGCTATGCTAAAGCTGCACAGTCTAAGAAAAGGAGACCCAAAGAAAAGAAGGGGTAAACTCCAGCTTCTAAATTCAATTGTCTGAGTCTTTCCAAGGTTACCCAACTTTTCTGAACCTTGCTTTTTTTTTTTAGTATCTATTTTTTAATTTTTATTTTTTAAATTATGAAGGTATGATAACACATTTATAGGAGACTTGGAAAACAGAACAAAGTTACACACAGTTCCACTATATATTACAATATTTTTAAGTAGATAAGTTAAGATTTTTATTTGGAGTTTCAATATCGAACTCTCTGGGCCTTGCTTTTGCCTTCTGTGAAATAATAAGACCTACTTCACAACAACACTTTGATAATGAAAAAGAAGTATCACACATGGGAGCTTTTAGAAGTAGACCAGAAGCTTCTCTGGTGGCTCAGTGGTAAAGAATCTGCCTGCGAATGCAGGAGACATGGGTGCAAGCCCTGATCTGGGAAGATCTCACATGCTCCCGAGACACTAAGCCTATGCTCCACAGCCATTGATTCTGTTCTCCAGTGCCTGGGAGCTTCAGCTACTGAGTCCACAAGCCACAGCTACTGAAGCCTGTGGGCCTGGAGCCTGTATTCAGCCAAAAGAGAAGCCACAGCAGTGAAAAGCCCACATGCCACAACTAAAGAGTAGCCCCCAATTGCCACAACCGGAGAAAAGCCCATGCATGCAGCAACAAAAAACCCAGCACAGCCAAAAATAATAAAATAATTAAGCAAATAAATTACAAATTTTTTTAAAAGAGAGAGACAGACTACATCCTATGGTCACTAGAGAGGACCTAGTCAAGGATCTAGATATGAGGGTATAATGTTCAATGGATTCTCCAAGCGGTCTTTAACATTGCTTTAGAGGATGATAGAATGGAGATGAGTCAAATGTTACAATCTCTGAGGAATATTTCTCCTTTAATACTTCCCTAAGTAATGACAGGGGAAAAAAAAAACCTCATCTGTTTTAATAGTATAATAGCATCCGTAATCGGAATATTCTGTAACAAGTAAAAATTGGCTGCAGCCTGAAGCTCACACTGATTTTGGTATCTCACCAATATTCAGCTTGTTTTCTGAAACTTTCATAATTACGTTAGAATCAAGTGGAGTTAAATTAGGGATTCAAATTTAATCATAAGGTTAGGTCGTTTTGTTTTAGTGTGGTCCCACTGTTAATTCCAATATTCCTGTCTTTTCCCCATCAGTGGTCCCCTTCTTGCTGATCTGCTGTGACTGTGGAGGCGCCCCTGGCGCCAGGACTGGCTTTGAGCCTGTTCCTGAATGTTCCGACGGAGCAATTCACTCGTGGGCAGTGGAAGGTGCACAGGCCGATCCTGGGGTAAGTGCTCATCAATAACAGGTGGCGGATTCACAAGCTTCAAAACTCTTGAACCAAGACACAGGGAATCACTCACAGTCTAGACTGTTCTTTGTTCTGAGAGAGCCAAAAGGGAGAACGAAGATAAATCAAAGGCGCATCAAAATTGGATGACGGTAACCAAGAAAGCCTTTCTCAATAAGGTTCACATTGCTTTTAGGTTTTTTTTTTTTTAATGTCTCAGATAATGTGAGAACAAACCCACTGTATAATCACTGAAAGAAAAGAATCATTACAAATGAGAAAATGTTTCCTGTCCTTTAGGCTCTGACCAACATTGGTGTACCATGCATACCAGCCACAAATGCAAATGTAATTGAGTGCATTGACAACTCAGGTAAGAAAAAATTTTTTAAAGTTTTAACAATTCAATTACTAAGAAGGAACTCTGTTCTCTGTCTTTGTATACCTTACTATTTCCCAACCATCTTATCTTTACAATTGTTCCTATCATTCTTTTTTAGATAACTAATTTGCAAATTAAATGATAAAGAAAAACCTACAGTAATTATTATTCTTTTAAGCTGGTATTTTTTAAAATCTTCCGTAATCACCAGAAAGTACACAGGTGACAATTGGGATTTCTGTAAATAGAGAAGTAAAAAAGTCAATTTTGGTTGAGATTTTTTTGTTTAATAGAGCAATTGTTATTTATTAAAAACTCATTTGAACTTAAAAACAACCCTATTAAATAGATGTATGCTCATTTATTGAGGCTAGACTCTGCCTCTACAATTCACAAAATCAGTCTAATAAAAAGAGCAATTAATTTTAAAAACTCATACTTTGAAACTAATTGTACCATCTTGCTTTTCAAAGTAAATAAATATTATCGATTCTGTTGTTTTTTTTTTTTTCAGTCTTTTTCAAACTTGTGATCAAGACCTTTCCACTTTGAACTCTTCAAAATGGAAAAGACATAGAATGTTTATAACTTACAGAACTGGACCACATTCAAAAGGCGGGAGATGCTAGTCTAAACTTATTTCTCCCCCTGAGGCATCTATTTTTGTTAATGACACCAACACCTTCCACCTCAAAAGCAGAAATGCATTGTTGACTCTGATAGCTTCCTATTCATTGACACCCAATCAGTTCTCAAGACTTGGACAAATCTTCAAATCCACAAGGATTTATTTATGCATGTATTATGGAGAAGGAAATGGCAACCCACTCCAGTGTTCTTGCCTGGAGAATTCCAGGGACAGGGGAGCCTGGTGAGCTCCCGTCTATGGGGTCGCACAGAGTCGGACACTACTGAAGCGACTTAGCAGCAGCAGCAGCAGCAGCATTCCCTTATTAAGTCTACAAACCTTGAACAAAGCACAGTGAACAGCACCAGAATAAGAAGTACGAAATGGACTACCTAAACTGAAGAGCTTTAAAATATGAAAGCCATAGGACTGTTCCATTGTCAACACTCTCTGTCCATGGCACTTGCATAGTCTGGGCCACCCTTTTATCTCATCTATATGGAATACTATAACAGACTTCTACTCACCCCTCACATTTAAATGCAAATCCCAGAGTCTCCATGCAAACCTTTTCTCTCTCCATAGCCATGTTTTCTTCTCTGAAAGCTTTGGAGTGCCTGTGCTAGAGTCTAATATATATATACACTGAGTATTCTTATACTTTTTCTTTAACTTTTAGAATTTGGGTATTTTCCTCCAATTTGAAATCAAACTCTCTAAGGTATAGATAGGGTTTTGTAACTTCTAGGAGCCCCCCTTATCCCAGCACAACATATAGTAACCTCTCAACAATTGATGGGCTTCCCTGGTAGCTCAGACAGTAAAAAATTCCGCCTGCAGAGCAGGAAACCCGGGTTTGATCCCTGAATTGGGAAAATCCACTGGAGAAGGTATGGCTTAACCACTACAGTAGTCTTGCCCTGGAGAATTCCATGGACAGAGGAGACTGGTGGGCTACAGTCCATGGGGTCACAAAGAGTCGGACATGACTGACTGACTAACACACATAACAGACAACAAATAATTACTGAATTAACAAATTGGTTAATAATATTAATTTGAACTCAATATCATATTTATAATCTCTGTTCTTTATGTGTTACCTTCGTTTTATTTCTTTGCTTGCTCACCACTGCATACCTAAATGAAGAAATTATACATTAGAGTAAGTTGCTAACTTTTAGTTTACAATACACTAGAGAAAATATAGTTTACTGGATTTAAAATGTAGTTTACTGGAAAGTAAATTTTAATTTGATCAACACTTTTAGGAGTCTACACAAATGAGTATGGTACCAGAGAAATGCAAGATCTGGGAGGAGTAGAAAGAACGACAGGATTTGAACTAACGGATGGAGTTAAAATGTCAGGAGGACCTGAGATATGTCAAGAATATCCTGGAACACTAAGAAGAAATTCTATGAGGGAATGTAGAGAAGGAGGGCTGAATATGAACTTCATGGAAAGTTACTTCTGCCAGGTAAGCTCTCTGTCCCCACGCCTTCTCTCCATCCTGCACCCATATCTTTACCCCATGCTTAGAAGCTCAGTCATGCCCAACTCTACGACTCTTTGGACTATAACCCACCAGGTTCCTCTGTCCAAGGATTTTTCAGGCAAGAATACTGGAGTGGGTTGCTATTTCCTCCTACAGGGGATCTTTCCGACCCAGGGACTGAACCCATCTCCTGTGTCTCCTGCACTGCAGGTGGATGCTCCATCGCTGAGCCATCAAGGAAGCCCCATCTCTACCCTAGACCCACACTGTTTTCAACAAGGTTATGGTGGGCATCTCTAAAGAGGTTCCCAGCCTCTGGTCTTTAGATATAGATGCTGGCAATCTATATTCCAATTGAATAACATTTCTAAAACTCTGACTTGAGCACTTTGAAAGTGAAGGTGAAAGTGAAGTCGCTCAGTCATGTCCAACTCTTTGCGACCCCATGGGCTGTAGCCTGCCATGCTCCTCTCTCCATGGGATTCTCCAGGCAAGAATACTGGAGTGGGTTGCCATTTCCTTCTCCAGGGGACCTTCCCGACCCAGGGATCGAATCCGGGCTTCCCACATTCCAGGCAGGCGCTTTAACCTCTGAGCCACCAGGGAGCACTTTACTCTCCTGCTTTAAAACAGCCAATGGCTCCCAGCTCTGTTTTGTCTGTGGAATAAAATCCAAAATTCCTTCACATAGCCATTAACCAACTGACCTCTGCCCTCACACCTCCAGTTACTCCTTACCAACAACCCCACTTGCCAAGCGCCTCTGCCTTATTCACACTGATCCACTCCCCTCTGTGTCTTTTTTTCATGCTGTGCTCATCGTGGAATGCTTCTATCTGATCATCTCTCTCACCAACCCTCACTCATCTTTCAATCCACTTCAAACATTTCCACCTTTCTGAAATTGTTATCTGTTCATCCTCTCATCCAAAATAGGATTGATGTTTCTGTATGTGTATTTCTGTAGTACTTTGTACGTTTTACAGAACGTTCCATTGCTAGAATCTGTTAGTCACGTGCCCATGTCCATACATGCTCTGCATTATGTTGCTGGTACCTGGCTCAGTTTCAAGCACAGAGTAAAGGAGTAAGAGTAAAGGAACTTTTAAAAAGGGGATATATATATATATATCTGATTCCCTTTGCTATACAGCTGAAACTAACAAAGCATTATAAAGCAACAATACTCCAATAAAATATTTTTTAAGAAAGAGTAGGTCCAAGAGCCATAGTACACTTCTAGGACATTCTAAGAACCAGAAAGAATTAATTTTGCTATCTCCAGGTAGAGACAGAATTTCCCTTAGTTATACTTCATAGGACACTTAAACCTTCAAAAATTTCTTACCTTTGAGATTGTCTCTCATACATTTATGTCCTTATACATCCTGCTCTAAAACACCTTCATTAACTCTCCTAATTAGAAAAACAGTGAAAAAGTCACTCATTCGTGTCTGACTCTATGCGACCCCATGGGTTGTAGTCTGCCAGGCTCCTCTGTCAATGGGATTTTCCAGGCAAGAATAGTGGAGTGGTTGCCATTTCCTTCTCCAGGGAATCTTCCCGACCCAGGGATCAAACCCAGTGGCTGATATTTTGAACTGAAATACCAGTCTTTAAGTCTTTCAAACAGTAGCAAATAATAAGAGGACTGTTGCTGAAATCCATAGGCAGACTTCTTATCCATGTCCCTACACATGAATATTATTTTCATGAAAAGTACAATTTCTGCCTCAAAACTTTTGCACTTGTAGCTCCTTCTGTCCAGAACCCTCTCTCTCTGCTTTACTCTCCCAGTGACTTTACTCCAGTTTCTGAATAAACATCACTTTATGAGATGCTTTCCCTGACACTCTGTCTGAAAGAGAAACCCCATCTCTCTCTATTCCTTTACTCTGCACCTTCTGACAGATACTTTTATGTGTTATTTTCTGGTTCATCCTACTGAAATGTAAGCCCTATGAGAAAGGGAATTTACCTGGTTTTGCTCCTTACTTTATTGCCAACTTCCTAATCGAGTGTCTGGCAAACAATAAGGACTCAAAACATAATTTTGAATTGACATGGCACAATGAGTTGGTTTGCTAGGTGTTTCTGTTTAACCTGAAAGTTTGCAATCCAATATTGCAGACAAGAGAGATGAGATAAAAGCACACACATCTGTGGGCTTTCCCTTTGACTTGACAGAGGTTCCATTTTTAAGAACTGTCTTTGGTCACCTTCAATTTTGAACCTCAAAGAAGCATAGACCCAGTGTCAAATTCTCCTCTTATCTTGTTTTAAAAACCACATTGAAATAAATCACCATATTCACTTCATCTGAAGGAAGACAAGTACAATTCCGAATGAACCCAAATCAACTCTAAACTGTGTCTTTTAAACAAATCCAAAAAAATGCACAATTCTGGCATACTTTAAGTTCTGTGTTTGTAAATATGTCCTTCTAACTTGGTTACAAAATAATTCATGTGATTCTTTTCATGATTTTGTGTCCAAAGTGCACCAACATGAAAAAGTCCTTCTAAATAAATACCAAAACATATTATCAAAATTACAGTTAAAGTAATTTCTAACCAAACTCTTTCAAGTAATTACATAATGACTTCTAAAGAGTCTGTGGAGAAGGAAATGGCAGCCCACTCCAGTATCCTTGCCTGGAAAATCCCATGGAGAGACGAACCTGGTGGGCCACAGTCCATGGGGTTGCAAAGAGTCAGACACAACGCAGCAACTAAACAACAAGAGTCTCTGGAAGACGTTAGAATTTTGCTTTATGTGTAGTGTTCTGGTAAAGCCCTGGAAGAAGAAATAATGATAAAGATCTCTATTACTGTTTAAAAATGTATTCATTCCATTTTCTCTTTCGTCTACAAATTCAGAAAGCATATGCTTATGCGGATGAAGACGAAGGACGCCCATCCAATGACTGTCTGCTCATCTACGATATTGAAGGTGCAGGCTCCCCTGCGGGCTCTGTGGGCTGTTGTAGCTTCATTGGAGAAGACTTGGATGACAGCTTCTTGGATACACTGGGGCCGAAGTTTAAGAAGTTGGCAGATATCAGCCTGGGAAAAGACGCTGAACCATTTCCAGACTCTGATCCCTCTTGGCCACCTGACAGCACTGAGCCGGTCTGCCCTCCGCAGGGAACAGAGCCCACTGGTGGTGGACACCCACCCATCTCCCCACGTTTCGGCACCACCACCGTCATCTCTGAGAACACCTACCCCTCAGGACCTGGGGTACAGCACCCTACGCCGATTCCTGATCCTCTGGGCTATGGTAATGTCACCGTGACCGAGTCTTACACCTCCTCGGGCACTCTGAAGCCCTCTGTCCACATTCACGATAACCGACACGCATCAAATGTGGTGGTGACAGAGCGGGTAGTTGGTCCAATCTCCGGTGCCGACTTGCAAGGGATGTTAGAGATGCCTGACTTGAGAGACGGGTCAAACGTGATAGTGACAGAAAGGGTAATAGCACCAAGTTCAAGTCTGCCCACCACTCTGACCATCCCCGATCCTAGGCAGTCTTCGAATGTAGTAGTGACGGAAAGAGTGATCCAGCCAACTTCCGGCATAGTGGGCAATCTGAGCATGCACCCTGAGTTATCGAACACCCACAACGTGATTGTGACGGAGAGGGTAGTTTCCGGCTCCGGCATCACCGGCGGCAGCAGCCTGCTGGGCGGTGCCGGTGGAGGAAGTGGTGGTGGCATCGGGCTGGGCAGCCTAGGAGGTGGCGGGGGCCTGAGTAGCAGCCTAGGGGGCACAGCCACCATCGGCCACTTGAGGGGTTCCGCTGAGCATCACTTTAGCAACACCCTCGGTTCCGCCTCCCCTACCACAACCCGGAGTCGAATCACAAAGTACAGTACAGTTCAATATACCAAGTAGCCAGGGACCCCAGCATGCTTTTTTCACCATCATTGTGATTTAGGTTTAATTCCCATCACCACAAAACTAACAATGTGATTTAGGATGCACAGCCACGTGCTAAGAAAATTGTGGCACAAGGTGAGACACCACAGCGAGAAAAAAATCGATGTAAACAGTGCCGTTGGGCAAGAGCTCTCCTGAGCCTTTATAACTTTTTTTTGTATATTAATACTAAGGCAATCATGACCATAAACTAAAACTTGAGACAGGGGCTTCTTTGTGCCTGTAGGGTCTTCTGTGCTTTTGTGTGGCCTCTAGTGTATATCCAGCACGTGGAACAGAACACTGATCTTAAGATGGCAATGGTCATCATTCTCCTTGCTTGGTTTTGAAATTTCATATAGCTCAGGCAATATTTAAAAAAAAAAAAAAAAAAACTAAACATGCAATATACACTCAAGTATGTGGGAAGAATTTGAAATGTGCCCCAAATGTCTGGTCTGGTCAGTGTCACAGATGATGTAAATAAAAACTCAACCACATATTTAGACCAGGGTTAACCATTAACGAGGGCTTCCCTCATAGCTCAGTGGGTGAAGAATCTGCCTGCAATGCAGGAGACCCGGGTTCGATCCTGGGTCAGGAAGATCCCCGGAGAAGGGAATGGCAACCCACTCCAGTATTCTTGCCTGGAAATATCCCATGGACAGAGGGGACTGGTGAGCTACAGCCCATGGGGTCGCAAAGAGTCTGACGCAACTGAGCTACTAACACTTTCACTTTAACCATTAGAGTAAAAATCTGGCTATACATCCAAGTCCACAAGCGACCAACCACTCCCACCTTAATAAAGGCACTAGATGAAACAAACCTCAAATTAGGAAATGTTTCCTGGGAGGGAAATTCCCTAAGAGAGTGGCAACAGAGTGAGACTGACTAGGGGTGAACTGGCGCTGTGTGAGCCTGGATCCTGCGCTGGAGCTTCAGCTACAGTTCCTATGGAGTCAAGGACTTCTCTGATTCTAGTTTGTGTTTAGTGGTAGATGCAATAGTGATGAATATTGTATACTGGTGAGGTTGCAGGGTATCACACTCGTTTCTCCCTTTACCACTGTGGCTCTGACCTAATAAAGGAGAACCTACCAGGTGTACTTCTCTGACTGAAGCAAGTAACACCTGACACGGTTGTCATCACTAGTGGTAAATTATCTTCCAAAGAAGCAGATGGGAACCGCATTGCATTTTCAGATTGTGTTTTTAGTGTTATTCCTTTATATTTGCAGCTCTTTATAACACATTTTCTAAGTTAAAATAAAGGATGTGGGAGGAGCTGTGAGAAAAAGCCTGCAGTATAGTTATGCTTTGGGGAGATTATTTGAAAGGGATCTAAAAAAAATTGTTTTTAGAAAAATGTAAAATGTTTAATGGGGGGAGCTAGAATGTTTCAGTAAATTAATACCATACTATTGGTTTTAACTGAGTTTCATACTTTTTAAAACAACTCTCTGCTGCTATTTTGAAGAGGTCAACTAGGAACTTTTAACAGAGTTGATGATATTGTGTTAACATGAGTGAAGTTGTACTAGACAAACCATTTTCTTATTCTATTCCACCCTCAAACTGAATTTTCTCACTAGCCTAAATTTTACATTCCTGATTTGTCATAAGCTCTTGGATTATCTATGCTCCAATTTATAAATAGTTTCCAAATTATATATTATGATATATTTTTATAACTTCAAAATTTTAGTAATGTGCTATTTATGGTAAGTCATTTCTGTGAATTTGCTATATTGTGTTACCTGGTTAAAAAAATCTCTGAATAGAATCAAAGCATTCTTAGAGGTAAATTTACTATTGTATGGTAGAGGCTTTTTTTTTTCTCTTTTCTAAATTCAATGTTAATATGTGCTCACTAATGTGAAACTAGATATGACAAAAATCTTTTAAGGATTAGTCTGCCCCAATTACTCAATTTTCTAGAGTGTTATAAGATCAAAGAATAGTTATTGGACTTTCAACACTTATCAAAGGGGGATTGTGAATGAATTATTTTACCCAGAGCTATTTTGCTCTATGTTACAGCAAATGATATCAATATTTTCAAATCTACAATATACATCTTATATTGACTCTGTAGACTATGTAAAATTTTGATAGTCTTAGGCTCCAGTCCATGGGGTCGCTAAGAGTTGGACACGACTGAGCGACTTCACTTTCACCTCTCACTTTCATGCATTGGAGAAGGAAATGGCAACCCACTCCAGTGTTCTTTCCTGGAGAATCCCAGGGACGGGGAAGCCTGCTGGGCTGCCGTCTACGGGGTTGCACAGAGTCGGACACTACTGAAACAACTTAGCACCAGCAGCAGCAGCAGCATGCCAAAATGCAGAGGTATAAATAAAATCATTCACAGGGAGTCTTTCTTTTATTTCTCTCATTTAGAGATTCCATTAATAATGGGTAATCTTTCCAGAAATAAAGCATACTTGAGTATGCCTAGATCCAGGACTTTGAAGAAATAAAAATAATTATTAATTGCTAGTATTTGTCACTTTGATATGACATATCATACAGAAGTGTTTTCTTAAGACTCCTGATATCTTCCAGAGGCATTTTTTAGATAATCTAACAAATGCCAGAGTGACTATCTTTAATAACCATTGTTATTAAGATCCATTAGTTACATAAAATCATGGGAGATACAAGAGAAAAATGGCAGTATTAGTCATCAATCTTCCTAGGAAGATAATTTCAAAATAAAATTTTTTTTTCAGGATTACACATTGATGTTCTAATTCTTTATCCCTAAATTTTATCTTTTTAACACAGCAACCATTCTAAGTCATTTAAAGGCACGTAATTTTTTTTAAATGATCAGTTTTTAGGAAGAATTTAATCCTCTTTAGATGCTTTACTCTAATTCATATACCTTATATCATTCCATAGATGTAAAGATATGAAATATCTTTATAAATGAATTGTTATATTCCAAATCCATATTGCAAGCTGAGTCTCAGATCAGCTTGCTCCTAACAAAAGAGAAGGAAGAAAGAGTTATTTATATGTTATGTATATATAGTTTGAAAATAAAGTATTTAATATTTACAAAACATCCTACTCTCCAAAGATGTAGTCCTCAGGGACAAAAATTAGTGTACTACAAATACTTTATTATTTAATATCAATCAAAATACCATTTTGAGCTAATTTTGACACTGAATTTCAAATATATCTGCTAGGTAGTATTAGCTTGCCTGATATAACGATATTTGCACTGAAAAATTTATAGAAAAAGTATCTATTTGGGGTCATTTATAGGCTTTCATCCGGAGAAGGCAATGGCACCCCACTCCAGTACTCTTGCCTGGAAAATCCCATGGATGGAGGAGCCTGGTAGACTGCAATCCATGAGGTCGCTAGGAGTCAGACACAACTGAGCAACTTCACTTTCACCTTTCACTTTCATGCACTGGAGAAGGAAATGGCAACCCACTCCAGTATTCTTGCCTGGAGAACCAGGGACAGGGGAACCTGGTGGGCTGCCGTCTATGGGGTCACACAGAGTCGGACATGACTGAAGTGACTTAGCAGCAGCATAGGCCTTCATCTGGACATCTGCTCTATATTTTTGTATAAAGTTTTTAGCCTCATAATCTTTATTCAATGTACTATGCTGACACAATTTTAATTATATAGCTTCAAAAATTACATATTCACTCTGGATGTTTCCAGTTACTACATACACAATTCATTTCTAAGTTTATACCAATATTTGAATGTTAGTCAGGGTATAACATATATGACAGCATTTGACTTTAGCAGGAGTTTAAAGATGTTGTAATCTTGGCTAAAACGGCCCTCACTTTTTCGGAAAAACATATGAAACCCAGAACAAACTTTTGAAGGTATTGCCACATTTCCTCATGTCTATTTAATCAATTCTAACTTTTGAGGGACTCCTGGTGTTTGTAAGACTTATTTCACATTGTATTAGAATACACGGGTCCATGAAAGAGAATTTGTCTTCCAGTTCTTAGTTACTCAAATCGTGTCAGGATGAAAGCATAAGTGGATCAATCTATTCTCCATCAAATAATTTTAAAACACTGAATAAGCTATTGTTTAGTTGTCTACATTCCTCCATTTTGTTATATTTGAATTACTAAACACTTTATCATCAAACTGTACTTAGTCTAACTTATTTTTCTTTCGCTATTTTACAACTGGTTTTAAACTCTAATATTTATCTTGGGTGATGTTTACAACAAGGTGCTTTTCTTCCATTTTCAGTATAAATATTTTGGGATTATTTGGGTCCTAATTCCTTGCATGGTCATCTGTTGACTATTTTAAGTTGGTTTGTAATTTCTAAAGAGTTATGTTTACAGCAATAAAATGATTCATATGCCTTCATTATCTTTTCTGAATTGCAAGGTGGGGATGGGTTTCAACATATAAAGAAAAATTAGGAGTTATCAAATCTAGTTATAATTTGCAGTCCATATAAGGGAAGAAATCATTTTATTTTCACACTGTTAAAATTTTTTATTTTTGATTTCCTAATTCATTTCTTCTCATGTTTACTGAGGAACCCTCTCTCTAGAATGCTACTCAGTTATGTCAGAACACAGCCTTAAGCAGCCTCATGTAAAAAAGTCAAAGATCAATAACACATTTTAAGCTTTTATTTGATACTTTTAGCATCTTTCAGTTTTCACCTTTTTCTCTTTCATACTCTGATTTTTTTGTTACACCAGCATTTTATATCTTTTAAGTGGATTTTCTTATTAACTTTTAGAATCATGCCTTTATTATCATATCATCATCTTTATTGAGGTACATCTCCTTTTTGCTCTCCAATGCCAGTTTCAGAACATTATCATCTTCATCATTATCATCTTCCCCTTTTCCGACATATGGGATCTGCTTATCTCCCCCTCCCTCTCTTCTTCTTGTGCTATTTTACTGACCTCTGTCTAACATTCCCACTTTTACTAAAGACTCTTGTACTCTGGCCCACTGTCTTCTGTGGCTTCTCCAACTCAATGGATGAGGCACTCGGTACCCCACATTCTCAGCTCCTACACCTCCATCCCCCTGGTTTCCTCAGTCACTTGCTTCCTCATCATAACCCAGCATGGCAGGACCTCAAATGCCTCTCTTTCAATTTCTCCTTATCCTTCCAGCTCATTTGCTGACAAATTCCGATTGTTGCAATTCCTCCACTTCATTACTTTCTGGACTCCGATCACTTTCTCAGCATCTGTCAGCTTCACTTCCCTCCATGTCTATCCAGGCACAGGGCATTCAGGCCGAGGGGACAACAAAGCTGCAAGCATTCTGAGGTAGGCATGTGGCCTGGGGGATTCAAGGAAGAAGAAGAGACCCACATGTGGAGTGAAAGAAGGAAAGCAATGAGAAATGAAGTCTGAGAGGTACCAGGGGTGGGATGGAGTTTGACCTCACAGGTCAATGTAAGAATTCTGACTTCCTCAGTGACATGGAGAGCCACTGGAAAGCCTGGACAGAGGAGTGCTCTGATCAGGCTTGTATTTTTAAAAGATCACCTGTTGCTACCTCTTCCGTGCATACATGTGTGCTAAGTTGCTTCAGTTTTGCCCACTCTTTGTGACTCCGTGGAGTCCTATTACCTGGTTTGACCATACAATTTGGTAGCAAAACAAGTGACAAAAATAAACCAAAAGCCCTAAACAATTTAACAGCAACATGCAAAAAGAAACTGGAAAAGGGGCACTGAGCAGTAAATTAAAATCCCACTATAAAGTATCTTGAAAGAATTCAAGCATAATAAATATAAATGGAGAATACTGGCCAAAAATTTTGAACAGATGCCAGTTTCTCAGCATGGACTTGGTGACTGAGTTTAAATAATACAAACTCCAGCTGACTCTGGGAGGCTTACTTTTTCTAGTTTTACAAACAAAGCTTAATTATGTCAGACTTGGGATATCCCGGTCTGCTCTGTGCCTGTGTCCCAGCCATCCTTACGTAAAGCCTAGGGACGAAATCCCCTAGGACGAAAGCCTCTAGAGCTTTCCTGCAACTGCTCAAAATCTCAGGCTATAATTCTTACCAAAGTTCCTATCTGGGACTTTCCTGTGGTCCAGTGGTTAAGAATCTGCCTACTAATGCAGGGGACATGGGTTCAATCCCTGATCCAAGAAGATCCCACATGCCATGGTGCAGCTAAGCCAGAGAGCCACAACTACTAAAGCCCATGCACCTAGAGCCCACACTCCACAGCAAGAGAAGCCCCTGCCATGAGAAGCCTGAGCACTGCAACTAAATAAAGCCCAAACTAGAGAAAGCCCATAGCAACGAAGCCATAAATATATAAATGTTTACAGCCATAAGTATATAAATAAATAAAAGTTTCTATCCAGTTGGACCCAGAATGTAATTGGTCACATTTTTCAAAGGAAAATACTTCGCTGCATTCAAATTAATAGATATCTCTTTCCAAAGGTATGCCTGTTTTCTGCTTGATAAATGACTCCCCCAGGCTTCTTGTCTATTTTAATCATGTTTTCAATTGGTTTCACCCAGAAGTAGACCCTAAGATAGGATGTGAGGGTAATCTGTAGGGAAAGGATGGAGAGGAGGGAACCACAGGTAGTAAATGGTGAGATGAAAGAGGGGAGGGAAAGCAGGCAATAAAAGCCAGGGATCATCATGGACAACTGAAGCCCAGCACTTCTGGGAAGGGAAAATCCCTCCTGGGGAAAACCCTGGGAGCTGGCGTGGTACTTACACCATAAAGATAAACTATCCTAGGAATGAGGGCAATATATGCAGAGGGTACTGAAAGGATCTGTCACAAACACTGGTACCCTCTATAGAGCACTCTCTGATCAAATATGTGACACAAAACCTCAGAATTTTCTGATTTGACAGGCTTTCTTGAACATTCCACTGTAAATAAGAATGATCATGAGTTAATATAGCAACAGAGTGGATCATAAAATTCAATGGAGTAAAATAGGAAAGTCTTCAGGTCCCCCTTGTCATTAACTTGTACCTTTATGATATTATATCATGTATATTAATTAGATGCTTGACCCTGTAAAGTGTATAGACATATAATCATTCTCTTATAATACATGACTTAGCTTTACTGTTACCCATTTAGGAATGACCTTGATAGATAATCGGTTTTGATGTCTACTCACTGCCAAAAACAAGGGCTATGAGTCATTTAAACTCATCATTTTCTGTGTACGTAGTCCCAAAACTCTTAACAACTTATTTCTAATGACAACATGACCATGTACTCTGTTTTGAAGATATATTCTTGCACTTAGTTTATTGAAAAACATACATTGAAATTTCTATTGTCATTATTTGAATATGGAAGCAATTAAATAATAAGCCTTGAATTAATGTGTGATGCAGAGAGGTCAGCATAGTGACAAGCAGAAACTCAATAATTATTTTCTGGATACACGAATAAATGCAATTCATTCACACTTCAGTTTTTCTAAAATCCATTCTCGCTTTGATAGTCTGTATGAGAACGGAGCCCCTAGATTACATCACAGAGCATATAAAATTCCACTGTTCTCAACAGAAATTCTCTTTTGAAATTATTCTTTGGCATGATGATGTCTCGTGAAGAACAATATAATTCAATTTGTTAGATTGTAAAATGTACCTTTCCTTAAAATGTCTTAAATACATTTGAGGAAAGATTAAATATATAAAAATTTGGACCTTACTAGCGGGTGGTTAAAATTAAGTGGTTAATGAAAGAAAAATAGTTTATTTCCAAATATAACTATTTTTCAAATATCTGAAAAATGAATCCAAAAAACTGCAATGAGAATGTTGCTTTCTTCATATGACAAAGATCATGATAGTAAAAGAGAAGTGCTTTGAGAATCCTATGAGATTAACAATCATATAAATGATCATCTGACAGGTGAAATCAAATATATATAGACGTTCATACCTTTTCATATGCTGTTCTCTGGGAGAAAAAAATAAAGGTATTTCTTTCACATGGGAAGAATATTTTACTAGATACCCCTGCTGCTTAGGTGAAGAGCATGTCAAAATATCTATCCATCTTTGCTCTCTATTAATGATGAATAAACAATTTTGTGGTTGGTACCTTAAATGCTAGGACAAGTGGAGGGCACCTGGAGAGAGAATATTAACTTTACAGTTTTCCTACCAAGGCAAAAATCCCCCTACTACAAACTCATAAGTTAGTATGACATTCTATAAACATGATTATTGAACATCTATCACCAAGAAAACTGATCTGTTTTCAATATAAAGACAAAAATAAATGTGACCCTAGAAAACACAGATGTAAACTGCAATAAAGAACTCAGGCCAAGTTAGGTAATTTATAGGTCCTATTTGGGTAACTGGCTGGCTGGACTTCTCTTTGTAATACTCATTATTAACAACCTAAAAGCTCTCCCTCTAAAACATTATTATTCACAAAGTAAGAATAATAAGCCATATTTTTAAGACATATAATGAATTTCTAAAATTATTAAAACCAAGATGAGAATTAAAAACTAACTATATAAAATAAAATTTTAAACACATACAAAAGTGTTAGAAATTAATGTGTTATAACCTAGAGTAGCAAACAATAAGAAAATCATATTTAATACGTAACACTAAAAATTGAATACTAGTTTATAGAAAAAACAGTGTATATCTACATCTAATGCCAAAAGTTTTAATAAATGTCAAATCTATTAAAGATATATACACTCTATAAATTATGAAAGAAAGAATACCACTCAAAGAGAATGCACTGAGTGCTAGTTTTTCTATAAAAATATATCTAATTTAATGTCTTAAAATCTACAAGGGAAAGAAATATGTAAGGAATCTGCTTTTTACAGAGATACATTAACTCACTCATGGAAACAAACCCAGTTTATAAAATTTCTGGAATTTGAACCATGTGTAAATTTTTACCCATATCAATATGCCACACTGGCATAGGACATTTACCTTAACTGTAAATAGGTAATTCTTTGAGCATGACAAATAAGATGCTATAATTAGAGATAAAGTACGTGAAATAAATAAAAGTATATTTTAAATTCTATGCAGTAAAAAGTAACAAATGTGATAAAAGTGAAGACAATGAAGATTTCCAATTAATGATAGTTAAGTCAAGATATTTTTATGCTACTCAACTCTATGAAATAAAGTAATAGTTGAAAATAACAATCTACCTTCAAAAGCCTACATACACACATGCAATGTCCACTAAGTACACTGAAACATGGACCAAAACTAGGAAGTTCTAGTTTTGAGGCAGTAGATACTCCTCTAGATCTCTTATGAAGATTGCTCTAAAAATAAATGACACAGCCTTTCAACATTTAGTGATGTAGGCAGGCTAAAGAATCATCAGAGAACATTTTTACAGGAAACCCATTCCATATCACTGGTCAGTAGGTGAATCAAAGCTGAAAGGCAGACTCCTTAAAGATGTCATCTTTACTTTCTGACTCCATAGAAATGAGGAAGGCAGCAAGAGAACACTATAGCACATTCAAGGTAACCCAGAGACTTATCCAGCTTATCCAGACTTACCTAGTTTTCATGAGAAAACTTCTTACAGCAGCAATAGGGAACTAAGAGATAGCAGGATTCTTTATAACTGCCTATTTAGTGTAAAAATATAATCATTTTCAATTTGAAAATTAAAACATACCCAAGAGAAACTCAAAAGAGAAAAAAAAAATAGCTGAAAATAATTGCAACATATATGACAGAGGTTAATTTCACTTACATGTGAAGAGTGTTTATAAATCCATAATTAAAACCTCAGTGACACAATAGGAAAAAGGAAGCAAATTTTTCACAGAAAAAGAAACACTAAAGCCCAATAGCACTTCCCTCCCATGAAGAGGTGCTCATCTTACCATATTAGAAAAATGTCCATGTTTTTCTGCTGCCATTTTGGGTTATCCATAGGTCCTGGTTAATTACCCTGGTTCAGTGACTCTTAAATTTCAGCCTGCAACTCCAGAATTACCTAGAAAGTTTGTTAAGAATAAATGATTCTAGGTTCCATCTCCAGAGATTCTGACTTAGTAAATCTGGGGTCTAGAAACCTAAATTTGTTTTGTACTAGACCAAACGATTTTGGTGCAGGTAGTCCAGGAAATATATATATAAAAGCACTGCCTAGCTTTTGACTTTCCTGTATCTGCATTTCTTCCAAAACAACCTGAGCCCAGATCGCATTCAGAGTCTGCTTGGTGCTTAACTAACAGCATCAAAGGTAAACTACATACACATTATAAGTTTGCCAAAGAGGGGCACTGCCAGTGCCATCAAAGTAGCCAGAGTGACATATAAGTAATGACCACATGGTGGAACAGCTGCCACTACTCTAATGACCAGGAGTCAGGGGGTGAACAACAATGACATCTGTGGGGAGAAGTAGGCAGTAAGTATATGTCTCCTGCATTGGCAGGTGGGTTCTTTACCACCAGCGCCATCTGGGAAGCCCATGCAATAAGCATGTAAGTAATAATTAACACAGAACTAGAAGCCACGCTATTCTTTCTGCCCTTGTTTGGAATACATCCCACACCAAGGACATGAAGTCACAGAGAACCAACAAGGCACTTCTGTCTGTGGGTAAGTATGATTTTAGGGTGTAAACTAACATCATCCTTATGGTACTAACGTAACTCTTTAGGAAACTGATGTTTAACTCCGTGATTTCGAACACCCACTAAATAACCTGGTTTGCCAGCACCCTGGTTGTCATACATAAACTGGTTTTAATGAGGAGACAGGTTGTTTATCTTCAATGCCATTATCTCAAAGTGAACAGACATGTATTCATAGTAACTGCTCTAGGTCAAAACCAAAACAGCTTTATTTACCTTTTGCCCATCCCCCCAGGCCCATGCTAATGAAAACCCTTTTGCTTAAGTCAACTCTAGAACCTACTTGCTTCCAGCATTTGACAAGTTTGGGACCATAAATACTTTTAAAATTTCCTTTCCTTTAAAACCAGTTTTCAAGAAATTAAGCTGCCCTTAGATACTTAAATCATATCCACCAGTAATCCTAAACTATAATTTCATGTAAAACTTTGCCCTAACATCATTTTCATAGTATCTTTGCCTGTAGAGATGTCGTTCTTTTTTTTTTCCAAAAACAATTTGTACTGGAATGTACTGAATTAGCTGTCCTCTGTAGCATTCTTTTTAAAAATCATATTAAAGTGCTCTCTGTGTGTTAGGAGGGTATGACGTTTGGGGTGAAAATATACTATGACTTTGGAAGCAGGAAGAGACAATATTATAGAAGCACAAGAACAGTAATTAAATATCAAAAGCACCCCTGAAATTCAATGTACACTTTCATATGAGGAAATGAAATACTACTGGTTTGATTTCAAACATAAATAATAGGGCACGCTTAACTTAAAAATTTCCATTTACAGAGTTAGGTGGTAAACTCAATAGTTTGGTCAACTTTAAAGGCTGATTCATGTTGATATATGGCAGAAACAACACAATATTTTAAGAAATTAACTTCCAATTAAAAGTAAATCTAAATTAAAAAAAAACTGACTATGGTCAAAGTTGCACACATTGGTAAATATACAAAAAAAGGAATTAACTTATACACATTAAATGACTAAATTTTTCATTATGTGAATTATACCCCAATAAACCTCTCATTTAAAAAGAAAGGTAACATTCAGCCATCAATTCTTTTCTATTTTGCCTTCACATATCTACCATTACTGAAAAGTGGCTTGAAAGTGTTGGTCACTCAATCGTCCAACTCTTTGCAATTCCATGGACTGTAGCCCACCAGCTCCTCTGTCCGTGGGGTTTCCCAGGAAAAGCACTGGAGTGTGTAGCTTTCTCTTCTCCAGGGGATCTTCTCAACCCAAGGATCGCACCCGTGTCTCCTGCATTGCAGGCAGATTCGTTACTGTCTAAGCCACAATGTAGTCCTTATTTCTATTGCTTATTGTTTCTTTTCTTTGCAATTCACCCTATGAATAGCAATTCAGATAGAAAATTCTGTATTTCAGAAGGAATCAATCAACAATGGTATAAACAAAAGAAGGAAATCCTTGTAAAATATCTCCATACTTTTCTCCAAAGGAAAAGTATAATTTTCTCCTTGTGAAAAACAATAACTCATAGGGATCTAAACTTGTTTCATTAATTTGCTTAGGCAAATTAAATTATTATGATTCAATATTAACTAAAATAAAACAAAATAAATTCCTTTAACTGGCTAAACAATGGTCAGTTTTCGTATAATGATCTTAGTATAATACACCATTAGAGGTTACCTCAGAGCCTGCTTGGAAGTTGTTATAGAAATAAAACAATCATGATAGCCGCTGACTTCTCCTTGATCCTTTAGTTCCTTCTTAAACTCGGACTGACCCAATGTTCAGAACCATAAATCCCTGCTGGCTTCTCCCGTTCGCTACTGTTCTGTAGTGACTCCCACTGCAATCCAAGATCTCCCACATTTATTCCTGCCTCTTGGTCCAGAGCACGGTACTGAAGCAGTGAAGCTCCCATAACTCTCTACCATCCTCTCATATTCTCCTTTTGATGCGGACACCAAAAAAGAATTAGTATATGGGCCATGATAAGAAGGTGTCAGCCATATATTTTTTAAGCCTGAAATTCCATTTATTTGAGACACTTTATTTTCTTCTCCTGTGTTTTTACAAATCAAATTCAAGCAATATTGCACATTACATTTCCACAAGACACAAACCATCTCCAGAGCTGTTGGTGGTATGTTTCTAGGGATGGAAATAAAGCCACAGTTAGCCTAGGAATAACCCCACTCACTGACACAGTGCAAATTCTCATTGTTCTTCTTTATTCCAAGCTAAGTCAAATCCTTCATACAAAAATAAAAACAAGGTCATAGTGTAATTATAGACAATGAAAAGGTCTCTGGGAAGCTGGATTGGAGAGAACCATCTCTCACCACCCTTTCTCTTAGAAATAATCTCAAGCAGCAGCACCATCTGTACCTTTGATATTCAGAAAAACAAAGGGGAAAATGCTGTGCATTCCAAAAGCCCCAAGCTGACTGGCACCATTGAGAGAGGATATAGCTCCAAGAGTAAAAATAATTTAATACTGTTCTGACACAGCTATAAAAGAAAATTTTTCTATGGTAGATGCAATTGTCACATTTCAAACCTCTGGACAAAAATTTATGCAAATGAAGAAGGATGAAAGCTCAGTTGGATATAAAAACGTTACAAGAGAATGCTTTGAATGCTTATTTACTCAAGCATCAGTTCAGTTCAGTTCAGTTCAGTCACTCAGTAGTGTACGACTCTTTGCGACCCCATGAATCACAGCATGCCAGGCCTCCCTGTCCATCACCAACTCTCGGAGTTCACTCAGACTCATGCCCATCAAGTCAGTGATGCCATCCAGCCATCTCATCCTCTGTCGTCCCCTTCTCCTGCCCCCAGGTTTCCATAATTCTTGGTTTAAAGACTAATCTAGCATACAATTAAACAGTTGGTTAATATCCACCCCATGAAGGTATGTGCATTAGTCTTATACATTCTGAAGAGCCACTCAAAGATGTATTTTAAAACACAATCCACACACCTGCTTTATCAGGTCATCTTATATATACTTGAATTAGGCAAATATAGGTTGTTCAGTGGTAGAATTCTCACCTGCCACGCAGGAGGTCCGGGTTCATTTTCCGGCCTATGCAGCCACAGTGTCCCCCGTTTAGGGGCTTCCCTGGTGGGTCAGATAGTAAGGAATTTGCCCACAATGCAGCAGACCTGGGTTTGATCCCTGGGTCAGGAAGATCCCCTGGAGAAGGGCATGGCAACCCACTCCAGTATTCTTGCCTGGAGAATCCTGTGGACAGAGGAGCCTGGAGGGCTGTAGTCCACGGGGTCGCAGAGTCAGGTATGACCAAGCGACTAACACACACCCAGATACATAGGTTAGCTTAGGCAGATACATCCAAACACTCTTTGTAACAATTCATTTTTAAATGTTGCTTAAGTATAATTTCCTGCTCTCTGTCCCACAAATACCTTTAACATATCACTAATTTCTCTTTACTTTAGAATACTATGCCAGCCCTCCAACTGCCTAGATTCCATCCTATGCTTCCAAAAATGCTAAACTAAGGTTTTCAAAGGACTAAGTGTTATTTGGAATATATTCCATGAGTGGGGATTGCTTCTGCATTGTTTCTGAAGACAAGACACAGTCTCCCTTTAAAATTCTCCAACACCTACTAGCAATTAGAGAACATTTAACATTTTCTTTTTATGTTTGTGAAAGTTGATGCCAGCTAGCAATTTTTTTCATGAGAAAACCATACCTATTCTAAACCCAGACAAACAAAGGAAAAGAAAGAAATGAAAAAGGGAAAATGATTTTCAGAAATAACCAGATGTCGCCCTGCTCTTTCCCCCTCTTCAGTTCTTAGATTTCCAATTTCGGCTTCTTCTCGATACATCTTTATGAGTACTGAACAGGTGTCCCTCAGCCATGTTATACACTTTTTTTATCAGCAGAAATGCCACGAGGAACAAACACACCCTGTACTGTGGTTACCTTAGAACAATTTAATTAATGTTATACCACACTGGTTTGACAGCATACTAAGAAGATGCTAAAATGTGCAAACAAATATTCTAGTGAACTCAAGAGTTTCTTTGTCTTTATTTTTAGAAGATCTTTAAAATTGAAGAATGCAACTCAACAATAGGACTTCTTTAGGAGCGAGGGAAGAATCACTAGAATTAAGACATGAGAATTCCATTATTCTGTCTGTCTCCCGACTTAGGCCTGGTACCTTTTCACAATGTCCTGTGCTCAAAGTGTCAGGCCTGGAAGTTGGCTCTGTAGTGAACATGTGCGTGTGTATATGTGTGTGTGTGAGTATATGTAATTTTGCTTTTACAATGTTGGCAGTAAGGAGAAGCCTACTAATTTCATTCAGCATGATGACAGGCCCTAGCATTTTAATTATTTTTCATGTTGTGAGTAATTTATTATTCATTGGGTATCTTCCCTGTAAATCTTGTCCACACTCTGTAGAATTTTTCTTTGGTGCCCAACAAAGGGTTTCATTGCAATAAGAATCAAGGTGTGTCTATGCTGTTACCCAGAACCCAGGCAATGCCAGTCCTTCAGGCCAGCCCAGGAGTTCGGGGTGGGGAAACAGCGTCATTATAGAACATCTTCATCCCTTGGCCCAGAGAGCAGCAGAGTCATCACCAGGCCCTCCTCGAAGGGCATTTCAAAGCACATTTTCCAGAGCCGGATTCAGGACGAGGACCAGACTCAAATCAAATCTCACTGCCCGTGTTAAGAGAGACCTGGAGGAATGGACTGGCTCCTTTTCAGGAACATTTGCCTTTTGATCATTTTAACGGTAAGTAGAATCTAAAGGCCTGGGAAAGAAGTGCAGACCCGAGGCCTTGCCTCCTGTGTCAGCTGTTGGACTTTGTACCTGGGATTTGCTCCATTTTTAAACCTTTTCCTGCCAAGGGAGTTCTATGAGTCCAGCCTCTGAGACTTCAAAGGACTCTCCATGCTGGACAAATGCCACAGAGAAGCAGGGTGAGAATCTGGTTGAAGTGGACCTAAATGACATCAGAGACAGACTCTAATTCAGATAAACTGCTGGAATATTTATATAATTTATAATCAGAAATACAATTATTTTTCTATTTTCTTTTACTTAGACTTAAATCAGACCGATTGCTGTCAAAATTCTCAATGCAAATGGGTTCTAGGGAAGTAAAGTCGATCAAGCCCATTGCTTTTAAACAGTTATTTCCCTGCAAGTTTCTTTCAATGTGGAGGAATGTTAACTATGTCAGGATTGCCCTACAATTACTTATAAAATATTTAAGTCATAGGAAATTTTTCCTCAGAAATGACTAAAGAAAAATGAATGCCATGAAGAGAAACTCTTTCTGTAATTATTAAGGCATTCCTACAGTCCAGGAAGGGAACAATTACATGATCTATTTCTTCAATGCATACATGGCATTGTGGATATTATATTACTTTCCTCCAATCCTCATAACACATAGTAAGTATTCTAGCCTTCAACAAGATTATTGCTGTTGTTGTCTAGTCACTAAGTCGTGTCTGACTCTTCTGCAACCCTATGGATCGTAGCCCACCGGGCTCCTCTGTCCATGGGATTTCCCAGGCAAGCATACTGCAGTGTGTTGCCATTTCCTTCTCCAGGGGATCTTCCCAACCCAGGGATCGAACCCAAATCTCCTGCATTGGCAGGCGTATTTTTTATCACTGAACCACTGCTGCTGCTACTGCTAAGTCGCTTCAGTCGTGTCCGACTCTGTGCGACCCCATAGACAGAAGCTCACCAGGCTCCCCTGTCCCTGGGATTCTCCAGGCAAGAACACTGGAGTGGGTTGCCATTTTCTTCTCCAATGCATGAAAGTGAAAAGTGAAAGTGAAGCCGCTCAGTCGTGTCCGACTCTTAGCGACCCCATGGACTGGAGCCTACCAGGCTCCTCCGTCCATGGGATTTTCCAGGCAAAAGTACTGGGGTGGGGTGCCATTGCCAGGGAGGCCCATTTGAAAGAGATTAGGCAGCTCTTAATGCCAGATCCTTAGAGGAACAAAGATCAGGTTAGGTAATTCACCAAACAACTGTCAATTCAACTAGAAAAGTCTATTTGAGAATAAAATAAGTTCGATTAGACTAGACTTAAATCTATTATTGGTCAAGTGACAGAACAATTCGGTCAAAACAGTTAAAAAATAAGTGAAAAGATAGAAGAGAATTGTTGGAAATTGTAGGGGTTTTTTCCCCAAGCAAATAAAGCCAAATACCTATAGTTGGCTGCACCTCAGTCTCCCAGGAATGTCAGCAGTGGTGCTGCAACATAAGCTTGGTAAATGACTTCCACCCTATTCTCAGGCAGTGGTGTTATATGAGACTCATGTGAATGTCAGCTCAAAAGGGCAGAAGGCAGCCAAGCGGGGAAGATAAGGAATCGTGTACAGTTGGTCTGGCAGGCACTGTCCTTCCGCAGTTCATGTTTCTATGAACTTCAAAAGTGGTGCAGGAGCCCAACGCTGCCAAAGGGCACACACTCCAAGCTTGGAAGGGAACAGTGGTAGAACATTCCATTCTCTGCGCTTGGAAGACAGAGTACGAAATGACAATTTTTAAAAAATACGTGTAAATTGAAAAACTCCAAATAGAATTGCAATGTCCTGCTGTAATGATCACTGTTCATTTATTCCACTAAAGGAAGAGGGAACATTCTGACTTTATCTTTAACAAAAATCAAGAATCATCGGTATGACCTCTTGTTACACTTCTGTGGGTTATCTGCATATTTTGACTCAGAAAAACTTTTTGTTTCTGTAAGAAAAACTGATTGCATGTTATCAAGATTTTAAAGGTGACTTTTGAGCACTAAATTTTGCTTCCTATTCCTCTATGCACAGCATGTTTATGACAATATTATTAACTGAAGAGTTCATTTTTCTTCTCTTGATCTTGAAAGAGTATTATATTTCAGATTCTCAGGATCTCTTTTTGGTAGTATTGATTTATTATCCTTAGTAATTTTGGAGTTTTTGCTACTAAATTTCTCCCAGCATGCCTGTGTGCTAAGTCACTTCAGTTATGTCCAACTCTTTGCAACCCTATGGACAGTAGCCCACCACGCTCCTCTGTCCATGGGATTCTGCAGGCAAGAATATTGGAGTGGGTTTCCATGCCCTCCTCCAGGGCATCTTCCTGACCCAGGGATCAAACTCGCATCTTCTGTGGCTCCTGCATTACAGGTGGGTTCTTTACTGTTGAGCCACCGGGGACACCAAATTTCTCCCTACTCCCCCCTAAAGTATTTGTGTTTTACATTTCTTAATAATGGTGATAGACTTAAAGACTTGCATTTCTAATCGATCCCTTAACGTATCAATTAATAACTTTTGGAATTGGAAAGTAGAAACTTCTAGCATGTTTCAACATTGGAATAAATGCAAGAAATGTTTAAAGACAATCAATACAATATTATAGATGCTGTGGAAAACAGGCATACCTACTTGTCTTTTGGGCTTCCCAGTGGCTCAGTGGTAAGCAAAATGAAAGTGTTAGTCGCTCATTCATTTCTGACTCTTTGCAACCCCATGAATTGTGTTCAGATTCTTTACCATTTGAACCACCAGGGAACCCCCAATGGTAAAGAATACACTTGCAATGCAAGAGACTTGGGTTTGATCCCTGGGCCAGGAAGATTCCTTGGAGGAGGAAATGGTACCCCATTCCAGTATTCTTGCCTGGGAAATCCCATGGACAGAGGAGCCTGGTGGGTTACAGTCCATGGGGTCACAAAGAGCCGGACACGACTTAGTGACTAAACAACAACAAATTATCCTTCATTTCCTGAACCTGAACTCTGACCTTTTTTCATGAACTAAATCAAAGGCTCTCTGGAGCATCACTGCAGCTTACACTAACGAGGGTGTGGCAGCCTCTCAGAGATGGTCCTCTCTCTGTGTCATCTATCTCTCAACCACAAAAAGTACTTTAAGCAAGATTTTGACTGACTTAACCTATAAAAGGTACCCCCAAACTCTACACTACTAGAAAGTGTTTCATTATACCACAGGAGTCCTTTGGTATCTTCTTTCTAAGAATGCTGCTCATCATGTACTTCTATAAAACAAACCAGGGTGGGAAGGTGCACTCAACATTGAACTGAGACTCAGAAGCCCCAGGGTTGAGTCACAGCTTCCCCTCAAAGGGGCTGCATACCTTTGGCCAAGGCACCCAGCCTTGCAAGGCCTCACTGTGCCCCACATCTGGACACACAGTAGACATGATGTCACCAAGCTTCTTCCAGTGCAGAAACTCTGCAAATTGTAACTGGCTCCTGAATATTATTTTCATAACTTTGGTTGTAGAATCTAAAGCTGGAAGTCATGCTATGAATTACATAAGTTTTTTTTATTATTATTTTGAATTATATGTTTTATTGGACTTCTCTGTAGCTCAGATGGTAAAGAATCTGCCTGTAATGCAGGAGGCCTGGGTTCAATCCCTGGGTCAGGAAGATCCTCTGGAGAAGGGAATGGCAACCCACTCCAGTATTCTTGCCTGGAGAATCTCATGGACAGAGGAGCCTGGTGGGTTATAGTCCCTGGGGTCACAAAGAGTCAGACACGATTGAGCGAGTAACACTACTACTACTATAGGCTTTATTAGGAAGGAATCACCTTAAGGCAGGGCAGTTATTAGCTGTGAGATGATATATTTTATCAAGTTGATAAAATCATTAAAAACAGCCACATAGCTTTTATCAGATAAGAATTTTCATACACCTATGGTGATCATTTGTGCCTATATAAGATGTAAACATTATAATAAAATATTCTGGTTCTTGGAAAGTAAATAAGGTTGGTGGCAAAGCATATAGATACTATCTCACTGTAAGCTGAAAACAAGCATCAAGATTTTAAAACATATTTAGAACTAACTTATCAATCTCTCACTTAAAACAATGGTATTCTGATATGTGGAACAGAATGTTGTTTTTATTTATATAATTGACAGGAAATTTTCTAGAAGTATAGGCTAGAAGGGAAAAAAAAATACCCTTATCTGATTTGGTTTTTTACTTGTATTAAACAGAATACCCTAGACAGCCTTAAATGACTGGTATTAGTACTGCTTGTTATAGAGCATTAAAAAATGTCTTTATCACACCAAAGATTACATAGAAGCAAACCTCATCTTTATTATTTTTTGTTAATATAAATGGCTAAGAAATTATACATTTTAACCCATCCAGTGGGGAAAAAATGTATTTTTGCTTTCAAATGCCTGCAGACTTCACAATGAACTAAAAAAGTAAATGTTCCATTCTATGATATATCAGGGCTTCCCTGGTGGTTCAGTGGTAAAGAATCCGCCTGTAATGCAGGAGACTCATAGGGAAGACTCCCTGTAGAAGGGAATGGTAACCCACTCCAGCATTCTTGCCTGGGAAATCCCATGAACAGAGGAGCCTAACAGACTACAGTCCACAGGGTCGCAAAGAGTCGGACGTGACTGAGTGACTAAACAACAATATATATCTCTATTACCCTAGCATGACCTACAATTTTAATAGACTTCTAAATAATATCTCCCTGTACAGTTGTAGCATAAAAGTCCCGCTCTCAAAATATTTCATGGCTCTTGAGACTCTATGATGCTCTCCCTCTTTCAAAGATATTTCTCTTTTTTAGAGAACTTCTGAATCCCGAGTATACAGTTCTTATGACTCTTGTCTATACTTAAGCATCCAGGGAAGAATCCTTGTAAAGCAATGAACCTGTTGTTTGAGCTTCAGTGATGTTTCCTTTTCTTTCCCACTTGGGATCGAGGTTGGAATTCACTCACAGAGAGCAGCTCTGATGACAGGGTTGTCAGAGGAGGGACTGGAGTAAAACCTTGAGATATTACCTGCCTGAGAAATGTCTGGCCTGCCATTCTACACTGAAAATTATATGGCTTCCAAACGAAAATGCCACTACTTAATATACCTTCAATTACAAACAAAAGTGGTATAATTAGGCTTGAACTTGGCATCTCCCTCTGAGAACAGCAATTGCTTTCCTCAATTATTTTTACAAGTCTTATTCAGGGGAGAACTGCTTATTAATAAATTGGTCCTAGGTGTGCAAATGACTTCGAAAACTGACTTCAAAAAGATAAGTTATGCAGGTGAAAAATAGCCTTGTTCTGTGGCTACTACTTGAAATACACTCAGTATGAAACAAAGTAATATGTATTTCAACACTGCAGTCAGCACATGTAATGACTTAGCTTCTCCATATCATATATAAAGTCATCATATTCCCTCTAGTAGAAAGTATTTTAAAAGAAAACTAGACCCAGAAAAAACTCCAGCAATTTGCCAAAAATTAGAAGGCTAGAGAATATTATATATCCTATTATTCTCCCTGAAATGTACACATCATAAAAGGTTGGAGCTTTTACACAAAAGATAATGCCTGTCACATAATATTTTGTCTATAAAAATTTGTGAATGAATGCATGGTTTAGTTTCTAATTTATATTTCTTACCAAGTCACTTTACCGTATTTCCCACCTATACGCAACAGGCAACTTCAATGGGGCTGTGAGTTTCAAAGTGAGTTTGAGGGTTAAAAATTGAGATAACCAAGGGGTTGGTCTCCGGTATTTGCTGTGTCACTGCCATCCCATTTCACCACCTTCCACTAGCAAAACATCTTACAGGTAACAAAGTTATTTCACACACATAACAAAAACCCTGAAAGATAAATAGAGATATCCTCATTTTACAAATAAAATCGGGGGGCATAAATGATTCATAAATGGGGTACAGTGGAATTTGAACCCAATATCACATGTCCCAAACTCAATCTACAGTTCCAAAATGAACTCCTTTCCAGAAATGAGCCAACGCTGTATCCTGCACATGCTTCTTTTACAATGTGTATGATATTCCAGTATCTTTTCTCGCCTGTTTTCTTCCCTCTTTTAACCTGTGAGCTCTTTACCCCATCTGAGTCTTCATCATATTCTTGGAGATTAACATAGGCACCTACATTTTAGTTTCCTTGGCACTTTTAAATTGCTAGAAAAGGTCCTATTCAGGTTACTAAAGTTAATACCATTTATTGTAAGGACCTCCAGAGGAAAAAAGGAAGACAGGAAACTCATCAACTAGGGCACAGAGACTGGAAATGGCCTTTCTGGGTCATATGATAGTTCTATTTTTGGTTTTCTGAGACAATTCCACATTATGTTCCACTGTGGCTGAACCAATTTACACTTCTATCAACGGTGTACTAAGGTCCCCTTTCCTCCATATCCTCGCCAACAGTTGTTATTCGTGGTCTTTTTGATGATAGTCATTCTGACAGGTGTTACTTGATATCTCATTATGGTGTTAATTTGCATTTCTCATTTCATCATGATTAATGATACTGCACATATTTTCAAGTACTTGTTGGCCATATGAATGTCCTTTGGATAAGTGCCTATTCAGGTCTTCTGCATTTTTCAATTGGATTTTGGTTTTGATGTTGCCTTTATGAGCTATTTACATATTTCGGATACTGACTCATCGGTCATATCATTTACAAATGTTTTCTCCCATTTAGTACTTGTCTTTTCACTTTGTTGATGGGTTCTTTGGCATCAAATAACTACAGCTTTTGGATTCTACTGGCTACATTTAAAAACTGTATAACAGTTTTATTTCAAAATATCAACATTTACAATATTCTTAAATTCCATCCTTTACAGCTATTTCAACTCTTGATGAAATTTTTTAGATGTCTTAGATTGTTTTCCACTGTATCTTTTTGTTAAGTTAATTAATTAATTGTCTAATTAATTAATTAAATTATTTATTTAATAAATTAAAACAAAAATTAGGTTAAATTTTTAGAAAATTTTGAAGAGTTAGGGCCACATAAGCGAATATTTCTGAAGATTTCTGTAAGACTGTATTCTGTATTAGGAATAGTTCAATACAAACATCAATATTCTCCCAGTCAGAAGAATAATTATGTGACAGCAAGGTTTAAGCAAAACCAGGGCAATTTGGCAAAATAATATCAGGTGATTCAAGAGAAGTTTTAGGCATTGAGTAAATGAATTGGTAAAAGATAAACTAAAACATAATAAAATTTTAGAATTTATCTGAACAAAAACTGATTGGAATCAGGTGTAATCAAACTAAGCAGTTAGAAACACTCTGCCCACAGAGGCTGGGGGAAAGCTTTTATAGAGAAAAAGCAAAAGCAAAGTTAGGAGATTATTGGTGCTGCAGTCTAAAGCTTGGGATTTCCCCGGTGGCTCAGTGAGTACAGACCTGCAGTGCAGCAGATGCAAGAGGCACAAGTTCGATCCCTGGGAAGATCCCCTGGTGGAGGGCATGGCAACCCACTCCAGTAGTCTTGCCTGGAAAATCCCATGGACAAAGGAGCTTAGGGGCTACACTCCATGGAGTTGCAAAGAGTTGGACACGACTGAAGCAACGGAGCACACACACAAGCACAGCCTAAAGCCTAGTGGACTATCTGTGCACAGCTCTCCTTGAGGCAGTAACAGGCTTAGATTTTGGTTTGCTTGCCTCAACACCAGAGCATCAGAGCCACCCCAGTTTAATAGCCTCCTGCTTAATTAATTTAACAAAAAGTCAGTAATTTGGGTCCATCCTCCAGCGGGTGTTTTCATACCACACACATCCAATACTAACCTGGCAGACTTTTAAGTAGGCAGAAACTGGGGTGGATACAGTGGGAAATTACTGCCACATCACTGACTGAGTTATGAGCAGAACCCCGCTAGGACTCACTCTCACTATCTTCCAGTTAAAATTAGGTTACTGGGTTGATTATAGCTCAGAGAGGAAGCAGGATACTGAGGCTAGCATGATCTTCAGTCAAACCTAAGACAACATCAGGTAGGACAAGAATAGACGGAAGAGAATATCAACAGAGAGAGAAAGAAGGAGGAGAAGCAGAGGAGAGAGAGAAGAAAGACAAGGAGGAATCTAAATCACAGAATCTATCAGTTCTCTGTTATCCTGGTATCCTGATGCCCTGAATGGAAGACATCTATTAAAGTGATACATAAGGCAACCTTCAAAATATACTATGTCTCTATGTATTCACTGACATGGAATTTTACCCCAATAATCAATGCAAAACAAACAAATTATTAAATGGCATGTTATAATATGATTTCTTTTGGGTTAAAAAAAATTACCACTTGTATATGTGTTAAAAATAAATCTTGAAAGAATTTCTCCAAATATTAACCACGGTGATTTCCAAGTAGTGGGATACTGTGTGATTTTTTTACTTTCTTAGACCTTCCAGAATCACCTATCTTTCTAACAAAAAGAATACCTAAATCCCAAAAGGCAATATTAAAAAAAAACTATTTATTTATTTATTTGGCTATGTTGGATCTGAGTTGCAATACTTTGGATCTTCGTTGTGGCTCAATGGCTTAGTTACCCCACAGCATGTGGGATCTTAGTTCCCTGACCAGGGATCGAACCTGCACCCTTTGCATTGGAAGGTGGATTGTTAACCACTGGACCACCAGGGAAGTCCCCAAAAGGCAATATTAATTATGAAATAAGACATCTTATGCAACCAATTAAAACCATCTTCTATTCAATAATACACCTTCTTCCCAGGTCTAGATACTTTACTATGTCTAATAAAAGTACACATGAGTGAGAAAGTAAGTTAAAAGGAAATACTGGGCCCTACTGCCAAATTTCTCATCCGTATTTTACCCTTTCTGGACTCAGCTGTCATTCCAAATCGCCAGTCTACACTCCCTCTTACACCCCCATTTCACACCTGCAAAATCTACTCTGCCCCCTCCACCAGTCCCAGGCTCTCTGGTCTCAGTTCAATGACTCTCTGGAGTTCCCAGTCGTGTCTGATCCCCTCCCTGCATCTCTGCTCTGTTCTTGACAACAATCCCCAAAGCCAGGACAGCCCTTGTATTCTTTGTCTACCCACTCCCAGACTGTCAAGTACTGCTAGAACAGGCACAGGACAAACACACAATGAGGGAATGATCATTTCAAGAATGCTAGGTGGGCCGACGGCTCCTCTCTGACTTGGGCTGTTGGGCTGGCTTCCTGTCAACACCGCTCTGGTAGATTCCAGAGGTCTTTGACAGTCTCATGGAGCCCTCCCCACGTCTGCTCACTCCAACTGTTCAGAACTATGGAGTAGGTATGTGAATAATTTTCCTCCAATTACATCTCCAAATGATTTTCTCTCTTCATTGTATTCTTTTGATCTTCTGTTTCAAAAGAAGAAACAGTCTTCCTTGTATCTGGGTCTCTTTCACCCACAGTCCTCATTCAGCCATTCCTATTCTCTCAATCAGGGCTTCCCTACTGGCTCAGTGGTAAACAGTCCAACTGCCAACGCAGCAGACACAAGTTCTATCCCTGAGTTGGAAAGATCCCATGGAGAAGGGAATGGCAACTCACTCCAGTATTCTTGCCTCGGAAATCCCATGAACAGGGGAGCCTGGAAGGCTACAGTCCATGGTGTCTCAAACAGCTGAACACAACTGAGTGACTAAAGCACAACTAAATTTTCTCATCACAATCGTAACTACTCTTTGATTTCTTCCTCCTTCTCCTGCTCCATTTCCTTTCTCTTCCTATCACTCTTTCTCCACAAACCCATTTCCTCTCCCTGTAGACTATATATTTGATCATGGTGTCCCAAAATATGCCTTGATCTAATTAAATCCCCACTGCATCTCACACTTTAAAAATCTCTGAACTTGAAAATGTAATCTATAATTGCTATTTCCATTTTTCTCAATAACTTATTTCTTGACTCCTGTAATTTGATTTATGCCCCTGGGGAAAGTTAGCAAAGCCTGACTACTTTAGATCCCCAATGTCCTCATCCCCATTTTCCTTGTCCTTGTTATGGCACATAAACCACTTAAGATTCCCTCTTTGTCTAACTTGTCACTCCAGTCCACTCACTCTGCCTGCTCTTTGGCTACTTCTCCTTCACCTACTTACCCAACTTCTTTTCCTTTCTGAACTATACATCCTCTCCAACCCTCCACCGCAGGACCATAACCCCTACCCCTTCTTAGCATTCTCACACTAACAGAATCTGCTGTACACCCACAGCCCTGATCCCTTGACCTCTCTTTTCTGTTAGTCTCTGGGTGCCCTCTGTTTTCAGACTTCTTCCTTCTGACCTCTGCACAAATACAAGCAGTTCCCATTAGATTCTGATCCCTGCCTACTTCTTTTATCTTAAACTGTTTCAAGTCATAGCCTCATTTCCTTCAACTTTAAACAGCACTCCTGTTTGGATAAATTCTACTTGTACAGGTGGTATACTTGGTAAAGGATCTGCCTGCCAATTCAGGAGATACAAGAGATGTGGGTTTGATCCCTGGGTTGGGAAGATTCCCTGAAGAAAGGAATGGCTACCCATTCCAGTACTCTTGCCTGAAGAATCCCACGGACAGAGTAATCTGGTGGGCTACAGTCCATGGGGTTGAGTCGGACGTGACTGAGCACACACACACATATAGCTTTTAGATCTATTCCAAATTTCAGAAACCCATTGAAAACAAATAAAACAAACTTAGGTGACCATTTCCCTGCAGTGATAATCTCCTGCTGAATTTTCTGTTTCTATACTAGTACCTCAGTTCTCTAAGAAAGCCTCACTCACGTCACCAGAATCACGTGACTCTTCCTCTCTCCTGTCCCACAGCCCACAAACATCCATCCTCTCCCCTTCTCAGTGCCACCTTAGTACCAATGTTCATGTTCTATGTCTTACCTAAGGAACTGCAATCTAAGGGTGTCAACTTCAAGTGCTTTCTCCTTGTAATCTCCTCTTTGTATCAATGACATGTTTTAAAAATCATGTTCTTGTCAGTCCCAGTCTCTTACCCAATAAAGTCTAGACTCTTGAGTCTGGTGTATAAAACTTCATGATCTGGCTCCAAGCTCACATCTAAGCCTTGTCACCCATCCCTCCTCATCATTTCCTCTAATTCCTCGAGTCCCTTGGACTGCGTGGAGATCCAACCAGTCCATCCTAAAGGAGATCAGTCCTGGGTATTCATTGGAAGGACTGATGTTGAAGCTGAAACTCCAATACATTGGCCACCTGATGCGAAGAGTTGACTCATTGGAGAAGACCCTGATGCTGGGAAAGATTGAGGGCAGGAGGAGAAGGGGACAACAGAGGATGAGATGGTTGGATGGCATCACCAACTCAATGGACATGGATTTGAGTAGACTCCAGCAGTTGGTGATGGACAGGGAGGCATGGCATGTTGCAGTTCATGGGGTCGCAAAGAGTCTGACATGACTGAGCTACTGAACTGAACTGACTGAATATTATTTACCATTTTCAGAACATCCTCTAAACCAGTGCCTTTACAACTGTACTTGTGTTTTCCTCTTGCGAAAATTCTCTTCCCCATCAATTCCTCTTATTAAAGCAGGTTCATCCTGCAGACCCTTTCAATGGCCTCCTCTCCTATGAGTCTTTCTTGGATTCACCTTGATAACTTGAGTGGTCCACTCTGTCCTTTCACTGAGCCCATCAGTATCTATGTTGAAGCATGTATCCTAACCTGCCTTGCTTTAAGTTAAAATTTTGTCTTCTCTAAAAGTTAAGCCTTTAGAGGGCAAAAAGCCAGTATTATTCATTTTGCATCACCCATGTTTATTCCATATTATTAACAAAATAGTATTTAACAAATGAATTAATGAAAACACTGTCAATGCTTTTCTGGTACTGCTTTCTTTAAATTATGAAAACTTATGCTTATATTTTACCTTCCGTAACAGGTGGTGCTGGAAGTAAACAGTGAATTTGTTGTTGAGGTAATGTATAACAAAACTATTTTTCAATTTAAAAACAAAAGAAAACTGAATTTTGTAATGCATCATATATCAAAAATCAGAAACCATAATAGTTGAGATAAAAGAAAAGAGGAAGAACTTCTTCCAAATTGAAATAGCAATGGTAAAACCTATATTCCCCAATAGCCATGCATTTAGCCATGGTTTGTGACAGCTCAGTGTAGTAGCTCCTACTTATTAAACTATGCCATCAGCTTATCTATACATTTTCCAACCTAAATCAAAGAAAAAGAAGCAAAGCTACATATTAGAGTGGGAAGAGGATTTTTCAACAGTTACACCAGCAAGAAGACAACTGACAGTAAATCGATGAGTATAAGATACAAAAGTAAAAAATATGTAATCACAACTAAAAAAAACAACAGAGAATCTGATGCAGATTCTTAGAATAGGACTCAGGATATAAAGCTACTGTCCTCTATCTCCAGCAGGACTTTATTTCAGTAGTTAAATTTCCATTATGATGATCTCAAGCCTTTGAAAAAAATAAAATTAGTTTTCAAATCTCTGTTGCAAATGGGAACATTTGTATCAAATGGAAGTTGCATTAAAATAGGGAGAAAATGAAAAATTCTTGAAAGGATAAATTCCATTCACTGATTTCTTTCCCCAAAGTGGTAATTAAATAAAGTCTTGATTAAAGCAAACACACTTATCCACATCTTTATAAATATATTAGGAGTTACTGCTAAAAATCTCTACACATAAGTACACATGTATACAAACATGCAGGTAGTAATATTTCTAAATTCTTTTCTTCTTTATTTATTTTTAATTGAAGGATGACTGTTTTATGATATTGTGTTGGTTTCTGCCATATATCAACATGAATCAGCCACAGGTACTATACATATGTCCCCTCCCTTTTGAGCCTGCCTCTCACCTCCCATGTAAATACTTTAACTATAAAATTCTTAAATATCCTCCAACAATAGCAACATAAGACTACAAAGAAAAAACATATAGCAAGCAGAGATACAGACAACTCAGAGAAGCCATCTAGACGTCCATGGGATTACTGCAGGTACTATCAACTCCGCTAAAATATCCCTCTAATCCTGCGCTAATCTATTTGGATGCTTAGCCAGGGCAATGTCCTTATCAAGAGAGGAGAAAAAAATCCCTTCCCACTCTTAGCTGAGCACACTCACCAGCACAAAGCTCTTTTCACAGGGGATATGCTCACATGGAACACTGCAGTTTTTACACTCTGGAGACCACGAAACCTGGTCACAGCAGAGTGAAGGGTGAGGTGGGCAGGACTCCTCACGTGGCGAGGACAGACTGAGGAAAGAAAAACCACACCTGTTACCCATTAGAACATACTATAAGCTCCATCCATACACACCTAAGAAAATTTGTTTCACTAGAATCCTATAGTTAGAGAATTCCAAGGGAAGTTGCTAAGTCAAGGTGACCAGGCTGTGTCCATCTAGAGTTGTAAAATAGTAAATACTTTTTTTGTTTCTCAAATTCAATACTGTTGTTTCCTCTGGGTACACCTTACAGTGTTGAATAAATGTCCTTACTGAGTAAAACTGCTCTAACACTGTGCAAAATGGGAACTTTTTTGCTTAAGGTGAAGGAACTGGACGCGGAAAATGGCACCGCAAAATGGCAAACAGTCAGAAGACAGAAGCGGGAGTGGATCAAGTTTGCTGCGGCCTGTCGAGAAGGAGAAGATAACTCCAAGAGGAATCCGATTGCCAGAGTAAGTGATGAAACAAACAGGAGGAGGCTGTGCTGATAACAAAGGCTTCTGCAGGGCAGGAAAGGCCCCAGACATGTTGAGGACTTGCAGCCTCCAGGACACCATAGTGACTTATGAAGATGGGGATGTAGAGTAATTTGTTTGCATTGTTGAGACACTGTTTTGAATATTACATTCTAGAAGCTGATAATACAAAGCAGAGGGTCCTTGAGTGATCCAGGGAGATCTGGATCTCCTATACAACTGAGCTTTATCTGTTGGTTTGCATTCTGTATACTGCCACGTCTACATTATAGCAAGGGTATGTGTGATGTATGCAATAGTCTTATATTACAAAATCAAAGGTTTACAGTATTGATTAATTCCCTCCAAGAGAGTCAGGATAGCGTCAAAAGTTTCCATTAGATTTCTGTGTGAAGTCTCTCCCGTCATGTCTAACTCTGTGACCCTATGTGCTGGAGCCTGCCAGGCTCCTCTGTCCATGGGATTTCCAAAGGCAAGAATACTGGAGCAGGTTGCCATTTCCTTCTCCAGGGGATCTTCCTGACCCAGGGATGGAACCCACATCTCCTGAGTCTCCTGCATTGGCAGCCGGGTTCTTTACTGCTTAGCATCACCTGGGAAAGTTTACAGTATTGATTAATCCCTTCCAAGAGAGTCAGGACAAGGTCAAAAATTTCCACTAGATTCCTACTTCCAGAAATTAGAAGAGTCTTAAAAAGTACTCTAAATACTGGCAATCAGTAAGGAAGGAGATTGAAGAAAAGAATATATAATAAATTGATTCATGAAGGAGGGGACCCACTTTAACAGCCTCACTAGCTCTTTCTGGACATCTTGGCCCTGCCCTCATGGTGAAATCAACAGTACAGTGATCTACCAGAATTCTCTCCTTAAAGTATTACATATATGCATAGCTTCAATGTATATAGAAAGCTTTACATGTATAATAAGCATCCCACTGATATTAAAGATGTAACCTCACCTCAAGAAAAGAGATTATTTTCTGTCAGAAGTTTTCAAATTCTTGGAAATTTTTGGAAAGCTTTAAATTGTTACCGTTTCCATTCAACTCACAGTTATAGCTTGCTGTTATCCCATTTGTATGGCATCTTGTGTGCCAGTTGCTCAGTCGTGTCTGACCGCTTGTGACCCCATGGACTGTAGTCACCCAGGCTCCTCTGTCCATGAGATTTCCCAGGAAAGAATACTGGAGTGGGTTGCCATTTCCTTTTCTTCTCTTTTTATTCACATTTGGAGGATTTCCTGGATTTTCATTTATACAAATAAGATCTTTAGATTAAGGGGAGCTAATCTAAGTTGTATTTTCAGCTGTCATTATTTAAGTGTGGATATTTGGGAAACAAATCTTAGTATGTTACTGAGTGTTCTCATCTTCAGTATATAGGTGAGATTTCAAAGTTGAAATATCATTGTTTAAATGTATGAATAGCATATACAAAACTACTCAAAACCTATGCGGCAAAATATTTGTCACAAAATCTGTTTGGCAAATGAGTGATACAGTAGGTTTCAATTGATAAAATTATTGCCAATATCTCTAAACACTGTATTTCTCTTCTGGCTTTCCTAATTTATTGGTAATTTTCATTAAATCTCTAACTAAAGTCTAGACAGTGAAACACCTTTTTAAAGAACAGTAAAGATGGTGCTTTCTTCTCTCAAATTCTTTCTCCAGGAGCAAAGAGAACCAGAGAATTGAAGAATATTTTCATAATAACAAGTGTAGTAGCCTCAAGCACATAACTGCCATATGCCAGGAACTGGGGTGAAGTGAGGTGGGGTAAGGTGACTATATGCCACCTCATACAATCACCATAGCAAACCTAGGGTATAGGTGGTATTAGTAAACCTAGGGTATAGGCCAGAGAAGGCAATGGCACCCCACTTCAGTACTCTTGCCTGGGAAATCCCATGGACGGAGGAGCCTGGTGGGCTGCGGTCCATGGGGTTGCACAGAGTCAGACACAACTGAGAGACTTCACTTTCACCTTTCACTTTCCTGCATTGGAGAAAGAAATGGCAACCCACTCCAGTGTTCTTGCCTGGAGAATCCCAGGGATAGGGAGCCTGGTGGGCTGCAGTCTATGGGGTCGCACAGAATCGGACATGATTGAAGTGACGCAGCAGCAGCAGCAGGGTATAGGCGGTATTATTAATATCTCATTATCAGCTGGTGCTTGGCAAAGCTAAGTAAATTTTCCAAAGTTACACAGGCATAAGTCATGGCTCCAGGTTTTGATTCAAAGTCCACCTGACTACAAAGCCCATTCCCTTCTCAGTCCACTACACTCCACAGATTATGACCTGCTCTAAATTAAACCACACTTCTGGCCATTTTCTTCATAGATTCGATCAGACTGTGAAGTGAACCAGAAGATTACATACCGCATCTCTGGGGCAGGAATCGATCGACCGCCCTATGGAGTGTTCACCATTAACCCTCGGACGGGGGAAATTAACATCACGTCAGTGGTGGACCGAGAGATAACACCACTTTTCTTGGTAAGTCACAGCAGTGTGCTCTGAGTTATGCATATTTTTTCTCTTTAAAAAATATCTCAGGACTAATGCTTACTTTTGATAAAACACAGTAAACTGAAATCAAATAAATGACTTGACTAGATGAAAAGCGGGGAAGGCAATGGCACCCCACCCCAGTACTTTTGCCTGGAAAATCCCATGGACAGAGGAGCCTTGTGGGCTCCAGTCCATGGGGTCGCTGGGAGTCGAAGACGACTGAGCGACTTCACTTTCGCTTTTCACTTTCATGCATTGGAGAAGGAAATGGCAACCCACTCCAGTATTCTTGCCTGGAGAATCCCAGGGACAGGGGAGCCTGGTGGGCTTCTGTCTGTGGGGTCGCACAGAGTGGACACGACTGAAGCGACTTAGCAGCAGCAGATGAAAAGAGTATGAAATATAAATTTACAGTTCAGGATTCTCTCATGTGTTATGTATGTGATCAAATATCTTGATAAAATTTAAATCACTAGATTGTAATACAGTCTGAATTTACTGGGAAAATTGTTGCTTTGCACACTGCCTAATATATTTTCAGGCTCTTGCTTAACTTCCTTTGGTGAAAACAGTGCCTCCCCCTCCACTTTCCACAGATTTATTGCCGAGCTCTGAATTCACGAGGTGAAGACTTAGAAAGGCCTCTTGAGCTTCGAGTCAAAGTTATGGACATAAATGATAACCCCCCAGTCTTTACACAAAATGTGTACACAGCCAGCATTGAAGAAAACAGTGATGCAAGTAAGTAGAGTGACACGCCTTCACTGCATTACACCATCTATTTGTCTTGGTTAAAAGCTTTAGTAGATTGAAATACAAGCAATTTCAATATCAGAAAAAGCCAAATTTGTATTTGAAAATGGAAAGTAATTTTTTAAATTGTATTAAACAATTTTTAAAGTTTTTTTAAAAATACATTTGCAGAAATGTGAGATAATGCAACTAAATTCCATTGTGATATAGTTCATTTTTTATAAAAAAAAGTGACTTATGTAAACATAATGAGTTTATTGTTGTCACTTTAAATAAACCAATAAGTACATTTTAAAACAAAGATCATTGATTTTTTAAAAAGATTCCTATATTTTGCTAATTTGCCAACTAATCGTTTAAGGAGTATAAGTACTTTATAAGTGGTAAAGGATTTTCTAGAAGGAAACCACCATTATTTTTGTAATCAGCAGTGAAGTGGAAAGTCATGGTCCTATATTCTCATGGAAAATTAGAACAAGAGAATTCAGGAGAAGGCAGACTACTCTTTCTTCCTATGCCTGATGATTTGCAGAATTGATTCTAACAGAGTCCCAAACGTTCTTCGCCTCCGTCTTCATTTCTAGACACCCTGGTGGTAAAGTTAAGTGCCACAGACGCAGATGAAGACAATCATCTGAATTCTAAAATTGCCTATAAGATCGTGTCTCAGGAGCCAGCAGGCTCACCAATGTTCATCATGAACAGGTACACCGGAGAAGTGTGCACGACGTCCAACCTCCTCGACAGAGAGGTAAAGCCTGCTGTGAATGAACTTTTAAAAATAAGGAATTCAGTTTAGAAGAGACAAAGATGAAATGATTCGTGTGTGCCCATGCCTTTTTCATGTAAAGGAGAAGAGTAAAAAGAGTCCAGCCATTACTTTTCAATGAAAATGATGAAAAGAAAAAAATATTGTATTAAAAGATGACAGAAAATTATAAAAGAAAAATGGAATAATCAGAATGTGTTGGGTTGTATTCCAAACTAGGTCAAAGTCTTAAAATTCTCTTTCATCTTAAGCAACATAGCATGTATAACCTCCTTGTGAGGGGCTCAGATCGGGATGGAGCCACGGATGGACTGTCTTCGGAGTGTGACTGCAGAATCAAGGTTTTAGACGTTAATGATAATTTCCCCACTTTGGAGAAAACTTCTGTAAGTTGTTACTCTTCTACTCCTTTTTTCCCCATAAGTGTCGATAATAGATCTACTTTCCTGCTGCTTTGTGAACCTGGTTCTATGACACGTATGCTGCTGTGCTGTGCTAAGTCATGTCCAACTCTTGGCAACCCCATGGACTGTAGCCCACCAGGCTCCTCTACCCATGGGGTTATGACATGTACAGATACTCAACTTTTCTTGCTGTATAAACTTTGGAACTTCTTACGTATAATCATACACAAGATCTGCTGGAGAAGGAATAGGCTACCCACTCCAGTATTCTTGGGGACTTCCCTGGTGACTCAGCTGGTAAAGAATCCGCCTATAATGCGAGAGACCTGGGTTTGATCCTTGGGTTGGGAAGATCCCCTAGAGAAGGCTCCAATATTCTGGCCTGGAGAATTCCATGGACTGTATAGTCCATGGGATCGCAAAGAGTTAGACATGACTGAGTGACTTTCAGTTTCACTGAATAGTACATTTGCCTTTGTTTCACTATTCTGTGTAAATCTCTTCTTTGGCAGCAATGGACTATCTCCTCCATACTCTCTACTCACAGAAATGTAGAAATTTATGAACATAACTCTGGGAATCATGTAACAACGTTGATGTATTTTTCTATGCCTGATGATTTGCTGAATCAATTACAGAAAAGTCCCAAACATTCCAACTTCCATATTCATAAAGAGCCACACAATTGAAAACAGTAGGGCTAAACCTGGCTCACTGCCTGTTTTGGTTAAAGTTAAAAGGTTTTATTGGGCCACAACTGTCCTGTGTTGTCTGTGGCTGCTTTGATCTTAACAACAGCAGAGATGAGTAACTGACACAAACTCTCTGGTCCACAAAGTCTAATACAATTACCATCCTGCCCTCTACATAAAAAGAAGAACTAAATTAAGGAAAATTTAAAGCAAGCAAGAAAAATAAAATGACTTTCCCGTTTGACCTTGATTGCACCTGCAGCACAAGAAAACTAGTTTTATTATCTTGTAATCATTTTATTCTTATATTTCTGATAGGACAGATGGCTGACGCAAAAATCATTGGCATAATATGTTGTTAGTATTTCAAATAATAATTATGATAAGTCAATCTCTTTCCTTTTGAAAATTCATTGATTATAAAATTGATTTTTGCCGTTTCAGTACTCAGCAAGTATCGAAGAGAACTGTTTAAGTTCGGAACTGATCCGATTTCAAGTAATTGATCTCGATGAAGAAGGCACTGACAACTGGTTGGCAAAATTTTTAATTCTCTCTGGAAATGATGGGAATTGGTTTGATATTCAAATAGACCCACAAACCAACGAAGGCATTTTGAAAGTCATCAAGGTACAGTATGGGATCTGCAATATTCACTTTCCAAGAAGGGTTAGAATACTCAGAGAGAATCTGTCTGCAACAAGTGGACCATAACCTTGCATACTACTTGTGTGGACAAGTGTCCTGGGTTAGTGGTCCGTTCAGCAACGCAGTGTTTATTACTAAGAGAAATAAGAAGTCTGTTTTGTTCTCACAATGCCCAACACCTAGTTGAGAAATTAAGGCAGGTACTTCCAAACTAGGTAATAATATGAGTTTAAAAAAAAACACATAGTAGATGTTATGGTATTAGGTGTAAACTGGAGTGGGCTGCCATGCCCTCCTCCAGAGGATCTTCCCAACCCAGGGATCGAACCCATGTCTCTTACATCTCCTGCACTGGCAGGCGGGTTTTTTACCACTAACACCACCTGGGAAGCCCCAATTAATAGCCAGATAAGATCTTTCTGAGCAAGAGGTGGCTGAAAAGGTTTCAGTCACGGAATCAGGTTTAAGACTTTATAACCGAGATTGTTAATGTGGGTAACAAAATGCACAAACACACAGGTGAGAAAGCATAAAACACGTTCAGGCATGACAAGCAGTTCTGTGGGGCTGTTGCAGAGTATTCATGGAGAAAAGTGATGAGATGCAAGAACACATGTTAAGAACCTTGAGTACTGGACTGCAGGGTTTGACTTCTTTCTTATAGATTAATTTTTCTTGAACTACTTTATACTTTATGGAAAACAATAAAATTTAAAAATAGAAATAAAACTACAAACCAATAAGATTCAAATTAGCATTAATGCAATAAGGGAAATTAATTTTTCACAAACAAAATTACTAGTAACAACATAAACAGAACTTACAGCTATGAAAACATATACTAGTAGACCTATGTACATATTTATTTGAGCTCACAGTGTGAACTGTGATTATTCAGTTGTTACTACTTTCCTCTATTCCAGTTACTGTGATACTTTTTTCCAGACAGTAAATTAGGAAGCCATTTAGCCCTCATCTGATGCAAACATATTGTTTATATATTGAATTTTTTTCTGTGCTTTTTGCGACTATTTGGAGAAATTAAAGTATTACTACTTTACCACAAAATACAACCACTAGCACAGAAATCATGTAGAGTATTAATTTATGAGGCAGTCATCAAAAACATGGAAAACATATGTATGTGTTTTTTAAATTGCCATTCAAATCAGTATATGACATTTCAAAATTCCTTAAGAGAACACAAGGACTCCAAGAATATGTGATGAACCTCCTGTTTGAGAAACATGGCCTTGGGCCAAAGATCAGGAAACTATGACTCTCAGGCCAAATCTGACCTGCCACTTTTTTGCAAATAAAGTTTTACTGGAACACAGCCACATGCATTCATTCGTATATTTCCTATGGCTGTTTCCACACTCCATTGGCTGAACTGAATGCTCAAGACGGAAACTGTATCTGACCTCCAAAGCCTAAAATACTTACTATCTGCCCTTAACCAAAAAAATTCACAAGCCCTACTTACACACCAAGAAAAGCTTTGAGGTATAAATAGCTGTAACATTATGAGCTCAACTCCAGAAAGATGAAAGGAAACAATTATTATATTGATCAAGTCTTGAAGTTAGGAACCTGATCTAAAGCAAATGAAGTCAAAATACAAATTAAGGAACAAATAGGAGCCACTGCCAAATGTGACATGGATAGGAAGAGAGAGACAGGAGGTTGCCTATCACCTCATCAAATTCTGAATATTTAGTCACATTTTTTTCCAGGGATCAGAATTTGTTCTACCTTGCATCTTAGTTAAAAATCAAGATCTAGACATGTCATGAAACTCTTACCTATCTTCTTACCACCTTTATCACTGTCTTCGTATATTATCTTACAATATATAACTTTTTTTTTTGCTTTTAATCTGCCTCCTAAACTACTAAAATAAGAGCAAAAAAAAAAAAAAAAAAATCTTTGAGCATAAACAATTTGACCTAAATATCTTTCCATCCCTTGCACCTGGTCCCATGTCCAGAAGATAGCAGCAGCTCACCAAACTTTAAGAGTAATGATGATGCCACTGACTGAAACTGCTGCTCTCACCAAAACAGGAGTCACTGAGCTTGAATGCAGAGTTCATCATTTCTACAAAATCAGAAAAATGAGAAAGAAAACACGTTCATCACTCAGGCAGTGCATTATCTATGACATACATAATGTCTTCTGTGAGAGCTAAAACTTTTTTAAAAGATTTACTTACATTATTGCAAAAAAGAAAAAAAAAACTACTGGAAATTCAATTTCATGAAAAATTGGTCAAGGTAGTATTAGAAATGGTGTAAACAAAGTATGTATATTTTTTGATAATGATAACTTCCCAAGTTTCTTACAAAGAACAGAAAACAATATGCTTTAAAATATCAAAATAATGTAGAAGGGCTAATGAAATTTAAAATCTTAATATGTGTGCCCTGATGCTGGGGAAAGATTGAAGACAGGAAGAGAAGGGGACGACAGAAAATGAGATGGTTGAACGGCATCACCAACTCAATGGGCATGAGTTTGAGCAAGCTCCGGGAGCTGGTGATGGACAGGGAAGCCTGGTGTGCTGCAGTCCATGGGCTCACAGTCGGACATGACTGAGCAACTGAACTGAACTGAGTATGTGTGCTAGCACACAGCCAAAAGAGCTATGTATGTAGAGGATATATGTGTGATTTTCCAAGATTTGACATTTGGAACAAGGTCACTAATGTCCTCTACTCTCTCCATATTCATTCAAGCTATCACTTAACCTCGTAGGAACTGACCTCTAAGTCACAAGCTTTTGACTAAGATTTCTAGAACCCTTTTCTTAGTTTGAGGACATTATAAATAATTCAGTTCAACCCAAATTTGAGAAATGAAGGGTTCCAGGAATATGAATCAGACATAGTCCCAGTTCTCCAGGAACTATCCCACTTTACAGCCATCCCACTTATAAATCACTTATAAGGACTTTCTGAGCAGAAAATCCTAACAGATTCATCCTCATGGTTTTCCCTTTGTTCTAGAAACCTTGCTCCTTTCAGGGCTGTGGTATCCTTAGTTTAGCAAACCATTTTCTGCTTTTCCCCACCAGCTTTCAATATTGCCCATAATAAATTAACCCCATTTCTTGGGTATGGAATCCTGGCAGGCCTATCCTCCTTAGGATTGGCCCCTGTGGTGTAAGTTAACAAGAGAAAGACCTCTAAGAAAGTGAAAAATCTCTTTGTCAATAATATTTTTTTTGGTATTTATGATCACATATGTATGGATAACAAAGAATATAAATAGATGGGGGAGTATGCACACATTCTCTTCAACATCAAAAAGAAAAGCAAAATACTTTTTATAATAACTCTAATCAAGGTTTATTACACACTTGCTGACCCTGTTTCTACATGGCACACTGGTAAAGAATCCACCTGCTAATACAAAAGAGGCAAGAGACGTGGGTTTGATTCCTGGGTCAGGAAGATTCCCTGGAAGAAGAAATGGCCACCTGCTCCAGTATTCTTGTCTGGAAAATTCCATGGACAGAGGAGCCTGGTGAGCTATAGCCCATGGGGTCACAAAGAATCAGAAATGACTGAGCACGTGGGCAAGCACTCTCTGGACACCAGTTATTGGGTTATATTATGTGTATAAAGGCTCTATGCATATTATCTCAATCATCACAACTCGGGGAAGAAAATATTATGATTTCTTTTTTTTTATAGAAAGTGAAGCAAAACCAAAGAGGAAAACTAATTTGTCTAAGTTCACCTAGGCAGCAAATGACAAAGACAAGTTCCAACCAGATGTCTCTGATTCCAAACTCATACTTAACTGCCACCTCTGTGCCCTACAGTGTAATCTGGGGCCAGTAAACCAAGTTTTAGGAAAGAACTAGCGTCTGAAGATTTTTCCCTCTGTTGATTTCCATAAGATCTTTCCCAACTGTTTGTGCCCTGCTGGTCAGACACATCTGTACCAGAAAATGTCAATTCCTGGGCATTTCAGCAATTGAAATCCCAAATCTCAAGGGTTTTAGCTGAATTTTAAGTGAGGCATGTTGAGCCAGCCCCAAACAAGAACCCTAGTAAATTCCTGTGAATATTTCTATCTTATTACCTCCTGTGAAGAATTTGACCAAAATCTAGAACATTCATGAGGTTATGGAATTTCCCTGGGAAGCAGAGATTTGTCTAAGATTCTTGCTGATGGTAATCATGTCTTAACTTCTGTTACTGGTAAATGTGTTGCAATTGATGTTTATCTTAGCTCCCAGGGCACTTCTAACAGCATCCAGTACTCCCTTTTTTACAACTGTTTTTTTACAAATGGAGAAAATGGATCTCTTCCAATTGAAAATTCATTTTTGAGCCCACAATTCATTGCAGCTCTGTGCTGAATCATTGTTGGTGACTTTTCATGTCACCACATCAGTCATTCTGGATCAAAAGATTCTATTCATCTTTTATCCAAAGAACCCATCTCAAAGGTGACTTTTCTCATTTGAATGTGCCCTATGAAGGAGTCTTCTTGTTCACCAGACTCAGCACAATTAAATTATAGTTGAGGGCTCTGATAGTCTACAATAGCTATAGACTATAATAGTCACAAATTCTCCTTTAGAAGTTGTTTGCATCATTTTTCAAAATTACAGGTTCAATTACATCATATATACTGGCTTCTAGGTTCTCTGATTATACTTCCAAGATATTCTTAGATAGGCATTCTACAAAAGAGACCTGGCTTCTATTTATTCATTTAATAACTGTGAATATTTTTATTTCATTATAATAAGTTTTACTTTTTATTTTTCATAAGCACCTCATTTGGAAAGAAGGGTCATCTTTCATTTTAGGGTTTTATGTAGGAAGTTCAAAACTCCAAAACTAGAGTCCAACTTAAAGTCACAGGCCTAAATGATCCTGATTATGTAGCATGTACCTGATTATGCCAAAAGACAAAGGAAATAACATGTCTGATATAAGTAAGTGAAAGTGAAAGTGTTAGTCTATGAATCTTTGTGACCCCATGAACTGTAGCCCACCAGGTCTTCCGTCCATGGGATTCTCCAGGCAAGAATACTGGAGTGGAGAAGATCCAGGGGATCCAGGGGATCTTCTCCACCCAGGGATCAAACCAGGGTCTCCTGCACTGCAGGCACATTCTTTACCATCTGAGACACCAGGGAAGCCCATGATATACATAATGCAGTAACAAACAAAATTCCATTGGTTCAAGAGCAGAATTGCATAGCTCCTGACCTTTATTTTAATGTACTGCTTTTTAAATTTTGACTTCTAATTCTATCAAGAAAGTCTCTTTGCTGCTTCAGAGTTTTGTTATTGTTTTTTTTTTTAACTTTCTATCATTTCAGACGCTGGATTATGAACAAGTGCCTAATATTCATCTTAGCATTGGAGTTAAAAACCAAGCTGAGTTTCACCACTCAGTTGCCTCTCAGTTCCGAATGCACTCAACCCCTGTGAGAATTCAGGTTGTTAACGTGAGAGAAGGACCTGCATTCCAACCAAATTCTATGACGTTCAGTGTGCGAGAAGGACTGAAAGGAAGTTCCTTATTGAATTTTGTGCTTGGCACATACACTGCTATAGATTTGGATACAGGAAATCCTGCAACAAACGTCAGGTACTGCAGATATTTTGCTCATGGTAAAGAGATGAAGTTCAGCTTTTCCTATATTAATTCACTACAAGGTGCTACTTTTGAAGTTTTGCTTTGCTTTTTGTCTCCGTTTTAGAAGATGACTGTGGTATTAACTTCATTTCAGAATTTTAATAGTGCTTTAGAGGCAGTAAGGGCTCCAACAGGTTAAAGGAGTAATTGTGTCCAGCGAGCAATTGTAAGATCAAAGAGCCACCTACAGATACTCTGAGTCTCTCTGACCTTTTGTGCCTGGCTGTACTACCCTGGCCCCAGGATAATTAAGCTATATTATAAACAATAAGACATCATAAAAGATGAGTCACTTTTTTTCCTTAAAGTCTGTGTTATCTAATGACTTTGGGGCTAATTTCAATCTCCTACTTGACCTAAAATGAAAAAGTAAAAAAAAAGAGGCTGAAACATTTGTTTCAGAAATTTGATGAAACATGATGTTTCAGAAATTTGATGAATCTTAAGAGAATCAGAACAGGAAAAAATAGAAAGGTAGGTATTAGGGTCACTAGATACACAGATTATATGAGTTAGATCTATGTAAGATATCCTAGAAAATAACTATAGTGAAATATACAAGTATTCTCTATCTTTTCCTTCCAATATTTTTGGAATGAACAAAGTCTACTGACCTATAAATTACTTTTGGCATAAATATTTTTGATTACTTAATCAGCTAATAAATAGGTAGACAACAAAAATTGTGAAGTCTATCAGAGGAAAGAATGTGCCAGATAAGTGTCTTATACATTAGAATTTACGCCTGGTACACAGAACAGATATTCTACCAATAAGGTCAAAAGTTTTGAATCCATTATATGTTAAAAAAAAAAAAAAATCCACATACACAAGCAGACTAGATGATACCACAACCCCTAACAGGCCAACCATGAGGGGCTCTGAAACCAATATGTATTAAAATCTAAGAAAAAAATATATCACATGTGAAAATGAATAAAGCGCATTCTCACATTCTTTCAATAGACACTGCTATGATTTTATAAACAGCCCTGAAATAATTTCATACATTCTATTAACAATTATATTAAGAGCCAGAAGAGTAAGAATTATGAGATTATAAAATTCTGTGTGAATCTGTACATAAATATGTTCTATACTGGAATTTTATTCTCTATACATTTTATAAACTGACTCAATTGTCACTATAAAACATGCAAATACCATATATAAGATTAACACATTGTGCAGCTTAAAATGATTAACTTTTATATAAGCAAATGATGAATGTATTTATTTAAAAACAGGTATATCATAGGACATGATGCAGGCAACTGGTTAAAAATAGATTCAAGGACTGGTGAGATACAATTTTCTAGGGAATTTGATAAGAAGTCAAAATATATTACCAATGGGATATACACAGCAGAGATCCTGGCTATAGATGGTAAGAAAATTTATTGTCAATTCTTAATAAAATTATTAGTATTACATTCAATACAAGTAATATTCTAATGTTAATACTAGATTGACTCAAATCCAGCATACAGTTTATTGGTGTCTGTAAGACTTATAGAGAGTTCTAAATACCTTAGATCAAGGACTGAGTTCAGTATCCTTATAATCATAATTTTCATTTAAGTCACCTTAATATTTTATTTAAATAATTTATTTCACCTATTTACAAAAAAGAATTGTATGTGATTTACAGTGTGAAGCATAAAAGTTAAAATATATAAATAAAATTCAGTTTCTGCTTTCGACCTCATCTCTTGAGAGAATTGATCAGCTTGTAGAGTATGTTAGAAATGTTTACTTAAGTAAGTGCTACAAAGTGTGCTCAAAATTCACCCGCAGGTAAGGCAGTGTCCCAAAGTATATAGTTATTTCAGAACCACTAAAACTAAGCTACAATAAGAGGCCTGTGTGAGCATGGCTGTCCAAAGAAAAATGCTGAAGACCAAGAAAGCACAAGGTTATTCCAAATATAAGATTCAAATTACATTCGTAAGTGCAGATGCACTGAAGTAACTTGTAATTGAGCAGTTCCTCACGTGGGAAAGTCTATTAAGCATTCCTCTTGGTGAGTAGCAACAGGAATTTGTTTAGCAACAGTTAATGATTCTCCAGAGCAAAGGCTACTACTGCTATTTCCTAGCAGTAGCTAGGAAACCAGCCACTACGAAACAAAACAGCAGAAAAAGCTCAGTAACCAGGAAAGAAGGGAGAAGATAGATATCTCAAGTACATACCTAATAGAAGATAGATATTGCAGGATTGCATTAAGTTTATACCCGAGATTTACAGTAGCCAAACAAAGATAAACAGTTGGTATAGGATTGAAAGAGAAACCATGGTAATACCCAAACAATTACATACATTCTAGTCTTCATCCCATGAGTGTCACTTTCAGCATCTGCGTGAGTTATATAAATATTTATTATCAGTATTCTGAAAACGAATTCTAGCCAGGTTGATCACAGCCAATGGGTCATACGAGAAAATCCAATTCTAGTTCAAAAACTAGGATAAAACATTAGTCAAGCGAGGGCCATTGTTTATTCCCCTGAGCCGAGTATCTGCACTGGCACAAGCCTTCCGGATAGCTGGAATACGTTTGCTAAAGGATGCTCGACCACTAGGTAAGGAAGCAGAGCTCTGCCTATAGCAGGCAGACACAACAAGGAGCAGATGCTGTCGACAGTGACTTTAGCTGTGGTTTGCCACAGAAAGTGAAAGTCGCTCAGCCGCGTCTGACTCTTTACGACCCCATGGACTATACAGTCCATGGAATTCTCCTGGTCAGAATACTGGAGTGGGTAGCCTTTCCCTTCTCCAGGGGATCTTCCTAACCCAGGGATGGAACCCACATATCCCACATTGCAGGCAGAGTCTTTACCAGCTGAGCCACCAGGGAAGCCCACAGCCCAAGGCCATAAGAAAGTTCCAGAGGATGAGAGAACAACACAGCACATAATCTAATCTACGGGATAATCTAGTGTCTCTCTAATGAACCTAAGTCTAGAATAGGAAGTCAACTCCCAAATCGGGTATAAGAACACACTGTACAAAACCATATACAGTATGAATAGGCTCCTGGTTTGTTATCATTCAAGTAGCTAAATGACTCTACCATTTAGGCATACAGAAGACATCTTTAAAGGACATTTATTAACTTCACAAAGAGTGACCTAGCAAAATACCTAGAGATGATAATGTTCTGACTTCCGAATGAAAATAGTAAGATTCTCTGCAAGTAAAAAACAAAACAATTCTTTATTCAATATAATGTATAAAAGTAGACTAAAAGCCCAGACTCCTATTTCTTGGTCCTCTGCACCTTCCAATAATATACTAACCCAAAATTTGTTTCAAATGGGTTAGGAAAAAAAGCAGATATATTTATATTTGTTTTCAGAAGTATCATCTCAGAGAGAAACAGTGTCTATCTAATGGATGGATTTAAACAGTGAAACAGAAAAATAAATAAATAAACAACTATTTAACTTCAATTGCAGTTATTTCCACAAACACCAGACTCAACAAGTACCCAGAATGAAAGGCTGTAAACTGGACTACAGGGGTCTCATTTGGGGAGATACGGTGGACTAGAAAGCAGGAAACCTCCTCTGAGAAAGGACATTGAGTTTTGCATTCTGAGATATGTAGCTGAATGAAACAGGGATGAAAAACATTTTAGGAAGAGTGACTAGAAGGCACAAGTGTTTGGTTTAGGAAAGAACGAGTTCAAAGAACTAAAAAGAAGCCACTGTGCCCGGAAGGTGCTGAGCAAAGGCAAGAGTGGCTTCAGGAGATTTAAGCAGCAGGATCCTATCTACCACGTACCATCTCAGGAGTCAGGTCATGCTATTCCTCTGTGCTGTGGCATCATCTTGGGCTATGAGAAAGAATTTTCTCCCCAACACCATTTACCCTAACAAGACATACCCTATATGTCTTGCTGTTTCAGACGGCTCTCTAAAAACGGCCACGGGAACCATATGTATCGAAGTTCCTGATGTCAACGATTACTGCCCAGTCATTGTTGCTGAGAGAGAAACCATCTGCATTACCTCTCCCTCCATCCTTATCTCTGCTGTAGGCGATAACAGTCACCCTTATGGGTCTCCCTTTACCTTCTGTGTTGTTAATGAACCCCCAGGGACAGCAGACATTTGGGATATCAGATCAATAAATGGTAAGTAGAATGCAAATTTGCTTATACTCTAAGGGCAAAAGCAAAAACAATTACCAAATAATTAGTCAAGTCACATAATAATACTTTTCAACTCTATGTCCACCAAAAGTGTAAAGAGTCCATAATAGTATGAGTGTTTATGGTAACTGTTGCTACTTTAAAATAAAGGCCTCACATTGATAAAAATTGAGTTATAATTTCAGGCATCTTAACAATTTACGCACCTTGGGTTCTTTTTCCTGAGATGTTAGATGTATAATAGAAAATGAAATGTTTTGAGAGAATTTCATTCTGGACATGTGCCTACTAAGTCACTTCAGTCGTGTCCAGCTCTTTGTGACCCTATGGACTGTAAAGACTATAGCCCGCCAGGCTCCTCTTTCCATGGGATTCTCCAGGCAAGAATACTGGAAAGGGTTGCCATTTGCTCCTCCAGGGATTGTTCCCAACCCAGGGATCAAACCCGCATCTCTTATATCTCCTGCATTGGCTGGCAGGATGGCCCCATTCTGGCCACAATAGCTCCTTCGTCAGACATTCATTTGGAGAAGCAGGAGAGACGTTGTGGGTATGGTGGTAAGATGGTGGTCAGAGTTCAAGGTAAAAGGAAAAATCCACCTTTCTGAGGCCACCAAGCTTTTCCATTCATCCTAAAATGATGCCAGGAAAAAAAAAATGCCACCATTAAGGACTTAGAGGAAATTAGGTAACCTGTTTTCACCATAAAACCTTTTAGCCCTTTCACACAAAACCACCTTAACATTTTTAAAAGCTAAGCAATTGCATTAAAATCAAGATAACTCTGAATTCATTGCTCCCTACAAAACTCAATATGTTATTCTTAAATGATTGCTAACTACTTTTTCCTCATTCATATCCTAGATTTTATGAGGAAAAACAAGAAAAAATATTCAGCATGAGATATTTCTATCACAGATTTGCCAGTAAAAAATATAGTCTAATTGGAAAAAATATTCTTAGGGTCCTATTTACATGCTGGTGTTGAAGAAAGGAAAAAATCCCACTTAACAGGCTGGGGCCATGCCTTATTTGACTCTTATTTTGAGCTCAGGTTACATTTTGGTAGACATAGCCAGATTATTACATAGGTAACTGAAAGCAATAACCTATAATAATAACAATTAACAATAATAATAATTAAGTGTTAAGGATTCATCAATTACTATTCATGATTTAGGAGTAAATCATTTCTAAGGCCTCCTCAGGTTGATAAATTTCAACCTATGTTTTAAGCAATGGTTTCTATAAAAATCAATAGATAATCACAGCACAAAGAATTAGTAAAATAATAGTTTTGGGAATAATTTTAAATCTTAAGACAGTGATTTTGAATAAGAGATGAACAACAGTCTTCATGAGGGTATTTGGAAGCTCTCATCCCAAATAGAAAACTTCTAATATTTCCTTTCAGCTCAATATTCTTCATTCATTGGACAAATATCCACTGAGTGCATATTATACGTCAAGTATTATTGCTCCGGAAATAAGCATCATAAGTGTTAATTTTTAAAAACTGACAATGTACTCTATGACTAAAGGAGCATGAAAAAAAGTCAGATCCTAAGTTAATCATGGGTATTAGGAAGAGTTACTCCAAAAAAATTTTTTTTAATTTTTCCTGTATATTCAAGTACAGTCACTTGACAATTTCTGTATTACTTTCAGGTATACAACAAAGTCATTCAGTTATACATACAAATATACCCATTCTTTTCCAAATTCTTTTTCCATATGGATTTTTACAGAGTATTGAGTAGAGTTCCCTCTTATTTTTTATCTATTTTATATATTGTGGTATCTATCTGTTAATCCCCAATTCCTGATTTATCCCCCGCCCCCATTTCCCCTTTGGTAATCAAAAGCTTGTTTTCTATGTTTGGGAGTCTATTTCTGTTTTGTGAATAAATTCATCTATATCATCTTTTTAGATTTCACATATAAGCTATATCATATGATATTTTTCTTTCTCTGTCTGACTTCACTTAGTTTTATAATCTCTAAGTCTGTTCATGTTGCTGCAATATGACTTCACTCTTTTCTATGACTGTGTAATATTCCATTGTATATATGTACCCCATCTTTAATTTACTTTCTCTCTTGCTTTTCAGCTACCTCTGCAATCCTGAAAGCTGAGCAGACTTTATATTCCGGATACTACGAAATCCCAATCCTAGTAAAAGACAGTTTTAACAGAGCATGCGAACTGCCGCAGATCATAGAGTTACTGGCCTGTGACTGTGACATCAACCATGTGTGCTTGTACTCGGGTACCACAGACATCAGCACTGGGGATGGTAGCTCTGTCACCAGTGTGTCTGTCACTGACGACCAAACTGAGGCTTCAAATGTTGGTATGGGATCCACAGGAATTGGCATGATCACGATGGGCGTCTTACTGCTGCTTCGTAAGTACTGGATTAAATCCCTCTTTTCAGCAGTTCTTCAAAATAAGAATGTTATCAGGTTCACTGGGATGGCCATTTCTTTTTGGTACCTATGACAATGTTTGTGGAAATCTGGAAATAAGCAATGGGACTGATATGGGCATGTTACTTGTTCAATAATGGTAAGAATATTCACTGGAAGGACAAATGCTGAAGCTGAAACTCCAATTCTCTGGCCACCTGACGTGAAGAGCCAACTCACTGGAAAAGACCTTGATACTGGGAAAGACTGAGGGTAGGAGGAGAAGGGGGTGACAGAGGATGAGATGGTTGGATGGCATCACCAACCCAATGGACATGAGTTTGAGCAAACTCTGGGAGATGGTGAAGGACAGGGAAGCCTAGCGTGCTGCAGTCCATGGAGTCCCAAAGAGTCGGACATGACTGAGTGACTGAACAACAACAACAACAAGTCCAGGGTTAGCGAGGGTCAAAAAGATGGGAAACATCCAAGTCCCTAAGTATAGTATTTTGCTGTTGTTCAGTTGCTCAGTCGTGTCTGGTAACATAGCAGAGCATAAAGTAATCCCATCATGACAATTTCAGCAGAATCCTTTAAGAGCAGAAAAGCAGAAGTAATTAAGTCTAAATAGGAAAGTTGGGGACGTCCTGATGGAGAAAGTGACTTTGAGCTGAAGATCTTCTTAGAAGGAGCATGGTGTGTGGGGAAATCCAGAAAAGCAGTCTAGGACACAGGAAAAGCACAGACATAAACACACATGTACATAGGGGACTAGGAAACATAAAACTGGATTTGAATCCTGGATCTGCCAACAACCAGTTTGGAGTCTTAGATTAGCAGGAAGAAAGAACCTTATTTGCCTACTCTGTCATTAAAGTTTACCTGATCTTAAGTGATTAGTGGATTTGTATTTATAAACACGGATACGTATTCTCAATCTTTAATGTTACTTATCAGTCATGTCCGACTCTTTGCAACCCCATGGACTGTAGCCTACCAGGCTCCTCTGTCCATGGGATTTCCCAGGCAAGAATACTGGAGGGAGTTGCCACTTCCTTCTCCCGGGGATCTTCCTGACCCAGGGATCGAACTTGGGTCTCCTACACTGCAGGAATATTCTTTACCATCTGAGCCACCAGGGAAGCCCAACTCAATCCTTCAGGGGAAATTAATGCATTACATTTGTATTTTTCCCTCTAGTCCTGAATATCATGCCACATTTTCCCAAAAGTGATGCATTTGATGACTTCCTAAATTGAGCAATATGTGTTGACTCTTCCTTTCCACTTTCTTGGGCAGTGGCACCGCTCTTGCTGCTCCTGTGCTGCTGCTGCAAACGAAAACAGCCAGAAGGGCTGGGGACGAGTTTTGCTCCTGTGCCTGAGGGGGAGAAGGCGTGGTGCAATCCTGGAGAATAGAAGGGGCCCATCCCGAGGACAGGGTGAGTGGATTCGTCAGGTTCCACAGAAGCTCGGTGTTTCAGTGGGATTCAACATGTCCTGATAATTATACACTGCACAAAGTTGAAAATACATCGCTTTTGAAATGTTTAACATAGGCACTTCCCTGGTCCCGTGGCTAAAACCCTGTGCTCCCAATGCAGGGGGCCCAGGTTCGATCCCTGGTCAGCGGTATAGATCCCACATGACACAACTAAAGGTCTCACGTGCTACGGCTAAGACCAGTGCAGCCAAAATAAGTAATTAAATATGTATTTCAAAATGTTTAACATTAAACATTTATTTAAAATATTTTTTTTTCCTCTTTTCAGGATGTGTCCAACATATGTGTACCAATGACAGCCTCTAATACCCAGGACCGTATGGATTCCTCTGGTCAGTGGATGTCAAAATCTGTTTTCCTTTTCAAAATTTGCAAATTGTTCAGCCAGACAAATCTCATGTATAAGTACCTTACCAAAAATCAGCACATCTGTCATTTTCCTTGCAGGACAGTGTAAGTGGAGAGAAAGTTACATATTTGAAGTGGTGACTTTATTTTTCTGTCTTAAACTACTGGCAGTGAAGAGCGATGTAGCAATTCAAAGGGCAAAGTCTGGGACCAGAATGCTTAAGTTTGATTCCCAGCTCAGCCACTTACTAGTAATTAAGTCTTTGAGTAAGACACTTCACCTCTCTGGGCCTCAATCTCCTTCTTTGAAACTGAATTTATGATAGTACCTACTTCAAAGTGTTCCTATGAGGAGTCAATGATTGTATATATATATATAATATACAAATGCATATTATATATGTATAGTATGTACATTATATATGTATGTGTGATATATAATATGGATCATATATGTTACATATATCAAATACAAATGTATGTATGATATATGTGCTGTATGTATATATTTATATCACAAAATATACATTAGAATAGTGCCTTGCACAGTAAGTGCTATCATTATTTGTAAAACAAGCAGTTCAAAAGAAAGAAAGAAAAAAACAAAGCAGCAAATACGTTCTCTTAAGAATACACTGACGGGGAAGGCAATGGCACCCCACCCCAGTACTTTTGCCTAGAAAATCCCATGGACTGAGGAGCCTGGTGGGCTCCAGTCCATGGGGTCGCTAAGAGTCAGACACGACTGAGCGACTTCACTTTCACTTTTCACTTTCATGCATTGGAGAAGGAAATGGCAACCCACTCCAGTGTTCTTGCCTGGAGAATCCCAGGGACAGGGGAGCCTGGTGAGCTTCCGTCTGTGGGGTCGCACAGAGTCGGACACGACTGAAGCGACTTAGCAGCAGCAAGAATACACTGAAGGGGACAACAGAGGATGAGCAGTTGGAAGGCATCATGGACTCGATGGACATGAGTTTGCTCGAGCTCTGGGAGTTGGTGATGGACAGGGAAGCCTGGCGTGCTGCAGTCCATGGGGTCACAAAGAGTTGGACATGACTGAGTGACTGAGCTGAAATGAGGAACTTTTCTTAAATTCATACATGAATTTGCCTCACCACTCTTAACCCTCTCCTAATTTACCAAGTCCCAGAAACACCCTAAAATACTGGGAAAATACCCAGCATTGGGCAATAACTGAACAAAGTAGAGAGGCTGCCCATTTCTAGAGCGGGCTTGTGATTTCCCGGTGATGGTTTCTGAGTGTCCCAAGCCAGACTCTGGCTGCAAAGAGCCTAAGGTGACAACACCCCTACGGAAGCCCACTCCCCATCCAGCACCAGGGTGGGTGAGGACCCTGAGTTTCCGTTTCTGTAAATGCGTGGCTGGCCTTGCTCTGGAGGGCTCATGAGTGAGTGCAAGTCTTCTCAGCCAGGCGGGGGGAGCTTGCCAGAGGCAGCCAGAGAAGGAACTGGTGCAGGCAAGACGGAGGCCCTGCTCCTCTGGCCTCTTCTGCACCTTCAAGTCTGTCACCCAAAAGGTGGCAAAGCCACGCCTGATACCTGGCTCCCTCTGTACTGTTTATTTAGCTTTATTTTTATCAGCAAGCCTGAAGATTATAGATATAGTTGGAATTGCTCCTATACTAGCGTTCCAGAGCCTTCCCTTTGCTGGGGGGAAGGGGTGGTGGTGTTGCTGACAGTGTCTACACAGGTAAACAACGCAGATGACTCCAGCACCGTTGAACCCCATCTCCTTTCAGAAATCTACACTAACACCTACGCAGGTGGAGGAACGGTTGAAGGGGGTATCTCGGGAGTGGAACTCAATACCGGTCTGGGGGCAGCCGCTGGCCTGGCAGCAGGAGGAGCAGCGGGCACCGCCGGGAGGAGGAGCTCGGCGGGGGCCATCCAGCGGGACTATGGGGACACCGGCCTGAACCTGGCTTTCCTGGACAGCTATTTCTCTGAGGTAACTTTCCTGCACACAGCTCCACAAATTAGTCTTGAGACTGAATAATAATAATAACAATGGTGGTAGAGTCTTCTGAAATATATTCGGGGACTCTTAACTCTACCCCAATCCTGAATAAAAAAATATTTCTCTGAGGTAATTCCCCTGCACACAGTTGTTCAACAATATTATCATTCACTCTTGAGACTGCATAATAATAACAATGGCAGTAGATTCTTTTCTGAGATATATTCAGTTACTTTTAACTCTATCCCAACCTTGAATAAAAAATATTTCACTTTTCCTTAAAAAAAAAAAAGTCAACTTGCTGAAACACGTCATATCCAATGGGCATAATACCTCTGACGACTGTGAAAAAGGCCAGTATCTCATCATTTTCCATTTCCCTTCTGCTATTTTCCTGTATTCTGTTTCTTTCTGGTGTTCCCAGTGTTTCCCACAGCAAAGAGCAAAGCAAGAGAATCCCGATCAAGAAGAACCGTGTGTTCATGCCTGTTCTTCACGGTGGCCTTTCCGTCCTGCAGATGCCTCCAACAGAAAGGAGAAAAAATAAATCAAAAGCCAAATTAGGGAAGAAAGAGAGCAGAAACTGAGGAATAGGGCATCACCAAGATTTGATGACAGATTAGGGCCTGGAACCTGGGTCTCCTCATCTCTCCTCAGGGCCGCAGGCACTGTGTCCCTCACTAGGGCAGAGGATCATGGGTCTATGAGCATGCCAGGAGGAAAGACACAAGGCCCTGGGATGGCCTAACAGGGGAGCACAAAGGATAAACAGAGGATTTATTTTAATCATCTTGTGAATTCCTATTTAGTACCTTTATTTCTCTTATTTAGCAGTCCATTTTATCTCATATTCTAATTAGCCCATTTTACTCCTTATGTGGCAACATGTGAGTTTCATCTTAAGCATTTTAACAAAAAATGCTAAAGATGTTGTTGTAAGCTGTATCTTAAAATTGGTGATTATCAATACCACTATAGACAGGGCATGAATAGTATCAGTTATTTAAATGAGTCATCCACACCACTCAAGTACATTTGGCAAATGGGCACAAATTATATAATGTCATAGAAGTGTCCTAGAAATTATATTCAAAGAATCATTCATAAAAGTCACACTAATATTTAAGGAACTTTGCCATTCCTGTTAAAATTGCACTGGGCTTTTTTTTTTTCCATTTGGTTTCAATTGGTATTTTATGGGATCAAGAAAATCAAAGTGCATTCTTCTTTCTCTGTGGGCAGTGAGGTCATGCTAAACATTTTAGCATTTTCTTACAGTAAAACATGGCACTGAATTTCAAGTGGTGAGAACCAGCCTTTCCCCCTGCAAGGTAAAGCCTCTGCTGAGTGGTATCCATGCTTCTTTCCAGTCACTTTTTTTTGCACCCAGCCCAGCAGCTAACTTGCGTTGCAGGCAAGAGAGGGCTGTCCTCTTCCTACTCATGTAAAATATTCAACAGCAAAGTTTTAAGGTGATACCAAACTCATGAGCAATTAATTTCAAGACCTAAAATCATTTACTTCTAAAGGTAGGATTTAGGGCCTTCCGTGGTGGTCCAGATGGACTTCCCTGGTGGCTCAGACGGTAAAGCGTCTGCCTACAATGCAGGAGATCCAGGTTCAATCCCTGGGTCAGGAAGATCTCCTGGGGAAGGAAATGGCAACCCACTCTGGTATTCTTGCCTGGAAAATCCCATGGATGGAGGAGCCTGGTGGCTCCAGGGGGTTGGACTGTAGTCCAGGGGGTTGAGAATTCACTTTTACTTTCACTTTCTGATGGTCCAGCGGCTAAGACTCCACACTCCCAATGCGGGAGGCCCTGGGTTTGATCCCTGGTCAGGGAACTAGATCCGACATACCACAACTAAAGATTCTGTGTGCCACAACTAAGAACTGGCACAGCCAAATAAATAGAAATATTTTTTAAGAAAAAGTAGGGATGTTGACTCTGGTACAGACCATAGGGAAAGCAGCATGATGCAGTGGAGAAAAGATAGGCAGATTTGACTTTGTGTTGGGCAACTATTTAAGTCTTGGGCATGACATTAACCTTCTCTGGGCCTGTGGTTACCTTATTTATAAAAGAAAGAAAGGTCAGATTGTATCAGGGGGTTTTGGATGGTGTTGGGCAGGCCCTGTGGGATTTCATGGAAACCACCAAGGGCTATAGCAGTTGAGGCAAATAGGGAAGGGAACCACCAGGTCTCTGATCCCTCCCCACACCTTCAAACAAAGAAGTTCTCATTTCATCACTTCTACATGTTGAGGTCACGCCTAGGATTTCATTTAAAGGTCTGTCATTTTAAAAAAAAAATTAAAAATCACAGTAGATAACTCCCTCCTGATAACATAACTCCAAAAACACCCCAGCTCTCTTCACCTAGGCCACATAAAATAAGCCTCTGAAACATAGAGCTATGTACACCTCTATAGATGTTTTTATTCCAACTTGATCAAATATCTCTCCTTAAATAAATAATGTTTTGCACATAACTAAATATGTTATTATCTTAGACCACCTCAGAAACAAAAGACTATGCACACTGATCTCCTTTCAGAGTTCCAATTATTTAGAAATACGGCAATCAATCAGGGTATCTCTCAGTTCATTCCATAAAATCATCTTAGATCAGACGTCTCTAAGGCATTGTTGTTGTTCTTCTTTAATTATTTTATAGAGAAAAGAAACTTCTAATTTTCTGTTTTTCTTCCAATTTTAGAAAGCATATGCTTATGCAGGTGAAGATGAAGGCCGCCCCGCAAACGATTGTTTGCTCATTTATGACCACGAAGGAGTAGGGTCTCCTGTGGGCTCCATTGGTTGTTGCAGTTGGATTGTGGATGATTTAGAGGAAAGCTACATGGAAACTTTAGATCCAAAATTTAAGACTCTTGCTGAAATCTGCTTAGACACGGAAATTGACCCATTTCCTTCACAGCAGTCCTGTATCCCCATCAGCACTGACCTCCCTTTACTTGGACCGAACTACTTTGTTAATGAATCTTCAGGAATGACTCTCTCAGAGTCTGAGTTCAAAGAAGAAATGGCAATACCTGAACCCATGATGCACGGGGATATTGTAGTGACCGAGACTTACACTACTGCTGATCCATGCGTGCAACCCACGACGATTGTCTTTGATCCTCAGCTTGCACCCAATGTTGTAGTAACAGAAACAGTAATGGCACCTGTCTATGAGGTTCAAGGGAATATTTGTGTCCCTGCTGAGTTAGCCAACACACACAATGTAATCTATGCTGAGAGAGTGGTGTCTAGTCCTGGTAGGCCTGACGTGAGCAGTAGTAGCATGAGTGATGGTTGTAGGGGACCTATGATGAGTGGTGGTATTTTGGTAGGACCAGAAATTCAACTGACACAAATGATGAGTCCAGACATTCGCATAAGCCAAACTATTGGTTCCACATCCCCAGTGACATCTCGACACAGAGTAACACGGTACAGTAACATACATTACTCCCAACAGTAAGTGTTTTATGGTCAATACTCTCTATGGAGACCATGCACCTTGTAATCACCAACATATCCAACAAAGATGCACAGTGTACCATATTTAACATTTTAAGTCAACAAATGTTCAAAAATTCTAAATTCAGTGAGATTCTTTGGTTATATCTTTTGGGTGGTAACTATGGCTAAGCACTTTAGATAAGCCTTTAATTTTTTTTTTCTGATTTCAAATCTTAAGTGCCAAAAAAACTTAAAGAAAATGTGTTACATCCTTTGATACTGTATAATAAGTAGCACATAATTCATACAGTGAATCTTAAGGACTTCAGGCCTATAAAACTGGTCATATAAACCAAGATGCTCTTGTTCTTGCAGGTTGCATAAAAAAGCCTTGTCTACATTCAACAGCCATGTTAACTTTTAAATACATATTTCTATTTAAAACTTTTAAGTGGAAAAAATGAATTAACTGTACACTTTTGAAGTGAAATTGAAAAAGAAGATAGAGAATCTGTTAATAGAGATCTAAAGTCACTTGTCTCATCAAATGGTTTCTCAAGATATGCAATGGTTAGGGAATGCTTAATATAATACAGGGAAAGAGCTTCTTAGCTGAATGTGTCACTGAAAATGGTCCATCAAAAGGAATTATTTACATATATGCTGCTGCTAAGTCACTTCAGTCGTGTCCGACTCTGTGTGACCACATAGACGGCAGCCCACCAGGCTCCCCCGTCCCTGGGATTCTCCAGGCAAGAACACTGGAGTGGGTTGCCATTTCCTTCTCCAATGCATAAAAGTGAAAAGTGAAAGTGAAGTTGCTCAGTCGTGTCTGACTCTTAGCGACCCCATGGACTGCGGCCCACCAGGGTCCTCCGTCCATGGGATTTTCCAGGCAAGAGTACTGGGGTGGGGTGCCATTGCCTTCCCCGATATACATATATAGATATGCATATATTTATATCAATATGGATGAATCCTATTGCATTTTATTGATTTATATCATCAACTATAAATTAATTTAGACCAGCAGAAATATAATTATGACAACATGACAACAGAAACAGTTTCAGGAGAAGTATTAGAGAAGTATTAGAGATTTTACTCCTTAGAGAACGTGTTTTTCCCTGCTTTTGTTAATTATGTCAGAAAACTATATGAAATGTGGTTTAATCAGTTTCACTGACCTGAGTCATAGACTATTCATTTGGCAACCAGATAGCCCCTAAAAGCACCTCTGTAATTATGTATACATTCAATAATATTTACTTGGAAGCTTCACTGTGTTGAGCGCTGATCTTGACTCTGAATGTTAGTTGAAGACAACTGGCAAGATTGCTGCTTCAAAAAGCTTCTAATTCATTTCTAGACTTAAAACTCTGGGGATATGGCTTTGAGTTCCTACCAAAAATAATTGACAAAATATTTAATTCCATTACCAAGTTGTGTTTCTCTTTTTAATGCTACTAGTAATGTTGAATAAATATAATGGAAACCCATGCACAGATTGCTTATTCTTAGTAGCATCAAGCTGTCCTGAGAAAAAGAAATTCTAGCAAGATAGTTTTATTTAATTCTGTAAAATATGTAAACTATATAGTAGTAAGTATAATGATGTGACTAGTAAGACAATATAAATGGAATAAATATATTTTCAGGGCTTATTTTCTTCTGGAAGGAAATAACTGTAGTGCTTCTTGCTTAATATTTTTATAAGTAAAAGTGTTGAAGAATTTGGGGCCTCTCACAATCTCTTGTCCAGTTCTTTCATTTTATAGCAAAATGTTCTGTGATCTATCCCACTATCAATATGCAAAGATTTAATGGTGCTTCAAAAAGAGAAATCCCACTTCTGGTGGATGCATTCCTCCATACTATCCATGAAAATGAGATCAGAACCATTGCATTTTTTCTCTCAACATTATCAGTGGAGAGGAAATTCTCCATCATTCTAAGTATCAATCACATGTGACTCAAGCCTCTGAAATTGGCATATGTTAAAAACATCATCTCAAACAAAATAAAAAGCATAAAGCAAGATTTCTCCTGCTTAAGAGGGTACTGATTTAGTTAGGAGATAAAGACGACATAGCATTTATGTTAACATTTGACAATGAACCCAGGAGTCCAGAAAATGGGATTTAATAAACAAATACAATAGAATGTAGTTTGAGTTATATCTCCTGCCCCATAGAGTGAATAAATGGGTTCTCTTAGAAAAGTCTTATCAGGTGAAGGGAAAAGAAGACATTGACAAGACAGAATTTATAAACTTCTTTCAGAAAAGCATTCTTTTAAAATATTCCCTCTTTTGGATTAGATACTTCTGATTGCAATATATTACTGAATATAATAATGTTTTATATATGTCTTCAATAAAAAATATGTGATAAGAAAATATATGTTTCATTTTCTCTTTGGTACATGCGGTATTCCACACACAAATACACATTTGGAAAACTATTTCACATTTTGTTATTAGGTGATTATCATCTTTATCATTATGTGCACAATACAGGAACATGAATCCACTTATAAACCGAAATTCAGAATAATGTATTTATCAGTGGTAGAATTTCTCAATAACATCATTATTTTAAGAGTAAATGGCTCATTACAAACTAACAAATCAATTGAATAAGCTCCAGAATTGTTCTAGACATTGTATAAATTATAAAACACCATCTCTTCCCACTGTATTTAAATTTAGCAAAATAGGGCTGGCTTCCCTGGTGGTACAGTAGCCGATGCAGGGTACACAGGTTCCACCGCTGGTCCAGGAAGATTCCCAAGCTGTGGAGCAACTAAAGCACTAGAGCCCATGTGCTGCAATTCCTGAAGCTTGCACCTAGAGCGTGTGCTCTGCAACAAGAGAAGCCACCACAGTGAGAAGCCCTCTCACTGCCACAAGGAGTAACCCCTGCTCACCACAACTAGAGAAAGTCTGTGCACCCCAACAAAGACTCAGCACAGCGAATAAATAAGATTCAATCTCTAAAATTATTTTAAAAGTTATTAGTATTATTTCTGTACCAGAGGTATCAATTTCTGTTGAAATAAGAAAAGGATAATTAATTTCAATTATTTTTTAAAGGCTCCTTGAAGATGGTGACACCTGAGGTAGGCCAAGTAGAATTCTATCTGGCAGTGGTTCCTAAAGTATCAACATCAGAAATACAGGATATATTCAGAAAGCACTAACAGTAAAACATAATTTAAAATGTCTGAAGCAAAATATGAATTATCACATAGCCATTTTATATAATGCTTGCCATACGAATTACTTGAAATTATATTTTATTAAATTCTCTTTTTTCTTTTTTTAAATTAATTTATTTTAACTGGAGGCTAATTACTTTACAATATTGTGGTAGTTTTTGCCATACATTTACATGAATCAGCCACGGGCGTACATGTTATGTGAGCTTAAGTAAATAGCAGAGTTAAAATTCAACCGCAGAACAGCCTAACCTCAAAGACCTTATTATTATTACTCATCAAATTCTTCCAACTTAATTCTAGAAGGACATATGGGAGACAGATGGCAGAGGATCGTGAATCCCACTAGGGTTTTGGATTTAACTTTGTAGAAAGTGGCTCAGATAATTAAGAATCTGCCTGCAGTACAGAAGACCTGGGTTCAATCCCTGGCTCAGCCCCTGGAGAAGGAAATGGCAACCCACTTCGGTATTCCTGCCTGGAGAATTCCATGGACCAAGGAGTCTGGCGGGCTACAGTCCATGGCTCACAAAGAGTCGGACATGACTGAGCGACTAACACTTTCACTTTTCATAGAAAATGAGGGTCCCAGTGAAAATTTTTGTGCCAACGAGTGACTAGGTCCTATTTCATGAGATGACACTGGGGCAGCCTCAGAAATCTCATGATACATGTTGTGCTGTTGATCATATGATACAGAGACACCCCCATGGCCAGATCACTAAGGCAGAGAGCCCAGTACAGTGTCAGGATCTTCCAAACAGCCAGTGTTCCAAGCTGAGCTTGCTGGCCCCAAAGCCTGGAGATGGTCTGTACACTGCTGAGGTGGGCAAGTCCATGGTGCTCTGTTTAAAACAACACCAGTCAATCATTCTCTGTGTTAACTGAAGGCTGTATACATCGCATGGCCCTGAACTATTTCATTACTTCAGGTGAGGCAAATGGACAATTTCAGTTTCTAGAGTAGGGCATGCTTTCTCATAGCTGTCACTCTGCCCTACCCTGGCTCCTTAACTGGAAACCCTCTTCCCTCCCTTCATCTGCTCAGCTTCTTCATTCTCGTCTCTCAACACCCACTTCGAGCATTGTCACTTTCTAGGAGCATTTCTTGATATCTCTTCCTATATACCCGACCTACTTGCTCAGCTACTTCTCTACTCCCTTCAGCAACTAAGATACTATATTTTTCCTATGCCTGCCAGTCTGTGAGCCCCCTGAGAATAAGGACAATTTTATCATTTCTGTTAGAGAAGGAACTGGCAACCCACTGCAGTATTCTTGCCTGGAGAATCCCATGGACAGAAGAGCCTGGAGGGTTAGAGTCCATGGGATCACAAAGAGTTGGACACAACTGAGTGACTGGCACACACATCATTTCTGTATCTCGAGCATCAGCAGAATGTCTAGTCTAGCACATGCACACATTACTTTTGGAAGAGAAGAATACAGTCAAGTTCTCTCAAGCACCTAAAAGGAAGTGCCTGTATTGAATCATAATATATTTCTCAAAAGTGAAAGTTGCTCAGTCGTGTCCGACTCTTTGTGACCCTGTGGACTGTACAGTCCATGGAATTCTCCAGGCCAGAATACTGGAGTGGGTAGCATTTCCCTTCTCCAAGGGATCTTCCCAACCCAGGGATCGAACCCAGGTCTCCTGCACTGAGGGCAGATTCTTTACCAGCTGAGCCACAAGGGAAGTCCAAGAATACTGGAGTGGGTAGCCTATTCCTTCTCCAGCGGATCTTCCTGACCCAGGAACCAAACCGGGGTCTCCTGCATTGCAGGTGGATTCTTTACCAACTGAGCTATCAGGGAAGCCCATATTTCTCAAAACAACCATGAAAACCAAATAAATGAACCCTAAACATTATACTGACTAAAGATGTTACATGAAAAAATCCCATTCCCAGAAAGCCAATACTTCCTGTTCAGCAGTGTCACCTCTAGACAACAGCCCTTTGACTAACCTTTGAAAGGTTTGTATAAATGCCACCCTTAGCATGAAGACACAAATATAAACTCATGAAGACAATTACATTTTGGGAGAAATTCACCATTTTACAGGAAGAGTAATAAAGTCATTGAAAGCAATCTCGTGTGCTTTTTGAAAGAAGTTATTAGACAGATGAATAACGTATTAATAAATTCTAAAATGTTACAGAGAAGATGTATCTGGGAAATGTAGTTCCTTGAAGATCTTAAAAGTGAGTGATGGTGAAGCAAACCTGAAAGCTGGCCATCGGGTATCCAAAACAACTGGTTTTAAAGCAATGATGGCAGATTTGTTTTTTCTGGAGTATAAAGGTATTCTAGTTTAGCATCATGATTCTGTGATTGGATTCTGAATTTTTCTATTACAGTACTCTTCTATAATTTGATTTTCCCACATGATCATGAACATCATTCTTTCAAAATTCTGCAAAATATTCATAAATTTGTACACACACTTCTAACCATTCCCTGAATCCAAAGAACTAGGCTGATTCCAATTTTTGCTGTTAACAAAGCTTCAGTGGACATTTATATATACACATACATACACATGTACATAATCACAGGAGCACATACATATGTTGATATATTTTTATAGGATACACTCTTAAAAAGGAGGCTGCCATATCAAAGATACATGCAAGTAATTTTTTAGTTTTCCTAAATTTCCCGCTCAACAAAGTATATCAATTTACACTCCAACCAACAGTTTTTAATAGGACTTCTTAACCACAAACTTAATCATCGTTAATCAGCTGACTTAATCAGGTTTTAAATTTTTAGTAATCTAGTAATAATTATGATTACCTGATGTACACCCAGGAGAAGGCAATGGCAACCCACTCCAGTACTCTCGCCTGGAAAATCCCATGGATGGAGGAGCCTGGTAGGCTGCAGTCCATGGGGTCGCTAAGAGTCGGACACGACTGAGTGACTTCACTTTCGCTTTTCACTTTCATGCATTAGAGAAGGAAATGGCAACCCACTCCAGTGTTCTTGCCTGGAGAATCCCAGGGACGGGGGAGCCTGGTGGGCTGCCGTCTATGGGGTCGCACAGAGTCGGACACGACTGAAGTGACGCAGCAGTAGCAAATGTATACCCATCATCTCCACACATGCTGACAATCAATAAATATGAGTTGATTGAATCATAGAATGAGCCATTAATTATTATAAATTACATATATGCTTAGATATATTTCTAGTCTCTCCTTTATTACACTGATGTATTAGTCAAGTATGCTGATAATCCTGACTATCGTTACAGGTGTATGACATTGTTTTTAATATGCTTATGATATCTGGTAGGTATAGTCTGCATCCATTACTTAATTTTTTTTAAATTATCTTGACACTTCTGATGTACTCAGTTTTGAAAAAAACAATAAACGTAATGGAATTTTGATTGAAAATAAAATTAAATTGAATTTATAGATGAATAGCTTTGAGGCTTTCAAAATTAGCATTAATCTAATGTTTTTCCTTTTCCGGTGTGATATTTTACATAGGATGAATATTTCAGAAAAAATGTAAAACTTCTGGAAATTTGAGACTGTTAATAATAAGATTTCTTTTCATTATAGCCATTGATTAATTGATAGTTTTATTTTCTTTCAAAACCATTTCTGCTACTTCTTGTGTGTAAGTTCAGTAACCAAAAAAAGAAAAGAAAAGAAAATCATACAGTACAGGGTAAAATAAAGTTCCCAATAGTAAGATTAAAGTTATTTACTTGTCATCATAATATATTTCACAAAACAACTATGAAAACCAAACAAACAGTCCCTAAATAATACACTACTAAACATATTATATGGAAATTCCCAGAAAGCTAACACTTATTATCACTAAACATGGTAATTTTTCTTGAATGTCACCATGTGTCCATGTACAAACGATTGTTGCAATATTTTAAACATGGACTAAATATTAAATACAGACAATGAAAATTAATTTGCTCTTTAAATTCTATTTCAGTATTTGAAATAAAAGTAAGAGCGAAAAAACAGAATTTATATGAGGAAAGAATTATTGGTGGAGATCTGCCAGTATTTTATGGATTGTTGAGAAAATGAATAAGCAAGAGATTTCATCTTAGCATTTTCAAAAAAATAATATAATTAAGTGCAGAAAAAATAAAGGAAAAGGCAATAAAAACCAAGCCAATAATGATGCAAATAAATTCTTCTTTCCAGATAAAGGTGGTGGTTGATACTGACTGTCGGCATGGGGGTACCAGGTGCTGCTAACACAGCGTGCTTGTCCATTAGCCCACGGGCAGGCTGAATCGTGCACAAGGAAGGTACAGCAAGGATACCAGTCCACAGTGTGGAAAAAGTGAGTTGAACTGAGTGGGAAAAAATGAAAGCCGAGGACTGCCTGTATTTACTGGTGTTGATACAAAGGATCAACCTTAAGTACTGAAAATGTTTTTTCTTAGAAAGAAGACCACACTCTGGCTAGAAATCCTAGAGCTGAGTTTCCCTGTGGTTAGTAAGATGACTGAGTTAAAGGTAAGAGGCATGCTGAATGTGTTTAAGAGAGGCAGTGAGTGTGTGTGGTGAGTGATGATGAGGTGTTAGTACAAAAGTCACAGTGTTTGCATGTGATCAGCATAAATATTGGTTGACTGGGAAGTCTTCCTTAGGTATTTAACAAGGAGGTACTGATAGGGTGGAAACCTTGGTACCAGTGAGGCATAACCACCAGGTGTGGGAAATCCGAAACCTTTACAACTCATAGATAAGAGCTGTAAAGAAAGAAGAGTGAAAGAACAAGTATTTATTATTATTATGCACCACGCATCACGGTAGTTACTTTTCAAAAATTTTCTCATTTAATCTACTCTATGATCTTCCTTTTCAAGACAAGGAAAAGTGAGAAAAAGAAAAATGATATGTGAGCCATTGTGACCTATTTCCAATGCTCATTCATTCATTTACTAAAAATGTCTTCTTGTTAGTTGCTCAGTCCTGTTCGACTCTTTGTGACCCCAGGGACTGTAGGCGGCCAGGCTCCTCTATCCATGGGATTTCCCAGGCAAGAATACTGAAGTGGGTTGCCATTTCTTTCTCCAGAGGATCTTCCTGATCCAGAGACTGAACCCAGGTCTCCTGCATTGCAGGCGGATTCTTTACCATCTGAGCCACCAGGGAAGCCCTACTCAAACCTTTAGAGGAAATTAATGCTGTGTTACATTTGTATTTATCCCTTTAATTCTAACTATAACCCGGGTCTTCTACATTGCAGGCAGATTCTTTACCAGCTGAGCCACCAGGGCCTATGGACTGAATGCTAGGAATAAAGAGGTTGAATTAGGCCCTCACAGTCAGATGCAGGAAGTAGTAAGAGTTAAAATACAGTATGACGTGGGACTTCCCTTGACCATCCAATGATTAAGTGCAAGGGGTGCAATTTCAATTCTTTACTGAGGAGCTAAAGATCCCACGTGCCTCACGGGCAAAAAAACCACAACATAAAACAGAAGCAATATAGTAAAAAAATTCAATAAAGACTTTAAAAATGGTCCACATCCAAAAAAAAAAATTTTTAAGAAAAAACAAAATAAAACAGTATGACAAGGGTTTCGTAAGGGGTATGAATGTGAGGATTAAGGGGAAAGAGAAGGGTCGCCCAGCTGAATAGAGTCGAGAAAGGCTTCTCCTAAGAAATGACCTTTCAGCTGAGGTCTGGCAGGATCACAGGAAATAGCCAAGTAAAGAAACAGGAATGGCATTCCAGGTTAATAGAACAGACTGGGGGAGAAACAAGGGGTGGGGTGGGGGTGGGAAACATGAAGAAAGATGTGCTCTTTCTGAAAACTGAAAGTAGCTTATTAAGGCTGGGGAATGAAGGAAGATGCTTACATAAATGAGAAGTCAGAAGTCTAAATATCTATGACAGCCTAAGGGATTTTAATTTTAATCCAAAAGTCAGAGTGAAGTAAAAGTTGCTCAGTTGAGTCTGACTCTTTGCGACCCATGGACCTGCCAGGCTCCTCTCTCCATGGGATTCTCCAGGCAAGAATACTGGAGTGGGTTGCCATTTCCTTCTCTAGGGAATCTTCCCCTCCCAGAGATCGAACCCATGTCTCCTGCATTGCAGGCAGACTCTAATGTCTGAGCCACCCCGGGATTTTTCAAGTTAAAGAAAACCATTCTCTGAAGAAAGTTAAAGAGAAACTTTTTCTAAAGAAAGTTAAAAAGAACCACTAAAATATTTAAAGAACAGTGACGGTGGAATCATTTGTGAAGTTTGCACTGGAGTAGACCGGAGGAGGAGGAGGAGGCTGTTGGTGAGGGGATAGAGGAAGTTCTTTCAATGAAACAAGGCAGTGAGGGCCTGCTTTGAGCTTCCTCTACACATCCTGATCCTGGGGCTAACTGAGTAATTCAAAATCCTATTTGAATTTGTGCATTTCACATCATCAGCCAGTGGTGGCAACCAGTTATGCCAGCTCTTTCCCAAAGATGGCACTATAAGCTAAAGACATCAAGGTCCTGGAAATGGGGCAGCTCTCCCTGGAGGACCATCAGAAAGGAGCAGAACATGGACACAAGACTAAGCCTTTCACCTTGAGAATAACATGTTTTCTACATTTACATGGAATAGAAATGGAATCAAAGTGAAGTCAGTGTTAGGAGTTTAAGCTGCCTTTTTTTTTTTTTTGCTATTAGAGCACCACTGATTACTTTCCTTACTCTTGTTGTTGTTCAGAAAGTCGTATCCGTCTCTTTGCAATCCCATGGACTGCAGCACCTCAGGCTTCCCTGTCCTTCACTGTCTCCTGGAGTTTGCTCAAACTCATGTCCAATGAGTCGTTAATACCATCCAACCATCTCATCCTTTGTTGCCCCCTTCTCCTGCTGTCTATAAATAATGTGTTAGCCCTGATCCATGTACGTATAACCCTACAACCAAAATAATGGGTTACAATTTTCTAAGAAAGTACCAAATTATCATCTGACAATTTAAACCCTGAAAAACATCTCTTCCTCCAAAAAAGTCATGAGAAAATCTGAACCACAATGCACACCAGCACGCCCAAGTACCACCTGTGGGCGGACTGGCAGAACTAGGTTAGCCATCCATCAGAAAGGATCCTCAGATTTAAGTATGTGCTTTAGAGAGAAAAAAAAATATTCCCAATAAAAACAGGACAGACATGACTTGACATGATGATAGTAAATCCCACCCCAGGATGGCACTTATTACTTACCTTTGTTCTTAATTTCGAGAAATTTGAGATTTTTACACCACTCAGAATGCATTAAACCCTGACTACTCTTTCACAAGTAGTAGATTTCAATCAGGTTCTAGCCTATTCCATGTTACTGTCCATTTCCACTGTTTCAAACCAATGTTTTCCCTCTCACCCTGCCTGCCTCAACTTAGAGCATTTACATCTTCTGCCCCACCTGCACTGAGATACTGAGAGAAGATACTGTGATCAGTAACATTGAAAAATTAAGACAAAACGTTCAACTCTTGAAGAGAGGGAATGGAAGACCTGGATCCATGAGCAAACCTGGCCTCCACAGTCATTGCTTTCCCAAGTTACAGGCTGAAGTGCAAACCCCAGACAAGTGTCACAAGCTAACAAGATTCATTAGCTGTTTCTGATGGCTGTTACCTATTCACACAGAGCATAATCTTCATATTCATACAGAGCAGAATCAAGATGCTTCCAATCAACTACTAAAATCCAGCAGTACTTTTGGACCAAACTACACAGCAAATGCTAAAACAGTTAACTGGAATCTTAACACTTTTCCACTCCTTGCAGTTTTATAAAATTTATCAGTGAAAAACAACTGATTATCTATAGAAATGGAAAAAAAAAAAGGTTAAATCCTTTACCATATTCTGGTAATCAACTAGTTTAGGGAGTTAATGCTTTCCTCTCTCAGTCTTCAGATTTTCTGACGGGATGCTCTGAGGAGTCATGTTTACTGCTAAGAGGAAGCAAGCACGAGAATCAGAGAGAGAGCAAGAACTAGAGGGAACAGGACACATACCCTCCACTGACTCCGGCCTCTCCCAGTCTCTCTCTCCAAGTCAATAGTTCCTTTCTGCCTGCACCACAGGCTTCCTCAGACAGGAGGATCCAGGTCAGGAGGACATCAGACTCCTCCCGAATTCCTCCCTCCATGCTTCTCCCTCCTCTAGAGAAAGAAGAAGGGAGGCAAGCAAAGACCACAGAAAATCCCATTGGCTTAGCAATTATGGTTTCTTGGGAATCGAAAGGGATGTCCTTTCTCTGAAGATAAGGGTGTGTTCAGCTCACTGCATGTTTTGGCAAAGTACTTGACAAGACAGAAAAGTATGTAGCTTAACAGGAAAAGAAGGGCTGAGAAATGTTACCTGAAATTGAAGCCACTAAGCTCCATGACCATTGGAGAAGGAAATGGCAAACCACTCCAGTGTTCTTGCTTGGAGAATCCCAGGGATGGGGGAGCCTGTTGGGCTTCCGTCTATGGGGTCGCACAGAGTCAGACACAACTGAAGCGACTTAGCAGCAGCAGCAGCAGCAAGCTCCATGACAGACTGATTAGCAGGGATAACTTAGAAAACATCCATCACGTTGTCAGCTGGGAAATCTGGGCAAAATGAACATTACTTTATACTGAGTTTTGAAATCTGGAATAACTGGTGGTTCTTAGGGTTGAGTACAATAATTAACAGTGACCATAACCTCCTGGATTTCTAAGATGGGTTCATATTTATCACCAGTTCTTTTAGTCTTAACTTAAAATCATATATCTGTTGCCCCCTTATGTACTCATTCTTGTTAGACTAAACTGAGTTTTAGAAAATACAGTCACTCTTATAGGCATTCATTAAATATCTGTCAATTTCACATGACCAATTAGTCATGTAAAAACTTTCACAGCATGAATTGAATTAGCTCAATGCTTTCCATGCCTATGGATACACTTTGATCCAAGACTCCACCATTATCTCATTAATCTTTGTATCTCAAGGTTTAGTTTAAATTGTGCCTGGTACATTTGACCCTTAATAAATATAAATAAATATATTCCATATATGTGGAATGTATACTCATTGACTGAATTATCCTTATTCAGTCAATTCTTAACACTGTCATCAAAATTATCTCTTCTAGTAGCTGTAGGTTATGGGAGGATCTATGTTTCTAAAAGAAAAATCATGAAGAGATATTATTAAACTTCTACATTCCAAGATTTGCAGCTCTCACAACAGGTCTGAGAATTCTATTCATATTTGGATTCAGTTCTTGGACAAGTCATTTAAATTTTTCAACATACTTGGCTTATTTGTAAAGTTAGAGAATTGGATTCCGCTAAACCAGTGTTTCTCTTGTGACCCCATAGACGAGAAGGCTCCCCGCTTCCCAGGCAGACACTGGGGCCATTTCCTCCAATGCTGAAAGTGAAAAGAGAAGAAGTCCTCATGTCGCTCCAGTGACCCCATGGACTGCAGCCCCCAGGCTCCCCCCGGGACAGGGGGGGGGCCGCCCCCGAGAGAAGGATTAAACCTTTTTTTCAAGGCTCCCAGGTGGCCTCCGCAGGGACACAAGAGACTCAAGCTCAATCCCTGGCCTGAGAAGATCCCCTGGAGGATGAAATGGCACCCACTCCAATATTCCTGCCTGGAAAATGCCATGGACAAAAGAGCCATTCCATGGACAAAAGGAGGTCAAACCAGTAAATCCTAAAGAAAATCAGTCCTGAATATTCATTAGAAGGACTGTTGCTGAAGCTGAAGTTCCAATACTTTGGCCACTTGATGTGAAGAGCTGACTCACTGGAAAAGACCCTGATGCTGGGAAAAATCTAAGGCAAGAGAAGGGGGCGGTAGAGGATGAGATGGTTAGATAGCATCACCAACTCAATGGACATGAGTTTGAGCAAAGTTCAGGAGATAGTAGATGACAGAGGAACTGGTGTGTTGCAATCCATGGGTAAACAAAATCAGACACAAGAAGGGAAAGACAGTTCATCTAACATGGAAGAAAGAAAGGCTCCATGTAGGTTTTAGGTGTATCCTAGCTTCATTTTTTAAACTGAACCTAGCAAACCCTACTCTACCTTTGCTTTTATCTTCTGCTTTTAGAGTATGATATAGCTTGCCATTTGTAGATGATGAAATAGGTACCCATAACTCCCACCCAGTGAGGTCTTGTCAACCTAACCTGGATATGGGATTGGTGCCCAGTCTTCACCAAGGAACCATGCAGTGACCGGCGAGTCCCTTACTTCCCCGGGCTTCACAGGCTTCACCTCCAAAATGTGAGTTTCCTGGACAACACATGTTTCTGGGTATGAAATTGCCCAGATCACATCTGCTCTAATTTAACAAGACAATCCCTATAGATACTAAGTCCTTCCCTAAAAGGAGAGTGACCTGAGGCACTCTAGGCACTTTGTTCAAGGAGAAACCAGTTTCAGAGAATCCCCTTTGTGAGTAAAGCGCCAGGTATGTAATTTCCAGGGTGTTTTATGGTCAACTGAGAAAATTAGGAATGAAGGCTCTTGGAGAGCAATGAACTGCTGTTCCCCGAGGGATAAGTTTTCTGAAAGAAACTTCAGAATTCCTTGAGATTTTGTGTTACTCTCCCCTTTCTGCATGCTCCCCTTCTTAGTGGACTGAAGGGGGGTGGTCAGACTCAGTGCATCTACTCCCACACGCTCACTTCCCCCTCCACACACATAGAAGCTTGCTTTTCCTCAAGTTCTAGCAGAATGGGTTTTAATTAAGTCCAAATAAATACTGAGCAATTTTATTAATTGGATCCTCTTTTAAGAGTGAAAAAAAAAATGGGAGAGGGGGCATTTAACTTTTAGAGTGCCGGGGACCAGCCCCAGCTGATCCAGGGAGTTCGAGGTGTAGACGGCGTCGGTGAGGGTCAGGAAACAATTGCTTAAATAAATATTAATTAAAGATATAAAGAGTAATAGAATGAGGATAGCTCAGTAGGAAAATTTAGTGGAGAAAGGAGGCTGAATAATTCAGCCAGAAGGTAAGAGAAAGAACGACATGGGGAGACCGAGTTTCGGTGAACAAGGCCCCGCACTTTATTTTTCAAAGTAGTTTTTATACCTTAAGTTATGCATAGAGGATAATGGGGGAAGGGGTGGAGTCATGCAGGGACAGCAGTCCCTGAGCCAGGCTTTCAAACTTATCATACGCAAAAGTTTAAGTGAGTTACATCATCTTCTGGCCCAGAGGCCTGTTAACATTTTAAGAAACTTCAGATCAGATCAGTCGCTTAGTCGTGTCCGACTCTTTGCAACCCCATGAATCGCAGCACGCCAGGCCTCCCTGTCCATCACCAACTCCCAGAGGTCACTCAGACTCACATCCATCGAGTCAGTGATGCCATCCAGCCATCTCATCCTCTGTCGTCCCCTTCTCCTCCTGCCCCCAATCCCTCCCAGCATCAGAGTCTTCTCCAATGAGTCAACTCTTCACATGAGGTGGCCAAAATACTGGAGTTTCAGCTTTAGCATCATTCCTTCCAAAGAAATCCCAGGGCTGATCTCCTTCAGAATGGACTGGTTGGATCTCCTTGCAGTCCAAGGGACTCTCAAGAGTCTTCTCCAACACCACAGTTCAAAAGCATCAATTCTTTGGCGCTCAGCCTTCTTCACAGTCCAGCTCTCACATCCATACATGACCACAGGAAAGACCATAGCCTTGACTAGGTGAACTTATTTTTCTCTAAAGGTGATTATTCTAAAGTCAGGTGCCACCCTCCAAAAGCATTAAATAAAGTTGCATTCCTATAGGGCAAAGGTGTGGTGGGCTAAATCAAGAAAAAGAATTAACTCAAGGATCCAAGGTTACAAACATTAAAGCTACTACTTGCATTTCTATAAACCAATTATATCAATCAATACACTGCCAAGGACACAGTAGGTAAGGGATATGGAGACTTAACAGCAAACATTGGCCCAACAAGTGAAAAACCCTTCACCAATACAATTTCTAATCAATCTTTTAACTGCTCAAAGGAATCTGTATTTAGACAGTTTAGAACATCTCATGCCTTTCACAGCTGGGAGGCTCTGAACAACCACATGTGGCCGGAAAAACCTATTCAGGCAGGCTAGAGGATTTCCAAAAGAGTTTGTAGGTTGAAACACTGTCACACCCAGGAATTATTAACTGGAGCTCTAGGTTAACTCCTTTTTCAGAGAGAGGTAGTGGGGGACAGGCCCCTGTAAAGTCAGAGGTGTAGGTGAGAGCACAAAGCAGAGAGTAGGCAGACTCTGGTTTTGGGGGTAGATGCTCGAGAATTTCCAGGGGGGCTCCTGAGGCTAGATCTCGTATTTGCATATGCCGAGCATCCTTCCTCATGACCTTTGTCATGGGCGGAGCTCGCTCCCAGCATTAGAGTGAAAATACAGAACATAAGATTTCCTCTGATAAACAGAGTAATACAAATTTCAGATCTACAGTTTGCCCAGAGGTAGTATGGAAAGGGAAAATTAATAAAAAGAAAAGAAAGAATGGGTTGGGGTGGGGCACTGCTGAAGGAGCAGGAAGTAAAAGGATGAGGGAGGGAGAGGGAATAGTAATTAGGAATGGAAAGAGCAAGCTACATCCAGACAGGCAAACTGGAAGGGGGATGTGCCTTGAAAGGCAGTCAGGAGCAGATGCTGGGTTCCCTAGCCCCAAGGAGCCTGCCACACTCTGGAACCTCACACACACACACACACACACACACACACACACACACCCTCCCACTCCACCCCAACTTCTCCATCCCCTCACCCCCGGTCCAGCCACGATGAGATCTCTGACCTCCTCGCCAGGAAGCCGACACAAGACAGAGAAGAGATAATCTTTGTTCTAGGATAGACAGTCATTTCCTGGTTTGGAGCTTGTTAAACTGACTAATTGCCTGTTCTTGTTCCTAATTTGTACTCCATTTCCATTTTTGTTGTTTTTCTCATAGTAGTCAAAAATGCCAATCTCTTTGACTTTTTATTATGACATCGTCTCCCTTAGACCTGACTGTGAGCATAACAAGAACTTTTTCAGACACTGAAAGGTGCCCACAGTCTGACCTGGAATCTCTGACACAGATCTCAGACTTTCTCCCAGGATTCCCGGATCTGTTCTTTCAGTGTAACACTCAGAGGCATGATTCCTAATGCACATTTTGCTCACACTTTCAATTCAACAAACACTTATTATCTGGCATGGACAGGTGAGGCATAGGGGCTACAAAGAGGTACCAGACACAGCTCCACCCTTGGGAATGCTACAGACTAGTAAGAGGGATCAACATGTAAGCAATCATTTCAGGATAATCTTTAAGAAATTCCTACCCATGTGCTTTCCCACTGGCTCAGGCGTAAAGAACCCACTCACCAATGCAGGAGACATGGGTTTGATCCCTAGCTCAGGCAGAGAGGAGAGATCCCCTGGAGAAGGAAATAGCAACCCAATCCAGTATTCCTGCCCGGAGAATCCCATGGAGAGAAGAGCCTGTCAGGCTAGAGTCCGTGGGGTCTCAAAAGAGTCAGATACAGCTAAGCAACTAAACAACAACCCATGTGTGGGAATGCAGACCCAGAGCACAGGCTAGTTTGGGAGATAGGAGATGGTGTCTGGAGAAGATGAATCCTCAACTATTAATATATTATATATGCTATGCTATGCTAAGTCACTTCAGTCGTGTCTGACTCTGTGTGACTCCATAGACGGCAGCCCACCAGGCTTCCCCATCCCTGGGATTCTCCAGGCAAGAACACTGGAGTGGGTTGCCATTTCCTTCTCCAATGCATGAAAGCAAAAGAGAAAGTGAAGTCGCTCAGTCGTGTCCAACTCTTAGCAACCCCATGGACTGCAGCCCACCAGGCTCCTCCGTCCATGGGATTTTCCAGGCAAGAGTACTGGAGTGGGGTGCCATTGCCTTCTCCGAATATATTATATATATGCATGTATATATATATACTACTCTTCTTTGTTCATTCACCTTTTTTTAATATTTATTTTTATTTATTTATTTGGCCATGCCTGGTCTTAGTTGCAGCATGTGGGATCTAGTTCCCTTACCACAGATCGAGCCTAGGCCCCTGTACTGGGAGCAGAGTCTCAGCCACTGGACCATCAGCTAGGTCCCTAGTCATTCATCTTTAATGGACACTTAGTTTGCTTCCATATGTTGGCAAGTGTAAATAACGCTGCTATGTAGCTTTTGGAATCAGTGCTTTTGTTTTTGTTTTCAGATAAATAAATACCTAGCAGTGGAATTGCTAGGTCATATGGTAGCTCTATTTTTAGTTTTTTGAGAAACTCCCATACTGTTTTTCACAGTGACTGTACCAAATTATGTTCCCATAAACAGTGTATGAGGGTTCCCTTTTCTCCACATCCTCTCCAACATTTGTTGTGTTCTTTATGAACACAGGCATTCTGACAGGTGCGAGGCGATAGTTCATTGTAGTTTTGATTAGCATTTCCCTGATGACTAGTGAAATTGAGTATCTTTTCACGTACCTGTTGGCCACCCGCATGTCCTCTTTGGAAAAATGTCTATTTATGTCTTCTGTCCATTTTCTAATTGAGTTGTTTCCTTTGATGTTCAGTTGTATGAACTGTTATATATTTTGGATATTAACCCCTTAGCAAGTATTTTCTCCCATTCAGTGGGTCGTCTTTCTGTTTTGTTGAGGGTTTCCTTTGCTATGCAAAACTTGTTAAGTCTAATGAGGTCTCATTTGTTTATTTTTATTTCATTTCCTTTGCATTAGGAGATAGACCCCCAGAAATATTGCTATGATTTGTGTCCCAGGGTGTTCTACGTTTTCTTCCAGGATCTTTATAGTTTCTGGTCTTTCACTTAGGTCTTTAATCCATTTTGAATTTAGTTTTATATATGGGGTGAGAAAATGTTCTAATTTCATTCTTTTACATTATCACTGTCCAGTTTTCCCACAATATTCTTGTTCAGATCAGTCGCTCAGTCGTGTCCGACTCTTTGCGACCCCATGAACTGCAGCACGCCAGGCCTCCCTATCCATCACCAGCTCTCGGAGGTCACTCAGACTCACATTCATCGAGTCAGTGATGCCATCCAGCCATCTCATCCTCTGTCGTCCCCTTCTCCTCCTGCCCTCAATCCCTCCCAGCATCAGAGTCTTCTCCAATGAGTCAACTCTTCGCATGAGGTGGCCAAAATACTGGAGTTTCAGCTTGAGCATCATTCCCTCCAAAGAAATCCCAGGTCTGATCTCCTTCAGAATGGACCGGTTGGATCTCCTTGCAGTCCAAGGGACTCTCAAGAGTCTTCTCCAACACCACAGTTCAAAAGCATCTATTCTTCAGCGCTCAGCTTTCTTCACAGTCCAGCTCTCACATCCATACATGACCACAGGAAAGACCATAGCCTTGACTAGGCGAACCTTTGTTGGCAAAGTGATGTCTCTGCTTTTGAATATGCTATCTGCTGCTGCTAAGTCGCTTCAGTCGTGTCCGACTCTGTGCGACCCCATAGATGGAAGCTCACCAGGCTCCCCTGTCCCTGGGATTCTCCAGGCAAGAACACTGGAGTGGGTTGCCATTTCCTTCTCCAATGCATGAAAGCGAAAAGTGAAAGTGAAGCCACTCAGTCGAGTCCGACTCTTAGCGACCCCATGGACTGGAGCCTACCAGGCTCCTCCGTCCATGGGATTTTCCAGGCAAAAGTACTGGGGTGGGGTGCCATTGCCTTCCCCGAATATGCTATCTAGGTTGGTCATAACCTTCCTTCCAAGGAGTAAGCGTCTTTTAATTTCATGGCTGCAGTCACCATCTGTAGTGATTTTGGAGCCCAGAAAAATAAAGTCTGACACTGTTTCCACTGTTTCTCCATCTATTTCCCATGTAGTGATGGGACCAGATGCCATGATCTTCGTTTTCTGAATGTTGAGCTTTAAGCCAATCTTTTCACTCTCCACTTTCACTTTCATCAAGAGGCTTTTGAGTTCCTCTTCAAAAGGAGGAACTTTTATATGGCAGAAATATATATATTTCTGCCATAAGGGTGGTATCATCTGCATATCTGAGGTTATTGGTATTTCTCCCGGCAATCTTGATTCCAGCTTGTGTTTCCTCCAGTCCAGCATTTCTCATGATGTACTCTGCATATAAGTTAAATAAACATGGTGACAATATACAGCCTTGACGTACTCCTTTTCCTATTTGGAACCAGTCTGTTGTTCCATGACCAGTTCTAACTGTTGCTTCCTGACCTGCATACAGATTTCTCAAGAGGCAGATCAGGTGGTCTGGTATTCCCATCTCTTTCAGAATTTTCCAGAGTTTATTGTGATCTACACAGTCAAAGGCTTTGGCATAGTCAATAAAGCAGATATAGATGTTTTTCTGGAACTCTCTTGCTTTTTCGATGATCCAGCGGATGTTGGCAATTTGATCTCTGGTTCCTCTGCCTTTTCTAAAACCAGCTTGAACATCAGGAAGTTCACGGTTCACATATTGCTGAAGCCTGGCTTGGAGAATTTTGAGCATTACTTTACTAGCGTGTTAAATGAGTGCAATTGTGCGGTAGTTTGAGCACTCTTTGGCATTGCCTTTCTTTGGGATCAGGATGAAAACTGACCTTTTCCAATCTTGTGGCCACTGCTGAGTTTTCCAAATTTGCTGGCATATTGAGTGCAGCACTTTCACAGCATCATCTTTCAGGATTTGGAATAGCTCCACTGGAATTCCATCACCTCCACTAGCTTTGTTCGTAGTGATGCTTTCTAAGGCCCACTTGACTTCACATTCCAGGATGTCTGGATCTAGGTCAGTGATCAAACCATCATGATTATCTTGGTCGTGAAGCTCTTTTTTGTACAGTTCTTCTGTGTATTCTTGCCACCTCTTCTTAATATCTTCTGCTTCCGTTAGGTCCACACCATTTCTGTCCTTTATCGAGCCCATCTTTGCATGAAATGTTCCTTTGGTATCTCTGATTTTCTTGAATAGAACCTTAGTCTTTCCCATTCTGTTGTTTTCCTCTATTTCTTTGCATTGATCGCTGAAGAAGGCTTTCTTATCTCTTCTTGCTATTCTTTGGAACTCTGCATTCAGATGTTTATATCTTTCCTTTTCTCCTTTGCTTTTCGCTTCTCTTCTTTTTGCAGCTATTTGCAAGGCCTCCCCAGACAGCCATTTTGCTTTTTTGCATTTCTTTTTCTTGGGGATGGTCTTGATCCCTGTCTCCTGTACAATGTCACGAACCTCATTCCATAGTTCATCAGGCACTCTATCTATCAGATCTAGGCCCTTAAATCTATTTCTCACTTCCACTGTATAATCATAAGGGATTTGATTTAGGTCATACCTGAATGGTCTAGTGGTTTTCCCTACTTTCTTCAATTTCAGTCTGAATTTGGCAATAAGGAGTTCATGGTCTGAGCCACAGTCAGCTCCTGGTCTTGTTTTTGCTGATTGGATAGAGCTTCTCCATCTTTGGCTGCAAAGAATATAATCGATCTGATTTCGGTGTTGACCATCTGGTGATGTCCATGTATAAAGTCTTCTCTTGTGTTGTTGGAAGAGGGTATTTGCTATATTCTTGTTAATCATTCTTAATTGGCTGGTGGGGACATATATTCTTCTTCCAAACAGACTTTATGTTTTTTTAAATCTTTCTCCACCTCCATCTTTCACATAGACTATGGATCAAGTCTGAGAACTGCATTGAGAATTCATCCCTGAGGAACTGACATAGTAATTCCTTTCATCCTGGAACACATTAATATCTTTCTATTTTCTTGGGTCTTATTTTATGCTCTTCATTAATAGGCTTATAATCATTCTTAAGAAAGTTACTTGCAAATTTTTTACAGTTTTTCAGAGTCTGAATGGATTCTTATTTCACTTTCTAGGTCCTTTTTTTACTACTAGGGTAAAAAAAAGTTACTAACTTATTATATAAAAATCCACATTAAAATTTCTAAGATAAGCGCTACATGCAAATGTGTGATAATAAATTTGAAGATGCTAGAAGATATAGATAAAATGCTAGAAGATATGGATAATTTCCTTGAAAAATATAAATCATTGAAAGGTGGCCCCCAAAACAGAAAACTTCTATAGACCGACTGACCATAGTGAAACTTGGAGTAACTGGAGATAAATTTCCTAAGCTCAAAATACTTCCTTAAGATGCAGGCTGACCAATCCAAATTAGTATACACTATATCATTTCAAAGTCTAAAGGAATAAAAAGGTGTTCCGAAAATTTGTCAAACATGACTTAATGCAGAGAACTAAAGATTAATATTGTCACCATGTTGCACAAGTTAATCAACGTGTACAAACATCCATAAAATTGGCCGTGTGTCTAAGGTTTCAAAAATGAAGCCCAAACTGACTCATGAGCGTGCTGTAAGAACAAGGGAGACTAGGGGTGGAGTTTTCTCGACTTTAATCTCTCTTGAGGTGTAGCCTTCCAGAAAACCAAATAGGCTCCACCTGTGCCAATACTGGGTCAAAAACCACAAAATTATACTATAAATATTGTGCTTTGAGAAATGCTCAGCTTAAGTGAATCCACAAGAATGTTCAGAAGTTTCAATAAAGGAAAGTAAACTGAAATGATGTTCAAAAAAGTTAACATGAAACAATAGAGAACAAAATTCCATAGGCAAAGCAACATTTTCCTGTTGACATAGATTTATTACCTATTCAGGTACATAATGGATTCTGATCCTCTTCTTAATGTCAGCGAATAGAATAATGGTGTTTATTCAAAGGAAGGCCAATTAGACATGTCCCAAACTGCAGAAGAAACATGCTCATGTGTTTGAACAGGAAGTTCAGTGCCTTCCTAAATCTTATGTGACTGTAAAACTGATCTGCACAATATGAGAATTATCAGGCCCCTGAAAAACACAAGCAACAAAATACAGTTGCAATTTTTTTCCTCTTGTTAATCTTTTCAGGAGGTTTTGTCACTCCTAGTCAGGACCCCAGTGCTTAAAATGCACCGGATGATCAGCTGTGCAAGTTTTACAGGTTTACCAAACTTCCTTGCAACTTACTAATCATAAAAGTATCAGTGTATGATGCCTCACTAGGTAAAATGTCAGCAACCCATGAGTCTTTGTAGAGATTAAACATATTTGTCTTTGACCCAGAAGAATGAAGTGTGATGGACTGCTCATTTTTCGGAAATATCCTTCCTTACTTCATTAGAGCTAGCAGTTCTTAACTACAGTCATTGCTAAAATCCTTGGAGATCATTTTCTCAAATGTTCCATGCTGTTTTCAGAGCCCATCTGAGGCAGAGCAGGGAGCAGGGAGCTGCTGCAGCAAATGACGCAGTGTATCCATTCCACCAGCAGCCACGCCTCGTGACGTGTGGTTGAGAAGCTGGTGGAACATGATAGTGCTTCCCACGGGTGGAGTGGGGGGGTTGAGCTTTATTTATTTATTTATTTGACTGTGCCAGGTCTTAGCTGCAGCATGCGGGATCTAGTTCCCTGACCAGGGATCGAACCCCGGGCCCCCTGCATTGGGAGCATGGAGCCTTAGCCACTAGACCACCACGGAAGCCCCTGGGTTGAGCTTTAAATTCTAAAACTTATTTTTCCTTCCTTAGAAATTACCAGTAGTGATACTGGTACAACTTGACTCCTAGAAAAACGTAAGTCATGGCCCTAACGATACTTAAAAATATTTGAGAACTTCTGTGAAATGTGCTCTTTATCATCAAAAGGAATACTAAAAATATACTAATACAGGGATCTAACAGTAACTAGGGAGTATCGGAAATTAATACTTGACTTTGCATATTTCATTGTCCTATCTCTTCAAATCATATCATTTTATTACCTGAGATGGTGAAAAATCGTATCATTCTGTCACCTCCCCTGAAAAGGTCAGGATGAGGTTAGATTGAGGAGGGATATCAGGTTCTTTGGATCAAACCAAGATCCAGAACTTACTTAGTTTTGGCTCCAGTTTCTTAGATTGCTATACTCAGAATCTTAACTTCATTTAATTTATTATAATCCAATAAATTATTATTTGCATTTATAGGAACCACATTTAAATCTCTTGAAACCACATTAAATCTCTTAACTACTCTTGAAAGTAGAAGTAAGAGTATAGCCACTCAGTTGTGTCCGACTCGTTGTGACCCTGTGGAGACCCTTCAGTCTCCTCTGTCCATGGAATTCTCCAGACAAGAATACTGGAGTGGGTAGCCATTCCCTTCTCCAGAGGACCTTCCCCACCCAGGGATACAACTGGGGTCTTCTGTACTGCAGGCAGATTCTTTACCACTGAGCCATCAGGGAAGCCCCCTTTAAATCTCTTACTATAGGTAATTCTTTTCTACTTCTTTTATGAGAAAATAGTACTCATATAAAAATATATATTTTAGCTCTTCCAAGAGAGAGTTTAGCTCTACTAAGAGATTTAAAGCTAAAATCTCTTAGTAGAACTAAAATATATATTTTATATGAGTACTATTTTCTCATAAAAGAAGTAGAAAGGGATTACCTATAATAAATGTTATGCCTCAGGGGGATGGGGAAGAGGAGAGACGATTTCTTACACTATCAGCGGGAACGTAAATTGATAGAGCCTTCTGGGATGATGAGCTATTAAAAATCTGGAGTATAAGTGCCTTTTGAGCCAGCAGACATACTTGCACAAAATTTTTAAAGATATGTTCATTTATTCACCATGCAAAGTGCTGGGAATATGCTGTTAAATGAAACAGACATGATCCCTCCTGATAGAGCACACAGACAAGTGTAGAAAGGTCATATAAGTGTTCCAAATAAGAAATAACAATGGACGCATGGTACTAAGCCCCGTGTGTGTGGGCATGCGTGCACTCAATCACTCATCACGTTTGACTCTTTGTGACCCCATGGTCTATAGCCTGCCAGACTCCTCTGTCCAAGAAATTTTCAAGGCAAGAATACTGGAGTGAGTTGGCATTTCCTACTCTAGGTAATCTTCCCTACCCAGGGATCAAACTGGCATCTCTTGTGTCTTCTATATTGGCAGGCAGATTCTTTACCGCTGAGCCACCTGGAAAGCCCCATTACGCCCTATACAGGCAGCAAACTGGGATGATGGATAAAATAATGGGGATGAGCAGGCCCATGCTACGGAAGAGGAAGAAAGGACCCCTCTGAGAAGGCCTCAGAAGCCACCACCTGATGAATGAGAAGTAGCCAGTCAGGCAGGAGAGGAACTGAGGGATGACCTAGGACAGGAAAAGAGTTGATGATTTTCAAAGAACAAAAGAAGGTGCATGTGAGATGAAGGGAGTTTGTGATGTGGCTGGAGAGGAACACAAGGAATGGACCAGGCAGTTCCCTGGAAGCCACGACAGGCAGTTTTGATTCTGTTCCAAGTACACTGCAAGCTGCGATCCTTCTAAAAATAGTGGTCAGGTTGCTGACTGAGAGGCAGATTGGGTGAGAGGCGAGAAAGAAACAGGAACTGAGTCCTAGGCCCCTTGCCTAAGCTACCTTGAGAGATTCCAGGAATCTGGCAAGTGTGGGAGCCCAGAGAAGGAGGGAACTAGATGGATTCAAAAATAGGTCTTATAAGTAGATTCTGCCTTATGGCTTCCCTGATAGCTCAGTTGGTAAACAATCTGCCTGCAATACAGGAGACCCCGGTTCAATTCCTGGATTGGGAAGATCCCCTGGAGAAGGGATAGGCTGCCCACTCCAGTATTCTTGGGCTTCCCTTGTGGCTCAGTTGGTAGTGAATTCCCCTGCAATGTGGGAGACCTGGGTTCAATTCCTGGGTTGGGAAGATCCCCTGGAGAAGGGAAAGGCTACCCACTCCAGGATTTTGGCTTAGAGAATTTCATGGACTATATAGTCCAAGGGATCACAAAGGGATCAACTGAGTGACTTTCATTCACTCAACCACAAGAACCAAAGAAAAGCTTTTTCTAAAGAAACACACTGTTGAAGTGAACATGAGGTTCATTTGGAAAATTCCTCCCTTCTCACTCTTTATTACCTAACAAAAATATTTCCACAAATAAGCAATTGCCTAATCAGACTAAACAAAGCCAAAAGAAGTGGACCATGGTCCACGATATAAGTGAAAATTTTTAAATGCACGTTCACCTGCATTTACCCTTCTGAAGTTTGGGTTTGAATCAGTATATGATAAAAATTACACAAATCTTTTGAAAGAAAGAATTCCAGGAATCACAGAACCATGGTGACCATGTTGCATACCATCTAATAGAAAATTAGATCAAAGCTCTATTTTCACTGATTTTTACAGTTGTAGGCTGTTCTCTCCAAATGCACAATTATGACGTTCTTTGACATTTCTGGATGTCTTCAAGTGATGATCTTAATGGAAGTGCATGATTCCCATTATCTTGAATAACGAAAAGTGATGGATCACTACAGTGACAGGACATTTGGGGATGTGTGTAACATTTTGTTAATGCATAATTTGTGGAACCCATATTCTAATTCATGAATTGGTGGACATTCAAGAACCATTAAATATCAAAAAGTAGTGATGTCTGATATGTAAGATACATGATACACATTTCCAGTCAAAACAAGCAAAAACCAGTAAAGGCTTGCCAGTGAAGGCAGTCTTATTAAGATTCTCTACTTGATGAATAACAGAACTACTGTAGGAAATTAGGAACACTGGGGACATCATGGGAACCTCTGAAGCCACTGCCACTTAAATAAACACTCATACTTATTGCTTCATTTCTTATTTCATCTGTTCAGCTTTCAGCATATTGAAGAACAGTTTCTTCTTTAACCTATGATGTATTGTATCTATTGTTCCATTTTTATATTTTTAATACGATGCATCAAATGAAGCACAATACACACGTACTTTTCAATGATTATGATTATTATTGTTATGAGCCTCATTTTCATTTCAGTTTCTTCAGTAAAAGCTAGCTTCCAGTTGGGGCTTATGTTTCCAAAGCCCTTATTTGGAGAGTAATAACATAATCTCTCAACAGAAACCACTGGAAAATCCTCCCTTCTTTCCTTTTCACAAACAAAAACAAACAAATTAGCAAGTGAAAACACGCCGAGTCCAGAAGGCAAAGGTACTACCCAGCAGGGGTAACCTTACTGAGCTCCCCAATTCTGCAAAGAAAAAGAAGTGCTAGCTTAAAGCATTATCTTAGAGCACCTAGAAGAAAATTAGGGGAGTCCTGTCTGCCTACCAGTGGACAACGGGATCTGTCCTTCCTTTCTACAACCCTCCTTAACTTAGCCTGCATCAGGCTACGTATGGTATATAACTCTCCTACAAGGGTACCCATACTCTATTTTCACCACCCAACCAAGAATTTACTTACTGGTATTTCAAAATACAAAAATGAAGTACCAGTTAAATCCTTAACCTGTGTTTAGGTGAGGAAAGAGCAAAGTGATAATTAATATTTTTAAGCCTAATTAATTAAAATTGTCAAAGAACTAGAATTTTAGGAAAGGCAAATCAGGAGGGAAAAAAAATGAGCCATATCCAGAATTTAGTCCACAATGCAATTTATGGGTATTCCTAGGAATATCATCATTCACTGCTATCATTTTCTAAATCTCTTTTGCCTTTAGCACAATAATTGTTCTCTAAGTGATGTCCGACTCTGCAACCCCATGAACTGTAGTATAACAGGCTCCTTCATCCTCCACTAACTCTGCTTTGAAGAAACTGCAAGATATTATAGAAAAGGAAGCAACTGAAGTTTATTTCTTCTTTTTTTCCCTGCCCCAAAGACTTTCTGTACTCATATTATTTTTAAAGAACTTTCTTTTCTAATTGTAAAGCTAATACGCTCTCTTTAAAAAAATTTTTTTAGTGTATACAATCATAATGAAAAAAGTTAAATACATTCATAATCACTTCATTCAAAAATAAGTTCTAGTATATTATGGTAGTCCATTCTAGTTTCTAGTTTATATGTATTTCTTTTCATTATCTTATAAGAAAATGGCTCCAGTACACATACATCTAAACCCAAAACTCTCACCAACGTTAAACAAATTCAGATGCTAAATTCACAAGTAACCAACATTTCAATTGCTGAATTCTGCATTACACAAATCAGTCATAAGTTCAATAAAGCTCATCTCAGCTTCTATGCTCCTAAATTTGTTAGCTAGTCCTGTCATGGAGAAACCACTTCCTAATTCAAGAAAGACTTTGCCGTGTGCTTCAGTCTTTCCATGTTAGAAAGGATTCAGTATTTGTTCACTTTATGATTCTAATCAAAAAGTGAATAAAATACACATTATGAAACTCGGAAGGAATTCTACAAAGGATATCAAACCTGATCCTCGGAAAATTTCCAAGTTAAGTTTAAACGATTCACTAATTATTCCTCCATTAGCATCAACACCCAACAGATTTGCCACAAATGCTATTTAAGGTATGCAGTGTTAGTCATCAGTCATCAAGTATTTTCTGAAAGTAAATAAATAAAGCCAATATTTCTTATAGATTGGTGGTGGTGTTGGAACTTCAGTCACTAAGTTGTGTCCGACTCTTTGTGACCCCATGACTATAACCCACTAGGATTCTCTGTCCATGGGATTTTCCAGACAAGAATACTGGAGGGGATTGCCACTACTTTCTCCAGGGGATCTTCCCAACCCAGGATCAAACCTGAGTTTCCTGCCTTGTAGGCAGATTCTTGACTACCTGAGCCACCAGAAAAGCCCATTTCCTATAAGTTAGTATTGAATAGTTTTGGTTTTGCAGCCATACAGTCTCTGTCCATTCTCAACTCCCCTCAACTTGGCCCTTTCACCACAAGGTCAGCCATTTACAACACATAAACAAATGGGAGTGGCTGTGTTCCAATAAAACTTTAGTTACAAAAACTGTATCACAAAATCAAGATTTTTTTCTGGAAATGGGTGGTAATGATGGCTGTACAACAATATGAATACATTTAATGTCACTCAGCTGTAACTTGAAAATAGTTAAAATAGTAAATTTTATTATGTGTACTTTACCAAAATTTTTAAAAATACATACACAAAACCCCCAAATGCACAACATTTTGCCTATAAGGTGTTTTTTCCCAACTCCTTGACTATGAAATCCTTTCTGTCTGAAATATTCTCATTAAATGTTTTTTCTGAAACTAAAAAGCTTCTAAAACCTGATGCATAAATACTTATAAAGATAATATTGTTCTTCTACCAAACCTTTAAAAAAAATCTGGAATGCTGAAAGCACAAAGGCTTTAGTAGTTGTGGCACACAGGTTTAGTTGCACCACAGCATGTGGGATCTTAGTTCTCCAGCCTAGGGTGGAACCCACATCCCCTGCCCTGGGAGGTGGATTCTTAACCACCAGGCCATCAGGGAAGTCCCTGCAAACTACTTTTTTTTTTTTTTAATTTATAAATGAAAAGAAATACAACAGAAAGATGTCAACTGAGTATTATCAGATACCTGATTTTGCAACACATGGTTTATAGATTTCAAATATCCAAGGCACCATTTGTGTTTAGTCTAATTTTATTTCTAATTGTTTTCACTCAAAACCTATTATTAACAACTGCTTGATGTGATGATTTTCTTCTTCAGATCTGCAGTTTCTTTCAAAATATATATATATATTGCTTAAAACCTAAAATATATTTTGTGTGTGTGTGCTCAATTGCCCAGTCTATCTAACACTTTGAGATCCTCATGGACTATAGCCCACCAAGCTCCTTTGTTCATGGGATTTTTCAGGCAAGAATACTGGAGTGGGTTGCCGTTTCCTTCTCCCGGGGATCTACCCAACTCAGGCATTGAACCAATGTATCCTGCACTGGCAGACAGATTCTTTACCACTGTGCCACCTGGGAAGCCCCCAAAATATATTTTGCTCAACTTTAAATCTACTCACACATACTCAAGCTAAAAATAAGTGCTCTTCCACAAGTTAGATTTGGGGGAATTTTGGATATTTTGTTTTACTTTTCAGTTTTAATTGGCACTATGAGAACCAGCCAACTAGATCCTTTTACAGTGTAGTCAAGGCTAGATTTTGCCCTTCCACACTGTGATTAATTTATTATTCATCTGATACCTTCCTATTAAAACTGGTTTTTAGCCTGTAAACTTCTCTTTCAGCTTCCAACAAAGGATTTCATTGCTTCAGGAATTGAGGTGTGTCTAAGTTTTTACCTGGGAGCAAAAGTGATGCAAGCGTTTCTGGTGAGACCAATCCTTGGTTTAGGGTGGGGAGGATCTGCATAACAGGCCATCTGCAGACTCCTGAAGACAGGAGAGACGCTGAGAAAGGGCTTTCCTGAGACATCGTATGCCGACGATTGGAAGGACTAAAGCGGCGGCTCCCTTCGTTCACCAGGGAAATCAGAAACCATGGCTTGGCTCCCTTTCAGAACCACAGGGGCTCTGGCCATTTTAATGGTAAGTCCTTTTTTTCCGCCCCCCTCCCCCCACCAAAAATTGCAAACTTTCCCTGTTTCCCTCCTTGTTAGAGAATGTTAATTTGATTGCTGAATCCCTATTATAAATTCTAAAAAGAGTTCAGTGGAAATAAACATTTTAAAATGAAACTGCAAAGATTACCAATTTCCCCCTTTTGTTGCTGGCTTGTTTTTTTTTTTTTTTTCAGTGCTGTATTTGCACATGGAAAATCAAGCCAGATAGAAACAAATTCGAAAGTTGCCATTTAGCATATTTAGTTGGAGAATTAATTAATCCTGATTGCAGGTCTATTTTCCACAGTATCTTCACTTTCTTTAAAGTCATGCTTTTATTCATCTTTTTGTTCAGGCTTTTATTCTATTACACAAAGTAAAACACATAAAAGAGAATGAGGTCTATTTCCCAAGGTTATATATATCTCTTAAGCACATGGCTAAGAACTGTACATGCCTGGTCTTGATACCTGACATGTTTTTAAGTAGTCTAAGAACATTGAATTAAAATCAAAGCAATGTTTGATTCTGGAGAAGCTGAGAGGGTTATTAAGAAAAGAATGTTTATGTTTAGCCATTATGTGAAAAGATATCTAATCTTTAGGGAGAAAAAAATATTTTATAAGCCAGTTTTCCAGAAAAGTAAAACTTTCACTGACTGGGAAAGTTTTATATAGTATTAGATAAAAGAGTAGTGAAATCTGGAGAGCAAAGAACTAGACTAGATGTTACAGACTAGTGTGCTCCTTAACTGTGTTGTTTTAGTGAAGAAAAAAACTAGTCACAATATTATCAGTTCCACATAGATATCAAAATAGTGAAATACACCATAATGAATATTTTTTAAATCCCTAATACTAATTCCTCATTTTATCAACAATAAGTTGGGTTGGCCTAAGTATCAGTTTCCCTCATGTCCTCATCTAAAAAATTGAGATAATTGGACTTCAAGAAGTTAAAGGGAGATAGATCTCAAGAAAGAACTTTCTAAAAATTAAATATGCTTAAAATTAGAATAGACTGCCTGTTAGCCAGCATTTCTTAGCCTCCTCTGTCATGGCAATGGTCAAGCAGAAAATTGGTATCACACTCTTCTATTTGAGTCTATTTCTATTATGACAGTGTAACTAACTGTTTTGGCAATCTAATGAATTTAATTGACCCAAGAATGTTGTAAAGAGAAATCTGGCAGTTGTATGACATCCCTGCCTTTCCAGATGGTCATTTCTGAACTAAATGAACTGCAGGTCACCTGATAAGCCATCTGTCCCGATGAATGACCAGCCTGGGAAGCTAGGAGATACGCAGCAGGGTGTGCTGGAATAGTGTTGTTGCAGAATTGGACTGCCACATGCTTAGGGGAGTTTCTTTCCCTTTCTCTGATGTGTACCCCTCTCAGTTACCCTTCTGGTTCTGGAGTGGCTGTAAGATCCTTACACAGAGGGCTGTTTTATTCCTCTTTGCATCCCCAATGCCTACCATAATATCTACCTTACAGTGGACACACAATTGTTCAAAGAATGGGTAAATGAATGATTGAATGAGGCCTCTCTAAACTATAACCCCCACCACAGTGCCTCTATAATCCTAGTCATGGGGGACACTCCCTCAGGAAAATTTTGCAGGCTCACATACAAAAACACACAAGTTATTTACACAACAATATAATGTCATATATAATTATTAAACTAAGTGGTCTAGAACTGCTCTGTCCAATACAGTAGCCACTAGCCACATGTGGCTATTAACCACATGAAACGTGGTTGATCTGTATTGAGATGTGCTGTTAAGCATAAAGTATACATTATATTTTGAAGACTCTGTATGAAAAAAAAAAAGACCATGCATGCATATGCACTCAGTTGCATCCAACTCTTTGCAACCCTATGGACTGCAGCCTGCCAGGCTCCTCAGTTCATGGGATTCTCCAGGCAAGAATACTGGAGTGGGTTGCCATGCCTTGCTCCAGGGGATCTTCTTGACCCAGGGATTGAACCTGTGTCTCCTGAACTGCAGGCAGATTCTTTACCACTGAGCCACAGGGGAAGCTCACAAAAGAACATGAAATATGTCATCAATAATTTTTATGTCGACTATATATTGAAATGACAGTATTTTGGGTACATTCATTAAAAATATGTTGAAAAATTAATTTCACCTTTTTAACCTTTTTTTAGTATGACTTAAAAAATTTAACATTCAATATGCGATTCACATTCATTACTTTATTTCAACTGGACAGTGCTGGTCTACTCTTAATCCTATTAGTGGAAGGCAGTGTCAGTCAGAAGTGAGGTAGGCAGGGACTTCCCTGGTGGGCCAGTGGTTAGGACTTTGCCTTCCAAAGGGTGTGGGTTCAATCCCTAGTTGGGAAGCTAAGATCCTGCATGCCTTGGGGCCAAAAAACCAAAAAATAAAAAGTACAGAAACAGTACTGCAACAAATTCAATAAAGACTTAGAAAACAGTACATATCAAAAAAAATTTTTTTTGAAAAACACAAATACAGTATACTAACGCATATATATGGAATTTAGAAAGATGGTAACAATAACCCTGTATACGAGACAGCAAAAGAGACACTGATGTATATAGAACAGTCTTTTGGACTCTGGAAGAGGGAGAGGGTGGGATGATTTGGGAGAATGGCATTGAAATATGTATAATATCATACTTGAAATGAGTCACCAGTCCAGGTTCGATGCCTGATACCGGATGCCTGGGGCTGGTGCACTGGGACGACCCAGAGGGATGGTATGGGGAGGGAGGAGGGAGGGAGAGTTCAGGATGGGGAACACATGTATACCTGTGGCGGATTCATTTTGATGTATGGCAAAACCAATACAATATTATAAAGTTAAATAAAATAAAATTTTAAAAAAATAATAAACAAGATTTCCATTAAAAGAATTTTTTTTTTTTTTTTTTAAAAAGTGAGGTAGGCAAACCAGGTTTCATGGACCAGGAGAGATTCGGGCTGCTCTCTGATAAATACAGATGGGCCACAGGGACATATATTTTGTCGTCAGCCCAGCATGAGCAGAGGCAGGTGCAACTACAGCGCTTACCTAGGAGCAAGGGCTAGTTTGGCTGCATTGGAGAATCCGGATGTGAGTTAGAATAGCAGATGAGGGTCAGACAGAAAAGTGCATTCTGTGAAGGGTAGTGAAATCCTTTTAGAAGTGGGGAGCCTCCCAGAGTTTCGAAATGGTGTGGTGATGGGAAAAGAACAATGTTCTTAAAAGCATTGTGGAGTGGGAATGTACATCTTTTGTTATTGAAGGGTGGGGTGTGAAAGTTGGAAGACCTGTTTGGAGGTTTTGAGTTAATTCCACCAACCTATGACCATACAAAGGTTGCCTAGAGAGGTAATACATAAAAGCTAAATCACAGACTTTAGTCTATGCCTGTACCACTGACTCACTCCAGGTTTTGCTTCCTCAACTGTCAAATAAGAATAATCATATCCCCCTGACTAATGAGAATGACCATAGTAAAAATGAAACAGCAATGAATGCAAAAAAGTGTTCCGGAAAATATAAAGTGCTTTGTAGGACTCTACTCCCGATTATTTGTAATATTTTAGTAATAAAGGTGAAACTTGATAACGCCTTAATAGTCTGCCTTCCTATTTTAAACAACTACTGACATTAGTTTTAATGTCAAGAACCTACATTTTTCTTGAGTGAAAGGGCATATCAAAAACAGTTATGAGATTAATTTTTTGAAAATTGACAAAAAATTAAACCTGAATTTTAAATGATAGTGGGTATAGGGAAATAACAAAATTTTAAACTTGGAGCATTACTCCAAATTTTAACTGCTTTAGTCTTCTAGATTCATTGAGAGGGGACTGTGTGAGGAACACCAGCATGTTGTAAAATTTAACCCTTATCTGTTTCCCATGTTTGCTTGATCTGTTTTGAACAATACCAAGTAAACATTTTGGGGAAAGGTTTTGTGATTGAAAAATACTTGTCTTCAAAGATTTAAACTTTTCAAAACAATGTTTGTCTTCAAAGGAGACTACTGCTCAGTATTACAGAAGTCCATTAAATCTGAAACACAGTCTGTCAAATAACACTCTTATAGCATCTGAACAATAAGCCATTTAATTTCATGTTACAATATTATGATGTAAAGATTTACTCATTACAAAACTAATACAAGCGTTTGAAATCCAAAGATGTTTAAAGCACGACGTTTTAAACAAGTTAATAGTGTTCATGCTGGAAAAAAAAAGAAAAGTAGTTTAAATACCAAGCTCTGAGTTAGAATGTGTTCTAAATACAGCAGTGGTGGTGATTTGGACCCTAAGTCATGTCTGACTCTTGGGATCCCATAGACTGTAGCCTGCCAGGCTCCTCTGTACATGGGATTCTCCAGGCGAGAAGACTGGAGTGGGTTGCCATTTCTTTCTCCAGAGGATCTTCCCAACCCAGGGATCGAACCAGAATTTCCGATATTGCAGTCAGAATCTTTACTGACTGAGCTATGACGGAAGCCCCAAATACAGCAGAACACCCTTCAACCACTTTCTCTACAGAACATCCAGGAAGCAAATTGTTAAGAATTGTATGCTAAGTGGCCCAGATTTTCCAGAAGGAAAATCTTCAACATATGCTTCCTTCTCTTCATTGATGAAGCAATCCAACTTCCAATGCTGGTGAATATATGAAAATTAATTTCTTCCTGAACCTCTCCAACAGTTAAAATTCTAAAATCAGAATAACCTTGCCAAGCGATGCATGCCAGCCCTGACTGATATGCAAACCTTAGGAAAGACGTAATTATTTACTTCCATCAATTACCATTCCCAGTTGCTTAATACTCAAAACCGGTTTTCATTTAGAACTAGAAGACTTGGTGTCCGTGATGCTTCTCATAAACCTCTTAGCCTTTGGCTCTTCCTTTCCAGTTAAGAGTTAGCCTAAGGAGAGGGTTTGCTTTGTGAAGTTCATTTCAAGAATTACACAGGCAACTGGTTACTATCCATGATTATACTATGAATGATTGAATCCGTGTAATGTGCACATGTTCCTTGTATGACCGCTGCACAGTTGACCAGGCTGTACACTGCACAATGCCAGGAGGTACATTCACATAAACTACAATGTGAACAATGTCCCCTGGAGTTGCACAGGCAGCAAATCACACCATTAGACAGTGGAACACTGGTTCTTATCTCTTTCTGAGGCTCAAAAAACAGTTCTATGTGCCTTGACATGAGTAATAATAATAAAAGATCATATCACAGTGGCTCTTTACATCTTTTTTAAGTCCAAACAGAAGTAATTAACACTTATTAAGCAGTTAATGTAGGCGAGGGTTCATCTACGTGCTTTAGACCTGTTAATTCATTTAATCCTCACAACAAACCTATAAAGTTAGTAGAATTATTATACCTATTTTATGGATAAGGAAGAAAAATTAAATAATATTCCCAAGTTTTTCAGCTAGTACATGATGAGACTAGGATTTTAATTGAGGGATTCAGAATCCAATGTCCAATTTTGTATTTCTACACTTAACTGCACCTTTGTTCTTGCTGTTTGGTGACTAGGTTGTGTCTCACTCTTTGTGACCCCATGGACTGTGGCCCACAGGGCTCCTCTGTCCATGGGATTTCCTAGGCAAGAATATTGGAGTGGGTTGCCATTTCCTTCTCCAGAGGATCTTCCCAACCCAGGGATCGAACCTGCATCTCTTACGTCTCCTGCATTGGCTGGTGGATTCTTTACCACTGAGCCACCTGGGAAGAAACTGTGTCTTACACAGTACTTAAAATGAGCTCCTGAAAAAGGGCTTAATTTTCTAAATTGAATTTACTCTAAACATCAGTTATTAAAGCGTTGAACTCTCCTAAATACTTAAGTAATTAAACATAAATATTTTCATTCAATTAAGGAATTTTCCTTGATAAACATGAAGCTTATTAAAATATATCTGGATTTTTTAAAATCTTAATTTCAAAAAGTTGATACATATCTATTGATCTCTCTAATCTGACACATAATCTTGCATCTAACCAATTATAAAAATAGTATCACCAACCTATATACACACATATATTACATGAACTTTCAAAAATAATTATTAATTTTAAAAATCAAGTTTAAAATTTGTAATGATTCCTTTGAATTACCCAGCTCATTCTGCAAATTTCCCAGAGAGGAGTGGGTGTGATCTTATCCCATGCAGAGAAAAATGGCCGAGGAAAATGGCCATGCCTTATGCTGGCTAGGACTAGCTTCCTGAATCCAATGCATACTCAAACAGTCTGACCTTCCTTCCCCACTCTGAAGTTTCAGAGTACTCTAAACCAAACCTTAGCCAAACTCAGTAAAAAGCAATTGTTATTATATAAGATTTTTAAAAATCCAGTCACCCACATCCTCAAAATAAATTTATTACAAACCTACCATACTCAATAGGAATCTTAATGATATAACTACATACATTTTAGTTAGCAAATAGGGCACATGAATATCAAGCCACTTTATGCCGCATGCTTTTTATTAACTTAAAAATCTTATTTGCAATAAAATTTAATTAAAAAATAAAATTTATAATAACAAAAAAAAGAAAAAAAATCTTATTTGCTTTTAATAAAACATTTCTAATTCTTATGTATACCAAGGCATTTAGACCATATCACTGCTTTATAAATCATAGAGTCAAAATTATAAAACCATAACCAGGGAACACAGGGAAGAAAGAAAAATAAAGTCACAAGATACAGAGTGTTTTCTCCACACTGCTATTTTCTAGACTCTAGGCCACAAAAAAAGACAACTTAATTGATTTACATTGTCAAGAAGCTATTGAAATATTTATTAGATATTCAAAATAATTATACGAACAATGTAACTAAAACAACTAAGTAGCTGCATGTAAGTACTAATTAACTCAAATAGTAAAGTTTTTTTTTTTTTAAATACTTGGGAATAATGTAAAGCTATGACTATATGTCTAAATACATATTTTAAAAGCACTGCATTATTCAAAAGCGTTCTTAGTAACTGTCCCCATATTCCTAAAAACACAACAAAGATTATATTTTCACAATATTCCCTAAAATTGGAAAACATTCCTGGTGGTCTGACTTTGAAAGAGAAGATGGGAAAGAGTAAAGGTTTGGCTGAGTAGCTTCTTTAAGGGCTTGGAGTCAAAGAAATGACTTAACAAGTAAGAAACACCTGTCTGCAATGCTCGATTTCCACAGTTTAGGGTTTGTCCTTCCTTCACTTCCCAGAAAAACAGAAATCTTGTCTTAATGTCTATTAGAAGAATCATTCTCCACGGGGCTAGTACAAACATGATTCATATTTTCAGGATGACTCCAGTTTTCCTGTAAAAGGCATCATGCCTGGTCCATCCCTCCCCTCACGTGGGGCTGAGTTGTTCTTGGGAACTGAGAAAGGTGTGCAATGACTTCATTGTCCTGATCTTTTCTCCCACGTAATGCATGTGTGCATATGTACTCAGTCGTGTCTGACTCTCTGCAACTCCATGGACTGCAGCCCACTGGGCTCCTCTCTGTCCAGGGAACTTTCCAGGCAAGGATACTGAAGTGGGTTGCCATTTCCTTCTTCAGGGGATCTTCCCAACCCAGGGTTCAAGCCTGCATCTCTTATGTCTGCTGCATCGGCAGGCGGATTCTTTTTCACTAGTGCCACCTGGAAGCCCCCAAGTAACTCATGATGCTGTTTAAAAAAGAGCAGCAATGCTGTAAAATAATTTTGAGAACTGTTATAACCACAAGTCATGGTCTTTTTCCATGACAATTTTAATAAACATCCTTTGAAATAAAGATTTTACTGAAATTTTTAGAATGGAAGCGTCCTCACATCCTACGTCTGATATCATTTTTCCTTTGGTTCAGACTGGGACTTGCCTCTTTATTATAGCCTTCCAAAATAAGCGACGTAATAGATCTACATTGTTTCAGGATTAACTGCGGCCTTTGCCAGGAAGAAATCTAAATTGACTATCACATAACATTTTTTCTATGACTCGTCTTTGTTTTTTATTTATCTACACTGACTTAAGAATCTAGTGTAGTGGTGATGTGCACACATTAGAGTCAGGCTGCAGAGATTCAAATCCGAGGGCTGTTAGTTGGGGCAAAGTACTCATTTTCTCATGAGTATTCTCATTTTCTTCATCCCTAAAAGACGGATTATAGTACCCTTCAGATGGCTGCTGTGTTAAGTGAGATAGTAAACATAAAGCTCTATGAATAGCATCTGACACATAAAACATAATTCTTTTGTTCTATTTTTCATAATCTTTTCCAGATTGTCCTCAAATTAGTTAAAATCAGTGAGTCAGAAAACAGTTTTTAAACATCTGCTAAGGGATCAGTATTGGAGGGATAGCAAAAAACAATAATAATAATATAGAAGCGCCGATTTGGAAAGTTTACAATTCTCTTGGCTCGACACCATATAATGCACATAAAACCATAAGAAATAATAAATCACGGTAAACCATTATGGGCTAAATTGCACTGTACAGAATATATGTTGTGCAGACTTAGAAAAGGAGACATCAGTAAGGACAGTTTCATGGAGACTGTTGGAACTTAAAATGATCTTCAAGGATGTGTAACACAGTATTCAAGTGTGTGACGGTAAGAAGAATGCATTCCAGGTAGAAAACAACACTGAAAATGACACAGATGAAGGGCCTGTGTACTTCTGAGAAGATGAAGACCTAGCCTGGCCTGGCTTCATCTTATCTTTCTTTTAGATCAGTAGGGAAATTAAGCTCAAATTTAAATTGAACTAGTAGAGCAGAGATGCACAAATCTGCATTCCATAGCAAACAGTACTTGTGATTGGAATAGCACATCCCCATCTTTTAAATATCATTCTCTAAATTAGACTGCTGCTGCTGCTGCTGCTAAGTCACTTCAGTCGTGTCCGACTCTGTGCGACCCCACAGGTGGCAGCCCACCAGGCTCCCCCGTCCCTGGGATTCTCCAGGCAAGAACACTGGAGTGGGCTGCCATTTCCTTCTCCAATGCATGAAAGTGAAAACTCAAAGTGAAGTGGCTCAGTCGTGTCCAACTCCTAGCGACCCCATGGACTGCAGCCTACCAGGCTCCTCCATCCATGGGAGTTTCCGGGCTAGAGTACTAGAGTGGGTTGCCATTGCCTTCTCCCTAAATTAGACTAGTTCCTTTCCATTCTCTCAACTCTTATATGACTAAGAAAATGCCTTAGTCTGGAATTGCAACTAACAAAAACAGCGTTGCCAAGTCGGTAGAGTAGGTCACAGCTTTTAATAATCTCCTGTGGTACTTTCTGAAGCTTATTAGAATGATGTTCACCATTGTTTCCCAAAGCAACAGCTTCCATAGCTCCTGGGAAGTGTTTATAGAGCAGCCAGGTAAGAAATGTCTGGTTGTTGCAACAACTGTTAGAATTTTGAAAAGTCCAATAGATTCCCCTGAACATCATTAAAATTCTACAATTAGATTACACAACTGAAGGAACTATTTACATGAAGACTATTTTCTTTTTTGCTCTTTGAATACTGCTTCTCCAAATCTACCTCTTTCCTATTTTTATTATTTTTAATTAGAGGATAATTGCTTTACAATGCTGTGCTGGTTTCTGCCATACATCAATATGAGTCAGCCATAGGTATACCTGTGTTCCCTCCCTCTTGAAACAGAAACAACTACAATATGAACAGCAGAATGTAAAAGTCAGAATTATTATCTTATGTAATTACTTATTTGAAGAATTCATGTTTAATTTGACTTTGTTTAAATGTCTACAGGTGGTTCTTTTGGTTCATGGAGAATTGAGAATACAGGTAAAGTATGAAAAAGATTTTTGCAATTAAAATAGTTTAGTTTAAAAATTGTACTGGAAAAATAAATATTTTCTTACTATTATAAATTACTAAATAATTTAATTGTGAAAATACAATTCTAACAACTAACCTAGTAATACTTAAATACTAGCATGAATCGATGTCATTATTGTAATTTACCTCATGCATTCTTTTGTCTTATCTTAAAAATATCCACAGATAAACCAGTATTTGTGCCCAGAACAGTTAGATGTTGTGGAATATATATAGAAAATATAAAATATGGTTAAATGCTAATATTAAAAATCATATAGCTCTGTAGCTGTTTTAGTTATTTACTGTTTCTTCTTTGCATGATAGTGTAAGGGAGAGAAAATTGGGTATTTAACCATCTTAAAGATCTTGAAACATAGGAGACTCCTTAACCTAGGTGTCTGTAATTAATATTCAAAGCAAAAATTTCCAACAATGTTCATAATAAAATGTAATCCCTTTTTGAATAAGACAAAAGGACAATACGAAGAACATGAGACAGCAATACAAGGCAAAAGGAGATACAAACGTGAGTGGGTGAAATTCGCAAGACCCTGCAGAGAAGGAGAAGACAACTCGAATAGAAATCCAATTGCCAAAGTAAGTCTTACGAGCAGAAGCAATGTGAGTTTTGAGAATAAATGTACTAGATGTAAATTAGAACAATGAGGAAATTCCAGTTAGCAAAATACAGATTGAGGAGTCCATAGAACAAATAACCTGGTATTTTCAATAACACAAAAAATACAATAATAGTATTAATAATATCAATTTAAAAGATCAATTTAAAAGCTTCCAAAGTAATTAAAAATAATTAAGAGCCATTTCAATATATTTCAATGGATATGTCTTTTGTGATTCAGATTCTAGCAAATGAATAGAAAAATGTATATGGCCAAGTGCTTTGTTTGGGGCAGCAAATTATTCTCAGAGAATGTGATTGTCTTTACCAATAATGTATTTAACACGGGTTCACTGCAGGAGTTATGACAATTTCACAAGCTGAAAACATACAGGATAATGTCTCTCAATAAACCCAAAAATACCATACTCCTAATCAAGTGCAGATTAATCACACTGTTGTTCCAGGCAAGAGAGGTTAAAGGCAGAGAGTCCAGGTTAAGTTGAGGTGGACCTTTCTACCAGTTGGTTCTCACGAGAGTCAGTCAATCACAGCTGATGTCTGGCTGCCAGTGCAAAAGCAAAAGTCCCTTATCACTAGAGCACGCTGCTAGGGAACAGAGGTAGTGGCAAGCAAGATTATAGTTTTCACCACTGCCAGGCAAAAGATGCCTTGCCCAGGCAGGAGCAAGCTCTTCAGAAAGGCATTTAGATCAGCTAAGAGTTGCTTTGCCCAGACTGAACACTCTCAAGAAGTCCTCACAAACTGTTCCTATTTAAAGCTTAAATGTCTCCCAACCATAGTGACTTCTCCATGCGCTTGTATCAATAAGCCCCAGTGTTGCTCAGCAAGAGCTGAGCTGAATGTATATTGACAGTCACAGATGTCCACAACAACATCCTGACAGCTTCCTCAATGCAAACAACCACACTCTTAAAGCAACTCTATTCCTAGATAAAAACAAAAAGTAAATTTGAAATCATAGCAAACCAATATACAGCAATAAGACAATTAAAGATGGCTGACAATCAACATTGGATTGGCCATGTATTCAGAAATGTTGAAGCTGGGTGATGAGATATATCAGGTTCATTATACATTCTAACTTTATAATATATTTGAAAATTTTCCTATTAAAAATTTAAAGATTAATAATAATAAAAGCAACTCATTCTAATATTTTTAACACTTAGTATATTATCACTTTCCATTTTTTTCTCCAGCTTCTCCTATTTAAAACTAAATGTCTTTTTTTTTTAGTGTTATCTGCTAAGCAAGGAGGCATTCAATAGTAGCCTGTCATTTTTTTCTCCAGCTTCTCCTATTTAAAACTAAATGTCTTTTGTGTGTGCTAAACAAGGAGGCATTCAGTAGTAGCCTTGTCCTTGACTTTCTCTCAACCTTTTAACATCACCATGGTGACCACAATCTGGGCAAATATTCTAAGGCTGGAAAGGTTAAGGCACGTTGGTCCATACTGGCCAACAGAGGAAACAATTTGAATTTATTTCATATTCCTAGTAGCTATCAAGGCAAAAAAATAAACAACACAGTGTCAGAAAGCATGAATAAAATGAACAGATGACTTGAGAGTGTGGAGCACAGGGGGAAAGGAGGAGGCCTGAGTGATGATCACCTTAACATTTTGGGTATTTTGGGCTGCAGATTACTTCAGACTTCGAAGCAACCGAGAAAATTACCTACCACATCTCTGGAATAGGAATTGATCAGCCCCCTTTTGGAATCTTTGTCGTGGACAAAAACACTGGGGAAATTAACATAACAGCCATAGTTGATAGAGAAGTAACCCCAAGCTTCCAGGTAAGTGTGCGTCCTCAATATCAGCCACCCTTTCCCTTGTGGCAGTGACTTTAGAAGGTTAATCTAGAAGGATATCAGTGCATGAATCCATCCACCATCAAATAACAAAGAGTCTTCCTTGGATGTCCCTGGTGATCCACTGGTCAGGACTCCGGGCTTCCACTGCAGGGGCTGCAGGTTCAATCCCTGGTTGGGAAACTAAAATCCCACAGGCTGCAATGTGCAGCGTAAAAGTAAAAAAACAAATAAAATAAAGAGCTTCTGAAGGTTGTGCCCCTGAAGGAACAACCCAGGAGGGTGTATGAACACTGAACTCCAGCATGCTTCTGGCCAAGACTTTCAGGCTAACAGCAGACACAGTAGCAGCCCACAAGAAGGGGCAACTTGGCCAACTAGTCTACCCAGAGTAGACACTTTCCTACTTTGTCTCCTCTTTGTGAAAAATATTTTTCCTCTTTGCACAAAAGTACTGTATATGCTGCTGCTGCTGCTAAGTCGCTTCAATCATGTCCAACTCTGTGCGACCCCATAGACAGCAGCCCACTAGGCTCCTCTGTCCCTGGGATTCTCCAGGCAAGAATACTGGAGTGGGTTGCCATTTCCTTCTCCAATGCATGAAAGTGAAAAGTGAAAGGGAAGTCACTCAGTCGTGCCCAACTCTTAGCGACCCCATGGACTGCAGCCTACCAGGCTCCTCCATCCATGGGATTTTCCAGGCAAGAGTACTGGAGTGGGGTGCCATTGCCTTCTCTGCTGTATATGCTAGGAGAGGCCTTATCTCAACAAGTTTTAATAATAAGCAAACTGATGTTGTAGAACATTCATTAATGTGTCCTCTCCTTTTCTAGATTACGTGTCGTGCTCTCAATGCCCTAGGACAAGAAGTAGAAAAACCACTTATACTAACGGTCAAAATTTTAGATATAAACGACAATGCTCCAGTATTTTCACAAAGCATATTCCAGGGTGAAATTGAAGAAAATAGTGCTTCGAGTAAGTCTTCGGCAGTAACTACCACTTTTAATTATTTTTGTTTAACTTTCAGATACAAGCATGATTATAGTACATCATTTTATTCTCTTAGTTTCATCAGTAGTTTTGTAGAAAAATCCATGAAGACAGTCTGGGTCTTTCTTGCTAATATTTGTGATTGAGCTACTTATCCACTGCCATTGTACTTCTAGGCTATGGCTGTGTTATCAAGTCAAAGCTTATTCTAGTCACAAAGCTGAAGCAGGGGCTTTAGACAACCCAGATGCATCAGCTGGGCCTTCTTAGATTATAAGAGACACTCTCCTTACACGGATTATTGGGGGGAAAGGGAGAACCAAAAAGCCATTCAGCAAGGGTAAAAAAATGAAGAGGAAACAGTCTCAACCTCAACACACCCAACCAAGGCTTAGTGAGAAGTGGAGGATTTTTATGGAAGGCAGCACGGGTCAACTGACTCTGTGACCTGACTAAGAGATATTGCACGTGACATGTAGTTTTTTGGCATACAGATAGTTTTAAGATCTTAAAAGACAAAGATCAATTTGAAATTGTGTTGGATATTTAACGTGAACATAATGTCAATCTTTACATAGCCTTTAATGAACTTCTGTACTCCTAGACTCACTGGTGATGATCCTAAATGCCACAGACGCAGATGAACCGAACCACTTGAACTCTAAAATTGCCTTCAAAATCATCTCTCAGGAACCTGCAGGCACATCCATGTTCCTCCTAAGCAGACACACGGGGGAAGTCCGCACTTTGACCAATTCACTTGATCGAGAGGTAAAGCAAGGCACTTGGGAGCATTCAATAACTCAGGATTCAGTTGTAAGCAACCCACGAGAGGTGACTTCCTTCTAACTAAGAATGAAAGAGGGAAGGGAGAGGGGTTCTCTGGATTCAACTGACCCAACTGAGGGAAGCTCCTCACATCCTACTGCGATTTTTCTGGGGTGGGTTGTGTGTCTGAGACCTGCACAATCGATTGTACCTCAATAAATGAGTATCCCATATCCATGCAAGTTAAACTGAGGGAATAAGAGAAGTCATTGTATCCACAGACAGGGACTGAACTGGGGCTAATCCCTCATGTGATGGAGGAAAAGGAAACTTCCTAGGGAGAAATTTGTATCTGGAATAAAGCCTTCTCTGATGCTGTGCTTTTTCTCCTGACTTCTTTTCATTTTACGCCTGTTTCTAGAACACTAGAGAATCCCCAGGAATTACCTGATGGTCCAATGGTAGAGCTTCATGCTCTCTCTGCTGAGCAACCCAGATTCAATGCTTGGTTAGGAAACTAAGGTCCCACAAGCCACATGGAGTGGCCACAAGGGAAAAAGAAAAAAGAATCCCCTAACTCTCTCTTCTCCATTGTTCTACTGACACATCTCCAACAACACACAAGACCCCATCAGACTCTGTATTACTTTGAAACAAATGATTTTCTGAACAGACCATCAAGGAAGCTCTATAAATGAGCTTCCCTCAGATAAACAGAGTACCATCCTCATTGTCCATTTCTGCTCTTAGTGCACTTTCCTGCCCTAAGAAGCTCACAAAAGAGAAAACTTGTATCAGCCCTATAAAGACTCCCTCCCATGTAGGGGGAAGCATGTGCCCCACATGCTTAATCTATGGTGGACAATGAAAGTGCACGTGGTCCTTCTAGAGAATGAACCATGAATTTAAATATTTTCACTTCCTTCCCATAGGAAGCAAGTAGTTGTCATTCATATCCCTGACACTAGAGATTAATCATTTTTCTTTTTTTCTCCAAATTTAGCAAGTTAGCAGCTATCGCTTGGTTGTGAGTGGTGCAGACAGAGATGGAGAAGGACTATCATCTCAGTGTGAATGTAGCATTAAAGTGAAAGATGTCAATGATAATTTTCCAACATTCAGAGAATCACAGGTGTGCCTTTTATTCCTTGAAAAATAATTACTTAAAACATAATTATAAAATAATTATATATATATAGTTTATATATGTGTGTATATATATATATTATGTTATACCTTACAACCATAATTCGGGATTTGCTGGCTTGCTGGCTTTTAGTTACATTCTCTGCACTTTTCTTTTAAAATAAGCTATTGTAAAAGATAAGAATTCAGGGACCAGCAAAGAGCCAATACATAATCTGGGAATTAATGACTAATGCCATTCAGAATGAATATGATTCTTTTAGATAAAACCTGACATTGAAACTTAAATTCTGCTTTTATTTAGTATTTAGCAAGTATTGAAGAAAACACTTTAAGTTCTGAGTTGCTTCGAATTCAAGTAATAGATTTGGACGAAGAGTTCACTGATAATTGGCTTGCAGACTTCTTCTTCACCTCTGGAAATGAAGGGAATTGGTTTGAAATAGAAACTGATCCCAGAACTAACGAAGGTATCCTGAAAGTAGTTAAGGTAAGGTCTGATTTCCTTTCAGTGGGAAAAACATTCTGTATTAACCAAAACTGTTACTTTATGTTAGCTGAAACTGTCATAAATAAACCTTAATCACTTACAAATAATAATATCCCTTCTCTACATCAAATATAAAACACACACAAAAGTAGACAGAATTTTGAAAACACAGCCCCATTTCCTAAGGAAACTTTTCTTAACATGTTGATTTATTTCCTTCCAAACTATCATCCTTTCTACAGAAACACAAACACACTAATAGGTATATATTTATCAGTGTGCCTGTTTTAAGCACAAGAAAGTAAAACATTTCCTGACTTAAACTCAGGAACAGACAAATGGAATAGTGGCTTGTGCATTTGTCGACTTACTTTAAATGAATTAGCTACAGTCCTCAGAAGGGAAAAACGGCAACTTTTTCTAGAAAATGGGAATATATAAACTAAGTTTGCAAAATAAACAATTCAGTAAAACTTCCATTTAACAGACTTGGTTACAACAGACCCTTCATCTGAAATAACATAAACCTATTTATGTCTGTCTATTGTATAGACTAGAAAAATATGACCACTGTTTTAGAACATTCCTTGGCATAGGACACTGGACTATATGAGCTTCTCTCTTAATTCTGTGAGTCCAGCAGAATGACAGACCCATAATATTCCCTTAACAGGGTGACTGCTGCAATTCCAGATTGCTGGAAGCCCGATACGACTTCCTATTACTCTGCTTTTCAGAGAATGAGCTACAGCCCTCCTCAGTTGCAAGGTTTTGTTACAGTCTGGCCCTGACCTTCCTTCCCATGGCCTGTGCTGCTGCTAGCCTTGCCTCCCTCTCTTCAAGATGCTGGCAGTCCCTTCTGGTAGACTTCCCCACCCCCACCTCCTGTGTCTACCCCTCTTCATTCTCCATCTACCACATTTTTCTGAAAAACAGTTTGGACCAATTACTCTCCCTTAAAAACTTTCCTTGTTCTCACTGGCTGTGAAAATGGCCCTCAGTTAAAGACTGTCCCTTTGAATCCGCTGCAGCTTCTCCTAGCCTGTGGGAACATAGGAGTGGTTGGTCCAGTTTGTCTTCAGGGAGCTCCTCGGGGGCTCTAATATGCAGCCAGGGTTGATGACCACTTGCTGGCCTTGGAGATGACCTTCAACTCCCCCAGAGTTGTACCCCAGGCCTCTCACTATCACCAGCTCCCTATCACCTTCTGCTAAATCTGGCATTTACTCTGCCTGAATGACTCCTCCTCACCCTGAAATGCTCACACAAAAACCTCTAGGAAGCCTTTCCTGATTTTTCTCAAGTCCAAGTCTTCAGTCGCCTTCACACAGAGACCCTACCATCTCTTTGGTCACTTAGCCCTTACATTATAATGGCCAGTTTGAGCATCTTTCTCTTCTTCTCCACTAGGAAACATTTGAGTGCACAAAACCAGTCACTGCCAAATTAAAACTCAAATCTAGACCTCATACCTTATTTTCAGTTATACTCCAATGTAACCAAAATGAACATTTCCTTATCCCATCACCCTTAGAAAATTTACTAGTAAATGAAAAGAGCTATCCTGGGATATCTCTGGCCTTGACTTGTGCCACTTCAATATAAGTGTCAAACAAATAGTGAACACGTAAGACCATATGAAAATGGTTCTATGGAGAGTTGGTGGGCCACCTTCCCACTGCTTTACAGAAGCCTATGTGCCAACCGAGTTTAGTAAGATAATTTGTCGTTTCCGAATTTTTTAAAGTCAGGAAAGATATTATTGCATATGAATCCACTATATCCACTGCATAGAATTCACTATTCTGTGAGTGGATGTAGCTACCATTTAGAGGAATGTATTGTGGGTCGTAATTTGTTCAGTCCTTACAACAATCTGATGAGGTAAGAGTTTTTTTTCTTTTTCACAAGTAAATAGTTGAGGATCAGAGATATTAAATATTGTGCCCTGAGTCACACAGCTATTAAGTAGCAGAACCAGGATTCAAACCAAGCAACAACAACAAATTTGGAATTCTTTCCACTGTATCACATAGCCTAAAGAAACTGTAAAGGTGTTTTGTTAGTCTTAAAAGAGATAACTGTGCTTCATAAGTATCAGTCACCAAACTGAGGTTTCATAAGTGAAGAATTCTGAAGGACCCTCTCATCAGAGCATTACAATCATCTGTGAAACCATTTTGCTGTATAGAAATAAAGGATTCATTCATATTCATTCTATATTCATAGAAATAAAGGAGTCATTCATAGCACATAACATAGAGTTCTCTGGTCCTCTTACCTGATCATATTTTTGTGACACCTCTTTCCTTCTATTTTTATTTTTACTCTAGTCTCTAGATTATGAACAAGTACAAAGCATGCAACTTGGTATAGCCGTCAAAAACAAAGCTGAATTTCACCAATCCGTAATCTCTCAATATCAAGTCCAGTCAACCCCACTCATAGTTCAAGTAATAAATGTGAGGGAAGGGATTGCATTCCGTCCTTCTTCCAAGACATTTACTGTCCGAAGAGGCATAAGTAGGAGACAGTTGATCAATTATGTCCTGGGAACCTATCAAGCCATTGATGAAGACACTGGCAAAGTTGCCTCATTTGTCAGGTGAGAATAATTTTTTTAATATCTCGTTATTCCTTGATGAAGTTTCTTTTAATTTTATTGAAGTATAGTTGGTTTACAATGTTGTGTTCATTTCTTATGTACAATAAAGTGACTAAGTTATACAGATATAATCTTTTTCAGATTCTCCATTTCGGTTTATTACAGGATATTGAATATAATTCCCTGGGCTGGACAGTAGGACCTTGCTGTTTACCTTGACTAGTTTTAATTTATAAACTATTGCAAAATAATATCTAAACTACTCTACGCCAAGAATATAAAGAGAGACAATGGTAGCCAACTCAAGGACCTATATAACTCATGAAGAGATGTGCTATGAGCTAAGGTAGCATAAACATAAGTGAAAGTGGAAATGAAGAATGACAGCCTGTCTAGTGAGATCTAGAAAAAGTTTCATGCAAACTTTCAGTTGACCCTTAAAAAAAAGTAGAATTTCACCAGACGACCATGGTGTAGTCAGACATAGAACAGTACATACAAAGCATGGTGCCTAAAATAATAAAACACCATGAAAAGTTGCTGCTATATTATAAAGAACAAGGACACAGTTATTTTACTGAACAGAGCAAAAAATTTAAAAACCAGGCTAACATATTCTTAAGGCTTATGAAATACTCCTTGTCTAGGCTAGTATGTTAATTTGCTGCTGCTTTTTAAAAAGCATATTTCAGAGTCTTATGAAAATACATTAAATATAAGTCATTTTCATTAAATAGGTAACATTCCATGTTTGGAAAAAAACTTACTGTTTTCTGTTACAAAACAGGTATGTCATGGGACGTAATGATGGTGGTTTGCTAACGATTGATTCAAAAACTGCTGAAATCAAATTTGTCAAAAACATTGATCGAGACGTTACTTTCATAATTAACAAGACAATCACAGCTGAAGTTCTGGCCATAGATGGTAAGAAAAAATATTATTCCAATTGGCATTTTTTTATGAATAGATGCTTTTGATTACTAACATATTACCTTTATCACTGCATGCATATATGCTAAGTCACTTCAGTCATGTTCAACTCTTTGCAACCCCATGAACTGTAGCCCACCAGGCTCCTCTGTCCATGAAATTTCCCAGGCAAGAATCCTGGAGTGAGTTGCCATTTCCTTCTCCAAGGGATCTTCCTGACCCGGGGATCAAACCTGTGTCTCCTGCGTCCCAGGCAGATTCCTTACCACTGAGACACCAGGGAAGAACCATTATCACTAGATAAAGTTGATTACCTTAGGGGCCTTGGGTCTTAAGTCTGAGGTGGCTAAATCTAGGCGAGGACTGAGCATCCTAGCTTCTCACTGGAGTTCACTGGACCAGTGAATTCTGGGTTTAGTCCTACTGTTTGCTGTGGTTGGCACAAGAATTTCTTGATTTGAGAATGTGGACAAAGATTGCTACAGAAAGCCTACCAGGGAAGTTCAGCTCAAATGTGAGGTGCCTTTGTGAGTTACTTACACACAGAGTGAGTTACTTAAAGAGACTTATATGCTTATATCATAGAACAGGAAAAATCTTCTAAATGAAGCACCTGGTCAAAGCACATTGACTATGTGCTTCCCTAAGTGTAAAATTAATTTATACTCAAGGCAATTTCAGCAAACATAAAAAAAAATAAAAAATCATATTATCTGGAAAAACAGAAAAAAGCACTAAGGGAAACAACAGAAGTAATTCTTAATCCCACCACTGAGAGATCTTATATCTTGGGTAATAAAAATAAATCATAGTTTATTCCAAATACTTTGGCTCAAGCTTTAAAAGCAGAAATCTTCCACATAGTCTGGGCTTATGCACTAGAATATATTTAAGAAAACTATTATTTTATGTTGATTTCATTCATAATCAGTGAATTTATCACCTTAAAGGTCTTGGTTCCAATCACATTGAATAGCTGATGCTACTAATTAAGGTGGCTCAGAGGTAAAGAATCCACCTACTAATGCAGGATTCCATCTGTGGGTCGGGAAGATCCCCTGGAGAAGGAAATGACCCACTCCAGCATTCTTGCCTGGAGAATCCCATAGACAGAGGAGACTGGCGGGCTACAGTCCATGGGGCTGCAAAGAGTCAGACATGACTTAGTGACTGAACAACAACAACAAGCTAATTAAACTAATTAAAGACAGCAGCCACGCTGATAATTAGATTTCCTTTTAACCAGGTACAGAAATTGGGTGACATCTTTTTATTTGTAGGAATAACAGACACAATTTCATGAGCACATACACTAATCTGGTGCATGTGAGATAATTTTTTTCTAATATTTATTTATTTATTTCTGGTTGCATTGGGTCTTCTTTGCTGTATTCAGGCTTTTTCTAGTTGCAGCAAGCAGGGGCTACTCTCTAGCTGTGGTGCACGGGATTTTCATTGTGGTGGCCTCCCTCGTTGCAGAGCATAGGCTCTCAGCTTCAGCAGTTGTAGCATGTGGGCTCAGCAGGTGCAACTCACAGGCACTAGAGCACAGGCTTAGTAGCTGAGGTGCACGGGCTTCGTTACTCCACAGCATGTGGAGTCTTCCTGGACCAGTGATCAAACCCATGTCCCCTGCACTGGCAGGTGGATTCTTATCCACTGTGCCACCAGAGAAGTCCGTGCATGTGAGAGAAATTTTAAGGGCTTATTTATTTGTTTATTTTGCACAACTTGCTCTGTATAGTTCTTTAACTCTAAAATGTTATTCTTATAGAAAACACCGGTAAAACTTCTACAGGCACCGTATCTGTCCTAATACCTGATTTTAATGAAAATTGTCCAACAATTGCCCTGGAAAAGGAAGCAGTCTGTAGTTCGTCACCTTCCGTGGTTGTCAGAGCTTTACCACTGGAAAGGGATAAATATACTGGCCCCTATGAATTTTCAGTGGAAGACCAAAGCGTAAAACTTCCAGTTGTATGGAGTATCTCAGGAAGAGATGGTGAGTAATTATAAAACTGCTTCCACAAATGAAAACTGCTGCTTCTTTATATTTCCAGAAAGTTAAGAGGGAGTCCATTTGGGAGCAGGTCCTTTTCAACAGTAATTTTAAAAATTCTTTGTAATGAAGATGATGTCCTATCCTCATGAATTTCCTCTGTCTTCAGAAAAGGAACAATATAAGATATTCAGTTCAGTTCAGTTGCTCAGTCCTGTCTGACTCTTTGCAACCCCATGAATTGCAGCACACCAGGCCTCCCTGTCTGTCACCAACTCCCGGAGTTCACTCAAACTCATGTCCAGTTTTAAAAATTCTTTGCAATGAAGATGATGTCCTATCCTCATGAATTTCCTCTGTCTTTAGAAAAGGAACAATATAAGATATTAGCACTATTTAAAATTTTCTGTTTTTCTCATGTGGACTCTTAACTATTGGATATTTTTATATTTTCAATTTTTTATCTGTATCTCCTCAGTATACCAAAATAAATAAATAATGAAAAGATTACAGTCAGGCACCTATTTTACTGCTGAGCTGTTTAGATTTCTAAATACATAAACTTTTCCTAACTGGCCAGGCTGTCAGCAGACAGGAAATACTGGAGGGGTCAGCCTGCTCAAGGTTGTCCCTCGTCTGTCTCTAGTCAGGAATCTGGAAAGCATGGTAGGCTGAAATTCTCAAACTCATAAGCCAATGGGCAAGAGTTAATCCATCCTTACTTTTCTCCTAACTTTTATCATGCTGATTTCACATTTCCTATGTTTTCCAGGAGTCTCATAGAAAAAGCCATTAGACATAATAAGAATCTTCTCTTTTTAGATTTCATAGTGACCAGCAGGGCTTCCCAGGTGGCTCAGTGGTAAAGAACCTGCCTGCCAAGCAGGAGACACAGGTTCAATCCCTGGGTCGGGAAGATCCCTGGAGAAGTAAATGGTAACCTACTCCAGTATTCTTGCTTGGGAAATCCCATGAACTGTAGGCCGCCAGGCTCCTCTGTTGCAAAAGAGTGGGACATGACTTAGTGACTGCTAAGTCGCTTCAGTCGTGTCCGACTCTGTGTGACCCCATAGACGGCAGCCCAGCAGGCTCCCCCGTCCCTGGGATTCTCCAGGCAAGAACACTGGAGTGGGTTGCCATTTCCTTCTCCAATGCATGAAAGTGAAAAGTGAAAGTGAAGTCGCTCAGTCGTGTCTGACCCTCAGCGACCCCATGGACTGCAACCTACCAGGCTCCTCCATCCATGGGATTTTCCAGGCAGAAGTACTGGAGTGGGGTGCCACTGCCTTCTCCGACTTAGTGACTAAAAAACAACAAAAGTAACTATCAGGCCACTTCAAGTCCTTTGTAAATGACCTCATCTATCACTTGCTCTTTTCTGAAATAATGTATACCCAGCTGAACCCCAACAATCCTCATAACTGCTCCAGTCTCACCCTACTATTTGTGACAATGATGTGTCAACTGTGGCCCTATTCGCCCAAAACAACAAGTAGTTTTAAGAGCCACCTTGTCCTACTGGTGATGTGTTTGATGGTTCCCCTACAGCTACGTCTGCGCTCCTCACAGCCCCACAGCCAGTCTCTCCCGGAGTATACAGAATCTCCGTCGTGGTCAAGGACAGTGAGGGGAGGCGGTGCGAGGCACCAGAGAGCTTGACCCTGGAAGTGTGCCAATGTGACTACAGGGACATCTGTCGAAGTGTGTATCCAACCACCATCACTAATCCCATAATTGGAGAGAGGTCTGGGAGGATGGGGGCTGCCGCCATTGGCCTGCTGTTCCTCGGCCTTTTGCTGCTACTGTGTGAGTATGCCAGGAGTATGGTAGCAGGTGCATGGACAGAGCATCTCTGCAGCTGCTTTAGAGGCAGAGCTCACAGAGTGAGGTGGGGGCGGGGGGTGCGCTGACATCTTCAGGAAGACCCAGAAATGTTTAAAGTTAACACGTGACTTGCCAACAATCTATATTTATAATACAGCAGAGCAGGTCGTGTATGTTAGACATATAGAAACCAGCACCAGAGAATCAAAGAAAGGCAAAAAGAAAGCATGGACAGTCTACACACTGCCTGTAATGTTCACGGTCAAAATAATGACTTTATCCAGGATCGCAGTACTTTCTAAAATGTCTTTTCCTTCTACAAGTTTCATGAAATTCTAAAATACAATAGAGTCCTGACCGAAAAAATTTAGGAAAAATTCTAAGATAGCATAAGCTTTGAGCTTTACAATGCACATAAATATATCGCACTCTGAGAAGTTGTTGCTTAATCCAGAATTTCCTCAAAACAGCTTTGCACCTGAAAATACACTCCTTTAAAGCTCAAACTTAATATGATGAAGTTTATTGAACATATTAAGGGAATTTACATACATGTATTTTTTTCTCTTTCTTTTTTATATTTATAAATTATGAAAGTATGATAACACATTTACAGGAGAGAGTTAGAGAATACAAAGTTATTTGTATAGTTATAGTTCCACTACATGTGACAATTATTTTTTAAGTAGGTAAATGAAGATTTTTAGAGTTGCAATATCAAAGTCTCAAAAACTAACAGAATGTACAGAAATGTAGAAGGATAGAGTAGACCTGAAAAGTACTATGAATCAATTCAACATAATTAAGATTTATACAATTTTCACACAATAGTAGGATACAACAAATTCTATTCAAGTTCCCACAGACTATAAACTAGGAGACACTGGACCATACCCAGGGATATAAGACAAGTTCCATTCCAAGAGGGAGAGTTGCTGAGAATATCTGAATAAAAGACCAACATGATCTTATTTGTATTTTAGAAAGATAACACTGACAGCAGTGTGTACTGAAAATTAAAAAGGGAAGAAGAGTTAGGAGGTTATTGTAATATCATAGCTCACACGGGACGATGGAGGCCAGGTTTTGAGCCACAGCATAAGACTGGAAAGGAACGAAGAGGTGTGGGAGGCACAGATGGAGTAAATGGAGACTAATGGAGAGAATGAACGGATGAGAAGTCCAGATGAACCACTGAATCCAGTTGCTGTTGAAACCATTAAATGAAATCGAAAATATCAGACAAAGTGCAGATAAGTAGGGTGGCAATCATAAATCTGATTTTGAAATGTTGAATTTTGAGGTACAGATATATCCTCTAGACTACTATGCATTTGGGATTGTGGCTCAGGATGGCAGTCAGAGGAAATATACTGTGATATTCCCACAGTCATATTTGCTTCATGTGATCCTACCATTTGCACAAGATCATATCTTGAATTTTATGGACAGAACATACAAATGTTTTTGTGGAAACAGTCAACACTTGGAAAAACTTTCTCTGGATGTGTATATAAAAATCGAATACATATGGTACATACAATGATCAACAAGACTTCTAAAAGACTGTTATACTCATCTAAAAATACTGACCATACATATATATATTCGTCACTTTTCAAAACGAACTTGCCCACTTAAAATATTCAACCCTTCCCATACATTTAATTAAGTCATAGAATTGAGGATGGCAATAAAGAAAGCCTTTAGAGGTATCACTTATATGAACATTATGTTAAATTCTGAGAAAATGTGCTTTGTCCAACTTATTTTATTTTATATACTTGGCCTAATTTTTTCACCATATATTTACATATATATACATGTAACTGACCTAATTTGTATAACTGATGTAGCTCATTCAAACAATAATAGAGACTCCTCATGGCACTCAATACCATCCTTTATCTCCATTAACTCATAATCCTCACAACAATCTATGATATTATATATCCTCCCATTCTTCGGATAGTTAATGGAGGCAAGAAAAGATGATGTAATTTGTCCAGCTGGTGAGTGGTGAAGCCAAAATTCAAACCCTAGAAGACTGACTCCAGAGCCTATATACTCTTAAACCCCTCACTAAGCTGCAAGTAAAAGAATTCAAACTAGGAGTTAGTGTCTTCCTTCCACAGGGCAGGACTTCCCTCATAGCTCAGTCAGTAAAGAATCTGCCTGCAATGCAGGAGACCCAGGTTAGATTCTTGGGTCGGGAAGATCCTCTAGAGAAGGAAATGGCAAACCACTCCAGTATACTCGCCTGGAGAATCCCATAGACAGAGGAGCCTAGCAGGCTACAGTCCATGGGATCTCAAGGATCAGACACAAACTCAGTCGGACACAAACATCTAGCACGCAGGGCAGAGGTAGAGCTGGGATCATCGACCACCCAGCCTGGGAAGTGTTTCATTTCTCTCTTGGCCTATTAGCCTGCTGCTGCTGCTGCTGCTGCTGCGTCGCTTCAGTCGTGTCCAGCTCTAAATGATGCTAATCTTTATTGCCAAGATGTGACCTATGTGCACGTAAAGAATGATAATTACCCAGGTAGGAAGGCCCCTCCAAGCTAAGGATTCCTAAGTCACCATTAAGAGTGTAATGATATTAGATCATCAGTTGCAGAGGGAGTTTATAGGTTAATTGCTATTCTATAAAGAGATGTTTAGAGACCAGATTACCATATTATAATGCCCACCTAAAATCTTGACTATTCAGGTGTGTATTCACCCCACATCATATACTGAGTTTGAATATGTACAAATAAAGGCAATAATAATAAAATATTATAGAAAATAGTTGAGGAAATGAATAACCACTTTTATTATTCATCAAACAGTTCCTCTTTTAAGAAAATATACAGGTCACAAGAATAATCTGTCTCCTTCAGTTTCATAATTATGTGAAATTTTAGTATGCTTAGTTTATCAAATCTTACCTTGAAGAAATTAATTTTGTTTTCTATTAGATTTTCCATAAGCATTAAAGATACTGTACTTCTTTGTAATGTTTCCAACAATTGCCCTGTCAAGTCATTTCCAAGTGATTCAAATGTTCTGATATTTTGTTTTCCTTCATACTAGTGGCTCTCCTCCTGCTGCTGACCTGTGACTGTGGGGCAGGTTCTATTGGGGGAGTGACCGGTGGATTTGTCCCAGTGCCGGATGGTTCAGAAGGAACAATTCACCCGTGGGGAATTGAAGGAGCCCAACCTGAAGACAAGGTGAAGATCCACTTTGTAAAACATTTATTTCACTCATACAGAGCAAACTTCAATTTACATACTAGATAGAAAAGGGGTTAATGGGGTATAAAAAATAAGACCCCTGACCATCAAGGACCTATGAGAGTGCTGAAATGAATGGAGCCTTTTAGGATCTTAGCTCTTCAGATGTCACATCATAAAAACGGTTACTCCTGCAAGAATTTGGAATTCTTGTAATGTCTCCATTTAAAAAGGAGTGTATTTCACTTATATTGGTGAAATCTGGTTAATTTTTAAATATATTTTTTGCATATTGCTTGTAGGAAATCACAAATATCTGCGTGCCCCCTATAACTGCCAATGGAGTTGATTTCATGGAAAATTCTGGTAAGTGAACATCGAATTTATTTTTGAAAGGAACAATGGGTTAAATAAGAAATATTAAAAACTAAGAAATGTTCTAAATTCTCTCCTTAATAATTTGTGCACATACTGAGATATTAGCAATGAAACAGGGTCTCAGTCAATCGGTTTACTGTTAGTATAGCAGTCAATTTTGTGACCTAGTTCTGACTTCAATAAGTTCATTTGTCTACTGATGTCACCATTTTTACTAGCAGAAGATTTGTTATATTTCTCCAAACTTCGGTAAACTGAAGTATAGCTCTCTGATAGTTGATTACTATTTTTTTATTAAGTTAAGGATTTTACATATATAGGAAAATGTAAATGAGAATATAAAACACACTATGTACCTACCATCCAACTCTGCCTGTTAACACTGGTAATATTTGCAGTTAAAGTGTCGTGTGGGCCCATACTAGATCTTGTTGCCCTTCCTTTTTCCCCAGAACAGGAACCTGATTTCAATTCAATAACCAATTCTTGTATTTAATCATGGGTTTCCCTGGTGGCTCAGTGGTAAATCACCTGCTTGCCAGTGCAGGACATGGGGGTTCAACCCCTGGGTCAGGAAGATCCCCTGGAGCAGGAAATGGGAACCCACTCAGTATTCTTGCCTGGAAAATCCTATGGACAGAGGAGCCTGGTGGGCTACAGTCCATGGGATCGAAAAAGAATTGGACACGACTGAGCAACTAAACAATAACATTTAATCGTAATGGGACAAGGATCGCTTATGTTGTCATATAGGTGAAATTATTTATTTCTTTAGTTTACCAAATGACTATTTCATTCATCTAATCTCAGTGCCACACTAAGGTGTAAACTAGAACAGTTCAGTTCAGTCGCTCAGTTGTGTCCGACTCTTTGTGACCCCATGAATCGCAGCATGCCAAGCCTCCCTGTCCATCACCAACTCCCAGAGTTCACTCAGACTCACGTCCATCGAGTCAGTGATGCCATCCAGCCATCTCATCCTCTGTCGTCCCCTTCTTCTCCTGCCCCCAATACCACCCAGCATCAGAGTCTTTTCCAATGAGTCAACTCTTCGCATGAGGTGGCCAAAGTACTGGAGTTTCAGCTTCAACATCATTCCCTCCAAAGAAATCCCAAGGCTGATCTCCTTCAGAATGGACTGGTTGGATCTCCTTGCAGTCCAAGGGACTCTCAAGAGTCTTCTCCAACACCACAGTTCAAAAGTATCAATTCTTCGGCACTCAGCCTTCTTCACAGTCCAACTCTCACATCCATACATGAACACAGGAAAAACCATAGCCTTGACTAGACGGACCTTTGTTGGCAAAGTAATGTCTCTGCTTTTCAACATGCTATCTAGGTTGGTCATAACTTTCCTTCCAAGGAGTAAGCATCTTTTAATTTCATTGCTGCAGTCACCATCTGCAGTGATTTTGGAGCCCTCAAAAAAATAAAGTCTGACACTGTTTCCACCGTTTCCCCATCTATTAAGCATGCTAAATTGCTTCAGTTGAACCCCAATCCCCTATGTCTCCTGCATTGGCAGGCACATTCTTTATCACTAGCACTACCTGGGAAGCCTATAGAACAATAAGATCTAATGCCTAATATTCAAATTTTTCTTAATTCCATGCTTAGCAATAGATTGTTTTTAAATGTCCAGCCTGAAAAATCTACATAAGATTGCCCCCAAAATGTAACTATCTGTCTTTATCAGCTACTTTAATCCTTATTTGCTTCTCCCATTACAATTACATCACAAAAACAATATTTTGAATTCTCTAGGAAAAACAGCTTTCCGTGAAAATGCAGTGAAAAGGTAACAGGCAGAATAGTCACAGCTCATTAAATTTTCATTAGGCACTAAGACACCTAATTAGCACTGGCTAATTTGCATGATTATATTATGTATGTTTCCTCTTTGGTTTCCATATTGAGCCAATATGACAGCTAAATTACAACTTCTTTTTTCCTGAAAACAAGCATCACATTAGAAGCTTTCCATGGCTGTGCGCTGAATATTTCATTTATACTTTTCCATTTCTGGCTGTTGTCACTGAAAATCTATTTTATTTTTTAAATTGGTGTGTTTTCAAAAACAATACCCTCTGTTACTCCCTCACCTCCTCTGTTACTCTCACATTACAGACTGTGGGGTGTTCTTCTCACCTTGAGTCATAAAATCGTATTTTCTCCCACATGCTGGCCTTACTTGGCAGGTGTTCTTGGATATCAAAGATCACTAAAAACCAAAACAAAACAAATCACAGCATGAGATGTTACAGCACTTTCTCCCCTGTTTTTAGAAGTCTGCACAAATACATATGCTGGAGGGACGGTGGTAGAAGGAGCTTCAGGAATGGAACTGATCACCAAGCTTGGAGCAGCTGCAGGATCTGGGGGTGCCACGGGGTTTGGAGCAACCGCTGGTCTGAGCAACTTTTCCATGGGGCAGTCCGGGACGATGAGAACAAGGCATTCCACGGGAGGAACCAACAAGGACTTTGGGGAAGGGGCAATAAACATGAAATTCCTGGATTCCTACTTTTCTCAGGTAATCTGGTGGAAAACTCTGTGGCTTTGTTATCTTGTTTACATTAGAGACCCTTCTACTTGACTGAACTTCAGTTTTACAGTTCAGTTCTTTTGCAGTTTGGTAAGACAAGAAAAAAGAGGTAAAGGCTCCTTGTTAAAAATAACAAGGATAACCTAAGGCGGCTGCCAAAATCCGGCTACTGGTCAAAAGAAAGAAGGGATGGGTAGGCACAAAATGACAGACACTTCATTCCTCCCACTGAGATAACAACAGAAAGCATTTCCTGTCCCATGAAGTATGTCAGAATGCATTGGCATACATTTTTCCAAGAGGGTTATAGTATTCTTCACATTGTCAAGGAGTCCATGTCCAAAAATGTTGAAGGAAACATTAATGACCCAAACATAAAAGGGGAAACAAGGGACGTGGTCCAAGATGAGGCGAAGTGTCAGGAAGCAGAGAATCTACAAAGGGACAGGGGTGCAAGGACAGAGAGGACGCCAGGAGGCAGGTAGCTTGCCTCCTGGTTGGTGCATCACTAGAATGGATCTCACCTACAGCTCTGCTATCAGAGCTGTAAGTGATGGCATTTGGCCTGGTGGCCAAGCAGATGAGGGCTGACACAGTGTTTGAGGACAGACTGACAGGAAGGATCAGACTCCCAGTTAGGGGTCAGACTCTCACAAGGGTTACAGTGTTTTGGCCAAGGCCCCTGGCTGGTGAGAGCTGCCTCAGATGGTGAGGAAGCCTGCACCCTGCCCCACACAATGACTTGCAGTAACCCAAACACACACAGGGACCTTCACAGATGGCCCAGCAAATAACCTCCAGGCTCCACACACATTTGTTCTGTATGGCTAAGTCCATGTCAGTGCAAGTCTTAAAACTCATGAGTTCAAATATGAGCCTACAACAGACTCAAGTTTGAAGGAATGTCAATTGCATCATTCTCCAAACACAGATAACTTCTGTAACAAGACTGCTGATTTGGAGTATGCCCTTACTTCTTTTGTTGTTGTTGCCATTCAGTCGATAAGTCATATCCAACTCTTTGGGACCCCATGAATTGCAGCATGCCAGGCTTCCCTGTCCATCACTATCTCCCTGATTTTGCTCAAACTCATGTCCATTGAGTCAGTGATGCCATCCAACCATCTCATCCTCTGTCACCCCCCTTCTCCTGCCCTCAATCTTTCCCAGCATCAGGGTTTTTTTCCAGTGAGTTGGTTCTTTGCATCATGTCGCCAAAGAGCTTCAGCTTCAGCATCAGCCCTTCCAGTGAATATCCAGGGTTGATTTCCTTTAGGATTGACTGGTTTGATCTCCTTGCTGTGCAAGGGACTCTCAAGAGTCTTCTCCAGCACTGCAATTCAAAAGCATCAATTCTTTGGCACTCAGCCTTCCTTATGGTCCAACTCACATCTGTACATGACTTCAGTGTATTATCTCAATCACACAGTCATGATCAAACGTTGAGTTCTACGAAAGGTATTACATCCTTCCCCTGAATGTCTCTTACAATTCATTTTCTCCTCTTCTCTCCACCTTTAGAAAGCATTTGCCTGTGCAGATGAAGATGACAGCCAGGAAGCAAATGACTGCTTGCTGATCTATGATAATGAAGGAATCGAGGCCCCCAGTTCTCCCGTCGGCTCCCTGGGTTGTTGCAGTTTTATTGCCGACGATTTTGACGAGAGTTTCTTGGACTCCCTTGGCCCCAAATTTAAAAAGCTGGCCGAGATAAGCCTCGGGATGGATGACGAAACCAAAAGCTCTCAGCCGCCTACCAAAGACAGTGGTTCTAGGGTTGACGCCTGTGGCCAACACGTACAAGTCCAGCAGTCAGAGTCTGTTAGGTACCAGACTTTGTCAGGCAGCCAGGGGGCATCTGCGCTGTCTGCTTCCAGTTCTGTCCTCCAGCCCGCCATTTCCATCGCTGACCCTTTGCAGCATGGTAGCTATCTGGTAACGGAGACTTACTCAGCTTCTTCTGGTTCCCTTGTGCAACCCCCCGCTGCCGTTTTTGATCCACTTCTCACGCAAAATGTGATAGTGACGGAAAGAGTGATTTGTCCAATTCCTAGTGTTACTGGCAACCTACATGGTCCTACAGAGCTACGAGGATCAGACAGTAAGATCTTTACAGAAGATCCTTCTTCCCGTCTGATATAAGCAGAGTGAACTGGAATTACATACTGGCCAAATACGGATACTTGAACCAAATTATTCAAAATAGCACAGCAAATCTCACAGTATTGGTCTGATTTGGCACTTATTTGCTACTCTTTCATAAACTGGTCATGATTACAGTCTAAATTGTCTAGTTTATATCCCCACACTGGATGTGTGGTCACTCTTACTTCTCAAATTCAAATCCTAGTAGATCTTAAATATTTTCCGAAATATCCTAAGATCATATTCAGTGGGAAAATTTCCTAATAATTTTTAAACTTCAAATGCAGTGTGTTTTAGTGGATTAAGGGCTTGGAGTCAAGACCCCCAGTTCTTGAATTCTTCACTTTTGCTTACATCATTAGTAATGATGTAAGAATCATAAAGTCTTCGCTAAAGCATTTTGAGCTGCTTGGGAAAAAGAAAATAGTTGCATTTGAACTTCTTCCATCTTCTTGGTGTTGGGAGACCCTAGGGACATCTTTTGCTCAAGCTAAGGGTATTGGTTTACACTTTAAACTTGCTGCATCTATATTCCTCATACTCTCACAATAAGACAGTTTTGAAATAGAAGTATCATAGGAAATTTAGGAAAATTCAGTATGGTGTAAATATTTTTGTTTTTTTAAATCACCTTGAAAAGATCTACCTAAAGAAAATATTTTACATTAAGCCCCTCCCTACACTTCTCAATAACAGCAATCCTGTGTTAATAGTCTTTGAAAATTACTCTTTATTTTTTAAATATTAGTAGGGAGATGTAAATTACATATGATGTGTAGTGATATTTATCATGTTAACAATGTCTACAGACTTCCTAGGAATACAAAATATGGCTTTTCTCACAAGTCAAAAGACTAGAGTAACACATAGTAAAATTTGTGAATGTGTATTATACACTGTGTTTCAGGTCAAAAGGGGATATAGAAAGAGATTATGAGTAACAATTTTATTAAGCCTCACTCCTTTTAAATGAAGCTGCTACCACAATTTAATCCTTGAGTATAACCATGTTAGGTGAGCGACGGCTTAGAATATGTCATTTCACGTGTGTTACCCTGATGACAATGTAGTTCTTCAAGTCATTTCTAATCATTCAAGGTCCTCATCCTTCAGCCCATAGAGAGCACCCTACCTCTTATTAACATTATTGTCTTAGCTGAGTCTTTACAAGGTCATTGTTTGGCTCTATTGTCTCTAATTGTATATAAAAATAATCTTTTCTGGTTTTTGCCAAATTCAAATCTATATTTGTTTTCAGATGAAAGGCAAAGTATAAAGTGTTTGTGTCTTAACACAGAAGGGTGCAGTCCTAAGGATTCTTGGCGGGGAAGAGGCCCCCTAAAATGTCCTTACATCTAGCATTCTTCCCTCTCTCTGGTGTCATGACTAACAGAAAGCCCAAGAAGCACAGGCAATCACTTCTTCCAAGACAAGGTTGCTATAGCAACAAGGTCTGCAGGGTGCCACCTTGAGGTGAGAGGAACTAGACCCTCTGGAGCTGGAGCAGCCTTGCAGGTCCTGAGGAAGTCGCCTTGCCATTACCTCCCGGGCCTATTCTCAACAGAAGCTTGCTCTGGGGTCTAGAACACACAGAGCTGACTTGTGACTCTGTTTATGCATGAGAATTAAACTAGTAATCAGAATAACCCTTGTTCCAAGTTCAGAAGTATTTTCAGGATCCTCAAGGTATTCTAATATTTCCTCTTAAAATCCAACTCATGAAATGGGAATTTTGCTGCACTGCCAAACTGCAGAGGAAACTATGCCACAGTAGTAAAGTCAAATAAGGGGGAAAGTGAAATTCAAGGAGTTTTGAAAGAAAAGTAGATCACTCTTATCTAAGAGGACCATAATTTTAATCTGCCATGTAAAATTAAATTCAAAGCAAAAATGTATCTGTAATTTTTTCACTAAAAATAAAAAATGTTTTAAGCAGAAAAACTCTTTAAAAACTATCTTTTTACTTCATGTATTATAAATTTTAAACAGTATATATTAAAACTTATAGAGTGGTAACATTGTTATAATAAAACTGTTTGGCAACAAATTTATGAGTACTTCCTTAACCATTTAGCAAAAACTGAACTATTCTCTCCAGTTAACAACTATTAAGAAATATGATGTAAGAAAGTGATTGCATGTGTATTTTTATCAGTATCCTTTTTTTTTTTTTAAGCTGACACTTTTTCTGAATCCTCCCCAACAGGAAGTACGTGGGGACTTGGGATCTCTTCTTCAGGTGGAAATAGATGTTGATGAGGTCAGGGCAGATTTTTATTAACTGGATGATTTAACTCATTTATGATCTATTGGGTAATTTGGAGTGGTCTCTCAGGCAAAAATGTTGACACCCTATGAAGACTCAAGAGAGAAAAGGTGGAGAAGGAGAAGGTAAGGTTTATAGCCTAACATGATGACAAAAATGTACCATGCCTTTGGTGACAGCCATTAGCCCTGCAGTGAGTCTGTCTGCCAGTAAATGTCTGAGGTGGCTCAGTGGCAAAGAATCTGCCTGCCAAGCAGGAGACACGGGTTTGATCCCCGGGTTAGGAAGATCCCCTGGAAAAGGAAATGGCAACCTACTCCAGTATTCTCACCTGGAAAATCCCATGGACAGAGGAGCCTGGCGGGCTACAGTCCATGGGGTCACAAAAGAGTCAGAAACAATTTAGTAACTGAACAACAACAACAAATGTCTGTTATTTTTATGTCTTCCTTTAAAGGGATACCACAAAACAAGTCCCTTCAGAGCTTCACATCTTGGTTTTGCTGACCCTCCTCATTCTTAAATACAGACAATTGAACTTGGACCTGGGGTAAGGTGAGCAGAAACTGGATTCGAGTGAATGTTGAGTGAAGAAAAGTGGATGGCTTTACTCAGATGTCCTAGATCAACCCCAGGAAAATGAAAACCATGCAGGTAAATTCCAAAAATATCACCAGTTCCTCTTATTCATAGGAAGGTGAAGAAATAAAAACAGCAAGATCAGTTTCTCTTATCTAATTTTCAAAAGTCAAGTAAGGTGTAAATGAATACATTCAACTGTCTAGCTTCAATGTAACTGGTGATTAAGAAACAACTAGCAATTAAGCAAAAGTTAAGGATCTTTCCTTCCTGTTATTGGCAATCCAGTATTTTCTCAACTCCTTTGCTGAGTTTGTAAGAGTAATCGTGAATCAGAGATTACATGATTTAGTGCCTGCTCAACAACGTAGTCTTGAGATTTTTTTTTTACATAAGGGGGATATTTGATGAACAAAGAAGGTAATCATTTAAATTCCAGGTGCCAGAAACAACACATCTTCCACAAAGAATACTGAGATTCCTTCTGCTTTGCCTGATCCAGAGATGACCATGATCCCCTCCAAGACAAGACACAGGCCATTACACAGGTTGGTGTCTTTGCTTTCTTTTTCTTTTATACGTTGCCTTTTTTTTTTTTTTTAACAAATGCAAAACAAACAAACAAAAAAATCTAAGTACAATGCAGGTATAGTTAAGACTCAACATAATGATGGTCTAAAGTGTAAACGGATGCAATTACCAAAGAAGGAAGAATGGCACTTTTGAGGTCTACCAGACAGCCAAGAGAGTTATGTTCTAATTTATCTCTCATGGTGACTGAGATTATAGCCACAAAACCAGAAACGCAGAGAATCAAAGCAACTTCCGCAAGATCATAGAATAAGTGACACAAATGTAAAAGTTGATCTGTAATTCAGCAATATTAACACTTATTAGTTTCTCAGAATAATCTGTTTTATTTTCAGACCTAAGAATTTAAGTAGAACATGAAAAACTGGAAAGAAAACAATGAAAATTATAAAATAAAAAGATCATAAATCCAAATATAATTCTAAAGATTAAAGAAGCAGTACAATGCTGGCATATATATTATGACTGAAAGATACAGGTAGAGAAATAAAAAGATAGGGACAGAGGAAAGAATGCACATACTTGATTTGCCACTATTTTGAAGACTATGTGAGTTTATTTTTCAGGTCACAGTAAGCAGCTTTCCTCCACATTTAATAACAGCAACAAGTTACCTGGAGGTCATGGAACCTCTTTCCCAGTAAACTCCTTAAAAATTACTTTGATAACACACTTTAACAGAAGAGGTAATGTGATATGCATCTAGATATAAAAATAACTTTATATGTTAAACTTTTTGATATTTATGTATATTGCAAAATTATTATAATAGGTCTAGTTAACATCCTTCACCATACAAAAAAATCTTTTTCCTGTGATAAGGACTTTTAAGGTTTACTCTTTTAGCAACTTTAAAATATGCAGTTCAATACTGCTAACTATATGACCCAGCTGTACCTTACATCCCCAGAAGTTATTTATTTTATAGCTAGAAGTCTGTACCTTTTGATTCCACCCATTTTGCCCATCTCCCAACCACTTCACCTCTGGCAATCACCAGTCTGTTCTCTGTATCTGTGAACTTGGTTTTTCTTTTGTTTTTTTAAAATAATAACTTTAAATGAGTCCTTCTACCTCAGTGTTTCCATGATTTGTGGGAAACAACACATTTTTAACAACTACAGCAAATATTTACTACTTAAAGCCAATTTTACTTATACCTTTATTCCCATGAAGGATATGGGACCATCTTATTTTTATGCCTCAGGATATCCCTGATGTTTTCTGTGGGCTGAATTTGTCACTATTTAGTTAGCAAACAATAAATTTTGTATAAAAACAGAGCATCGAAGGAGAAGGCAATGGCACCCCACTCCAGTACTCTTGCCTGGAAAATCCCACGGACGGAGGAGCCTGGTAGGCTGCAGTCCATGGGGTCGCTAAGAGTCGGACATGACTGAGCGACTTCACTTTCTCTTTTCACTGTCATGCATTGGAGAAGGAAATGGCAACCCACTCCATTGTTCTTGCCTGGAGAATCCCAGGGACGGGGAAGCCTGGTGAGCTGCCATCTATGGGGTCACACAGAGTCGGACACGACTAAAGTGACTTAGCATAGCATAGCATAGAGCATCGAATTATGATAAAAGCAAAATATTGATACTGAATAAGTATGTCCTCATTTCTGTAGAAGGTAGAGGAAATACAGTCTTTCATAATCAGAAGAGGGTTGCAAAGAACTTCCTTAATTATAAAGCAGTACAGAATCAGGTAATCCTGGATTTATGTAAATGACATAATGATATGGTTTCTGCTCCTGCAAGGAGGCATTGTTACTAAACCAAAATTGGGTATTTAAACACAAAATGTGAGATTAACTTAGTCACGCCTTCCATGTCCTACTCACTAGTACTGACTGTTATGGTCCTAACTACCAGGAGAAACATACATACACATACACACATAAACACATGCACCACAAGAACATGTACTTGCCACCAGTAACCATGTAGCCTGGTATAGCTGAAGCAGTGTCTTTTCATTTTTAGACTCATGGACCAAATACTAATGTTTAGTGGTGCTGCAGACACAAAGTTTTTCCATACAAGGAATCTGCTCTCTAGATCCATAATTAAAAAGAAAAGAATCACCTAGATTTTCCACCTAAATTTCTTTCAGTAAGACACAATGAAGAGGCCTTGTTTGACCAAACTTTTATCTTTTTTTAACTAATCTTAATTATTCTTATCCAGGGCGGACACCCACAACTTTTGATCAGTAAAAACATGTGTAATAGGAAATGAAGCTATTAGTCAATGGGTACAAAGTTTCGGTTGTACCAGATAAATAAGTTCTATAGACTAATGTGTAGCATAAAGTTTATACTTAACAACTCTGTATTGTATACTTAAAATTTTATTAAGAGGGTAAGTCTTATGTTAAGTGTTCTTGTCCCATGCACAAAGTAACAGTAATAAAGAGTGTAGGAGGAAACTTTTGAAGGTGATACATAAGTTTATGGTTTAGATTATGATAATGGTTTCATGGGTTTATACTTATCTCAAACTTATCAAGTTGTATATATTAATTATGTACAACTTTTTGTACGTCAAAAAATTTTAATATATAATAAACCCTTAGTCCAACATCTTTTAACAATATTTTTTCTTTCCTCTCAGTTGTTATAAACTGCTATGGATTCTTCCTCAGAATATATTTATGGCTGCTAGTGGTTGAAATCTAAGCTGATTTTCTAACTAGCTACTCTTTCTGTACACACTTTCGTGGGCCCTCTTTGTGTTGGTCTTTGAATATTCTTTCAAATTGCAAACTAACAACAAAGGCATATGCTGTCAGGACGACATAAGATCTTCTATTCTAGGAGTCAAAGACTCTCCCAGGGCTTCCAGAACAAGCCAATGCACGCTATTACCACTTTGCCAACCTTGGTTAGCGAAGGATGTCTCCACTGAAAGAACAAGTCTGGAGATGTTGAATATTTTGGTTAGGAAACTATGAGTTGTTAAGCAAAGAAAATCTGCTAGTGGTGAAAAATCAAAACTTATTAGGAAGTTATAAGTTAAATTATAAGTTTTGTTATAACTAACAAAAGATAAACTTAAAACATTTTTGTTTTGTTTTCAATTGTGTGTTTAAGTTAATGGTTAAGAGTTCAGGTTTTGGAGACAAACTACTTGAGTTTAAATCCCAGCTTCATCACTTACTAATTGTGTGTCTTTGGCAAGTTACTTTGACTTTTCACACATCTCTGGACTATTCTTATGGAGATAGTAACAGTCCCTACTTCATGAAGTTTCTGTCAAGAAGTAATAAGAATGTACTTAGGTCCAGTGGCTAAGACTCCACATTCCCAATGCAGGGGGCCTGGGTTCGATCACTAGTCAGGGAAATAGATCCCCTGTACCACACACACACACACACACACACACACACACACACGCACACACCAGAACACCCTTAGGACATATTCACAGAAGTACTCATGAAGATCTGACATAAAAGAATTTTTTTTCAATCTTTAAAATGAACTAAACTCAGAAAATTATGAGGGTGATATCCAAAACCACTGAAACTATACAAACTCAAAACTTCTTATCTGATCCAAAATCCTGTTTTACAGATGCTCAAACAGGCTGAAAAGTAATCTGTTGATCAAAGGTAGAGTTAGGAACTAACTAAGCCAATGCTCTTGTGACTCCAAATTGTGAGTGCACTATTTCTTTTTCGCTAATCTTTCACCTTAACCACAAAGCCTGTCCTGTCTACCGTACATGGCACTAGAAATTCCTCTGAATACACAAGCAAATAGAGATTAATTAATTCATATCAAATTGCAATCTTGTAGCCAAACTGATGAGAATCACCAGATCATTGGAATTTTTCAGCTGGGCTTCCTTAGAAAAGGACAAAATGGAGAGCTTTTTTTCCCGTTAAGAGTTCTAACTATGTCATTTCCACCAAGTAGAACAGGGCAGCCAGGTAGCTTTAGGTGGAAAAAAAGTAGTTATACTTGAAAATCAGCAATCGGCATAAAAAGAATGCTGCTACTGACCCAACCTCCAGTAGGAGACATGTTAGAATAGTAATTACTGTATGAAGAAAATTACCTCACTTTACAGTTTTACAGGATTTATGGTGCCAGGTGAAAAGGAATTTTATTTACAAAAGCCAGTTGACTCAACATAAAATAGAAGGAAGTTAAATTGTCTTTACCTTGGCATATTTTATTACCTTATTTCCAGAATATAATATGGGAGATAATGAAGGACAGGGAAGCCTGGCATGCTGCAGTTCATGGGGTCACAAAGAGTCAGATACAACAATAAAGGTTTTCATAATTATTTCCTATTTCCTTTAAAATGTGATCATAACTAGTTAATAAAGTTTTTAATTGTTTGATAAATTAATTCACAGCAAAGTATAAATCACAGAAAATGCTTTGTTCTCCTCCTTGAAGTATGTATCTTAAATACTTAAATATCTGCTCACTTAGAAAACAATTGACTTGTATTAGCTGCCACCAATAAAGCAGCCTTTACCATGAAAAATAAATAAATAAATAAATAAAATTTCATTATCATTAGGTCATAGGTCAGGAGGTGGAGTGTTGCCTGCAGGGACATTTACCTGCCAAATCACATATGTGGGCATCTACCTGTACATTAGGACCACCCAGGGCAAATCCAAGACTCAGGTTTCATATTCTGACCAACTGACCTAATGCATCCTCTCTAGAAATAAAAGTAAATAAAATGTTCCTTAGCAATCCCATCATCCTTTTAGTCCTGAAAGCCTTAGCATAAAAATCTTCCTCTGTTTTTTATGTGCGTGTATTTGGTTTTAGATGGCTTAATCACACTTCTAAAGGGGAAATCGCAGGTATAAAGAACAGTAAATCATACTCTGTGGACTTGAGATGCTAATTACAGAAATTTCAAGGTCCAAACAATGGAAACTCACAATGGCACTTTATGAATCATAAAACAACTCTCCGTGTGGGCTCTCACACTATTTCATTTTGTTCAACTCTTAAGTTTTCCTTGCAGTACTGTTCTGCCTGATTTGTCATAAATTTACTGATTAATTCAATGTTCTAATCCTAAAGTTAAGAAAAAAGAACAAGGATACACTCTCTTCTTTTGTACTCACAGAAGAATTAGTCACAAGAAGTCTTTATTGGCTGACTTACCTTTATTGTAGCTGATTCTGCATAAAATGGGAGTGACTCTCTCTCCAAAGGTATGACTCATTCAGATACTGTTTCAGTAGAAATTAAGAGAAGTTCACCTAAAATAATATGTTACAGTAAATTAGCAGACAATTGTTTTGTAAAACAAGAGCTCTGTTTCCAAGGGCATACAGTAATGTTCACAATAAATATTACCTTTTAACAAAAAAATCTTTAACCACAAATGTTCTCAGACAAGCTGGTAAGGGTTACTGTGGTCATTTAAAATATCAGGAGCAATTCTTTCCTATTGCCTTTTTTGTAACTAATGTTTGAACATATTTCTATATAATAAAATCTATAAATGGGAGCTAGAGAAGGTGATAAAACTCAAACTAAGTGAAAATGTTAGTCGCTGAGTCACATCTAACTCCCTGCGAACCCATGGACTGTAGCTCACCAGGGTCCTCCGTCCATGGAATTCTCCAGGGAAGAATACTGGAGTGGGTAGCCATTCCCTTCTCCAGGGGATCTTCCCAACCCAGGATTCCAACCTGGATCTCCTGCTTTGCAGGCAGATTCTTTACTGTCTGAGCCACCAAGGAAGTCTGAAACTCAAACTAGGTCCACTGCAAAAACAAACCAAAAAAAAAAAAAAAAGTACAGTTCAGACAAAACAGCTTTAAGAACACTTTTCTAAAATGCTCAGGCACCAGGGACATGATAGCTGAACAACCGTTTCAACTTTCCAATCCCTGGGCACATACAGATGTAAGTGAGTTAATTAAGTTGTTATTTATCATATTTGATTATTTTTGATTATTTTTATTATAAAGTTACTCCATAAAAACAATTTGCATTCATAATATCAAATCTGGGATTCAAGAATAACAATATCCTAACTTTTGCTCAGCAGAGCAGTGATTCTCAACATTTCTTCTGTGTAACTTGTGCCAAATGACCTTCACAAGGTCACACTCTCCCTTGGACAAGTTCACCCTCGGGCACTGTTTGCCTCCCCCACTGGAATCAAGCCTCCTTTTCCATCCGAGGGGATGTCAAAAATGCAAGTAAATAACATCATTACTAAATAACTTTGGTGCTGCTGCTGCTGCTGCTAAGTTGCTTCAGTCGTGTCCGACTCTGTGCAACTCCATAGACAGCAGCCCTCCAGGCTCCCCCGTCCCTGGGATTCTCCAGGCAAGAACACTGGAGTGGGTTGCCGTTTCCTTCTCCAATGCATGAAAGTGAAAAGTGAAAGTGAAGTCGCTCTATCGTGTCTGACTCTGTATGACCCCATGGACTTTAGCCTACCAGGCTCCTCCGTCCATGGGATTTTCCAGGCAAGAGTACTAGAGTGGGGTGCCATTTCCTTCTCCAACTAAATAACTTTCAATGTGCTCTAATCATTTTATAACAAGTAAATCAATCACAGATTTTGGAACTTGATACTTAACAAGTCACTGCATGGTACAATAATTTTAAAAAGCATCAACAACGTTAGTTCGGAAAATAAATCAAAATGAATTAATTTCTTTGAAACCTTGCTTTCTCTTTAACATGGAAATTGTTGTTTATTTTCGAAATTCTGCTTCTCTCTGCTAAAGTATTTATAATCATCCACTGGACTGCTTTGAAAAGAACTTCAAAGCCAGTATTTTACATCCACCTTTTCCAAAGCCATTATATCACTTCTTTCTTGATATGCAAGAATGTTACTTGTTCACCTTCAAATGACTGAGGTAACTGCTGAGAAACCAGTACTCTTTTCTGTCTTCTGAGGGGTTTTTTTTTGGTGGGTCTTCCTTCCGAGGCTCATTAGTCATGTTTGGGTCAACACGTCTGACACTCTCAGTAAACACTGCTGTACTGCCCATAAGCCCTACAGTTCGCATCTCACAGGCGATGGGCGCCACTTCAGTGCTGCTATTAGCAACCAAACTCTCCACCCTTCTTCCCCAGCCACTTCCCTTATCTTTCCAAGAATTCTTATAAACAAACCCTAAGGTGAAATCTAAGCTAGAGATTTATTCTGAGATGTTTTCCAGAAAATGTAGGTGGGGAGATAAAAATCAACATTCCCAAGTGCCAAGCTCTGGGAATGAATGCCTAGCTTTGTTCATCTCCAGAGGGAAAAGGGATTTTCCATGTGGTTTATGGTTTTGCACTTTGTCCCTCCTGTAAGGAAGGGAGTCTCGAAGAAGAGAAAGAACACAGAAACACTCTCCACTGGCCTCTGAACTCCTCCAACTTGACAAGATTCAAGAAGCCTTAGCAGGCTTGCCTGGGATAAATGTGTGTGGTTGGGGGAGGTTGTCCACAGTATTGGAGACCTTCCAGTACACCCCCACCTCGGCTTGGTGAGATTTACATCCTTCCAGGAATATTAGTCTCTTCTCTTTTCACTTTACATGTACACTCTCTCTCATACACACACCCTTTCCTCCAAAATAACCTTGAAAATATATTTCCTATTCTTTCATTCACACATTCAACTAGTATAAACCGAAGACTTAAAATTGATCAAGCACTGTTTAGGTGATCTAAGTTTTGTATGCGTTAGTCACTCAGTCATGTCTGACCTGCAACCTCATGGACTGTAGCCCACCACGCTCCTAGGTCTATGGAATTCTCCAGGCAAGAATACTGGAGTGGGTGGCCATTCCCTTCTCCAGGGGATCTTCCCCACCCAGGAATCAAACCCAGGTCTCTTGCATTGCAGGCAGATTCTTTACCATCTGAGCCACCAGAATCCATCAGTTCAGTTCAGTTCAGTTCAGTTGCTCAGTCATGTCTGATTCTTTGTGACCCCATAGACTGCAGCATACCAGGCCTCCCTGTCCATCACCAACTCCCGGAGTCTACTTAAAAATCATATCCAGAGTCAGTGGTGCCATCCAACCATCTCATCTACTTGGCTGTGCTGGGTCTTAGTTGCAGCGGATCGGCTCTGTTTCCAGACCAGGGATGGAAGCTAGGCCTCCTGCATTGGGAGTAACGAGTCTCAGCCACTGGACTACCAGGGAAGTCCCCACCAGAATCCATAGCAGTTCACAGGTAAAGATCTCAGCCTTCAGGAAGTTTCAGATCAGATCAGATCAGTCGCTCAGTCGTGTCCGACTCTTTGTGACCCCATGAACTGCAGCACGCCAGGCCTCCCTGTCCATCACCAACTCCCGGAGGTCACTCAGACTCACATCCATCGAGTCAGTGATGCCATCCAGCCATCTCATCCTCTGTCGTCCCCTTCTCCTCCTGCCCCCAATCCCTCTGAGCATCAGAGTCTTCTCCAATGAGTCAACTCTTCGCATGAGGTGGCCAAAATACTGGAGTTTCAGCTTTAGCATCATTCCTTCCAAAGAAATCCCAGGGCTGATCTCCTTCAGAATGGACTGGTTGGATCTCCTTGCAGTCCAAGGGACTCTCAAGAGTCTTCTCCAACACCACAGTTCAAAAGCATCAATTCTTGGGCGCTCAGCCTTCTTCACAGTCCAGCTCTCACATCCATACATGACCACAGGAAAGACCATAGCCTTGACCAGACGAATCTTTGTTGGCAAAGTAATGTCTCTGCTTTTCCATATGCTATCTAGGTTGGTCATAACTTTCCTTCCAAGGAGTAAGCGTCTTTTAATTTCATGGCTGCAGTCACCATCTGCAGTGATTTTGGAGCCCAGAAAAATAAAGTCTGACACTGTTTCCACTGTTTCTCCATCTATTTCCCATGTAGTGATGGGACTGGATGCCATGATCTTCGTTTTCTGAATGTTGAGCTTTAAGCCAACCTTTTCACTCTCCACTTTCACTTTCATCAAGAGGCTTTTTAGCCCCTCTTCACTTTCTGCCATAAGGGTGGTGTCATCTGCATATCTGAGGTTATTGATATTTCTCCCAGCAATCTTGATTCCAACTTCTGTTTCTTCCAGTCCAGCATTTCTCATTATGTACTCTGCATATAAGTTAAATAAACATGGTGACAATATGCAGCCTTGATGTACTCCTTTTCCTATTTGGAACCAGTCTGTTGTTCCATGACCAGTTCTAACTGTTGTTTCCTGTCCTGCATACAGATTTCTCAAGGGGCAGATCAGGTGGTCTGGTATTCCCATCTCTTTCAGAACTTTCCACAGTTTATTGTGGTCTACACAGTCAAAGGCTTTGGCATAGTCAATAAAGCAGAAATAGATGTTTTTCTGGAACTCTCTTGCTTTTTCCATGATCCAGCAGATGTTGGCAATTTGATCTCTAGTTCCTCTGCCTTTTCGAAAACCAGCTTGAACATCAGGAAGTTCACAGTTCACATATTGCTGAAGCCTGGCTTGGAGAATTTTGAGCATTACTTTACTAGCGTGTGAGATGAGTGCAATTGTGCGGTAGTTTGAGCATACTTTGGCATTGCCTTTCTTTGGGATTGGGATGAAAACTGACCTTTTCCAATCTTGTGGCCACTGCTGAGTTTTCCAGATTTGCTGGCATATTGAGTGCAGCACTTTCACAGCATCATCTTTCAGGATTTGGAATAGCTCCACTGGAATTCCATCACCTCCACTAGCTTTGTTCCTAGTGATGCTTTCTAAGGCCCACTTGACTTCACATTCCAGGATGTCTGGCTCTAGGTCAGTGATCACACCATCGTGATTATCTGGGTCGTGAAGCTCTTTTTTGTACAGTTCTTCTGTGTATTCTTGCCACCTCTTCTTAATATCTTCTGCTTCTGTTAGGTCCATACCATTTCTGTCCTTTATCGAGACCATCTTTGCAAGAAATGTTCCTTTGGTATCTCTGATTTTCTTGAAGAGATCCCTAGTCTTTCCCATTCTGTTGTTTTCCTCTATTTCTTTGCATTGATCACAGAAGGCTTTCTTATCTCTTCTTGCTATTCTTTGGAACTCTGCATTCAGATGTTTATATCTTTCCTTTCCTCCTTTGCTTTTCGCTTCTCTTCTTTTCATAGCTATTTGTAAGGCCTCCCCAGACAGCCATTTTGCTTTTTTGCATTTCTTTTCCATGGGGATGGTGTTGATCCCTGTCTCCTGTACAATGTCACGAAGTTTACATTCTAATGAATCGTGACAAATAATAAATAAGTAAATGCACAGTCTTTTAAGCTGCAATGTGCCAAGAAGAAAAATGAAGAAAGGTGGGGAGATTTGGGGGTGGGAGTTATTATAATTTTTATACGGGTAGCGGAGATGTCACTGAGAAACTAATATTTGAGGAGAAGTGAAGAGCGAGGGAGTAACCCTTGTATGTGGCTGGAACAGAACCTTCTCGAGAAAAGGAACAGCAAGGACAAGGGCTCTCAGGTGGAGCTTGCCTGGTGTATTTGTGGTGTCAGGTTATGATGTAAATGATTCATCAGGATTAGCAGGCCACCCTCCCAGGAATATGCATGCAGCCGTCAAGGGAGCCTTCAGCTAAGGTATTTCAAATCTTAGTGGGAGGGCCAGGCATTCTAATGGGCCATCAAGACCTTGCCGAGGTTTTCTAGACAATCCCTGGTTTGAACACACCTCAATTTAGGACTATTATACTCTCATCACCTTGTAAAACTAGTGCATGATGTATTTCAAAAAAAATCTCTTATCATGTCGGTTCAGCACTCTACTTAGACCCCAAAACAGACAACTTTGTTTTCTCTGCCAAGTCAAGTCTTCATTTTGCCACTGTTGTGTCTCCCTCTGATTCTCTGGTCCACAAACACTGCTGACAATTTCCTGAAGTCATCCCAGTTCGGGACTTTGCATGCAAGGAGTCAGTCCTCATCTACTGACTCACAGGAGGAGCCTGCGGGGAACAGCTCAGCTACAGCCTGTGACTCACCACATGCGGCTCTCTATCTCTAGGGCAGGGTGTTGGCATCTGTGGCTGTGCTCCCAGGGCTGATGTTGCTGCAACACAGAGCGGTGACTGTTCACTAAGGACGTGCTGGTTTCTCTACAGTAGACCATGGGGCCTGCAGTCTGCTGGGCTTTGATTATTACTCTGCAAGTCCCAGCTCAGAAAGGCAGCAAAGCTTTTTCCCACCCTGTTATTAAGAGATCATCCCCCACCTGCAAGTCACCCAGTTCTCCCCTCTCACTGCCTGTTTTTGGTCCAGCTAAGCCATGAAAATTTCAACACCCAGACCTAATGTCTGGATGTCACTCCTGCTTTGGCTTCTGTGGAAAAGGACTATACTCCTTCTCTAGGATTAAGGGGGTGGACAGTCCCTTGCCATTTCTCCACCTGCAGCTAACACACTCTCTTCTTAACCTGTCCCTGAACTCCTTCAGCTTTGCTCTGTCCACACCCCTCCTGCCACACTCAACCCTGGAGTCACCACATCCTGACACTTACACCTCTATCAGTCAGGCCACTCTGAAACTCTGACTCATACCCGCCATCTGCCATTTCTTTCCTGCTCCTGGACTGTAGCATCCTTGGAGGAAACACACAAACATCCACCAACACACCTGTATATATGTTTGCATGCCTGTATGCATGTGCATAACTCCACCCCACCCCCCGCCTCCCAACACAATCCCAGACCATTTTCTGGCCAGATCCACTATTAATACATCGGGAGTGGATATATTCAAATACCTTCCCCTACAATACTCCTTTTTTACTCGTGATTAGTCCCTTTATGTGGGCTTGGTTCAACAGCTCTTTATTGATCATCTTATATGTGCTGGATACGGAAGTCTGGGCCGTCTATGAACATGATATAGCCTCTGCTCTTAAAGAAGTAACCATCTTGGGAAAGAAGAGGCATGACAGCAGCAGACATGAATGAATTACATACATCACAGTGATGCTGCGAGGCACATGGTGTGAATCATCTTGAACAGAGCCACAGAGAATGAAAATACAGTAATTGCAGAGAATACAACAAGAAGAATTGAGAATGATTCTCAGGTTCCCGGCTTGAGTGGTCAAGTTGACCAAGCATAGGAGGAAGTAGCAAGCTTGAACTGGAGAGGTGTAGAGGGATGGAGAAATCTTTTTTATCAGTATGCTATTTGTCAGTATTCTGTTAGGGCTTCCCTGGTGGCTCTGCTGGTGAAGAATCCACTTGCAATGGGGGAGAGCTGGGTTCAATCCCTGGGTTAGGAAGATCCCCTGGAGAAGGGCATGGCAACCCACTCTGATATTCTTGCCTGGAGAATATCACGGACTGTATAGTCCATGGGGTCGCAAAGAGTTAAACATGAATGAGTGACTTTCACAAAGTTATGATGATAGTTTGAGATCCTTATGAGATATCCAAATGGTAATGTCCCATGTTTGAAGCTCAGGAGAGAAAGCTGTAAAAGGATTTGCACAATGCAAGTGGCTACAGAGTCATGCTGGGTACCAAGTAAGGAAAGATGGAAAGGAAAGAACTCAAGAGGCGTAAGCATTTAGCAGGTAGGCAAAGAATAAGAAATGTATTGAGAAACAACAGCCAAAGATAAAGAAAATTAGGCAACTTTTTCTGCCTCCTAAATCGACCTGTAATTGTATTCTCATTTCAAACTACTTGCAAGACTTTTCTCATTGGACACTGATCTAATATCTCAAATTCAATTTTGTCAATGTGATTAAAAAAAAATTTTTTTTTCCAGATAAATCTGAAACTCTTGACTCTTCACAAATTCCCGACTCTTCACCAGCAACATTTATGCTTTGAGTGACTCTATCCTGACTGGTGTCTTGTCTCCTTCACAATTATTCATCCTTTAAGAGTCAGCTCACCACACCACTCCTCCCCAACCTCACCGTCCAAAGTGTGAGTTCACTACTCTCTTACCTCTGTTTGCTTCATATCATGCAAAGAGTTCTACCACTGCATCAATAAGTTTATGTTAGTTATAGCTATACTATTTCATAAGCATCTATTTTTGTTTCTTGGATTGCTTATTTGTATTGCCAATAAAATGCAAATTAAGTGCTTGGCAAACAAACTCAGTTTGAATGACTGAAGAAACAAATGGTATAACAAAACCAGAAAACAATCTCCTCCTTTTTTCAGCCTTCTTACTTTACCTTGATGTATGTCATAAAATTTCCCTTTATCCAAGTAACTTTTTTTTCTTACCTGTAGTACAGTTGATATGTTATATAAGTTACAGATATACCCTACAGTGATTCATAATGCTCCGTTTATAGCTATTATAAAATATTGGCTATATTCCCTGTTTATGCTTTATTGACTATGCCAAAGCCTTTGACTGTGTGGATCACAGTAAACTGTGGAAAATTCTGAAAGAGATGGGAATACCAGACCACTTGATCTGTCTCTTGAGAAATTTGTATGCAGGTCAGGAAGCAACAGTTAGAACTGGACATGGAACAACAGACTGGTTCCAAATAGGAAAAGGAGTTCGTCAAGGCTGTATATCGTCATCGTGTTTATTTAACTTATATGCAGAGTACATCATGAGATATGCTGGACTGGAAGAAACAGAAGTTGGAATCAAGATTGCTGGGAGAAATATCAATAACCTCAGATATGCAGATGACACCACCCTTATGGCAGAAAGTGAAGAGGAACTAAAAAGCCTCTTGATGAAAGTGAAAGTGGAGAGTGAAAAAGTTGGCTTAAAGCTCAAAATTCAGAAAACAAAGATCATGGCATCCAGTCCCATCACTTCACGGGAAATAGATGGGGAAAGAGTGGAAACAGTGTCAGACTTTATTTTTCTGGGCTCCAAAATCACTGCAGATGGTGACTGCAGCCATGAAATTAAAAGACGCCTACTCCTTGGAAGGAAAGTTATGACCAACCTAGATAGCATATGGAAAAGCAGAGACATTACTTTGCCAACAAAGGTTCGTCTAGTCAAGGCTATGGTTTTTCCCGTGGTCATGTATGGATGTGAGAGTTGGACTGTGAAGAAGGCTGAGTGCCGAAGAATTGATGCTTTTGAACTGTAGTGTTGGAGAAGACTCTTGAGAGTCCCTTGGACTGCAAGGAGATCCAACCAGTCCATTCTGAAGGAGATCAGCCCTGGGATTTCTTTGGAAGGAATGATGCTAAAGCTGAAACTCCAGTACTTTGGCCACCTCATGCGAAGAGTTGACTCATTGGAGAAGACTCTGATGCTGGGAGGGATTGAGGGCAAGAGGAGAAGGGGATAACAGAGGATGAGAAGGCTGGATGGCATCACTGATTCGATGGACATGAGTCTGAGTGAACTCCAGGAGTTGGTGATGGACAGGGAGGCCTGGCGTGCTGCAATTCATGGGGTCGCAAAGAGTCAGACACGACTGAGCGACTGATCTGATCCAATCTGATCTTATATTTCCTGTTACACATACCCTTTATTAATCAATGTCGTATGAGTAAGCCTTGCAGCCATGATAACCATTTCTTATGTTGGAACAGCCACACATTTCTATTCTTTGTTTCTAAGGCATGTCGTAGGAGAGCACCAGATTCAGCATGCACTTCTTACATGTTATTTCTAATACATACCCTCATTGGGATTTTCAATGGAATTAAATGCTCAGTCATCTATCAAACCATTTGCCATTTATACCATGATGATTTATAAAGTGATTTTTAAATGCTGGAGTGGGTGGGGAGTAAGGAAGAGGTGATGGTAGAAAGGGGACACATTAATTTTTGTTGGTCTTTATAAAGCCTTTTTTTTAAATAACATTTTTGTTTTAGATAATACTAAGAAATGATTCCGGAGAAGGCAATGGCACCCCACTCCAGTACTCTTGCCTGTTAAATCCCATGGATGGAGGAGCCTGGTAAGCCGTAGTCCATGGGATCACTGAGAGTTGGACACGACTGAGTGACTTCACTTTCACCTTCACGCACTGGAGAAGGAAATGGCAACCCACTCCAGTGTTCTTGCCTGGAGAGTCCCAGGGACGGTGGAGCCCGGTAAGCTAATCACCTTTGTGTACATGTGAAACAAAATATGCTGGGAAATACAACACAGATATTTTGAATATGTATAAATGTTAAAGCCAATTATTTGCACAAAGTACATTTTTTAACTGATGTATTGCAACTATGTCTTAAGAAAATTAAGTCTTAAGAAAAGTATTTACCATAATGTTCAACTAATTTAGAGGAAGAAAAACCTGTAAGTAATCTTTCATATTTTGTTAATTCATTTTAAAGCAATCAGCATGTCATTGGAAATGGCATTTGATGTTGTACAAAGAGATTTATGAAAAAGATTGACATTCATGCCAGCAGAAAGAAGTCAGGAGTGAGAGAATGAGCTGTGTATGATCTAACTTCCAAGTGCCTTCAGCTCACTGAGTCATAGGTTTCAGTCATAGGTTTTTTTAAAGAGGAGCTAATTCAAGAATGTCATCCAATGGCACTGGATTGTACATCTTCTCTCAAAGCCTTGCAATACATGTCTTACAAAGGAACATCATCCTTAAATTGCCTTTGACAGCCTCCAGGGGAGACTAAATAATCCAACAGAAATACAATTTGCATTAGCTTTTCTCATTCTGGAAGCTACAATTATCTTCATTACTAAACAGAGATCAAATTCTAGATAATGAGGCATAAATACTTGCCTTTAGGACTCAGTTGCAAGAGCACTCATTTTGGGTAGGACTTATGTATGTATGTATCGGAGAAGGCAATGGCACCCCACTTCAGTACTCTTGCCTGGAAAATCCCATGGACGGAGGAGTCTGGTAGGCTGTAGTCCATGGGGTCGCAAAGAGTCGGACACAACTGAAGAGACTTAGCAGTATGTATGTATAGTTTCCAGGGATGATTTGAGAGTGTTTTGGTCACGTCTGCCTTGTTTAATTAGGAATCCTCCTGGCAGTGATGGGGAATGAGAACTATCACCACGGTGTACTATCATCCACACGTAACTCAAGAAAAAGGTGTGGAAACTAGAAGATATTCTTCCCTCCTGACTCAACAACCTGACCAGTATTTATTGAGAGGCTATCATGGTGCTCAGCATTGTTCTAGGCACTGCAAACAGAGTGAAAAACTAAGCAAGACACTCCTAGACATTCAGTCCTCTGACACTTTAGTGACATTATGAGAAAAGTCACTGGCCAGTTAATCCCTAAACAAACAACAGTAAAAGGTGGTTCTCAGCTCAAAGAGGGAGTGGTTCTTGACAGCAGAGGAAGAAAGGGATTAAGGCCATTGTAATGGATCCTGTGGGGAAGGCAATGGCACCCCACCCCAGTACTTTTGCCTGGAAAATCCCATGGACTCGGTGGAGCCTGGAGGGCTGCAGTCCATGGGGTCGCTAAGAGTCGGACACGACTGAGCAGCTTCACTTTCACTTTTCGCTTTCATGCATTGGAGAAGGAAATGGCAACCCACTCCAGTGTTCTTGCCTGGAGAATCCCAGGGACAGGGGAGCCTGGTGAGCTTCCGTCTATGGGGTCGCACAGAGTCGGACACGACTGAAGCGACTTAGCAGCAGCAGCAGCAGCAATGGATCCTGAAAAGTGGCAAGATTAGAAATGGAGAAAGAAGGGTAGGAGACACTGGTGAAGAGAGAGGGAGGCACATTTAATCACAAAGGGAACTCTGCTTTGTCGATCAATTTTGATGCCAAACATCTCTGCTGCTGCTGCTGCTGCTAAGTCGCTTTAGTCGTGTCCGACCCTGTGCGACCCCATAGACGGCAGCCCACCAGGTTCTACCATCCCTGGGATTCTCCAGGCAAGAACACTGGAGTGGGTTGCCATTTCCTTCTTCAATGCATGAAAGTGAAAAGTGAAAGTGAAGTCAGTCAGTCATGTTCAACTCTTAGCGACCCCATGGACTGCAACCTACCAGGCTCCTCCACTCATGGGATTTTCCAAGCAAGAGTACTGGAGTGGGGTGCCATTGCCTTCTCCGCCAAACATCTCTATATAGTAGCAAATCAACCCTTTATACTATTACTGCTGCTAAGTCACTTCAGTCGTGTCCGACTCTGTGCGACCCCATAGACGGCAGCCCACCAGGCTCCCCTGTCCCTAGGATTCTCCAGGCAAGAACACTGGAGTGGGTTGCCATTTCCTTCTCCAAAATAATTATACTATTCTCCATAGTAATTATACTATTACAGGCTCTTCCAATAGGTCAGTGTCAATAATTAGCCTTTCTTAGAAGTCTCCTAATCTGGTGTATTCTAGAGCTTCTGTTTTTCAAGAAGACTTCAACTTAGTATTTACACTTGCAAAAATAATCACACTATCACTCTTAGTTGAACTCGGTGCACTAGGAGCTAGACACTATAGCTGCTACTGCTGCAGCTAAGTCGCTTCAGTCGTGTCCAACTCTGTGCGACCCCATAGACGGCAGCCCACCAGGCTCCCCCGTCCCTGGGATTCTCCAGGCAAGAACACTGGAGTGGGTTGCCATTTCCTTCTCCAATGCATGAAAGTGAAAAGTGAAATTGAAGTTGCTCAGTCATGTCCAACTCTTAGCAACCCCATGGACTGCAGCCCACCAGGCTCCTCCATCCATGGGATTTTCCAGGCAAGAGTACTGGAGTGGGGTGCCATTGCCTTCTCCAAGACACTACAGAATGCATCATAAAGATTTTTCTGATTTAATCTTCACAGCAGCCCTGTTTGCTGGTGCCTGAGTAGCCAAGCCGTGTCCAACTCTTGCGACCTCATGGGCTGTAGCCCGCGAGGGTCCTCTGTCCATGGGATTTTCCAAGTAAGAATACTGGAGTGGGTTGCCATTTCCTTCTCCAGGGGGATCTTCTCAAACCAGGGATCAAACCCCCGGCTCCTGCACTGCAGGCAGATTCTTTACCGACTAAGTTATGAGGGAAGCCCCCTCTGTGGGGTGGGTGGTATCTATTCCATTTGACAGGTCGTTAAACTGAGGCTCAGAAAGGTCATCCATTTCACACAGCTAAATAACTATGGGTTAGAGGATTCTGACTCCTAGTAACGCTTTGTGATTTTGTAAATACAGCGAAGAGTGACTTTCCCTTAACCTTTCTAGACTTTTCTCCCAGTCGAGGTTAGTTAACAAGGAGTCCAAAAACAAAAAACACCGTTTCTTGGGATCCTTTGTGATTCTTCTAATAACTGTTTCTCCCTGAGTCAGACAAGCGGCAAACCTGTGGGAAGGGGCCGTGGGAAGGATTGAGAAGCCTTCACGAAGACCACCACCGAAATCCGGCTCCAGAACCTTCGCTCCCGGACAGCTGGCCCCGGACAGCAGGCCGCGCGGAGGACGCGGGGAGGACACGGGTCCGCGCGTCGCTCGTCCTTCTCCTCGGCGCCACCTGGGCCCCGCGCGCGGCCACCCAGCGCACGGTCACCACGGCGGCCCGGGGCGCAGAGAGCCGGCCGCCCTCGGCCGAGAGGAGCTCGGGGAGGGGAGGCGGCGGGGCGGGGCCGGTCGCTCGGAGTTCCCAGCCCGGGGCCGTCATGGCTCCAGGTGCGCGTGCGGCGCGGGGCGGGCGTCCCCCGGGCGCCTCCCTCCTCCGCGCCATTCCCACCTCGGCCCGAGCCGCTCGGTCTGGCTCCGGGCTCCATTTTCTCGCGAAGGCCACACCTGGAGCCGCCCTTCTGGGCAGGGCCGTGCGGCCGCAGCCGAGGAGGGAACCCTCGGGGCGGGGGCGCCGGGGAGGAGCCGGCGCGCGCGCGGGGACGTGGGGCGCCGGCGGCGGAGGCGCGATGGCGCGGGGCGCGGAGGGCGCGCTGCTGCTTCTCCTGGTAAGTGCGGGGAGCGGGCGGCACGGAGCCCAGGGCGAGCCGGGGCGGCGACCGGCGCCCGGCCCGCGCCTCGACCTGCCCGCTTCCGCTGGGGGAGGGCCGGCCCGCCCGACGATCCCTCTTTGTGCCCGGAGGTGGGAGAGGGCCGGGCAGGCGGCCGCGAGCGGGGACCCCGCGGCTCCGCTGGGGCCGGGCGGCCGGTGGGAACCAGGCTGCAGTTCCGTTTCTCTTGCGGTCGCACAGTGGCCCCAGCGCGTTTCTTGATCTGCGATCTGCGGGTGCAGGGAGCCCTGAGGCGGGGACACCTTTCCTGGATTCCCGGGCTTTGTCCCGAGTCTCCTCCGGCCGCAACATGGAGGCGGCGGCCGCGCCTACCTCCCCGGGCTCCTGCCGCTAGAGCGCGGCAGTGACCCGGGGAACACACCTGTATTCTGAGACTGCAAAAAGGGGCCCCAGAGAGTTCCTCTGATGTACTCTACAAAGTTTAATTTTTTTTCTTAAAGCCACGTTACACTTCAGATCACCCACCTATAGCTAAGAACTTAAGTTCACAAAGTTGATGTTATAAAACATCGCCTAAGGTAATGAACGTATGTAATCGTTTTAAGGTTTCTTTTTTCATTTTAAAATATTACAGAAAGTCGACGTGCAGCGCAACAGTCAAATGGGGTTTTCGGAGGTTATTAAACTGGCAAACAGTGTTCGCTCTCTAGATCTGCATTTCTTATGCTTTACTTCTATACTCTGATTCGTTTTTTAAACATATTTGTTTTCTGTTTGTTGAGGGAATTTGGCATAATTAAAGGGTTTGGCTTCTCTGGTGGCTTAAACGGTCAAGAATCCGCCTATGATTCAGGAGACCCTGGTCAGAAAGATCCCCTGGTGGAGGGCATGGCAATCCACTCCAATATTCTTGCCTAGCGAATCCCATGGATAGCAGAGCCTGGCGGACTGCAGTCCATCGGGTCGCAAAGAGTCGGACAGGACTGGGGATGTACTTGACTCTGGAAGAGGCTTGCCAAATGGGTTTTGATAAAGTGACAGTTATCCTCCTAATATAGGTTTGCCTTCACCTTCCAGAGACTTAAATGTGTGTTCAGAGAGATTAGGTACAAAATCATATTCTGTTTTCTTATATAATGGTAAAACTACAAGTACATTCTCCGTATTAAAAGTTCTAACTTCCAAAAGATTGCCTTCTCTCAATCCCAGAATTGCAATGAAGGAAGGACATTTTTCCCCCTGTGGGTTGTATATGTATATATTCATGTAAAATCAGACACAATTCAGAGAGTGAACAACAGCACACATATTTATCACATAAGAAAAACATGGCTAATGCAATCTAGGAATCTCAGTGAATTCTCACTTGTGAGCTGTTTAGGACCTACAGATCTTTGTCACACCAGTTAATTTTCCTGCTTTTTATTTCATTTTGCCCAAGTCATTGAGGTCATTGAGGTGATGTTCAATTCAAGTTTATTTTGTTAGTAAAACTCTTCAAAGATAATTTGCAGTTTCCTCTCTGGCCTGCAGAATAACAGAGCAACTAGTTCCCTCCTCGTGGTATTTCCTAGCTGCTGCTGCTGCTGCTGCTAAGTCACTTCAGTCGTGTCCCACTCTGTGTGACCCCATAGACGGAAGCTCACCAGGCTCCCCTGTCCCTGGGATTCTCCAGGCAAGAACACTGGAGTGGGTTGCCATTTCCTTCTCCAATGCATGAAAGTGAAAAGTCAAAGTGAAGTCGCTCAGTCGTGTCCGACTCTTATCGACCCCATGGACTGGAGCCTACCAGGATCCTCCGTCCATGGGATTTTCCAGGCAAAAGTACTGCGGTGGGGTGCCATTGCCTCCCCCGATTTCCTAGCTACAGGAGATTATCACGCTAGCATAGCACCTGGCTCAGTTTGAAGTTTAAATATTAAATCCTAGAAAAGAAATCACCTTTATCCTCAAGTGGTATAACAAGCAGGCCAATTAAAGTATATTTACAGAGAAATAGGTACATAACTTCAGCATTTTTTTTACTCTAGCAATTCAGTATTTTTTGTTTACTGGGCACGAACTGACCGCCTCTTTAAAGAGTGATTATAACTAATTGAATAAGCAAAACTCTTGGACAGTTCTTTGTATTTTCTGTAGTACTTTAAATGATACAAATTTGAGTGTGTTCATTTTTGATCAAAGAACAGTGGGCAGTTCAGCATTTTGCCCCGATGTGTTTGAAGTTGGAATTATAGATTTCAGGGAAGAATATTTGTAAATCATTTATTCCAACAGAAGTAGTTCTCCAGGACACGGGTCTTTTATGGAAGGGCATATAAATTGTAGTGTCTGTGGGTCAGAGTTCAGTTGCAGATCACAGAATTCACTCATTAAAGCAGGAAGGGCATTGTGTCCATTGCATCCGTATGACAAAGACTGAGGAAACACTCCATTTTGAGCTATCAGTAATGGCTTCAAAGCTATCAGTAATGGCTTCAAAGCCATCCAGCCAAGCCCAAGAACTTAGGGAACTGCTGCCTCTCCCATGATCAGGAACCCACACTTGCCACCCCACAATGTGAAAACAGACAAATCAGGGTGTTACTTCTGTTCCCAGTTCCAGAACCATGCCACATTTGCTAGGATGTATAACACCGATATGTCCTGGGACCCTACATCTTGGCACTCAGGAATCTAATATGGATTTTACTAGATGGACCCTAGAGCTAGAGAAAGATGACTGCAAAGACCCAGCTCCATCCACATCTGTGCTTGCCAGCAAGAAGAGCAGACACAGGGCTTCTGCTTCACTTCCTTCTTTCAAATCTCATGTAAATGCTGATTGTTAATGCTAAATCATACGCTGAACCTTAGCTGCTGAGTCTGTAATATGTGGTCTCTAACTTTATTCTGAAGTTCTGAGAGACAAACCAGAAGCAAGATGCTGAGTGGCACTCACAGACCTAGCACACAAATAGACCCCAACTCTGTCAGATGGAAAATAGAAACACTTTTGTAAATAAAGTCAGAGAACCTTTGCTTTCCATGAGTTCTTTACATGGGATCTACCGACTCCCAAATGGTCCATGGATAAAATTCAGAAGGTCCTTAGACATGGCTGGGAATAAATTCCATGTCCAGTCTCATTAATATCTAACTGAAATTTAGTATTCCTTTAAATTATGGATGTAGGAGAGACACTGCAATAGCATACCCATAGCATAGCTTTAGGGCTTTCCTGGTGGCTCAGTGGTAAAGAATGTGCCTGCCAATGCAGGAAAGGCGGGTTTGATCCCTGGGTTGGGAAGATCCCCTGAAGAAGGAAATGACAACCCACTCCAGTATTCTTGCCTGGATTGGGAAATCCCATGGACAGAAGAGCCTGCTGACCTATAGTCCATGGAGTTGAAAGAGTCAGAAATAATTTAGCGACTAAACAACAGCAACAATTATAGCAGGACTCAGGCTAATGACCTCAACTTGGTTAAATCTGCAAAGACCTTGTTTCCAAATAAAGTCACATTCTGATGTACTGGGGTTAAGACTTCAATATATCTTCTTTTAAGAGACATAATTTAACTCATAACAAGTAGGTGCGACTACTTATAAATTATCAGTAACACTGGAGTTGTGCTTCAGATTCTAATATGCAAGTGGATGACAGATTTTAGAAGAAATTAAAATCTAAGTGAGATGGTAAGTATTGAAGCTTATAAGAGTAAATTATCATATCCAGGGATTTTTAGAAATGTATGATTTCACATCTGTTTTTGTTCCTAAAAATTAATGGGAATTGGCAACTCTAACAGAAATTTCTTTAGTTATAAAATTAGGGGAAACTACTTTGCAAAAAGACATGATAATTGAGTTTAAATTCTCCCTGATCATTAGAAATATCTGATGAGATAAATTAAAATCCCCAAGGCTAAAGTCCAGAAATATATATTGCTAGAAAATTTCACTTACTTGTATCTGAGTTTTGTGACCTCATAGACTGTAGCCTGCTAGACTCTTCTGTTCATGGGATTTTTCAGGCAAGAATACTAGAGTGGGTTGCCATTTCCTCCTCCAGGGGACCTTCCTGACCCAGGGTTCAAACCCAGGTCTCCTGCATTGCAGGCAGGTTCTTTACTGTCTAAGCCATCAGGGAAGCCCTTAGAAACTTTCCAGTTAATTTAATTATCAGACAGGTATAAGAGTGAGAATTACCAGTCTAAATTTTGCAAAATAGTTTATTGATCAGTGATGCATACAAATATTTATATGGAAAAGAAATTACACATTGAATAAGGGTTTGTATTTTTAAAACTGCCAAATTGTAGTAAAAATCAGAGACCTTAATTAAAATTAAAAATGTGCTTTAGATCAATTTTAATATTTCTTAATAAACAGCAGCAACAACAAAAAATACAGCTGTTTCTTTCAGTGTGCCAAAGATTTTAACAGCTGATAACACTTTTCAAACATATAGCCCAAATATGACGGAAGATTATTTTCTTAGTTAAATTTATCTTAAAGTTTCAGATGTATACTACATATGACATTGCACTATTTTGTTGATTTCAAATTATTTCTTAAATTTTTTGAGATTTTTATCATATGTAAAGCTTAGTGATTGGAGTTACAGAAGCTGGAACATCAAGATTTATACCATAGTCTAATGGTAAGATGAACAAAGCCCTCAAGAAAATAAACTAGCTAAGAACTAATCACAGATGACCACAGTTTAGCAACTCCCTGCTCAATCTAGACAATGTATCAGATGTTGGGAGACAGTGAAAACTCCAGAAGTGCTCTGCCCTCGTGATGCTTACAGTCTAGTAAAAAAGTAAATGACAAAATCCCAGATGGGTGATGCTGAAGAGTAATGATAAAAGAACACATGGTGCCATGGAACCTACAGAAGGGGCTCCAGCACTGAGTGTCCAGCAAAGACCTGAGAGTAATTACAAATTATTAAGATGATACAAAGAGAAGAAGGGGGAAGATGCTTCTAGGTAGAGAAAAGAGCATATGCAGAGACCTGAAGACAAGGGTGCATGGTTTCTTGAACGGAGTCCATGTAGCTGGACAGAAGGACATGCAGAAAGATGAGCCTGCAGCCTTCTTGGTACCAAGGAGGCCTCAAAAGTGAGTGTTTTTAGGGAGGTGTTCAAACCATTAAGATAATGAAAAGATGAATGTTAGTTGAGTTGGTCATGAAAGGGTGGAGAAAGAAGAGATTGTAGTTGACTCATTTAATAATGAGGCAAAAATAATTTTGCCTCAGTATTAAAAAAAAAGATCTTTCAGAATTTGGGATGCTGTGACCTAAGGGTGGCAGAAAAGCCCAAACAGTACAGTGGAAGGAGTGTGCAGCATGGCAGGAGGCTTGGTTTGGGAACACGGGACTTCCCAGGTGGCACAGTGACAAAGAATCTGCCTGCTGATGCAGCAAACATAGGAGATACAGGTTTGATCCCTGGATCAGGAAGATCCCCTGGAGAAGGAAATGGCAGCCCACTCCAGTATTCTTGCCTGGAATATCCCATGAACAGAGGAGCCTGATGGGCACAGAATGCTGCTGGTATTGACTACTCCAAAGGCAGGATGCTAAACTTCCAACAATCCACAGAACCTTCAAGAAAAAAATCAGCCACTCAAAAAGACTTTCCCTATCAAAAATGCCAGTAGCTCCCCCAGTGAGAGATGGTGATAGATTGTGAAAGATTCTCATTAGGGATTCTTCTTACCTCTTTTTAAAATGCAAATATCCTCTAGGCTGATTAAGCCTTGATACATTCATTTACTCACCAGGTATTATTAAGCACCTACCTACTGTGTGCAAACACTTCCCTAGATCTTGTCTCAAAGTCACACCTTCATGGGAATGCCTTTCATCTGTCCAGCAGGTGCTGCCTGGCTGATGGGAAAATGAGAAGGGAAATTTGGTGGAGATGAGAAGTGGGAGGTCCAATTTTCCCTATTCTAAGCTACCTCCATCCCGCATTCTTCCAAGTTCCCTACGATACAAACTAAATCAGCTGAAATAAATGGCCCATAAACTGCCTCATGTTAGAGATCCAGTCTCCTTAGACCCCATGAGTGCTAATTGGGAAATGGCACCAGTGGCTCGGCTCAGTCATCTTTTTTTCTTATTTTTTTTTAATTTATTTTTAATTGGAGGATAATTGCTGCACAGTGTTGTGTTGCTTTCTGCCATACAACAGCATGTAAGTACATCAGCCATAAGGACACATTTGTCCCCTCCCTCTTGGACCTCCCTCTCACCCCCTCTAGGTTGTCACAGAGCACTGGGTTGAGTCCCCTCTGTTATACAGCAACCTCCCATTGGCTCTTTCGCATATGATAATGTATGTTTCTTTGCTACTCTCTCAGGTCCCACCCTCTCATTCCCTCACAAGGTCTGCAAACCCATTCTCTTTGTCTGTCTCTATTCCTGCCCCGCAAATGGGTTCTTCAGTCCCATTTTTCTAGATTCCACATATATACACGAATATACAATATTTGGTTTTCTCTTTCTGACTTTGCTCTGTATAACAGGCTCCCAGCCAATCAGCTCTTCTTTCAGTTTCCTCCTTCCTTTGTTTGCATAGTACTCTGCCGTGGGTCTGTTCACTCAGGGAGGGTGTCCAGGTTTTCCGACCCAGCACAGAAGGACATGCTGGACCCACGTCTCCAGAAGACACAGGTGGGCGGCAGCAGCAGTGGCTGGCGGGGTGCCCCCTGGGGGTCCTGCGTGTGACCCCCTGCCTCGCTGTGAACCACAGCGCTGTACTGTCCACTGCCTGCTGTCACCTCCCTACTCAAAGGATTTCCTCAGGATGCTGCCTTAGCATCTCTGAGAACTGCATCCTTGTAGCAACTCACACTCAAAATGTTGACACCATCTGCTGCCTTCTCCTATCCTCGACACACAGGGCACTGCCAGGGGTTCACATGGTCCCCATAAAGACTCTCACCCCACCCATCCATCTGGGCGCCATGACGCTCTTCCCGCTCCTCATCGCATCTCCCTTGGCTTGCTACCTTAACTCTCAAACCATCTCCTGGCTCCCACCCTGCAGTACTGCCAAAAAAGTCTCCTCGAAGCTCTGAAGGCATAGAATCCCTCTTTGGAAGTTCATCCTTATAGGATCTGTGAAGATCCTTAGCACAAGGCTGTGTCCTTATTTTCTGTTCATATGGTCTGGGTGTCAGAATCCACCCCTGCCTGTTCTTTGCCCTCTCCTTGTTCTGACACCTACAGTCCTTAAAGCAGATTCTTTCCTTCCACCTCCCATCTGCTCCCTCCTCTAAACCTCTCCCAGATTCTCTAGAGGCGATCCTTTCTGCCTTTTCTGAGCTCCCCAGAACTGTTTTTGCAGCTGTTATTCACACAATGAAGTTGTTCTACCTCTTATAGTAATGTTGGAGAAGGAAATGGCAACCCACTCCAGTATTCTTGCCTGGGACATCCCAGGGACAGAGGAACCTGGCGGGCTACAGTCCATGGGGTCACAAAGCAACTAAACAGCAACAGCAACCTCTTGTAGTAACGTGTGTGTTAGTTGCTCAGTCGTGTGCACCTCTTTGCGACCCTATGGACTGTAGCCCACCAGACTCCTCTGTCTGTGATATTCTCCAGGCGAGAATACTAGAGTGGGTAACCATTCCCTTCTCCAGGAGATTGTCCTGACTCAGGGATCCAACCCCAGTCTCCTCCATTGCAGGCAGATCTTTACTGTCTGAGCCACTAGGGAAACCCTTATGTCTGCTTTCTCTCTCCTGACAAACTGAACCTCTTTGAAATAGAATCAGTGTACTATGTATCTATAAACTAGCTCAATGCCTTGGACACAGAAGAATCCTTTTTAAAAACCTAAGAGTTAATGTATCTTTCGATGTTTGGAAAAAGTTGGAATAATAATCTGAGTTTCATTTGTTTAGAGGAGATCTTTAATGTCTGGATGGAGTGAGGGGTAAATTTTTGTTCAGCTTGAACACGTTCAGCAGTTATTACCTGTGTTTCCACTGTGTGCCAACCCGCCTTCTAGATGCTTGTGAGCAGCCCCACGGTCATGGAGCCTACAGTAGGGGAAAGGCAGGTGTAGAGAAAACAGTTCAACGTTTCTGGAGCAGCCACTGTGTGCCTTTTCATACTAAACACGGGGTGCTCCAAAAATGTCAGATTCTTTCGGATGAGATGGTTGGATGGCATCACCGACTCAACGCACATAGTTTGAGCAAGCTCTGGGAGATGGTGGAGGACAGGGGAGCCTGGCGTGCTGCAGTCCATGGGGACACAGAGTCGGATACGACTTAGCGACTGAACACCACCACCACCACCACCATGTGCCAGTAGCTGGATTTGGTGATTGTTGTTAACGCATGAATCTGGGGACAGCCCAGGTACCCCTGACACCAAATGCGTCTCTGTCAATCCAAAGGCGAGACCGCCACCTCCACTGTAGCAGTTTCCTATAGCTAGTTAGACCAACACCTCCAAAATAAGCAGTTTCCTGTAGTTAGTCATATGAAAGACCTGAACTTGTGGAATTACATAATTGGTTTAGTTTCATTACAAGATAGAATCATTCAAGAAAGGGGAAAAAAGGAGAAACATACGTTGAAATTTGCCTAATTTCACTGTCATGCAGAAGTATTCTCACAGCTTTCGAAAACCATTGCTTTTCACTATTGGGTTTTGCCAGTTTGCTTATTTGAAGTCAATTGAAAAGTCTGTTTTCCACTTTGGACCTTGGAGACAGTTGTTGGGCTGCTACTGCTGCTAAGTCGCTTCAGTCGTGTCCAACTCTGTGCAACCCCATAGACGGCAGCCCACCAGGCTCCCCCATCCCTGGGATTCTCCAGGCAAGAACACTGGAGTGGGTTGCCATTTCCTTCTCCAATGCATGAAAGTGAAAAGTGAAAGGGAAGTCGCTCAGTCGTGTCCGACTCTTCCTGACTCCATGGACTGCAGCCTACCAGGCTCCTCCGTCCATGGGATTTTCCAGGCAAAAGTACTGGAGTGGGGTGCCATTGCCTTCTCCAAGTTGTTGGGCCGCTTTTGGCAATTCCTGCAGTTTGACTTACTGACAGAGCAGTGCCATCTAGTGATGTAAAAGGAAAACTTGAAGCTCTTGGTTTTCTTAAGCTTCTGGGTGGGATGGGTCAAGGGGAATCTGGTTTTCTCCATTCTATTTTTTAATGTCATTTTCAGGAGTACATTACAGCCTAAAGGTTGAAACAGCCTGTCACTTATGTCTAAGAAATTATGTATTATATAGATATATCTGAAAAGATCATTATACAGGTTTCCTTATATTGTGCTGATTCTCAAAGCATTTGTAGCAACTATAGAAAACACCAATACAATGGTAAATAAAATATTTCAAAAATGATAAATTCTCAGGATCAGTAAAACGTAAGCCAGAAGAAGAGATACGAATCAGGAGAAAGGTGTGAACACCATTTAAGGCAACCTTGCAGTCTATTTGATTACTGCTTGTGAAGTGGAAAATCTTGTGATGGGAATAATTCAATTGCTGAATGTCCTTATTTGGAATATACTGTTGCATGCATCTCTGTAATTAAGGGCTCCTTATCCAGGCTATGAATTATGCAGGCTCTCCTTCTCATTCCCTTGCTACTCTGTGATTTTACACAGTTGATTTCACAAGTGTGGTCCCTAGACCAGCAACATCAGCGTTACCTGGAAACTTGTGTAAGAAATACAGATTTTTATATCCCACTCCAGACCTGGGTGTGTGCAGGCTAAGTTGCTTTAGTCCTGTCCAACTCTTTGCGACCATATGGTCCATAGCCTGCCAGGCTCCTCTGTCCATGGGATTCTCCAGGCAAGAATACTGGAGTGTGGTTGCAATGCCCAGAACTTTCCAACCCAGGGATGGAACCCGAGTCTCCATGTCTCCTGCATTTGCAGGCAAGTTCTTTACTACCGCGCCACTTGGGAAGCCTCATCCCAGACCTACTGAATCAGAAACTCCCTGGTGTGGCCCAGAAGACTTGTGTTTTAACAAGATGATTCACATGCCACTCATACTTGAGAGTCACTGCTTATTAACATCCCTCTTGGAAAATAATTGGGAATGGAAAAGAAAGTTAAATATTAAAAAGCATATTTAGATATTTATTAGTAACTCTAATTTTTTAAAGATGTTTTAGGGGCCAAGGAAATTGACACTAAATAAAATGATGTTGGCTTTTTGGGATCTTCAGTTTGTCTATGCCAAGTTAAAAATAGGAACTGTCCAAGATTATACAACTTCCTTGAAATGACAGTTTGCAACATGATCTAACAACTCAAGTGTAGCATAGCATTGTTAACTCTTTAAAATTCTCGGTGTCATAAATGTTTCCAGGGAAAACATTTATATTTTTCCCTTGGACTCTCAAGGAGATCAACCAGTCAATCCTAAAGGAACTCAGTCCTGAATATTCATGGGAAGGACTGATGCAGAAGCTAAAGCTCCAATACTTTGGCCACCTGACACGAAGAACTGACTCATTTGAAAAGACCCTGATGCTGGGAAAGATTGAAGGCGGGAAGAGAAGGGAACGACAGAGAATGAGATGGTTGGATGGCATCCCCAACTTGATGAACATGAGTTTGAGCAAGCTCGAGGAGTTGGTGATGGACAGAAAAGCCTGGCATACTGCAGTCCATGGGGTCGCAAAGTCAGACACGACTGAGCGACTGAACTGAACTGATCAGAGGAAACAAACAAATGGCATCCATGGCCTTTATTTATCTCATTTTATTTCCCTTAAATTATTTTAGCCAAAGCTGAAAACTCTTTTAAGAACGGGTTGGGTATAAGCCAGGGACCCTAAAGGCAGTTTCTGATTCTGCCTTGTGTTCAAAAAAGGAAACAGAGTTTGTAAAACACTCGGCCTGGTTGGAAGGGTGGATAAGAAAGGGAAGTAACAGGTGTTTCTGTGACTGTCAGGTGGTGGGCATGAGATGGAAGACCAGCAGCAGGCATGTTAGGTCACCTCTATTTGGGTCCCCAGACATCGTCCATTGACCACCATTCTAAAGCAGGCTACAGTTCTTTCTGGCTGAATAGAAATAATAAGCCATTATAATGCCTCAAAGTTAAAACAATATTTTAAACTTCCTTGTACTCCTCTACATCTCATCTGTAGTAAGCTATCGGTTAGTCTGAGATATTAAAGTTTAAGGGGTCACTTAACCATGGACTCAGGAAGCAACAGTTAGAACTAGACGTGGAACCACAGACTGGTTCCAAATAAGAAAAGGGGTACGTCAAGGCTGTATATTGTCACCCTGCTTATTTAACTTATATGCAGAGTACATCATGAGAAAGCTGGGCTGGAAGAAGCACAAGCTGAAATCAGGATTGCCGGGAGAAATATCAATAACCTCAGATATGCAGATGACACCACCCTTATGGCAGGAAGTGAAGAGAAACTAAAGAGCCTCTTGATGAAAGTGAAAGAGGAGAGTGAAAAAGTTGGCTTAAAGCTCAACATTCAGAAAACGAAGATCATGGCATCTGGTCCCATCACTACATGGGAAATAGATGGGGAAAGAGTGGAAACAGTGTCAGACTTTATTTTTCTGGGCTCCAAAATCACTGCAGATGGTGACTGCAGCAATGAAATTAAAAGATGCTTACTCCTTGGAAGGAAAGTTATGACCAACCTACATAGCATATTCAAAAGCAGAGACATCACTTTGCCAACAAAGGTTCGCCTAGTCAAGGCTATGGTCTTTCCTGTGGTCATGTATGGATGTGAGAGTTGGACTGTGAAGAAGGCTGAGCGCTGAAGAATTGATGCTTTTGAACTGTGGTGTTGGAGAAGACTCTTGAGAGTCCCTTGGACTGCAGAGAGATCCAACCAGTCCATTCTGAAGGAGATCAGCCCTGGAATTTCTTTGGAAGGACTGATGCTAAAGCTGAAACTCCAATACTTGGGCCACCTCATGGCGAAGAATTTACTCATTGGAAAAGACTCTGATGCTGGGAGGGATTGGGGGCAGGAGGAGAAGGGGACAACAGAGAATGAGATCGTTGGATGGCATTTGGTGATGGACAGTGAGGCCTGGCATGCTGCAATTCATTGGGTCACAAAGAGTTGGACCTGACTGAGTGACTTAACTGAACTGAACTAACCATGGACTCAAAAGAATCACAACAGAAAGCTTGAAAATCATCTGCTTAAGGCCGATAGCCTATTAGCCAGGAGCAGCTGTCATCCTGTAACTTGTGAGTCCTCCAGGGTTCTGTTTGTTAAACTTGTCCTCCAGGGTTCTGTTTGTTAAGCTCATCAAGGTGACTTCAGAAAAGGAAGTCTTTTCTAAAGGTGCCGACCTCGGGAACAAGGAGTCATTGATTGATTGTAAAACTGACCTTCCCTTATTCCTTTGCAAAAAAACACAAAAAACAAAAAAAAAAACAATTATTTTCCTTCCAGTTACCAAGAAGGCCAGTTTTTATAAGATGCATAGGTTCCTCTCACGATAGAATTTTTTTTTCCCCTAAATCAATAAATTGGGAATCTTTTGAAGGATATGTCTGGTTCATCTAAAAACACTACTTGTTTGGCTACAGAGACTAGAAGCTTACTTGTGTTCTTCAGTCTTAAATGCTGAAGGCATGTCATATGTGACATTTTTCAATCACTAAATTCCTTGTGAGAAAAAAAAAGATTTCGTAGTTGAGAGAAACCATAATGTCTGCTTTGTCCAAACATCCTTCTAATGCTTGAAATCCTCTCATACCATCCCCATAGGCCATCACTCAAACTTATAGAACTGAAACTATTCAAAAAGAAGTGGGAAGGAGTAAAAATGTGGGACAGAAGACAGTGCGTATCAGTTACTCCATTTATATTGTCTGCACCAGTTTGGAAATTTCCATCAATTCATGGTCCTCCAGAGCTTGTATGACCTTCTTGACCCTAGTTATTGCGGTAACTTAGAATTCGAAACACATGGTCTAAGTTAGGTTTTCTGAAGCTTGGCACTTTGCCATTTAGAGCCAGCGAGTGTGGTGTTGGCGGAGGGGCTGTCCTGTGCATCGTAGGATGTTGAGCAGCTTCTCTGGTCTCTTCTTCCCGATAGTTGTCAGTAGCACTCACTTTCTCTACTCCCCCCACAACCCTCCAACACAGAACTCCGCTTCGGTAAGCAAAAATGGCTCCAGACTTTACCAAATATCCCAGGTGACCACAGGGAGGTGGGGGCGGGTTTGGGGAGTGTGTGTGCACCAAATCTCTCCCAACTGAGAACTACTGTTCAAACTTAAGAGTGTGTGCTGTGAGGTGCAAGCTGTAAGGAAACATCCAAACCATCTCCTTTAGGAAGGAGTAGTTAAGATCTCAGCTATCTCCTTGGTCACATAGAGAGTTCCACAGTTGACAAAACGTTGGTACAGGTCTCTTGGGGTTTTTGTACTATGAATGTGGAGCAAATATCTCAGTCTGTCACATCTTTATTAAAGTGTCTATGAAAATAGGCTACTGCAGTCGATGTTCTAAAACGCAAATAGCAGAACTATTAGGTTGATTCCAAGAAACCCTCAGTTTTAAGTGTTAGTCGCTCGGTCGTGCAGTCGCTCGGTCGTGCCTGACTCTTTGTGACCCCATGGAGTGTAGCCCACCAGCCTCCTCTGTCCATGGAGTTCTTCAGGCAAGAATATTGGAATGGATTGCAATTTCCTTCTCCAGGGAATCTTCCCCACCCAGTGATCAAACCCCAGGTCTCCTGCTTTGCAAGCTGATTCTTTACCTTCAGAGCCCCCAGGGGCTTCAAAATCTATTTTGGTAAGTTTTTACGGAAGCATACTGAATTACTGGATTTTCACAAATTGAGCCTACCATGTAAACAGCAGCCAAATAAGAAATATAACCAGCACTGCGACACCATTTCCACTGACTCCCTCCCGCTTAACCATGGTGCTCTCTCACACTCCTGGCCTGGCTGTTCCTTTTGCAGGGCTCTGCCTGACTTGCTGTCTCATCCCATTCCAGTCTCCCTGCAGATAGAACCTCTGAGAGCCTCCCTGAAGTCCTAAATCCCTGTCTACCACCCTGAACCTGCTTGAATTTTCCTTACAGCTCTTATCACACCCTATTTGTGTCCATCTTTCCAACATGTAAGAATCCAAGAGGACAGAAACACTCTAGCTTAACATATGGTGGGAGCTTGGAAAATTAAAGGCATGGGTAAATCCAAATTTCTGAAATTTTAAGGTGAGGAAAATTCATTCAAGTCTTAGAAATGAGGAAATAGCATCATAATTCTATTCACTAAGTGCCTGCTATGTGCCAGTCACTGCAATAAGTACATGTATGTATATTTCTTTTAATTTTCTAATAACTCTGCAAAATGGATATTACTAGGGTGCTTTCAGATATAAGTATCAAAAGCCAACTAAAAGATTAAATAAAAAGAACACTTATTATCTCATAAGAAATGGTCCAGAGATAGGGGCTGGTTCCATATTTGAGCAGTCCTATAACTCAAAGATGTTATGGTTTCAGTTTGGCTTCTCTGCCACCTTATAAGCTTTCTGCTCATGGTCACAGGTGGCCCTCACCATTCCAAATGTCACATCCTTGCTCAGCAGTGTCCAGAAGCAGGTACAAAGAGAGGCTGTGCATTTGTTTTTCTTCTTAACAGAGGGAAGAATCTTCTTCTGGAAGCTCCTTGATATCTCATTGGCTGAATTCTCTTACATGTTGTTATAAACGTAATGTTTGTGTCCTAGCCCGAATTCATATGCGGAAGCCCTAACTTCCAATGTGATAGCATTTGAAGGTGGGGCCTTTGGGAGGTAATTAGGTTTAGATGAAACTTTTGCTACTCCAAATAATTAAAACAGCCTCCAGTAAAAACAAAGTTCAGGAGAAAAGCCTTATCTTTATGCCCTCTCCTAAAAAGTGGCGAGGAGACTGGAAACAAGATTGTAAGGAACTACACTTACACACCCAGATCTTGGCTTCTGAATACCATTCAGTATTAGAAATCAAGGCTTCCTGATGAAATGGTTCATTCCAAAGCTGGGACAGAGAACATACAAGATGGATGTGGAATATCTTGTAATACTAGACAGTAAGAAAGAGCTCAAAAGCCGAAGCATGGGGACATGTCAGAGAGACATAGAATTTAAGCGTCAAGATCTTCCAGTGGCCACAGCTGGAACTATTTGAACAACAAAATAAATAAAATAGTATTGGATTATAACCCACAGAGTAAAATCAATATGTATGAGTCCAAGCTGATAAAGATGATTGAATTAGTAAATAAGTGAGAGATAAAGAGAGAAATCTTTCTCACAAAAGAATTCCAAACAACAAGCATAGATTCCCTGCCCCTCTGAAGCAGAGCTTAACCCCTCTCCTCCGGCATATGCCCGTTCAGCATCCCCACTCTGAGGTGAGCTCTACTTAATGACTCACTTCAAAGAATACAGCACGTGAAGGGAGAGTCACAGCTTTACAGAGGAGAAACCTGCAAAGGATGCTTTAACAAACACTGTCGCGTGGCTACCATGTACCCCTGAAAGGCTGTGATGAAAAGGGCCCTTCACCACCGCTCTGTGGTATTCTTTACAAAAACACACCGCCCAGTTCTAAAAGTAAGAAAAATAACAGATACATCCAAGTAAGAAGATACTCTGCAGGATAATTGGCCAAAGTTAAGTCCTCAAAGCTGTCAAGGTCATAAACAAGGAAAGCCTGATAGATGGTCACAGACTAGAGTAGGTTAAGGAAGCATGACAACTTCCTGCAACATGGGGCATTAATGGAGGAAATACCGAAATCTGAAGTATGGAATTTAGTTAACTGTACCAATTTTCAGCTCTTAGTTTTGACAAATGTACCACAGTTATTTAAAATGTTAACTTTAGGGGGAAATGAGTAAAGGCACTCAGCACTCTCTCTACAATATTGGTGTAAATCTACAAATAACCCTGAATTAAAAATTCAGTTAAAAAGAAATGTGTGAGGAAACCAATATTGTATGTCAGGTAATACTTCAATTAAAGAATTCTGGAAAATTCTCAAAAATCAAATGCTGCAATGGCAAAAGCCAACAGTAAAACGTAAATAGGATAAAACCCCTTGAGAAGCAATGGGCAATGAAGAAGACAAAGTGTATGCTAGACAGCTGTTGAAACTGGTTATGCAGATGTTCATTGTCCTGTTAACTCTGCTTTTGTGTATATAGTCATAGTGCATCTTATTCCATATCTGTAAGTTCTGTATCCGAAGTTCTCCATTCATAGAGTGATGAGTAAATTGCAGTGTAAACATTTTAAGCAGTTAAAAATAAGTAAATTCATGAAATAAAAGATTCTGTGCTTTCAAGATAATTAGCAATCAAGAGTGACAAAGTTTCTTGTGTCAACTACTGAGATAATAATGAATAGGTGAACCTTGTTGTCTGTATCCCTCAATGAATGAATGATATTGCACATCACAGCTCTACAACTTTTGCTACTTAAAGTGCGGTTCAAAAACCAGCAACCTAGGCGTCATCTGAGAGCTGGTTAAAAATGCCAAGGGTAAAGCTTAAGTTCAAGCATACTGAAATGCAATCTTCATTTTAACAAGAACCCCAGTGAACAAAATACACATTAGAACTTAAGAAGCACTGCTTATAGTCATGTGGTTTTCTACATTTCTTAACAAGTAACATTTGAAAAAGTACACTCAAACAAAAAATGAAAATACTTTTATAAAGAGTTTACATTTGACTTGAAAACTATAAATTGCCCCCCTTTACTTATATCCTGGAATATATATGTGGTCAGAATAACATTTACTTAAAGTTACATATAATATCACACCTTTGCTAGGCCCAGTAAGATGCTAGGGAAGAATAAAACTGGTGAATGTATTGCCTGGGCAAGCCCTCAGGAGAGTTTGCACAGAGAAACAATGGTTTGGAGACTGGGCAAGAAACATATCACATTTTAAGAATGTCCCCTGATGATGTGACAATGAGGAATCCTGAATCTCGTCCCTATTCTTTTCCCTTCGAAAATACCTACCAGAGGAACATGCAGAGAGGAGTAATCCATTCAGCATTGCTTTCTCTTTTTTTGTTACATCACACCACCTTTGAAAGTACGTAATTTGGGGAGCACGACTTTGGTTAGAGATATCTCTAGCCATTGCTAGCTGGTAAACTAGTGACAGGATGAGGAAGAGATAATATTCTGACTATAAAACAGAAAATTAGCCACGGTTGTTCATCTCCGCAAGAGAAACTTATACTAGAGGTTGAAGTATCCTTAAGTATCTCTTTGCCAGAGTGGAAACAAGAACACGTACTACAAGGCAGAGGAAAGAAAGGAAGATGAAAGATCAATGTGTAGAACAGACCCTGCAGACGCTTCAAAAGGATGTAAGCTAAAGAGACTTGGGAATTTTAGGGAAAGCCCTGCTTTCCATGATGTACTAATCAAGGCTTCATGGATCCATGTGACCTGAGATGCCACATGAAAAAAAGCAGGAAAGCCTGAGAAAAATCCAAATTTAAGACAAATTACAAAGAATACATAAACAGCAGGTGAGGACGTAAAGGCAATAGATACAGATTTCAGTTTGGAATTATAGTGGAATCAGGATATGGAACAGTAGATTAAATGTTGGCAGAAACAAGGAAAAGTTATGATTATTTTTAAGATGGTGAAGATCTAAATATATTTGGCCATTATTGGTGAAGGAAATAAACATTTGATTAGCAAATGAAGTAGCAAATCCAGGTAAAAGATTAGTGGATGGAACGAGGTTCTTGAGAAGGTAAATGTGGGAGAGTAAGTGGAAAAGTTGCAAATAAAGCACACAGATGATGGTTAACCTTGAAAAGGCATTAGGACGGCTCTTCCTTGGGGAAAGAAAGGAAGGAGAGGGGAATTAGAGATACAATCCATCAAATAAAATGTGGGGTCATTTCCTAAGAGTGAGTGGGCTCAGGAATGTGGTCAGTGTGAGGGGTGCAATACAAGAAGCAAAGATAAGATGATTATATAATTTATGGTCTGAGTGAGCACTTTTGAGAGTGAAAGAGAGGCTCACAAACAGGATGTCTGCACAACAGGACTCTTCTGAACAAACGTAAACATACCCTGGAAACAAACATCACTATTGTGAAGGAATCATGGATGTGTGACGGGTCCCTTCAGCCTCTCTGGCCCTCCCCAACAATGTTGCCAATACAGGGTCAAAGAGAATCATAGTTAGGCTTCCAGAGTTGGGGAAAAAGTGAGGCAGGCATATTAGAAGATCAAGAGACTGAGAATCCCAGAGTCATAGACAAAGACTTTGGAATGGCTGCAGCCATATGCTAGCATTGTCCAGTAGAATTGTCTGCAATCATGGAAGTGTTTTTAAGCCTCTTGCCTCATGTGGCAACTGGACAAATGAATTATTAATTGAAAATAATTAGCTTCCCTGATGACTCAGCGGTAAAGAATCCTCCTGCCAGTGCAGGAGACTCGGGTTCAATCCCTGGGTGGGGAATATCCCCTGGAGAAGGAAATGGCAACACACTCCAATATTCTTGCCTGGCAAATCCCATGGACAGAGGAGCCTGATGGGCTACCGTCCATGGGGTTGAAAAAGAGTCAGACACGACTTAGTAACTAAACAACAGCACGTAGTCACGTGAAGCTACCCTACTAGAAGTGCTGGTTCATATTAAGCCAAGAGTGAAGCCAAGAGATTAATGGACTATAAAGAATGCAGCAGGTGTCAGAAGGCAAGATGGGAGTTTGTTGTGCAGATTGAGCGTAAATGTAACTATATTTAGTTGTGAATAATGTATTTAGTTGTGAATAATGATGTACTTAGTTGTGAATAGCGATGAAATCCCAAATGTAACAGTGCTTGATAAGAACCAAAGAAAACAGCTAGTGGGACTTGGGGGGGTTGTTGAGGAAAGAAGTCTGAATATGGGCAGTCACGTGTGACCCGCAGGGAATGATGGGAGTTAGTAGGGGGCAGGGCTAGGGGGCGCATCTCACACTAAAGACCTTGAGGAAAGCTATGGTGGGTCCCCGAGAACATGAGGTGAAAACCACCAGCTAAGGAGAGAAGGATCGGGGAGTGGCTAGGATTTCAAGATGAGAGTTTCTGCCTTTGTTTTTCAGATGGTAGCTGTGTTCTGAGTTTCCTGGGGGAGGCAGTATGCATCTAAAAGAAGCTGGATTTGGGTTCTGCTCTCTGGCTCTGTCGTGGTGGGGAACAAACAGGAGAATTAAAATGTGTTTCCTTTTGACAAAGGAGGAGAGTGGTGGTTAAACACACACAACCTTCTTAATGTCTATAATATCCTAGGTGGTAAGTTCAGTTCAGTTCAGTCGCTCAGTCGTGTCCGACTCTTTGCCACCCCATGAATCGCAGCACGCCAGGCCTCCCTGTCCATCACCAACTGCCGGAGTTCACTTAGACTCACGTCCATCGAGTCAGTGATGCCCTCCAGCCATCTCATCCTCTGTCGTCCCCTTCTCCTCCTGCCCCCCATCCCTCCCAGCATCAGAGTCCTCGCCAATGAGTCAACTCTTCGCATGAGGTGGCCAAAGTACTGGAGTTTCAGCTTTAGCATCATTCCTTCCAAAGAAATCCCAGGGCTGATCTTCAGAATGGACTGGTTGGATCTCCTTGCAGTCCAAGGGACTCTCAAGAGTCATTAGCAAAATATTTAACCCGAGTTGACTGATACGTTGTATTAAACAACAAATAATTTTTATTTTCTAGATCTTCTTTGACTTTGGAAATGGACTCCATTTTGAGGTAAGAAACAAAGGGGATTATTCCTGTCTTGAGTTTTATAGAAGATAGTTGTGCCTTTACCAGATTGAAAGCACACACTCCCACTGAAACCGCTAGGTGGCGTTTTGAGGTGGTGCGGAGGAGCCGCGGGCCTTTATGTCTCAGCACAGGAAAGAATTCAGTGAGAGGCATAGTGATAGGTAAGAGATTTACTAGAATAGGATGATTGTGAGGCTTCCAGGCAGGTGGTCAAGGACTGCGCTGCCCCGAATATTAGTGGGTTACATTTTTCTAAAGGAAGAAAGGGGATGGAAAGATCACCTTGTTTTTCATTCTTTGAGTCTTAGGTCATTTACTCCTATGTGTTGGGTGGGGGTGTTATTGACCCTATATGGTACATCCCTTATGGCACTTTGAAAAAATTATATTAGGTCTCAGTACAGTGAGGGTCTTTCACTTTGAAATGTCACCTTCCTGTAAGTTATTGTTTTCTGTGTTTGCAGAGAGTATGTTTTAAGGGTCATTAACTTGTTGATGTCACTGGGCAGGTTTGGGGCCTTATTTTCCACTATTGTTTTTTTTTTGTTTATTTTGGGACATGTCTCTTGCTTCTGTTACATGGTTTTGTTGTTAAGCAAACCCATCTTGCTTCGATGCTAAGCGACTTGTGCAGCTTTATGAATTAAGTAAGCCCACATTGTTTTGGGATTTTTCCATTACTTGCTTGAGTGATTATTTACTTACTGTGGTCTCCCAAAGCCCACTAAAGTTCCCTCTCTATTAAGAGTCTCCTAATGGGATTTCTGAGCTAGCTTTTGGTTATCCTACTCTATCTCAGGGGCTTCCCAGGTGGATCAGTTGTAAATTTCTGGTGGATTCAGGTAAATTTCAGGTAAATTCCCAGGTGGATCATTTCCTGCCTACCAAGCAGGAAATGTGGGTTTAATCCCCCAGGGGCTTCCCAGGTAGATCAGGTGTAAATTTCTGGTGGATTCAGGTAAATTTCAGGTAAATTCCCAGGTGGATCATTTCCTGCCTACCAAGCAGGAAATGTGAGTTTAATCCCTGGGTCAGGAAGATCCCTTGGAGGAAGAAATGACTACCCACTCCAGTATTCTTGGCTGGGAAATCCCATGGGCAGAGGAGCCTGGTGGGCTACAGTCTCAGTTCAATCACTCAGTTGTGTCCGACTCTTTGTAACCCTATGGATTGCAGCACACTAGGCTTCCCTGTCTGTCACCAACTCAGTCTGTGTGGTGGGCTACAGTCTGTGGGGTTGCAAAGAGTCAGACATGACTTAGCAACTAAACAACAACAACTCTGTCCTGTCACCTCAGACTCAGCCATTCCCACTCAATCGTGTGCACAGGAACCTCTGCCCAGGGAAGATTATGCAGCATGTTTGACAATCTAAATATCCATCACTGGTAAAATGGTAAAAGTAGAAACTCACGGTACATGGAGGAATGTCCATGATGAGGTACTGAATGAAAAATCAAGGGACAGAATGTGATGCATATAGTATTGGGTTGACCATGAAGTTTGTTTAGGGTTTTCCATAAGCTGTTGCAGAAAAAAACCTGAATGAACTTTTTGGCCATCCTAATATAATTCCATTTTTATGAAAAAAAAAAAAAGAGAGAGAGACCTTTTTATATGTGCAGCTGTATGATCATAATAAAATATCAAAAGATATTTATCAGGCTGTTAGCAGTGCATTTTCCAAAACATGAGTGAAAAACTGGGAGGCTGTTTTACATTTTTACATTATAAACTTTAATATTATTTTACTGTTTTGATACATAATTAATTTTCTAATTATAGAAGAATTTTTCCACTGAAAACAAAAAAAATCAGTGACCTAGTGATAACCAGTGTAAATATTTTGAAGTAAAATGCAAGTTACATAGAGCAGTAAAATGGTAAACTTAATATAAAAATCATCTCTGATCTTAAAATACTAGGTCATTTAATTTTAATACTGCATTAAAATTTTCCTTGGATGAAATATATATTCATCTATTAAAGCCCAACTGAAAACTTATAGATTAGTTTTCTGCCTAGTTTTTGATAAACCAGAGATAGGCCATTTAATCCTTTAACTTCATTCTTAAAACAATAAATTCATTGACTGATACTTTCACTAGTCTTAGTTAAGTTGATATCAACAGGCTATTGATAATTTTGTCTTAAAGCATTAGTAATTCATTTTTAAATTATAAGCCACCACAGAAAAATAAGACTTCATTTTCAGTTAGAAACATTTCTTGACGTGCTGTGTTAATTGTAATTTGCCCATTTGTAAGGTCACTAAATTATTCTAGCCTTTTAAGTCTTCCCTCTGGGAGATCTTTCCTTGCTGATAAAAAACCAACAAAACAAAACTGCTTTACTGGTTTGGAAACAAGCTCTTCAGGTAGATAGTGTTTGTTCCAGAATATATATTTTCTCTTTGAAAATGAAACCTGTGCGTGTGTGCTAAGTCGGTTCAGTCATGTCCAACTCTTTGTAACCGTATGGACTGTAGCCCACCAGACTCCTCTGTCCATGGGATTCTCCAAGTAAGAATACTGGAGTGGGTTGCCGTGCCCTCCTCCAGGGGATGTTCCTGACTCAGAGACTGAACCTGTTTTTCTCTTATGTCTCCTACATTGGCAGGTGGGTTCTTTACCACTAGCACCACCTGGGAAGTCCAAAGCCTATATTAAGGCCATATCAAAAAGTATGAAATAATTGATTCCTTAGAATTTGCACAGCTTTCTTTCAACTTCTGTCTAGTACATTTTATGATTCCATACTAATGTTTTACTTATTTTTTGGCAACATTTTATTGCTTTAGGCCTTACATTCAAGAAATGAAAGCAAGTTGCTTCCTAAACACATTCACCCAGTGAGACAAAAGCGTGCTTGGATCACCGCCCCTGTGGCCCTCCGGGAGGGAGAGGACCTGTCCAGGAAGAATCCGATTGCCAAGGTACTGTCTAAAGAGGAAAAGGAAGTACATGCACAAAATGTGGTCTGAGATCGTCCATGTTCACTGTAAAATTTTAGGAATGTTACATGATGTACTCACTGAACTTTTTCATATTCTAGATGTCACCTTGAAAATCCACTTTCCTATTCTAGAAGATGCAGCCTTAGTGGTGAACATGTATTTAATGGAGGGCTTTAATTCAACTGGGCTTCCCTGGTAGCTCAGCTGGTAAAGAATGTGCCTGCACTGCAGGAGACCCTGGTTCGATTCCTGGGATGGGAAGATCTGCTGTGGATAGGGATAGGGTACCACTCCAGTCTTCTTGGGCTTCCTGGTGGCTCAGCTTGTAAAGAATCTACCTGCAATGAGGGAGACCTGGGTTTGATCCCTGGGTTGGGAAGATCCCTTGGAGAAGAGAACAGCTACCCACTCCAGTATTCTGGCCTGGAGAAGTCCAGGGGATCTCAAAGAGTTGGGCATGATTGAGTGACTTTCACTGTTTGATTCAACTAAGAGTGGACTCAGGCACTAGTTCAGTCCTTGTTTAACAGAGTATAACAGTGCTTAAAAGGAGATCTCATCATCTGTTTTCCCTAGCACCTACCTAGGTTCTCTGGCAGGAGCCCTGTAAATTGGACGGACAAAAAATAATTAACAAGAGAAAAAGAAGCTTAGTAACGTGTCTGTATGTGCTCTGTGCTCAGTCACTTCAATCCTGTCTGACTCTGCTGCCCCGTGGACTGTAGCCCTCTAGGCTTCTCTGTTCATGGGATTCTCCAGGCAAGAATACTGGAGTGGGTTGCCATGCCCTCCTCCAGGGGATTTTTCCAGACCCAGAAATTGAACCGCATCGCCTGTGTCTCCTACATTACAGGCAGATTCTTTACCTGTTGAGCCACCTGGGAAGCCCCTAGAAACTTGTCTATCCCGCATGAAACACGTGGGAGTACCCAGAGATGAGTAAATCAAAGGTTTGGTTAGGATTTGGGTTTATATGAGCTTCTTAGTAGAAGGACAATAAATTTTTAGAAAAGTGACAAGACAAGAAAGACCTTGAATCCCCATGGGCAGCAACCTGGACAGGCAAATAGATGGGCAACTAATACTAGAGAAAGCTAGTTAGTCAGGTTTGTTTTGTAGGTTCTCCTGGTCCTGTCTCTAGGCTGATAGGGATCTAAACTCCCCACCAGTGATTAACGCTTTTGTCCTTGCTGTCAAGAGGGGTAGAAAAGGCACCTTTACAAACTTACGTCCTGCTCTTAGGCAAGTAAGGCTTCCCAGGTGGCTCTGTGGTAAGGAACCCACCTGCCAATGCAAGGGATGTAAGAGACACTAGTTCAGTTCATGAGTCGGGAAGATCCCCTGGAGAAGGGCATCGTGGCGACCCACTCCAGTATTCTCACCTGAGAAATTCCGGGAAAAAGGAGCCTGACGGGCTGCAATCTATGGGGTCACAAGAGTCAGACATGACTTAATGACTAAACCACAACTGCTGCTGCTAAGTCGCTTCAGTCGTGTCCGACTCTGTGCGACCCCATAGACAGAAGCTCACCAGGCTCCCCCGTCCCTGGGATTCTCCAGGCAAGAACACTGGAGTGGGTTGCCATTTCCTTCTCCAATGCATGAAAGTGAAAAGTGAAAGTGAAGTCGCTCAGTCATGTCTGACTCTTAGCAACCCCATGGACTGGAGCCTACCAGGATCCTCCGTCCATGGGATTTTCCAGGCAAAAGTACTGGGGTGGGGTGCCATTGCCTTCCCCGAAACCACAACAGTCTTAGGCAAATAGGGGGAGGACAGAGAGTTTTTCTTGTATCTGCTTCTTCTCAATCGCTTTCAGCTTGAAACTATTATATCAGAGTCACGCATTCTGCCACCCTACCCATGAAAGTAGTTTTCAAAATGAAAAGAAACTGCTATCTAACTCATCTTGCCTGAAACAGTCTGGGTTTATGGCCATTGTCCTGACCTAATTATTAATAACTCCCCTTTCAACTCTCAAAACGCCCTATTGTTTTGATAAATAATATGGTAGTTCCATTCATTTGTATCTCAGATTTAGCACGTGCAAAGTCTGAACGCTTGATTTTTCCGAGAGCTATTCTCCCTAAGTTCTATCCGATTCAGTAAATGGTACTATAATTTTGTTCAGTATTTTCAAAACTGTAGCAGGTACTGTCAGTTCTATGCCAAAAGTGTATTCTGAGTCTGCCCACTTCTCTCCACTGCCACGCTCCTCGTGCCCGTCAGTGTCAGCTCTGACCTGTGTTGCCCAAAGCACCCTGACCTGATCTCCCTGCCTTCACTCTTGCCTGCCCCTCCCCCACCACAGTCCATTCTCCAGAAAGCAGCCAACGTGATCTTCTGAACTGAAATTTTCATCCCCTTCGTGAGGCCCTTTCACCAGCTGTCCACTGCAGTGGAAGAAATACACTCCTCACCTCTGCCAACAAGAGCTCTCTTAGGATTTGTTGACTTTGACTTCCTCTCTGACCCCAGCTCCTATCGGCCTTCATCCCATACTCTGCCACCTCACTAAGCTGACACAAGCCCAAAGCCCATGCCAGCCTCCCACCCTTTCGTTGTTCAGTCACTCAGTTGTGTCTGACTCTTTGCGACCCCATGGACTGCAGCACTCCAGGCTTCCCTGTCCTTCACTGTCTTGCAGAGTTTGCTCAAACTCATGTCCATTGAGTCGGTGATGCCATCTGACCATCTCATCCTCTGTCTTCCCCTTCTCCTGCCCTTAATCTTGCCCAGGATCAGGGTCTTTTCCAGTGAGTCAGCTCTTCTCATCAGGTAGCCAAAGTATTAGAGCTTCAGCTTTAGCATCAGTCCTTAAGCACTTGCTGTTCCCTCTGCATGGAACCCCTCCCCATAGGTATTTGCAGTATCTCACTTTCACTTTTCACTTTTATGCATTGGAGAAGGAAGTGGCAACCCACTCCAGTGTTCTTGCCTGGAGAATCCCAGGGACGGCGAAGCCTGGTGGGCTGCCGTCTTTGGGGTCGCAGAGAGTCGGACACTACTGAAGCGACTTAGCAGCAGCAGTAGCAGCACAGCATAAAGCCTCTGGCCAAGAATTCCCTTCCCAGCCTCACCCCATCTCAATCCCCTCACTTCATTCAGCTCAGTTTATAGCTCATTCACCTCCAGGCGGAGAAGGCAATGGCAACCCACTCCAGTACTCTTGCCTGGAAAATCCCATGGACGTAGGAGCCTGGTAGGCTGCAAGTCTATGGGGTCGAGAAGAGTCGGACACAACTGAACAACTTCACTTTCACTTTTCACTTTGATTCATTGGAGAAGGAAATGGCAACCCACTGCAGTGTTCTTGCCTGGAGAAGCCCAGGGACAGGGAAACCTGGTGGGCTGCCGTCTATGGGGTCACACAGAGTCGGACATGACTGAAGCGACTTAGCAGCAGCAGCAGCAGCAGCACCTCCAGGACATTATGTCATAAGTTGCTTGCTTGTTGTCTGGTTCCCTCAGTACAGTGTAAGCTCCCTGAGGGCAGGGGCTTGGTCCTCAGGACTCACAGCTCATGCACACCCTGTGCCCCGAGCAGAGCCAACATCCTGTAAACATTTGTGTGAATGAATAAATGTTCATAGGCAAGTGGTACCTTCATCTTTCCAACCTTATAAACAGCACACACAACAAGCTCCTTTTAAAAAAGAGCAGCCAGGAACAGAAGACACTTTCCTTTTTCCAGCAATATATTATTTTGATAAAAGCCCTCTTAAATCTAAATGTTTGATTATGGCTTTACATAAAGTGAGTGAAAGTCGTTTAGTCGTGTCCAACTCTATGCAACCCCAAGGACAGTAGTCTACCAGTTTCCTCTGCCATGGGATTTCCTAGGCAAGCATACTGGAGTGGGTAGCCATTCCCTTCTCCAGGGATCAAACCCGGATCTCTTGCATTGCAAGCAGATTTTTTACAGTCTGAGCCTCTAGTGAAGCCCATGACTTTACATAATAGTTTGTATACAAGCAGTTAAGCTTTCTGGTTTGGTTAATGCTAGTTTGATGAGATATCTGAGTTATTCATCCATTCTTTCAATAGCTTTCCCTAAAATACATGGGGTTCAGTAAGCATTAGCTATTCTTCTTACTAATCTTAATTATAAAAGTTGTTAAGAGTAAAATTTACATAAAAAGCAGAACATTCTGTTGTATTTCCCCAACTTTATAGATTCTTTATCTTAAAGTAATACTGTCAACAGCTTAGTATCTTCCATATCTTTTGAAATACAGAAGTATGTATATATTTACATACTCTTATGTGTATACATGTGTATATGCAAACCAACTGCTAGGTCCACACACAGTTTGATTTTATTTCTAACATAAGTGAAGTTATATATATAGTCAGCACATAAAGATCTAGAATATTCTCTATAAATACTGATGTATGTGTATACACATACACATGGGTTGTGTGTGTATATGCATGTACTTGGCAAAAAAAAAAAAAAAAAGAGACAGAAACACAGAGAAAGGGAAAGACAGACAGAGGCTCAGTGAAAAGTGTTCACCGGACTGCCCCAGAGTCCCCATTCCTCCAGGAGCAGAGCAGGCGTGGCAGGAGGTTGGAGCCGCATCTCATTCTCAGCAGCACCCTCAGCCCCAGAGCATGTTGGGAATCCTGTGGGAAGCATGTGTAGCTAATTCTGAGATTTCAGGACGAATAACTGGCGGGGCAGGGGTGGGGTGATGGCTTCAGTGATGTCTGAAGAGAGAAATTGAGGATCCAGTAGGGGGCGACAGAGATACACTTACTGATGAAAAATTAGAGAGAACAGAAACGGCAAACAAACAAGTTAGAGACACAAATAGAGCTTTTGCTAGAGGAGGAAGGTGTTAACTACAGAAGTCCCCCAGGTTAGAAACACTAATCTGCGGGAACATTCCAAGTAGGCAAAGCGCTTGACTATTTTAACCCTCTTGTGAAAAGATGCCTTACTCATACCTTCCTGATGATTGGAGTTATAAAGCTGGTTTTGAGTCTGCAAATGTTACCTTACCTAAACTTAAAATCCACCCTTACCAAGATGTGCCCCCCTAATGATATCTTAATTTCATAACAACCCTAAGAGGTAGGCAGAAGTGTCTCTTCACGTTACAGGTAAGAACACTGAAGCGTGGGAGGGTAGGTAACCATTAGCATTATACCTAGTGTAGCTGTGACATGACTAGACCCGGGTGCTCTGACCCCAGCACCTCCGCTCTGGATCACCTGTGTCCTCCCATCTCCCTCCTTTCAACATCCAACAGCTTCAGAGTGAAATTTTCAATTAAAAATGTTTAACTTGAAGCATTCCTCTCTTATTTTTATGTTATTAGATACACTCTGATCTTGCAGAAGAAAAAAAACTAAAAATTACATACAAATACACTGGAAAGGGGATCACGGAGCCGCCTTATGGTGTGTTTGTCTTTAATAAGGACACCGGAGAACTGAACGTTACCACCATTTTAGATCGAGAAGAAACACCATTTTTTCTGGTAAGAACAATTTTACATTTTATTGGTCTTTTTTGAAATTGTGCTACTTGAATGACCTCAGCCTAAATGCCTTCTATTATGTATGTCATGATTCCAGCTAACTGGTTACGCTTTGGATGAAAGAGGAAAAAACTTAGAGAAACCAATAGAACTCAGAATTAAAGTTCTTGACATCAATGACAACGAGCCAGTGTTCACACAGGACGTCTTTGTTGGGTCTGTTGAAGAGCTAAGTGCAGCAAGTAAGAGTTTATTGTTTTTATGAATGAGTACCCAAGATCATTCTGTGCCCAGCATGTCACTTAACACTGAAACTTCTGTCTTAGTGGAGGCTGAATATTACCCACAGGAAAAATAATTATAAACTGATTGATCTAGGTTTGGAACTGATTTTTTGTTTTAAGTTTTTTACCCTCAAAACAGATGTGGTAGATTGATGTGATAGGTTAGGTCTGTGTAGCAACTTGTTGGTTTCACCCTGTGTCCGGAAAGCGGCTATAGATGCTATGTAAACAAATAGGTATGGGTGTGTTCCAGTAAAGTTTTATTCACAGAATCAGGCGGCTGGCTGGCTTGGGCCCACTGTCCGTAGTTTGCTAACCTTAGACATATTATTTCTACCTCCAGGCTTCAATGCAAGTGTTAAATGCAGCTTTCTATATGGGGGCTTGCAGGAGAAATTTCTCTTTGATCTGAATGTAAAGAATAGCTATGCTTCTCCTGAATTGCTTGTATTTTAATAAGCATGTATGTGTATCTGTTCATTTTTCTTTCTTTGTATCAGTTATTAGAAATGTGATAAGCAAATCTGTGGCCCTCCTATTGCGTGTCCAGGACTTCATCTTAAAAATTGTATACACTAACCTCAGCCTCACTTATATCTTGTTTTTCCTATTCCTACATCCATTCACGCTTGCTCCCTCAAGCAATTAAATTCTTTGATCTTAGTAAACTGAATCTGATACATACCTAAAATCCTTTTTGGAACAAGCTGATATGACACATAAAATAATAACATAACGTAAGAGTGCTAAAAGTTGTGTTTCATCTTGGACCCCTTCGTTTCTGCTACCAGATACGCTAGTGATGAAAATCACCGCAACCGATGCAGATGAGCCCAACACTCTGAATTCTAAAATTTCCTATAGGATCGTGTCTCAGGAGCCTGCTAATTCTCCAGTGTTTTACCTAAATAAAGATACAGGAGAGATCTATACAACCAGTATTACCTTGGACAGAGAGGTAAATTAATGTTTCATGTTATTCATCTTTTCTGCTCTCCTCTCCTTCCAGTTTATTCTCTCTCTAGTCTAATTTTCTGACTTTGTCTTGTGTTACTCACTCATAGAATAACTCAGCATGATCCTCCTCTAGGGATGTGCTGTCTAGTATCATAGCCATCAGTCATACGTGGCCATTGGCCACTTAAAATGTGACTAGTCCCAGTTGAGATGTGCTGTAAGTGGAAAATACACACCAGATTGGGAAGACATAATATGGAAAAAAAAAAAAAAGAATGTTAAAATATCACCTTAATAATTTTTGGTTGATCATTTGTTGAATTGATAACATTTCGGATACCATGGGTTAAATGAAATTTCTTTGTTTAAAACTAGTATCACCTGGTGTTTAAACAGTCCCCTGTCATTACTTTAAGTAGGCATCATGGTAAAGGAAGAGGAAGATAATCAACCAGAAAACCCCCCAAATGTTTTTATAAATGAAAAGGCAAACCAATATACTTCTTCCAAAGCAAAAATAAAACTAGTATCAACTGTCTCCTTTTACTTTTTTTTTAATGATTTATTTATTTGGCCACACCATGTGGTTGCAGGATTTTAGTTCCCTGACCAAGGATTGAACCCAGGCCCCAGCAGTGAAGTGCCAAGTCCTAATCACTGGACCACCAAGGAATTCCCTCTTTATTTTTTTTTTAATGCGGCCTGGGCCTCTCCAGTCACGATCTGTTTGCTAGAGAGTTCTAAAGCAATGTTCCTTACTTTGTGGTTCTGTAATGAAACTTTAGGAATCTTTCCTACTGCTAATACATTTTCAGAGGGAGGAAAAGAGATTGAAATAGAAGTCCTGTTTAGAATAATAGCAGTATTTGTAAAGTAAAGAGTTATTGTAAATCCCAAATTGGAGGAAAATTTGAGTTGTTTCCTAAAGGATATTTTCTCAAACATTTCATTTTTTCATTTCTAAGTCAAAGGGAACATTTTAGTTGAAAAGGGAAGACAAGATTTCGTAAATGCTACACACATAAAGATGTTAACAGCATGCATGGTAAAATGTTGATGATCCTTAGAGCGCTGTATTGTCATCAAATATAAATCATCATCAGACACAACCAGTGTATTTTTTAATGCTTAAAAAAATGATTTAACTCTGGCCAGAGAGGAAGAGGGTTCGGTTCAACATTTCCTTTGATATCTTTCTAAAGGATAGTGAAAGTGTTAGTCGCTCAGTTGTATCCGACTCTTTACAACCCCACGGGCTGTAGCCCACCAGACTTCTCTGTCCGTGTGATTCTCCAGACGAGTACTGGAGTGGGTTGCCATTCCCTTCTCTAGGGGATCTTCCTGACTCAGGGATTGAACCTGGGTCTCCCGCATTGCAGGCACATTCTTTACCATCTGAACCACCAGGGAAGCCCTAAAGGATATTATTACTCCTAGAATTCTACTCTACCTTTTCACATAAAATGAGAATGGAAAGGTACTATTTTGAAGTAGAAGTGTGATTCTGTCTCTGAAACGTTTAGCAAAAAAGAATACTGGCTGTCACTTGCTGGGCAAGCCATGTGCCCAGTCTATTCCAAGCCTTTTACGTGGATTAATTCAGTGAAATGAACCTGTAAACCCTGTGAGGCAGATCCAGTTATTATTCTCATTTTATGTAGAAGGAAACCAAGGGTCAAAGGGATAATGTGTGTCCGACATAGCTAGCATGTCAGAATTGGAACTCAGGCAGCTGGTCCCAGGGTCTCTGCCATCCTGCCTTTCACTGAGCAGTTTTGCTCTGCACAGGGTCTCGGGCATGGGCACTCGCCGCCTGGCTCCTTCTTAAACTTCAGCCACACTGATGGAGCCATCAGAAGGGACCACGTGGAAGAGACGGGTCCTCTTTGGAATAACATCTGAGACATTATTCTCTAGGTTGTGTTCACCAAGAATCTTCTCTCCTGGGGATAAAAAGTGCACCAAGTTTTGCCTTTACTGACCCAGTGTTCTTGGGGGATTAAGTCTTCATGACTTAACTTTTAACCTAAAATGAAGTGTGGGCTATAAAAAACTAATTTCTAGAGTCTCATCACTTCCAGTGTAATGCTGACTACCTTTTGAAAGCACTTTTGTGCTCAGACTATTTTAAGGAGAGACTCATCTCCTGATAAATATCACCAATGACGTAATTAAGAATCTTGATGTCTAAAAGCTCTAGGCTTTTCTGCCCTTTAAAAAAAAAAAGCTCTGATGGCAAACAAACAGCATCTTCACAGAATTAACAGCAGGTCATGAAACTTTTTTTTAATATTTACTTATTTATTTTTGGCTGCTCTGGGTCTTTGTTGCACCGGCTCTTCTCTGGTTGCAGCGAGCGGGAGCTCCTCTCTAGTGGTACACGGACTGCTCATTGCGGTGGCTTCTCTTGTCATTTAGCACAAACTGCAGGGCTCTCAGGCTTCAGTAGTTGCAGCTCCTGGGGTCTAGAGCGCAGGCTCAGTAGTTGTGATGTACAGGCTTACTTGCTCCGAGGTATGTGGGATCGTTCCAGATTAGGGATCGAACCTGTGTGTCCTGCATTGGCAGGCAGATTCTTTACCACTGAGCCACCGGGGAAGCCCCCATGAAACTTACTTATGAATAAAATATACTGAGGTTCATTCCCCTGATGATAATCCCCTGATGATAAAGTGAACTCAAACCAGAAAGATTTGGGAGCAGTTCATTTTCACCCCAGCCGGATCTTTTTCATTGCCTTGCAGGAATACAGCAGCTACACTTTGATAGTAGAAGCAAGAGATGGCAATGGACAAATAACAGATAAACCAGTAAAACAAGCTCAAGTTCAGATTCGTATTTTGGACGTCAATGATAATATACCTGTAGTTGACAGAAATGTGGTAACTATTATTTTTATAACAAATGTGCCTACTTACATGTCAGTCATAACTAAAAATATATCACTTATGTTTGTGTTCCATCGGAATAAAAACCACCTGTTTGTGTTTTGCAGTATGAAGGGTCAATTGAAGAAAACCAAGCCAATGTAGAGGTTTTACGCATAAAAGTGTCCGACGCAGATGAAGTAGGCTCGGATAATTGGTTAGCAAATTTTACTTTTGCATCAGGAAACGAAGGGGGTTATTTCCGCATAGAAACTGATACTCAAACTAATGAAGGAATCGTGACCCTGATTAAGGTAAGGACTTAGTGTTCAAACCTGGAATGAGAGAAGTTGGTCAAGAGGAGGACACTGATGTATTTTGAGCTCCAAATATTTATTCGTACTGGTGCCTCAATGTTAGAGATAGGCGCCATCCCTGTTTGCCCAAGTTCTATGGTTGTGAGTGGGGTCATACTCTTTGTATTTCTAATGTCAGTAGTGTGAGGGTCACATTTTGAAACAGAGTGTATAATTCTGCTTAATTGAATCAATGAAAATTAAATCGTATTATAAGTATATGAGTCTTAAACATCTAAAACCCTGACTCCTATAGAATTTTTTAAACAAATTTAGAGGATGGATTTTTTTTTTTAAACAAAATTAAAAAGGAAGAATACCACTGTATGTTAAATGGTTAATGATAGAATATCAAATTTTAAAATAAAATGCAAAGCTAAGGCTTTCAAAACATTAATTCACAGACAAAAATTGATTCCAGAAGCATCCACATTTTTACAAAACTTATTATACGGTAAAGTAAGTAAACCCTAATAGAGGAATGATGATAATATAATGTATAACAAAATAGAGGAAAATTAACCTGAAGTTTCATTGTAATAATTATGGATACCATTTATCAATAGGCTACCATATGTATATAGGCCACTTTTTGTAAAGCAGAGGAAAACAGAATAAGATTCATTTCAATTCAGTTCAGTTCAGTTCAGTCGCTCAGTCCTGTCCGACTCTTTGCAACCCCATGAATTGCAGCACGCCAGGCCTCCCTGTCCATCACCATCTCCCGGAGTTCACTCAAACTCACGTCCATCGAGTCGGCGATGCCATCCAGCCATCTCATCCTCTGTCGTCCCCTTCTCCTCTTGCCCTCAATCCCTCCCAGCATCAGAGTCTTTTCCAGTGAGTCAACTCTTCGCATGAGGTGGCCAAAGTACTGGAGTTTCAGCTTTAGCATCATTCCCTCCAAAGAAATCCCAGGGCTGATCTCCTTCAGAATGGACTGATTGGATCTCCTTGCAGTCCAAGGGACTCTCAAGAGTCTTCTCCATCACCACAGTTCAAAAGCATCAATTCTTCAGCGCTCAGCTTTCTTTATAGTCCAACTCTCACATCCATACATGACTACTGGAAAAACCATAGCCTTGACTAGACGGACCTTTGTTGGCAAAGTAATGTCTCTGCTTTTGTATATGCTGTCTAGGTTGGTCATAACTTTCCTTCCAAGGAGTAAGCGTCTTTTAATTTCATGGCTGCAATCACCATCTGCAGTGATTTTGTATTAAAGGGAAGACAAATTTTTATGATTACTGAATAAATAGATAATGGCATTAGAGACAAAATCAATTTACCTGCTTGTATAGAACTAAGCATCCTTTTTTAGTCATAGATTATAGGTGCAACTCTGCTCAGTGCTTGAGATTAAAGGCCAATAATATACAGAAGGAGAAGCAGTCACATAGTGATGAATAATAAAAATACCCTCAATGCACCATGGTAGCACAAAAAGGGACAGAGTTACTGTAAATTTAGTAGTAAAATGACAGCACAAGATTAAGAAAATTGTGAATTTACTTTCTCAATTGTATAAAGAATTGCTTCCAAAGTATAAGGGCAGCCATCAGATTCCATTCACAGGAAGTTAGAGAAGATATGCAAATAGCAAGTGTGCACGTAAAGGATACCCGGCATCAGTAGACATTAAGGAAGGTGTAGATGAAGTCTGTGTGGGCTGTCACTGCACACCTGGCTAGAAAGAAGCTACAATCAAAAAAGACCAACACCACCAAGTATCAGTGAGAATATAGACAAACCAGGACTCCTGTATATTGCCAGTGGAAACATTAAATGGTAGAGCCAGTTTGGCAGTTTTATAAAAAGTTAAATAGAGTACTAATCCAGTGACCCAACAATTTAGTCCTAGGTGTTCACCCAAGAAAAATAAAAACATATACAGTATCTACAAAAAAAAAAAAAAAAAAAACTTGCATGCAAATGTTCAGAGCAGTGTTAATTGCAAATAGTCCAAATGCCTAATAACAGAATAGCTAAGTAAATTAAGTGTATATAAATAGTAGAACACTATAGAAATGTTATTAAAAAGAAAATGGACAAATTGAAAAATATATAGAGAGAGTGATAAACTGATCAAATCAAATGTAATACCACAATTCGCAAAGAACAGAGTATTTGGAAGAGGGTTAATCTTTTATGGCATTAATAGCAAACCCGTTATTAATAGACATCATGGTACAAAGAAGGGGGTTAGATTCTCTTCCTAAACATCCTTAGGCTTCCCAGGTGGTGCTAGTGATAAAGAGACCTGCAAATGCAGGAGATGCAAGACTCACGGGTTCAATTCTTGGGTCAGGACTATCCCTTGGAGAAGGAAATGGCAACCTGCTCCAGTATTCTTGCCAGGAAAATCCCACAGACAGAGGAGACAGCGGGCTGCAGTCCATGGGGCTGCAGATTTTAAACAAATTTGAAAACCCCTTCCTGGGTTTAATATAGTCAAATTTTTTTTTTTTTTCCTCCAGGAGGTCTCCTTTTATTTTTTTTATACTAATATAAACAAACAGAAAATTTGCAGAGAAATGGGATACTTAAATAGTTTCAAAGTACCACCACACAAAATACCTGTGAATTACAAAGGCCAAAAAGTAACTTTTCAGTGGGGAAGCCTCAGAGACAGCACCTTGATCAAAGGATCAAAATGAACATCATTAATAATGAGATAATATTATGTGCTACCTAATAAGATGCAGTGAGGTCTCAGCTTTATGATATGCTATGGGACAGAGCTGGTGGTCTGCTGCTACTTCTGTAGCCCTTTTTGCCAGAACAAACCCATGGAACACTTTTTAAGGAATATTAACCTATATTGATGGAGAAGGCAATGGCATCCCACTCCAGTACTCTTGCCTGGAAAATCCCATGAACAGAGGAGCCTGGTAGGCTGCAGTCCATGGGGTCGCTAAGAGTTGGACACGATTGAGCGACTTCACTTTCACTTTTCGCTTTCATGCATTGGAGAAGGAAATGGCAACCCACTCCAGTGTTCTTGCCTGGAGAATCCCAGGGAGGAGGAAGCCTGGTGGGCTGCCACCTATGGGCTCGCACAGAGTCAGACACAACTGAAGCGACTTAACAGCAGTAGCATCAGCAGCAACCTATGTTGAATGTCCCTTAACTTTTTTTAATTAAGCAAAGAATCACTTCAGATTGCTAAAAATAATATATATATTTGAAATGATTTTGATCTTAAATAAAATTGAGGATGCTTCCTAAACATCCTTAGGCTTCCCAGGTAGTGCTAGTGATAAAGAATCCACCTGCAAATGCAGGAGATGCAAGACTCATGGGTTTGATTCCTGGGTCGGGACTATCCCTTGGAGAAGGAAATGGCAACCTTATCCAGTATTCTTGCCTGGGAGATCCATGGACAGAGGAGCCTAGCGGGCTGCTGTCCATGGGGCTGGAGATTTTTAATGACATGGCATCAATTTAAGAGTTGGAATACAGTAAGTCCCCTATATAATGAGCCTTCAAGTAGTGAACTTGGAAAAATGAGAATGTACATTTGTGTGTCCTCCGTTAAAGTATGAGTGAAACTGCAACTCGCCCTCTGTCTCCCATTGCTGACGATCCTTCAGCTCTACCACCTCCCTCCTCCTCTCCCACCCCAACTCCGTAACTCTTCTTGCCTGTTCACTGGATGCCAGCCCCTGTTTGCCATCTATTGTATGGTACTACTGTACTTCTCAAGGTACTGTACTGTACGATTAAAAATGTTTTCTTTATTTTTTGTGTTTGTTTTTGATGTATTATTTGTTTGACAGTACTATTACAGTACTGTGTAGCCAGTTGTGTTAGTTGGATACCTAGGCTAGCTTTGTTGGACTTAATGAACAAAGTTGGACTACGAACGTGCTCTCAGAATGGACTTCATTTATATATTGGGGATTTATTGTATTTACTGCTGTATTTTTCATGTTTTAAATGATTATATAATATCTGACACTGAAACCACATGTGTGTGTTCTATTGTTTTCCCTTTTAAAAGAATTCCCTCTGATTTTGCCTTTCTAGAAAGTAGACTATGAAACAATGAAGAATCTTGACTTGAGCATTATCGTCACTAACAAAGCAGCTTTTCACAAATCAATTAAGGATAAATACAAGCCGACATCCATTCCCATCAAAGTCAAAGTGAAAAATGTGAAAGAAGGCATTTATTTTAAAAGCAGCACAATCCGATTTCACACTAGCGAGAGCATGGAGAAATTAAGCCAGGGCCAAATACTGGGAAAATTTCAAGCTTTTGATGAAGACACTGGAAAAGTACCCAATGTAAAGTAAGAGATGGTTATGAATATTATTTCCTTGTTCTAAGTTACTTTGAATGCCTCTTTTCAAAAATCATAATGGAATTTGGACACTTCAGTCCTTTGAACCCTGCCTTTGGAGGTCTACAAACCCCGAAAGGCCTGTAAATGAAATTCCCGGAGTTGTGTGGTCACTGAGAGGCCAGGTGTTTCCCCAGGAACCCCCTTCCCTCCATGACCCGAGTGGGAGGCAAAGGCTGGCTGGGTTCAGAAAAATGATGCTGATGAACCTATTTGCAGGGGAGGAAAGGAGACACAGATGTAAAGAAGGGACTTGTGGACACAGTGGGGGAGGGAGAGTGAGAAGAATGGAGAAAGTGTCATCAACATACATCGGGTGTAAGATGGATAGCTAGTGACAAGTTGCGTGTAGCACAGGGAGCCCAGCTTGGTGCTCCATGATGACCTGGGAGAGGGGAGGTAGGAGGGGAGGAGTCTAGGGAGGAGGGAGTGTATGTATAATTATGGCTGATTTGCATTGTTGTATGACAGAAACCAACGCAACATTGTAAAAATTTTTTTTAATTTTTTAGTTAAAAAGTTCTGGGTTGAGAAGGCTAAATAGCAACAAAGAGAAAGTTCAGAAAGAAACTTTCTAAAATCTGTCTTTAGAGGTAAGAAAGTAGCAAGTAAAATTTACTGCAAGTTCACTTTACATAATTTTGATTAAGAGGGGAAAAAAGCTGCATAATGCATTAAAATTTTAATAGTGGGGAAACCAGTTTTAATTGATCATCAGCCTTGAAAATTGATCTTCATTCAAACCAGGCTCTTTGGTCCAGGGATTGATGAAACTTCAAACGTTTGTCTTGATCCTGGTGACCTTTATTCAGAATATATTTATTAAGAACCTACTAGGTGCCTGAAAAGAAATGATACAAATGAACTTCTTTACAAAACAGAAAGAGACTCACAGACTTCGAGAACCAACTTATGGTTGCCGAAGTGAAGAATGAGGGGGACAGGATAGAGTTTGGGTTCAACATGTATACACTGCTATATTTAAAATGGATAACCAACAAGGACCTACTCCACAGCACAGGGAACTCTGTTCAATGTTATAGAGCAGCCTGGATGGGAGGGGAGTTTGGAGGAGAATGTATACATATCCATGTACGGCTGAATCCCTTTGCTGTCCACCAGAAACTATAGCAACATTGTTAATTGGCTATATTCCAATACAAAATTTAAAAAAAAATTATTATTTTTTAAAGAACCTATCATATGCCAACCCTGTATTGTACCCATTCTGTGGCAGTGCCTTAGGTTTGCATGATCCATTCACATTTGCAAAGTGAGTTTACATCTTAGTTCTCAGAGCCTTGTCATCAAGAGGTGACTCTACAGAGCTGTGATTTATGAAGCTCTGCTTACCTATAGTTACTTGTTGAAGTTAAGATTCCCTGGTAGCTCAGCTGGTTAAGAATCCACCTGCAATGAAAGAGACCCTGGTTCAATTCCTGGGTTGGGAAGATTCCATGGAGAAGGGATAGGCTACCCACTCCAGCATTCTTGAGCTTCCCTGGTGGCTCAAGACAGTAAAGAATCCGCCTGCAATGTGGGAGACCGGGTGTGATCCCTGGGTTGGGAAGATCCCCTGGAGGAGGGCATGGCAACCCACTCCAATATTCTTGCCTGGAAAATCCCCATAAACAGAGGAGCCTGGTGGGCTTCAGTTCCATAGGGTCACAAAGAGTTGGGCACAACTGAGTGTCTAGGCACAGCACAGTACAAGAATCCTCACGTGCCACCCGAGATGACTGTCAGGGGGCGCCGCAAGTATCCCGCTTGGCGTCGTTGAAGGGCTTGCCATGGCTGACCGGGGGCAGCCCTGTGCTTCAGATGTGCTCCTGATGTCTGCGGCCTCTGTGGAATCCTGTTCGTCCATCACGTGGCTCCTGTTTTCCTGCCATCAGTGCCAGGGTTGTTCGGTTGCTTCACTCTGCTTGGGCCCGTGTCCCTGGGTGCCAGCACTTCATGAAACACTGCCAACCATAGCAAGAATGGGGATATGGAGGAACCTTTTCAACAGTCTCTTTCATTTTGGAGAATCTCCTCCTAGAATTCATCAGCCAGTAGTAGCAAATGACCTTTTTCCAAAATAATATTAACAAAGTTTCCATTGTTTTCTGCAATGTCTTGGTGATCCTTTTTTTGGGCAGCTTACCTTCAGGCACCAGTCAGCTTCTTTTGAGTTTTGTAGCCTAATTTTTATTTCTGTGGCTCTAAACCCGAGGATGCACATTCCTTATGACTTCTCAAACTGTCCACTGAGAGGCTTAAGTGTTCTGATTAATTACTCTCCAATAATACTGTGGCTGTCTACTGGAACTTCTGTTTCCATCTACCTATTTAATTTTGGTTGGTGTTTTCAGTACGAGTTATGACCATATCAAAAGATGATGTGTGCTGCCTTGAAAAATAATGAACCATGTTTTCTTCTCAAAAGTACCTTATTCTGTAGAATGAGAGTGATCTTATAGATTAAGTCAAACCTTATTTTACAGATAAGGAATGAGAGGCACAGCTAAGTGAAATAATTTTCCAGTATTCACCTAGTTGAAATGTCGATGAGAACAGTAGAAGAAACATTCTCAACTTTGTCATGATTTACTTTAACTTATTATCCATGTGCATCAGTTGTTACGGATATTTGACATGACATGGGAGCCACCATCCTACTTTGAATGGTGTCTAATTTTAACAATAGATAGCAGAAAATTCCTTAAATGAGATCACACAAAGCATTCCATTGTGGAAAGTGATTCTTACCACTGTAGCTCTGTCTTGGTTATAAGTATAATGTGGGAAATCATTGAGCTAAGTTCAAGGTTTAAAATTCCAGCCATGAAATTCATAAATATTTGTGACTATCCAAAGGTATCATCATTTACTGGTAAAATTATTAAAAGGCAGGAAAATTTAGTTCAGGTGTATAATTGGAATTTTTTAATAGTAGCTATAAATAAATATTGCTGTATGTTAGCCACTCATTTTTGTATGCCTAAACTGCCACTTAATACAAAACAATAATCTGATTGCTTGAACCAAATACTCATATGTTTATTTAGTTTATGTTTGTATTTGGATACGTTTTAAACTCAATGGGATTAAATTAACATACTTTTGTGAAAACCTATTATGAAAGTTCTACTTGCCTTCCTGAAGCTGTCTTTCCGCTCTAATTTTCCTTTGCTTTGAGAAAAGAAAACCAGAAGCCACCTTATCAGCTTTGTTTTCACTTTTAGCTGTTTCTAACCAAAAGAAGACTGCTGCTCCTAACAACCAACAATATCCCACAGATTGATTTATTTATTTGTTTTTTAGTTGAAGGATAATTGCTTTACAGAATTTTGTTGTTTTTTGTCAGACATCAACATGAATCAGCCATAGCTGTACATATGTCCAGCAAATTGAAAGCACTTCCATTTAAGGCATTGATTTTTTTTAAAAAACCTGTTATTATTAAATACTGATATATGCCAAGAAACAATAGGATGTAAGGTGGCTTTTCTCCACGAGTTCTTGTTGGGTGACTTAAGTTATCCTAGAAAGGTGAACTTGAAATTTAAGGGAAACTAGATTAAAAGCTGCAGGACAGGCTAAGAGCAACTCATAAACCTCCCAGGTGAGTAGGCAGGGGGTGGGTTCCCTTGCACACATGCCTGGGGTGCATCACAGAAATAAGGAGGATTCCAAAGTAGCTGTGAGACGGTGATAAACAGAGGAGCTTTTAGGATAGTCTCAAGAAACTTAAAAACGCTCCAAACATGCCTGTAATAAGAACATATATAATAAAGCAGAAATTAAGCTTAAAAGAGTTGTAGATAGTCTCAGTTTATCCAGAGTTCAGAATTAATTTTCTCTTTTCTAACAGATATGCCAAATTTGAAGATATAGATCATTGGATCTCTGTGAATCCTGCCACCTCTGAAATTAAACTCGTGAAGATTCCTGATTATGAATCCAGATATGTCCAAAATGGTACATACACTGCAAAGATTTTGGCTATAACAGAAGGTAAGTTATTAAAGAAATGTCTTTTCTTGGTTATATGTATTTAGATTTTATTTTTCAACTACGGAGACCTTTGTTTTGGCCTTATAGAAAGGTCACATGGGTAAACCTTCACATTTCTATGTATTTAGTGGATTAAAAGACCTTACTTGATCTGAATATGAAAGCACATCTAAGGTAAGAAGTGTCCTAATTTGGATACCAGTTCTCCTTATGAAATTGACTAGAGAATTCAAACCATGTCCATTTTGAGCAGTATGACCAGAATGTACTTTTTTTTTTTTCCCCTATCTTTAAGAATATCCTAGAAAAACCATCACGGGCACTATTGTTATCAATGTTGAAGACATCAATGACAATTGTCCCACACTGGTTGAACCTGTGCAGACTGTGTGTGACTACGAGCCATTCGTGAACGTGACTGCTCAGGACCTGGACGGACCCCAAAACAGCTGGCCTTTCAGTTTCTCTGTCATTGATAAACCAGCTGGAATGGCAGAAAGATGGAAAATAGTACGCCGAGAAAGTAAGCAAAAATCACTAGACTATATATTTAAATATATATTTATATTTAATTATATTATTAAATTAAATTTAATTTATTATTTATACATGATAGAAATCTATTTGCAAAGCAAATAAAATCTTCATAATACAGTTATTTATTTGCTTAGCAGAAACTGTATTTCCAATACAGTCGAGTTTATAAAATGAAGTTCTGAACCTCAGGCATAGTGTCTTTGATCTGCCTAATGATAAAGAATCTACCTGGAGGGAAAGAAGAAAAATAGACGTCTAATACCACTCTCTTTTTTTTTTTTTTTAACTTTTATTTATTTATTTGACTGTGTCAGATCTTAGCTGCGGCCTGCAGGATCTTCCTTGTGGTATGTTGACTCTCTAGTTAGGGTGCAGGCTCAGTAGTAGGTGTCAGGCATCCCAGGTGGCGCTAGTGGTAAAGAACCCACCTGCCAATGCAGGAGACAGAAGAGACATGGGTTTGATCCCTGGGTTGGGAAGATCTCCTGGAGGAGGTCATGGCAACCCACTCCAGTATTCTTGCCTGGAGAATCTCATGGACGGAGGAGCCTGGTGAGCTACAGTCCATGGGGTCACAAAGAGTCGGACAAGACTGAAGCGACATCAGGCGCACAGACGCACGCGGTAGTTGTAGTGGGCTGGATCCTAGCTCCCAGACCAGGAGTCAAACCCACATCCCCTGCGTTGCATTGTGGATTCTTAACCACTGGACCACTAGGGAAGTCCCCTCTAATATCTTAAAAGTAGCTGGCTATTCCCCAAATCACTCTTGAAGTAGTTGTCTCATAAGCTTGAGGAGTACTTTGCCTTTCTAAGCACAGTAATCTTAGTAGGTGCCTTCTAAAAATATTGAGGTGTGGTAATGATGATTCCATTAAAAATAACACTGGTGGAGTATATACCATGTGCCAGACACTCTGCTAACCCTTCTTACACTTTATCACATTTATTCCCTACCCCAATACCATCATTCCCCAATCACAGCCGAGAGAACTTTGACTTAATTAGAGTTATGTAGCTTGTCTGAAGTCACAGAGCTGGTGAGTGATGGACGTAACATGAAAAGGAAGCTGTCTGTCCTCCTACCCCCATACCAGAAGGATATGAGCATGTATCCAAATCTTGCGACATACTCCCTTATTGACATGTTCTTTTGGGTTTTGAATGCTGAAAAATAATCTCCAGAAGACTCTTTTGTTTTAAACAGTTGATATTCATTTCAGAAGAGTTTTAAATATAATACCCCAATTTTTCTTAACTTACAAGTTTACTGGTTTTTTTAGTTCACTTCAGTTGCTCAGTTGTGTTCAACTCTTTGCAACCCCATGAATCACAGCACGCCAGGCCTCCCTGTCCATCACCAGCTCCCAGAGGTCACCCAGACTCACGTCCATTGAATCGGTGATGCCATCCAGCCATCTCATCCTCTGTCATCCCCTTCTCCTTCTCCCCCTCAATCCCTCCCAGCATCAGGGTCTTTTTCAATGAGTCATCTCTTCACATGAGGTCGCCAAAGTATTGGAGTTTCAGCCTCAGCATCAGTCCTTCCAAAGAACACCCAGGACTGGTCTCCTTTAGGATGGACTGGTTGGATCTCCTTGGAGTCCAAGGGACTCTCAAGAGTCTTCTCCAGCACCACAGTTCAAAAGCACCAATTCTTCGGCACTCAGCATTCTTCACAGTCCAACTTTCACATCCATACATGACCACTGGAAAAACCATAGCCTTGACTAGACGGACCTTTGTTGGCAAAGTAATGAGCATAAAGCCAAAGAGAGAGAGAATTATAAAGGATGTTTTTACAGTAGTTGAAAGTTTGCATATGGGTTATATGTTAGATATTATTATATCAATAATTAATTCTTAGAAGGGCTTAATATCCTTTGGTCTTAGAAGGTATATGCTGAAGAAGGTCATGAGATCTGCAACTTACCTTAAAATAGAGGAGTAGGATGGGGAGAGCGATGGGAGGGAGGTTCAAAAGGAAGGGGATATATACATACCTGTGGCTGATTCATGTTGAGGTTTGACAGAAAACAACAAAATTCTGTAAAGCAATTATCCTTCAATTAAAAAAAAAATGTGTGCTTGTAGAGAGATAGTATTGTTATAAAATGTGAACAATTCATGAAGAGTATATCAAAATTCATTGTATCAGTAATAATCTTTCAAGTTTTCTGTAGATTTGAAATGTTCCAAAATTTCAAACATACCACGTTGGGAACAAAAAGGATGGAACAAGATTGGCCCATTGTTGAAAATTAGTTGACTCACTGGAAAAGACTCTGATGCTGGGAGGGATTGGGGGCAGGAGGAGAAGGGGACAACAGAGGATGAGATGGCTGGATGGCATCACTGACTCGATGGACATGAGTCTGGGTGAACTCCGGGAGTTGGTGATGGACAGGGAGGCCTGGCGTGCTGCGATTCATGGGGTCGCAAAGAGTCGGACACGAGTGAGCAACTGAACTGAACTGAACTGATTAAAGCTGGAGATGGGTACCATGAGGGTTAATTATGTTCTTTCCTTGATCACTGTTTGAAATTTGCCTTGATAAAGTTCTTTTAGGAAATGGTAGGATAGGAACATCCCTGCTGGTCCAGTCGCTGAGGCTCTGAGCTCCTGATGCAGGGAGGCCCGGTTCGATCCCTGCTCAAGGGAACTAGGCCCCACAGGACACAACTAAGAGTTCGCATGAAATGTAACTAAAGATTCCAAATTCCACAATAAAGTTCAGAGATCCTGCAACTAAGACTCAGTGCAGCCAAATAAATAATTATTTTAAATAGGAAAAACTAAATTTTTAAAAAAGTGGTCCTTTGATGGAAATATCATTTAACCCACCACTTATTTGGCACTGTATCCCAGTAATGGAAAGAGTTCTTAGCATCAGATAGATCACACACATTTGTTAACATTAGTCATCATAAAAGGGAGGTGTGTTCAGAAATGATGCTGTCTGTGATCTTCACCTGCATATTTGGACTAATCTCATCAAGCACACTGTGAATTCAGCAGAGAAATTATGGAATAATAAAACTAACTGGAACTAAATATGATTAGCAATTAAAGAATGTTTCTGTAGACTCAGAGATACAGTGAACAAACTGATGGTTACCACTGGGGGAGGCGAGTGAGGAGGGACCAGACAGGGGTATGGGATTAAGAGGTACCATCTACTATGTTAAATAAGCTGCAAGGATATATTATACATCACAGGGGTTATAGCCAATATTTTACAGTAACTGTAAATATTTTACAATAACTGTAAATAACCTTTAAAAAATGTGAATTGTAGTGTTGTATACCTGAACCTTATATAATATTGTAAATTAAATATACCTCAATAAATTAAAAAAAAAAAAAAAGAATGTTTCTGAAATTTAATCTTGCCCCTTCTTGGCAACCACTCACTTTATTTCCTTTATTTTCTTGTCCATTACAGATACCCATGTGCTACTGCAACAAACCAAAAGACAGCATGGGACAAGTGAAATTCGCTTCCGGATCGCAGATAGTCAAGGCTTCAGCTGTCCTGAAGAGCAGATCCTTAAACTCACAGTTTGCAATTGTGTGGAAGGCAGCGGCTGTGTAAACATGTGGGCTGACTCCTACGTTGGCTTGGGACCTGCAGCAATTGCACTCATAATTCTTGCCCTTCTGCTCTTGCTACGTAGGTATTTTAAAAGCTGTAATTCCCTTTTGGGGGCCTGCCCAGGGGGCTCAGTGGTCAAGAATCTCACTGCCAAGTAGGAGGGTCGGGTTCGATTCCTGAGTCAGAAGGATCCCTGGAGGAAGAATGACAACCCACTCCAGTATTCTTGCCTGGAAAATCCCATGGACAGAGCAGCCTGGTGGTGGGCTACAGTCCATGAGGCTTCCTCTTTTAGTAATCGTGTCTGGAAAGGCAAGCAACCAGGGCAAGAGCTGGACATAACTGAGCACCTTCCTCCTTTTATGTTGGAGAGAATTTCTGGGAGGGGTGAAAAAAAGAGAGAGAGTGTCTTTTTAGGGTGATTTTAGTATTTTGTTACTATAGTAATCAATGATTTCTTTAGTTTTTCTTTAATCACACTAGAATGCTACTTAGGGTGAGAAGGGAAGCAAGAATTGATCATTAATCAATTCACCAAAAGTTATCAGAGCTCTCTTCAGAATTTTGTTTTATAAAAATGTATCATTTCCTGTTTTCAGGAACCAAGATTATTAGACATACATTTCAACCTTGTGGGTGTCCCCACTTTGTTAAGCTCTGTGAGGGAGGTGGGTTATCTGTTCCTCCACACATAGTGCCTTGTGCATGGAAAACTCTCAGAAAAGACTTGTTGCCTGGTACAAGGTTATTTTTCAAACTCATCTGATTCCCATCAGTTCTTGTCTTTTGCACACTTGACTTGTCAGAGCTCCACCTCCTGAAAGGCTCTGCTTGGCTTGCCCTTTCCCCTGCACCAACAGGAGCCAGACCCTCTGAGCACTTACATGTTTCCCAGCAGTGACAACCGGCCCATCCCTTCCTGCCTGCCCTCCAGTGCCCTCCAGTGGCTTTGGGTTTCCTTTCATGTAAGAACAGAAGACTGCAACCTGGGGTCACATGGAACCACTGCACATGCCCACTGCTCATGGGCAGACCACCACCTCCAAGGCAGCCTCTGCTATTTCTCTGTTAGAAGAAGGGTGCATCCACGCCATTAGAAGATATGCAGTTGAATACACAGCACTCAGCAGTTTGCAGTGCACTTTTACATCATCATCTGCATTTAATGGGTTAAAATACTGACCTGATGATAATGACTTGTCTCAGCTGACCAACCTGGGATTCCTTGCACTACCGTCTCACCTCAGATTTCCCAGGGTTTAATGGGGGTGCTTAGCACATGGCAGACACTTGATAAACATTTGCTATCTTCAGTCTTTTTATTACACACAGTAACCATAGTCGGTGAAAATATTAGTCACTCAGTTGTGTCTGACTGTTTGCGACCCCATGGACTGTATCCCACCAGGCTCCTCTGTCCATAGAGTTCTCCAGGCAAGAATACGGGAGTGGGTAGCCATTCCCTTCTCCAGGGGATCTTCTCCACCCAGGAATCGAACTCGGGTCCCCTGCAGTGCAGGCAGATTCTTTACCTTTTGAGCCACTGTGGAAGCATATGTTAAAAATTAAAGTGGTTTTTTAAAAATTAAGCTATTAAATTGATTTTGATAATTTGGATAGTGTCAAATCCAGTCTTGATGTTCCACTGAGTGACCACAGACAGTGACCACAGTCTTTGTGATGAACAGGAACTCTGAATCTGTAAGACTCTCTCGTCCTGCTTTTCAGCTTTGGTATGACTCACCCTAAACAGACTTGGTGAGTTTGGATCAGGGGAAGAAAAGAAAAACAGAAAAATAGGGCTATAATTAAGTGAAGACTGAACTCTAGAAAGTGATATGCAAATTCCAAAACTATGCGAGATAAATTCAAAAATCGGTCAAGACTAACCTTCTCTGTGCTGGATTTTGTTTCTGTGCAGTTATACCACTTCTGCTGCTGGTGTGCCATTGTGGAAAGGGCGCCAAAGGCTTTACCCCCATCCCGGGTACCATAGAGATGCTGCATCCGTGGAACAACGAGGGGGCGCCACCTGAAGACAAGGTCAGATAATCCGGTGTCAGTGGAACGTGTCTTCTTCCCTGCTTTAAAGGAGTCTTAGGAAGTGTCTCTACATCATGGCTCATGAGCGTAAACTAGTTCCTACAGATTTCATTCACATGCCTTTGTTAAATACAGCCTACTTTGTATTTGTTGCCAGGGCAGCGTTGAGGTGGTTTTGCTCTACTGCCACAGGTCCTGAGTACAGAGAACGTAGACGGAGGGTTAGGTAGTGATGCCGGGAATGTAGAACAAAGGCTAAAGTGAGCAAGAGGTAGGAAGATTTGTCCCAATATTTAAATGGGCAATCTTTCAAAACCAGGTGCTTCTCCACTTCCAGTCCATACAATACATAAGGTCCACAGAGGTGCACCCGCAGCCCCCAAGACAGTTGTAAAATGTTGCAAAATCCCCTTCCCTACCTACTTACTGGGTGTCCCAGGTGGCGCTAGTAAAGAACCTGCCTGCCAATGCAGGAGACATAAGAGACGCAGGTTCGATCCTAGGATGGGGAAGGTCCCCTGGAGATAGAAATGGCAACCCACTCCAGTATTCTGGCCTGGAGAGTCCCATGGACAGAGGAACTTGGCAGGCTACAGTCCATGGGGTTGCAAAGAGTCGGACATGACTGAAGTGACTTAGCACACGAGAGAATGAGAAGATAGGGCAGAGATCTTCAGAAGGCTCAAAGAGAAGTCGTTCAGACAGAGGTTTCACTAAATTGCCTTGGGCAGATATCTTACTCCCTTCATATGCTTGGGCTTCCCTGGTGGCTCAGATGGTGAAGAATCCATCTGCAATGCAGGAGACCCACCCAGGTTTGATCCCTGGTCGGGAAGATCCCCGGGAAAAGGGAACAACAGCCCACTCCAGGATTCTAGCCTGGAGAATTCCATGGACAGAGAAACCTGGCGGGCTACAGTCTATGGGCTCGCAAAGAGTCAGACACGACTGAGGTCGCAAAGAGTGACTGAGTGGCTAACACTCTCGCGGGCTCACTTGGCTCAGACCCTCACTTAGCTCAGACGGTCGGCGTCCTGACCGTTCATGACTCGATGGTATGTGCTCTCAGGTGGTGCGGCCTCTTCTGGGGGCGGATGTCAGAGATGGTGCCGCGGTAGGCGCTGGGGCAGGCGGAGGTGTGACGGCCAAGGAAGCTATCGTGAAAGGAAGCAGCTCTGCCTCCTTTAGCAAAGGGCAGCAGGAGATGTCTGAGGCGGAAGGCCGCTGGGAAGAATACAGAAGCCTCGTCTCAGGCGGGGCCACCCAGGTTACTGGGACGACCGGGGCCATGGTGACCTCGGACACCTTCAGGACCACGAGAGCCACGGGGGCAGCCAGAGAAGTGGCTGGAGCTCGAGCAGGCGCGGTGGCGGTGAACGAGGAGTTCCTGAGAAGTTACTTCACTGAGGTCAGCGTTGGTTTCTCTGTGTGGGAGAAGTTGCATCTATATATGAACGTGATGTTATTAGGGAAGTCATTTTCTTGGGTCTAAATGGGACTGTGTTCCTTTGAAGAGGGTGCTTACAGGCGGTGAGGAAGGAGAGATGGGAACAAATTAGTTCATTTTGTGGTGGTGACAAGTGACCTCACAGGTTTACTTCTCACCAGGGCAAATTTCCCACAGTCATGCTTTTGCCATCCAGTGCGGCTCTGCTCAGGTTGTGCCCAGGAAGCTCCCGTCCTTGGGACGTAGAGAACAGAGCAGTGAGAACCCGGTAATAGCACCCCTAAAGCCACGGCCTTTCCCCACTCACATATCATTGGCCAGAGCAGGTCACATGACCAGGCTGATGTCGGTGGGTCCGAAAGTGCGGTCCTCTGCAGAGCGGGTAGGGTGGGAGGGGAGAGACTACATAACCTATAAAACACAATCTACTACGCCTGTTTAAGTGTTTTCTTTTGAAGGCAAGTGCTTGGTTCACCATTGCGACGGTTCACATAAAATTAGGAGGAAAGTTGCAGGAAAGATGATGCAATGCAGACGGGAAGTTCATGCCTGGAATTAGGAATTAGAAGCCTTTCTGGAGAACACCACCGTGCCTGGGCGTGGGATGGGCAGAGTCAGATTGCTAGGGACCCGGTGGGCTTCCATAGAGGCCACTTTATTCCTGTCACCTCCTTTCTATGTGGCCACAAAGTACCTGAGTGCTTCCCTGCTTTCTGCTTTCGTCCCAGCTGCCCACCCCCAAGTATCAGCTAGACCCCAGGAAGATGGTGGTTTGGTCAGTGTCAAGGAAAAGCGCTTCTCATCTAATTTCTGTCTCATGGCCAGGCTCCATTCTGGTCCCCTGTTTGTTTTATTTCAGTATCTTTTTCCCACTCTGCTCTAATCCTGCGTGAGTCAGTCTTCATTATGTATGTATGTGCAGCTTTTAACTGGGAAATAATTTCAAACTCATCTGGAAATTTGCAAGAATAATATGAAGTTTGAACTCCTATGTACTCTTTACTCGGGGCTTCTCAGGTGGTGCTAGTGGTAAAGAACCCGCCTGCCAACGCAAGAGACATAGAGATGCGAGTGTGATCCCTGGGTTGGGAAGATCCCCTGGAGCAGGGCATGGCAACCCACTCCAATTTTCTTGCCTGAGAATCCCATGGACAGAGGAGCCTGGTGGGCTACGGTCTATGGGGTCACAGAGAGACACAACTGAAGTGACTTAGCATGCACACACACACCCTTTATTCAGATTACCCAAATGTTAGCATTTTGCCACGTTTGCTTTTGCTTGCTTTCTCTCTCACATGCACACACACGCATCCTCTTATGTCACCATGGTACAGAGACTTAATGACAGATTCCATGTCTTGGTTTAGCCGATTATCCCAGTAATGTCTTTTATAGCCATTGTTTTTCCCATCTCAGACCCACACCAGGATGCTGCTTTCCATTTACTTGTCATGGCCCTTGTGTCTCCTCTTAATCCAAAACCGTTCCTTCTGCCTTTCTCATCTATTAATATTGTTTTAAGAATACAGGCCAGTCGTGTGGTAGGATGTCCTTCAATTTGTGTTTCTCTGATGTTTCCTTCTAATTAGAGGTTTCACATTTTGAGCAGGAATTGAGGGCATTGTCCTTAAACAAAGTGTGTCACTGCTTATATGCCTGTTTCTCTTTCTATTTCAGAAAGTGGCCTCTTACACCGGGGAAGATGACATCCACACAGCCAAAGATTGCCTTCTGGTTTATTCTCAGGAAGAAACGGAGTCTCTCCGGGGTTCCATCGGCTGCTGCAGTTTCATTGAAGGAGAGCTAGATGACCGTTTCTTAGATGACTTAGGATTGAAATTCAAGACCCTCGCTGAAGTTTGCTTGGGTCGAAAAATAGAGATGGATGCGGAAACTCAGCAGAGGGCAAAACCCGCGAGAGAAGCAGACGGGAAGGCGGTTTCACAGTCCCTCTATGAGCAAACCAGGCTTAACTCCGAGAATGCTTATGCCTCAGGTAGTAGCTTTCAGGGTCCCAAGCTTTTGCATGAAGCAGACACAGAGAAGGTAACTCAGGAAATAGTCGCTGAAAAGTCTGTTGTATCCGCTGGGCAGACTCAGAAGGTTGCTGCACCACTTCCTGATACGCTGGCTTCCGGTAGCGTGATAGTGACCGAAACATCCTATGCCACAGGCTCCACAGGGCCCCCTAGTACAGTGGTCCTGGGCCCCCAACAGTCCCAGGGCCTGATCGTGACCGAGCGGGTCTATGCCCCAGCGTCCACCCTAGGGAATCAGCAGTACGCTAGCGAGGGGCATGTGGTGGTCACCGAGAGAGTCATCCAACCCCACGGGGGCATGTCTGGCCTCCTGGAAGACACCCCGCCTCTGCCCGACGCTCACTATGTCATGGTGCAGGAAAGAGAGCGCTTCCTCACCCCCAGCTCCAGCCTGCAGCCCCCGCTGGCCATTCCCAGTGTAGCCTTAGGTCAGAACGTGACAGTGACGGAAAGAGTGCTGACGCCAGCCTCCTCTCTGCAATCTAGTTACCAGATCCCTGCCGAAACCTCGGTAATGGCAAGAAAGACTGTGGCTTCTGCAGCTGGAGTCCCAGGTTCCCTGCCAGACTCAGGCTTAGAGGAGTCTAGTCAGTCTAATTACACGATAACCACGTCTTCCACCAGGGTCTCCAAGCAGAGCACCGTCCAGCAGTCCTTCTCCTAAGCAGCCGTCAGCCACACCAGAGTTTAGCCAGCAGTGACTCATGTCCTGTTCTCAAAGGACCTGGCTTTTCAGGAGCCTTGTAGATGTAAGGGTCATGCATCCTATGGGCCTCAAATTTTTCTCAGTCACAATTACACAAAGAGCCTCACTGTCTCAGCTTCTAGGATTGTACTTCAGAGATACCCCAGGACTTCCTGAAGGGACAGAATGATGAAGCTGGTCTTGGGTGCCTTTGAGTGACTTATGGCCAAATAATACTCACAAAAAAAGTTAATTAGAGAATAAATCTGGCTTCTTATTTGTCAGATTCACAATGTCTGCAGTGCATGAGCCTTCTGGTAGAGCCATCCGTGAAACTGAGTGGGTTCTTGGCCTACGTGTTAACATTTAACTTTACTGTTCTGTGTTCCATACTTCTTGGACCTAGCAGATCACCAACAGCTTTTTTATCCAAAGATACTTGTACCGTCTGAATGACCTGTTGTGTTTGTTTGGATTCTTTAAAACTAGACGCCCTTCCATCCGTGTAAGGTTAATTGAATTTTGGAACATGATATGGTAAAACATTGTGTGTTCTGTGCATGTAAGTGTGTGTATGTGTGTGTGTGTTATATGACCTTAAAAATAGCATCATTCCTTTTCTTTGTCTCTCAGTAATCATGGAAATATTAAATACTTCAAGTTCAGTAGAATAATCCAGGGCGAAATTCATAAATATAAAATCACTTTATTTTTACAGCAATAATATACTATTAAAAAAACTCAGGATACATTATCTTCGAATTTAGTAAAACACAGTAAACCATATGCACTGTGGTAAGAGCCCTTTTCACTGCTGTATATCCTCAAGTGCCTACCGTGGGCGCCAAGTCAGTATGTATACAACTAGGCAAATTTTAGAACCCACTGTCTTTTTATCTACGATCGCAAAAAGAATATTGGAAGTCCTTATAATTGCTATAATTTTGAGTTTGAAATTATGATTTATTCCATGTCTCAAAGTCATTGGCTAGTTGGCCATGGCTCACTATGTGGACTATTGAATATTGTAGAGCTGACCTGAATTTCTCCACCATCTTGCCTTTCTTTCTGAAAAGTGATCTGGATGTTTCGGCCAAATAAATAGGTTGTATTTTTATTTCTCCTTGAAGAAATGATCCATTTCAAGTTTCAAAGTGTAAGTGCCTATCAGTCATCAATTATATAAATATTCTCCACAACAAAATAATTTCCATAATTAAAGGCTGTAATTTCATGAATTTTGAGTATATTTTACTAAGAAAATGAAACTTAAAAAACTAATTTCATAGCACATTTAAAAAAAATATTGATGACCTCTGTTACGCAAAAGATTTATACTTTTCTACTCCCACTATGTACAAAGAAAAAGCAAATATTTTTAGACACCTTAAACCTGTGGCCAAAATGAAGGTCTCTCTTTGATACTCTAAACTTTGTACTCTCTACTTGCAATTGTTGCTTTTGCTTTGCATTATAGACTTAGTAATTATTGTTTGCCAAGTCTGCAACAAGACCGTCACTACTGTGTGAACTTGTGAATGTCACCTGCATACGCCAAGCAAAACCTGGTCTTAAACTTCCCGTACATAAAGTCATCACATTTTCTAAATGATTTTCTTTGTTCCTGAAAGGGTGATAATTTGTATTAGTTTTTACATTTGTTCTACAGAAGAAACATTATATTTGTATGTATCATCAAAATATTTAAATAAAAAGATGATCTTTGTGCAACCCTCTGCCTGTATCTTTTTATTGCCCCCATCATATTTTACAAGGAATACAGCCCGTCGTTAGGGAGGAGGCAGGTGTTTGTGGACCTTGGTGTTTTAATTATTAACAGAACTGCTTACATCCTGCTCAGCCAGACTCCCTGGAAGAATATATTTCCCTTCCTAAGTAGGGTAGAACACAGAAGGCCCATCTGCAACTTGAGTTTCAGATCAATAATGAATAGTATTTTTAGTGTAAATTATGTCCCATAGGTAAAAAATTACCTTTTTTCTGAAATTCAAATTTAACAGGGAGCTAGCTCTGTATTTCTTATTTGCCAAGTGTGGGAACCTTGTTCTAAGGGGCCGAGGTTTGTTCTCTGCCCAGAAAGTAACAGTGGAGGAACCAGTGGATTTGGCTGAAGAAGTCTTGCGTATCTGACCCCAAGAGATGAAATCATTCAACCAATGTAGAGAGGCTGTTTTAATTGCTTATAGGTTACAAGAGAAAAGATGAGTTTCTGCCTATACTGAAGTGTCACGTCAGTAAGTATTTCATAACAGGTGTGTCAACACATCCTAAAGGGTGAAGCCTGCTTATCAAGGGTCATCTAGAAATGAGGGGTTTTCACATCACAACTATGAGTTAAATATTCCTTAACACAAATTTCTCAGTTTCACTATATTGGTGTATCTAAAGTCCTCTGTATGATTATTGATTTTTTGTCTACTTGTTCCATTAATTGTTAGAGGAGAGTTAAAGTCACCAGTTGATTGTGGTTTTCCCTATTTCGTCTTTATTTCTGTTTATTTCTTAACAATACTTTGAAACTTGTTACACCTGTGTTGTTAGATACAAATACATTTAGAATTATTGTCTTTCCAAAGAATCGACTCATAGAAGGTCTTTCCTCTGGTTATATTTTTCGTCTTGAATCTACTTTTCCTAATAACAATGTCATCACACCAGCTTTCTGATGCCTACTGTTAGCATGGTGCATTTTTTTGACCCTTCTACTTTATATTTCTATGTGTGATTCTTGTAAATATCATACAGGTAGATCTTGATTTCTTACGGAAAATTTTAATCTACTTTACAGCAGTTATTCTCATGGATGACTTTAAACCTTCCATCTTGGTCTTTGTTTTCTCTTGGTCCCGTCTGTCCTTACATTTCTTTGCCCCTTTTCTGCCTTCTTTTGTGTTCTAGAATTCCACTCATGGTTCTTCTACTCACCTTTCAACTATACTTCTTTGTGCTTATTTAATAACCGGTTGTTCTTGTGGAAATCTAGTCTCCTGCCAACCTAGAAAAACTGTCACAAAAATAGAAAACAGTTTTATTATGGAATAAGCACCAAGTCAGAATGTAATGAGCATCACAAGCAACACAAAGAAACTGCAAAGATGGAAAGAAATCTCTTCACCAGGCAAACACAACTGATTGCATACTTGTTCACAAAATAAACGATAGGTTGTCCTCAAGCAAGGCTTACCAGCACCGTTTTCATACACAGCTCATCTTACATTCAACTGATAACTGAAGTGGCCATTGTGTTTGTTGATGACCTTTATCCAAAGAAATAAGACTTCTAATATCTGTGACAGGTAGCTAGTTACGATTTGGAGCCAGGCATCAGGTGGCACTGGAGATAAAAAGAACCCGTCTGTGGGTACAGGTAGATGGCGAAGACAAGGGTTCGATCCCTGGGTCTGGAAGATGCCCTGGAGGAGGGCATGGCAACCACTTCAGTATTCTTGCCTGGAGAATCCCACGGACAGAGAAGCCTGGCAGGCTGCAGTCCACGGAGCCGCAAAGAGCTGGACATGACTGAAGTGACGGCTGACACGTACGCACACACCCCATAGAGAAGAGAAAAGGGTCCTTACTTCCTTGTTCAAAGAGATGGCTCCCAAGTCCTTGAGAAAGATACCCCTGCTTTGTAAAGCTGGCAAGAGGCTCACTTAGTTTTGAAAAGATCAATATACCATCTATCTGAAAGGGGCAGAGAAAGAACAATGACAAGTTTTCTAAAGAGTCAGGGAGGGTACATTTCCTTTTTGCATCAGGAAAATTCCATTTTTTCATTTTTAAGATTTCTACTTGCACTTAAATTCTAGGGCTGCACTGTGAGTGGCAAATGACTAACTGAACAACGCAAATACAGACCATTTTTATCATTGTGGAAAGGTTTTTGGCACCATAGCTCTAGAATTACAGTGTGCATCTTTATTGTAGTCTGCCTTCAAATATTCTACTTCATGACGTACATAAGCTTTGAACTTTCACTTCGTGGATTTTGAAAGTCACTAGTCTCTGAGCTTCACACCCATATTGTCATTCAGAGACCCTCAAACGTGGTCTTCCGTCCCCCACCCCTTCCTTGATACACCTCAGTGACTGTTATGCATTATTGGCATGAAGATTCTGAAACTCCATCAGGCCCATTTATGAGTGGAAATGGACTCAAAAGTTCACAGGTTACAGAAGCCCCACACACCCAGGAATCAAGTGGAGAAAATGAGGAATATACCTCTTATGAATCCACACACACCAGGAGTTGTCGATTCTCCAGATGTGCCTTCGTGTTGTCCTCTGCCCTTCCTCGCCTGTTTTAACAACAGATGCTTCGCCAGGCATCCTTGCCCCCTGGCTTGTAGATGGATTTGGCCAGTGCAAGGCATTGGCTGGAGATTGGAGAGGAAGAAAAATAGAATCTGGGCATTTCTTCCCCATCTCCTACTTCCTGCTCCCTGGGCAAGGAACTAAGATCCCATTTGCTGCAGAGCTACTGAGCCTGCAGCCAAAACTGGAGAGTCTGCGCGTGCCAAAATGGGGAGATCCCACCCAACACAAAGACCCAGTATAGCCAAACTAATTAACAAAAGATCATAAGAACTCCTGTTTTAAATACTATTATATCAGTTGTCTTGGACTGCCAATACAAGCACCTCAGACTGGGGGGCTTAAACCATAGACATTTATCTTCTCACACATCTAGAGGCCAGAAGTCTAATATCAAGACGTCAGCAGGATTGGTTTCTTCTGAGGCCTCTTTTCTTGGCTTGTAGACAGCTGCCTTCCCCTATATCTTCACTCTGTATGTGTCTATGTCCAAATATTTCTTATAAGGACCCAGGTTATACTGAATTAGGCCCATCCTGATGACCTCATTTTTACTTAACTACCCCATTTTAACTTAGCTCTACATGTAGTCACATTCTGGGGTTCTAAGAACTAGGATTTCAACAGATGAACTTTGAGGGAACAAAACTCAGCTGGTAACACCCAGTAAACAAACAGCATGCATGCATGTTCAGTCACTTCAGCCATGTCCAGCTCTTTGTGACCCCATGGACTGCAGCCCGCCAGACTCCTCCATCCATGGGCTTTTCCAGGCAGGACTACTGAAGTGGGTTGCCATGTCCTCCTCCAGGGGATCTTACCAACCCAGGGATCAAGCCCATGTGTCCTGTGACTGCTGCGTTGGAGGCGGAATCTTTATTTGCTGAGCCATCGGGGAAGCAGTAAACAGACTTAGCCTGAAAAGCTGCACTGCTGCACTGTTTTTTTTCCCATGTAATCCAGGAGTTTCTTCATCCAACTATTTGGTTAATAATTAACACAGATTGCTTGAAACAGTAATAAAATTTAAAGTTGGCTTGAAAGTAGCCTGAATGAAGAGACTGCAGAGTATCTATTGAATCTTTAGAGAAGACTTCAAAGGCAATCAAAGCAAAAGTACACTTGTAATATGTACAGGTAGGTTCCAGAGTCCAAGACCTACGATTGTTGACACCCCAGTTCAGTGGCATCAGAAACAGGCTCTATGTAGAAAATTTCTGCTTCCTCAGAGGTTGTCACAGCACTACAAATGATTCTTCAGCTAATAGAGGGGAAGCATAATGATCCTCTCCCATGGAACCCATTCTAAGGATTAATTTTTTTTTTCCACTTGCTTCTAAGGCTTCTATACATAGCTCATGGGGCCTTTTTCTCTTGTAGTCTAAATTTAGGTCAGTACAAATTACTCTCCTCTATCTTGCCTTCTAGTTTTACAAAATGATGTGTGCTCAGTCACTCAATCCTGTCCAGCTCTTTGCGACCCCCTGGACTGTAGCCCAACAGTCTCCTTTGCCCATGGGATTCTCCAGGCAAGAATACTGGAGTGAGTTACCATTTCCTTCTCCAGGGGACCTTCCCAACCCAGGGATCAAACCCCGGGTCTCCTGCTTGGTATATGGATTCTACACCACCGCGCCAACTGGGAATCCCACTATGGTCACTATGCTGTGATAAATCGTAATGGAAAGAATATCTAAAAAGAATGTGTGTATATATATGTGTGTGTGTGTAACTGAATCACTTCGCTGCATAGCAGTAATCAACACATTGTAAACCAATTATACTTCAATAAAAAATATATTTTAAAAAAATCCACATTGGAAGATTTGCTAATTAGCACAAGGGATAGAAGTTTGTTAATTGGTGAAGTAGTAAGTCAATCTTAAGAGAGATCAACCCTGAATATTCACTGGAAGGACTGATGCTGAAGCTGAAGCTCCAGTATTTTGATTATCTGACTGTGAACAGATGATTCATTGGAAAAGTTCCTGATGCTGGGAAAGACTGAAAGCAGAAGGAGAAGAGGGCATCAGAGGATGAAATGGCTAGATGGCATCACCGATTCAATGAACATGAACTTGGGCAAACTCCAGGAGACGGTGAGGGACAGGGAGGCCTGGCGTGCTGCAGTCCATGGGGTTGCAAAGAGTTGGATGTGACTGGGTGATTGAACAATCACAAGTGGTTTTGAAACTGGCGATTGTTGAGACATTGGGTACATCACCCCCCAACATGCAGATCCATGATGGAAGCATGAGAATACGGCAGCCCCAAGACTCTGATGGGTCCACTGAAGCCCTGGAGTTTCACCAACCGTGTGTCCTTCTTCTGGGAGATTCCCGCCATCTGGCCAAACACAATGCTGGCTTGTCTGGTCATCTGAACACAATTCCATCCACCTTTCATCAGCTGCTTGTCAGAAGGGTTAGGGCAAAGAGTAGAAATGCCCTGAGTTACAAAATCAGGTTGTTTGACTTTCTGTGCATGTCTGCTAATAAATATTTGTACACTTTGTCGACTCGGTTTAATATTTACTTGCTTTGTAATAATCCCTTGGTATGGCCCCCTAATTACCTCCAACTAGCAGAAATATCAATATTTAAAATCTTAAAAAGTTGTCATTTGCTAAACAGAATATTCATTTACTCCAGTTATTTTTCTTTGAAGATGTACTACTGCCTGCGTTCAACCTCTTTTCTCTGTCACTCCAATTTTCTCACTTTTAAAGTATTATTTTACCAAAATGTTTTTTATTGTATTATATGTACTCTGTTGGGGAATAAAAGGCAAAGTACAGATTAAAGAAGCAAAAGACAAACTATTTTGTGTATATTAATCTTGTTTCTTATCCCTATCCGCCCTAGGAGTTGAGATCACTGAAGGCAGGAATGGGCCTTTTTGACGTGTCTTCTCATGACACACTCAAACAACTGTGAATTTTGAAAATCCAACAAAATTTTGAAAGTGGATTTCCTAAACCTGTGTGTTCTATGATGTCACTGTCTCATCTGTCCATCCTAACTTGCTGCATCCCAAACCCAAGTTTGTTCCCACTGCAGAGTCTTATCAGTAAGTGCTGAGAAGGGACCAAGGGGTTTTGATATAAAGAGAACTATGGGGACTTTGCTGGCGGTTCAGTAGTTAAGACTTTGCCTTCCAATGCAGGAGGGGCAGGTCTAGGTTAGGCAGAGAGTAGAAACGCTGGTGCTGGTCGGGGAGCTACGATCTCACATACCTTGGGGCCAAAAAACCAAAACATAAAACAGAAGCAATATTGCAACGAACAAAGACTTTTAAAATGGTCCATATCAAAAAAAAAAAAAAAGGTCCATATCAAAAAATCTTTTTAAAAACACCATGAAGGTTTTAGTGCAGAGTAGAAACTGTTTGCAATGACTCAGCAAGTCTGTTTGTTTCAGAGTTTCTTTCTATAATCTGGTTGCTTAGATGGTCGAGACATTTTACTCACTGTATTAAAGACCCGTTTCATTGTTCTGTCCTTTTACCCACGGCTGACACTGGGATGGAAGCCAGATGCCCTGCTTCCCTTCATCTACAGCCTTCAGCTTCTTCTAGCAGGAAGTGGTTTCACAATCCTCTTTGAGTTGGACCCCGTTAGAGTACTCTCCAGCTTTGTTATTCACAGCCCCTCCAAGGACCACACCTACCATCGCCCCAGTTTTACAGGACTCTTTCTCAGAGGAAAACGACTGGGGTGAGAAGCAAAAAACATGCCTTGGAGTACTGCTATGAAAAGGTGAGAAAATGCACAAGGACAAAGACCATAAATCCTTCTAAAGCTACTCTTATTAGATGAACCCCAAGCTGAGTTGGCTCAGCACTCAATTATGTGTACATTCACCTGGTGGTAGATCACATGTTTCACCGTTTGGAGATCCTCTGGACCACAGAAAGAGATGGAATAGCAGAAGCAAAACGACCAAAACATAACGACCATTCAGTTCAGTTTAGTTCAGTCGCTCAGTCATGTCTAACTCTTTGCGACCCGATAAACCGCAGCACGCCAGGCCTCCCTGTCCATCACCAACTCCCAGAGTTTACCCAAACTCATGTGCATTGAGTCGGTGATGCCATCTAACCATCTCATCCTCTGTTGTCCTCTTTTCCTCCTGCCTTCAATCTTTCCCAACATCAGGGTCTTTTCAAATGAGTCAGCTTCCTACGCTTCCACAGTATTTATTGGAATAAATAAATACTGGTGTTATATGCATCTTGGCCACAGGATGGCACTATGCATGCAGCAAAGGAGGCAAAGTCAATCAGTCCCAAAATTTGGTATGGATGCAATGTCAGAAACGACAGAATGATCTCTCTTCGTTTCCAAGGCAAACCACTCAATATTACAGTAATCCAAGTCTATGCCCCGACTAGTAATGCTGAAGAAGCTGAAGTTGAATGGTTCTCTGAAGACCTACAATACCTTCTAGAACTAACACCAAAAAAAGATATCCTTTCTATTATAGCAGACTGGAATGCAAATGTAAGAAGTCAGGAGATACCTGGAATAACAGGTAAATTTGGCCTTGGAGTACAAAATGAAGCAGGTCAAAGGCTAACAGAGTTTTGCCAAGAGAACGCACTGCTCATAGCAAACACCCTCTTCCAAAAACACAAGAGAAGACTCTGCATATGGACATCACCAGATGGTCAATACCGAAATCATATTGGTTACATTCTTTGCAGCCAAAGATGGAGAAGCTCTATACAGTCAACAAAAACAAGACTGGGAGCTGACTGTGGCTCAGATCATGAACTCCTTATTGCCAAATTCAGCTTGAAATTGAAGAAAGTAGGGAAAATTACATTCAGATATGACCTAAATCAAATTGCTTTCTATTATACAATGGAAGTGAGAAATAGATTTAAGGGAATAGATATGATAGAAAGAGTGCCTGAAGAACTATGGGTGGAGGTTCATGACATTGTATAAGAGGCAGTGATCAAGACCATCCCCAAGAAGAAGAAATGCAATAAGACAAAATGGTTGTCTGAGGAGGCCTTACAAATAGCTGAGAAAAAATGCAAAAGGCAAATGAGAAAAGGAAAGATATACCCACCTGAATACAGAATTCCAAAGAATAGCAAGGAGAGATAAGAAAGCCTTCTTCAATGATCAATGCAAAGAAATAGAGAGAAACAATAGAATGGGGAAGACTAGAAATCTCTTCAAGAAAATGAGAGATACCAAGGGAACATGTCATGCAAAGATGGCACAATTAAGGACAGAAATGGAATGGACCTAACAGAAGCAGAAGATATTAAGAAGAGGTGGCAAGAATACACAGAAGAACTGTACAAAAAAAGATCTGCAAGACCCAGATAACCATGATGGTGTGATCACTCACCTAGAGCCAGACGTCCTGGAATTCAAAATCAAGTGGGCCTTAGGAGGCATCACTATGAACAAAGCTAGTGGAGGTGATGGAATTCCAGTTGAGTTATTTCAAATCCTAAAAGATAACACTGTGAAAGTGCTACACTCAATATGCCAGCAAATTTGGAAAACTCAGCAGTGGCTGCAGGACTGGAAAAAGTCAGTTTTCATCCCAATCCCAAAGAAAGGCAATGCTAAAGAATGTTCAAACTACTGCACAATTGCACTCATCTCACATGCTAGCAAAGTAATGCTCAAAATTAACCAAGCCGGGCTTCAACAGTACGTGAACCGTGAACTTCCAGATGTTCAAGCTGGATTTAGAAAAGGCAGAGGAACCAGAGATCAAATTGCCAACATCCTTTGGATCACTGAAAAAGCAGGAGAGTTCCAGAAAAATATCTACTTCTGCTTTACTGACTACACCAAAGCCTTTGACTGTGTGGATCACAACAAACTGTGGAAAATTCTGAAAGAGATGGGAATACCAGACCACCTGACCTGCCTCCTGAGAAATCTGTATGCAGGTCAAGAAACGACAGTTTGAACTGGACATGGAACAACAGACTGGTTCCAAATCTGGAAAGGAGTATGTCAAGGCTGTATATTGTCACCCTGCTTATTAAACTTATATTCAGGGTACATCATGCTAAATGCTGGGCTGGGGCCAGGAGAAATATCAATAACCTCATATATGCAGATGACACCACCCTTATGGCAGAAAGAGAAGAACTAAAGAGCCTCTTGATGAAAGTGAAAGAGGAGAGTAAGAAAGTTGGCTTAAAACTCAGCATTAAGAAAATGAAGATCATGGCATCTGGTCCCATCAATTCATGGCAAATAGATGGGGAAACAATGGAAACAGTGACAGACTTTATTTTTTAGGCTTCAAAATCACTGGAGATGGTGACTGCAGCCATGAAATTAAAAGATGCTTGCTCCTTGGAAGAAAAGCTATGACCAACTTAGACAGCATATTTAAAAGCAGAGATGTTACTTTGCCAACAAAGGTCCATCTAGTCAAAGCTATGGTTTTTCCAGTAGTCATGTATTGATGTGAGAGTTAGACTATAAAGAAAGCTGAGTGCCGAAGAATTGATGCTTTTGAACTGTGGTGTTGGAGAAGACTCTTGAGAGTCCCTTGGACTGCAAGGAGATTCAACCAGTCCATCCTAAAGAAAATTAGTCCTGAATATTCATTGGAAGGACTGATGCTGAAGCTGAAGCTCTAATACTTTGGCCACTTGATGGGAAGAACTGACTCGTTTGAAAAGACTCTGATGCTGGGAAAGGTTTAAGGCAGGAGGAGGAGACGATAGAGGATGAGATTGCTGGATGACATCACCAACTCGATGGACATGAGTTTGAGTAAACTCCAGGAGTTGGTGATGGACAGGGAAGGCTGGCATGCTGCAGTCCATGGGATCACAAAGAGTTGGACATGACTGAGCGACTGAACTGAACTGAGTAAGTTCATTAGCAACGCAAACTCACAACGCCCATACCTGCTTTTGCTTGCTGACTGTGCTCCTCCCAGGTAAAGTGTGATCTCTTTCAGAAGTGCCTGGGAAACGAGGCCCAGCTTATGGAAGTCTGATGAAACCTGTAGCTCCTTTGGTGTCGAAATACAAAACTCCTTTCAGAAGGTCAGTCATGGGATTTTGGTTCTTTTAAAAACGCTGCACTTTGGAGGACAGATTTGGCCAATGGATTTACAAATAACACACTCAACCTGGTGTGGGCTGATTTTAAGAAGAGATGTTGACTTTTTCTGCAAAACAAGATTCAATTAAACCAACATTTGTCATCTTCCCACGACGTGCAGAGCATTGTTTAGTGACTTAAAGTTTGTTCAAAGGTGAGTAAGACACAGACTTTGCCCTTCAAGGGCCCACACAGTAGTGGAGGTGCTGGTTACAAACACCTTATCCTGAAAACCAATATGGTCTGTAACAAACAAGACTTCAAAAATCGAAAGCCCCAAATCTGCTGCTGCTGCTGCTGCTAAGTCACTTTAGTCGTGTCCGACTCTGTGCGACCCCATAGATGGCAGCCCACCAGGCTCCCCCATCCCTGGGATTCTCCAGGCTAGAACACTGGAGTGGGTTGCCACTCCCTTCTCCAATGCATGAAAGTGAAAAGTGAAAGAGAAGTCGCTCAGTCGTGTCTGACTCTTAGTGACCCCATAGACTGCAGCCCACCAGGCTCCTCCGTCCATGGGGTATTCCAAGCAAGAGTACTGGAATGGGGTGCCATTGCTTTCTCCATGTGGGTGGTTAGTGTTTGGGAAATGCCATAACAAAGAATGCACTGGGCTTCCCTGGTGGCTCGGTGGTAAAGAATTCACCTGCCAATGCAGGAGATGCAGGTTCAATCCCTGGGTCGGGAAGATCCCCTGGAGGAGGAAATGGCAACCCACTCCAGTATTCTTGTCTGTAGAATCCCATGGACAGAGGAGCCTGGTGGGTGGGGGGCTATAATCCATGGAGTCTCAAAGAGTTCAACACAACTCAGTGACTCAACAACATGCAGAGGACTTGGCAGAAGGTATGAATGAAGGGATCCATATAGAACACAGGTGAAGCCCATGGGACCAGACTCTATGTAATTGAAAGCCACAAGAAATCTCTGAGCAGGACAATCTTATGATCAGGGTTTAGAATGAGCCCTAGGTTGTTGTTGGGGCTGGGCTGCAGGTGGGAAATCCTAAAGCAAGAGAGTGGGGAAAAGTTGAAAATAACTCCAACCCTAGTGAACCTTAAATAGTAACCTTATTTTTCTCTGACATTCATTGATTTTTCCATGTATTCCTGTGCTTGTTTCCTTGGTGTAAAGTAAATTTTAAATGTCATGTCAACAATGTCCCTGAACCAACAGAGAGGCCAGATACAATTATAGCAAAAACCTTTTTCCTAAACAAAATGAGCAGACAGCACTTGATAAATGATTTTTCCCTGACTTCTGAATTTGTTTATATACAAAGTCTTAGAAAGTTAAGCAATCAAAAGAACACTGAGTTATTTATTAATGAACCCCTTATATTTAAAAAATAATGAAAATACTTACAATTAGCCTATTCCAGAAAGTCACTGACCTATGTTTGTCCCAATGACAGTTTGGGTTGGGTTTGGTCTGCCTTATGAAATTTCACTGGAGGGACTGATGCTGAAGCTGAAGCTCCAATACTTTGGCCACCTGAAGGGAAAAACTGACTCAATGAAAAAGACCCTGATGCTGGGAAAGACTGAGGGCAGGAGAAGAAGAGGGAGACAGAGGGTGAGATGGTTGGATGGCATCCCTGAATCAATGGACCGAGTTTGAACCAACTCCAAGAGACGGTGAGAGATAGGGAAGCTTGGCGTACTGCAGTCCATGGGGTCGAAAAGAGTCAGGCATGACCTAGCAACTGAACAACAACAAAAATGAAATTGTAAGCTTTATGAGCTAAGTACTTTGTCTTTATTCTTCTATTCTTAGTATAATACATAACACTGCTTTATAGATGACAGGCGCTCAATTATTTTTTGTTGTTATTGAATTCACCTTAAACTGAGGACCAATTAAATGATTTGAAAGGCATTACTTGTCAGATATTTCCCTAATATTTTATTGCAAAATTTCATACATGCAGTGAATTTGAAAGCATTTTCAGAGAATACCCAAAATCCCATCACCAAACTCCACCACTCCACCACTAATATTTCATTATTCTTTCTTTATCACATAGATCTACCCACCCATTTCTCTTTCCATCCATCAATCTGTCTTATTTTTAGTCAATTTCAAATTACAATATAGCTATAAGTAAACTTCCACCTATGTATGTCCGTGAGCATATCTTTAACTAGAGTTCAAAATTTGCTTACATTTCCTGCCCTCAGATGTAAAATTACAGATAATGTATCAATTTTAAGTGTACATTTGCTAAGTTTTGACAAATGCTTATACCTGTGCAACTCAAACCCCTTTCAAGATGTAGAAATTATCATTACAACAGAAAATACTAATGCCTCTTCCTGCCAAAGCCCCACTCCCCAAACCAGACATTTTTTAAAATCATTTTTTTCATTTTATCACCTTTTTTAATCATTTAAAAATGTTTTAGTTTTGCCTCTTTACGACTTCATAATGGAGTCATATAGCGTGTGTATTTGGGAATAAGTCTTTTTTTCATTCAGAATAATGTTTTTGGGATTCCCTTGTGTTGTGTGTATCAATAATATATTTCTTTTTGTTAGCAGCAGTATTCTATTTTTAATTATGTCAAAGTTAATTACCCATTCTCATTTTGATGGACAGCTAGTGGGGGTTACAACTTTGTGTTGTTAAGAATAAAGATACTGTGAACATTCTTGTTCAGGTATTTACAGCCATATATTTTCATTTCTCCTGGGCAAATAACTAGGACTGCGATTGCTGGGCCCAGTGAAAATGGTTAGATATTTTCAGGAGTTCCTTTTTATAAAATGTTTGGTGATTCTCAGTCTACATTATCTCCCCTGGCTTGACAATCTAAGAGAAACCTGGGGTGTGAGCATCCACACAGGTCCACTGAATGCTACACACCTCACTCAGAACTCCAGAACTTCACAGGAGTCTTCCCACTCCTCTATAGTGTGTGATACACACACACACTATAGACCAAATACTTGTGTCCCCCACAATTCAAACCAACTCCCAATGTGATGGCATTAGGAGGTGGGGCCTTTGGGAGGTGATTAGGTTGTGAGGATGAAGCCCCTATGAACGGGATTAGTGCCCTTGAGATCCCAGAGAACTAATTCCCTCACCCCTTCCACCCTGGGAAGATACTTCCTGGTCTGTGAACCAGGAAGTGGATTCTCACCAGACACTGAATATGTTCTTGTTCTGAGCCTCCAGAACTGTGAGAAATTAATTTGTTCTTATAATTTGTCTATTAGCCTCCCAGTCTATTATAGCAGCTCAAACAGAGTGGCAATACACACACACACACACACACTGAACTGAAAGCTGATTAGATAAGAGAGGAATGTTTAACCCAAGAGTGGTCATCCACAGGATGTCTAGAAGCCAAAAAGATAGACTAATTCAAAGATCTGCTCACGGAGCGCTGATGGTGAGTAACTGGCCCAGTTAATTCCTTTCTCTGAGAATTTGAAATGGAGACACTGGAAGGAAGCATTTAGTTAAAAGTGGACACAGAAGAAAAAAGAGACTAATCACTCTTCTGATTTCTTTGAAAACAGCTAAAGCTGGTAGTTAGAGAGACAAATAGGGATTCTTGCTTTTCTAAGGAATGAGCTTTTTTCATCCAGGAGCTTCCCTGCAAATGAAGAGAAATAATCTAGAGCATTCTCAGAAAGGGTGGTATAATCCATCTTATTATTGTTCATGCAAGATTTCAATCCTTAAAAATTAGAAAAAAAAATTGGTTTAGGGACCTATATCCACAAACAACCGCTTGGTTGCAATAGAAATAAAGGCAACGTTCAAGAGGAATATTTTCTCTCTCTCCTTTCTGTCTGTCTGTCTGTCTCCAGATATTTGGTCGTAAGTACAAATCAGGATGCTTGAAAAAAGCAGCAGAGAAACATGCAAAGAAGGAGGAGGAATGCAGAGAGAAACAAATTCTCCAGGTCTCCCCCAGTGCCCCCTGCCCCCAGCTCTGACACGGCTCTAATGGCAGGGCTGAGGGACCTCTGATACCGGGTGGGGGCTTCCTGTGATACTGCTAGTTAGCTAGTGTTAGCCATTCAGTCACTAAGAGTCGGACATGACTGAGTGACTTCACTTTCACTTTTCACTTTCATGCGTTGGAGAAGGAAATGGCAACCCACTCTGGTGTTCTTGCCTGGAGAATCTCAGGGATGGGGGAGCCTGGTGGGCTGCCGTCATGGGGTTGCACAGAGTCGGACACAACTGAAGCAATTTAGCAGCAGCAGCAGCCATTCGGTATGTCTGACTCTTTGCAACACCGTGGACTGCCGCCCACCAGGCTCCTCTGTCCATGGGATTCTCCAGGCAAGAATACTGGAGCGGGTTGCCATTTCCTTCTCCAGGGGATCTCCCTGACCCAGTGATTGAGCCCGGGGCTCCTGCTTTATTCTGTGAACCAGCAGGGAAGCCCCAAAAATACTAGTGGTATTTCTTAAATTACTTTCAGAAACTCCAAGGATGGGGCTTCTGAGGTGGCTCAGTGGTAAAGAACCCTCCTGCCAATGTAGGAGACATAAGAGCCTTGGGTTCCATCCCTGGGTTGGGAAGATCCCCTGGAGAAGGAAATGGCAACCCACTCCAGTACTCTTGCCTGGAGAATCCCATGGACAGAAGAGCCTGGCAGGCTATAGTCCATAGGGTTGCAAAGAGTTGAACACGACTGAAGTGACTTAGCACATACACACACACGTACAACTCCAAGGATAAAAGGGGACATGGAATCCATATTTCTACTGCTCCATCCGACCTTCATGACAGCGTGAGTCAGTTACAGTGGGCTTAAAAATTCACTTTTCAGATGAGCAAAGCAAAGTATGTGGCCCTGTGTACATGCTGCTGGGCTAAGCTGCGACCCTTGTCCCTGGGTGGTCCTTACCCTGGTCAAAACTTGTTGTAACTGCAGTCTTTAAGACAGGAAAATAAATGCACATTTCACTTTGAAATAATAATACTCTAAGGCCAGAGAAATACATATGCATGACAATAGCAATGATACTAATAACAGCCTTCAGTATTTACTGGGTACTTTCTATGGGCAAATACAATGCTAATTAAAATTTTTCATACTAATCTATTTTTATCCCCTCAATAATCCTAGAAATACCTCCTATCATTTTCCCCCATTTTATGGATGAGTAAGCTGAGGGTTAGTGCAGTTAAACAATATATAACAGTTAAACAATATATAAATCTAGAAGATCTGTCTCATACCTCCCGCATCATCAGGCATTTAGCCCTAGCTAAAGAAATGATGATGGAAAATGAAAAAACTAAGTTTAAGAGGCACTGCAGGAATGCAGAAATCTGAATTCCATCTTCTCATCTTTGGATTTGTTGGGGCAGAAAGCGGCTCTTTAAAAACAATTCAAGTGCCAAAGACACAGGAAAAGATTTTTTTCCTCAAATGCTCTAAACTATTTTTCATCACTACAAACAAAAGCTGAGGGCAGAAATTTCCAGACACCTGTGATCTGTGATGGCTAATCCTCTTTAGCTATCACTTAGCAACCGGGTAACAAATGGAAGTTGGCATCCCTGGACTGATCAGCATTCTTTTTTAGTCTAAAAGATCAGAGTTATTGCAAAATACAGCCAACAGCCCTGAGGCTCACAGGGATTTTAAAAGGTCAGGCAAAGTTGTTTTCAGTTTTTTTTTTTTTTTTTTTTTCTCCTTCAGTACAAAACAAGTCTTCATCGCTTGTTGGGCCTATAAAGCGCATGTAGTCTTTGAAAGAGACCAGATTCTGGGCTGTGGGGAGGGTCTCTAGCTCACTCAGTCTTTCTCCCCCACCCAGGTGGGCTTTGAACTCATTACTCAGCCTATGAAGCTTCTCAAACTTTCTACATCCACAGAAATCCACTCCAGCCCATGACAGTTAAGATAAGCAGTCAAATGCTCTGAAGCCTACAAAAAATGTCAAGGCAGTGGAGAAAGCAGGAACGATTTGCAGTAAGTGAAATAAACACAGTCTCAGAGCTAAAAAGGAGGTTGGAAGATAGCTGAAAGCAGCCTCCCTTTCAGAGGCACCTCCTGACCAATGAAAGGAAAGTGGGGTGTGGATGGGCACCATTGTTCTTTGTTATCCACTCCCATTCACAGCTTCAATGTCAGGAAGTTCTTCCCTGGGTCTCACTGGAATCCCTCATGCTGCTGTTTTAAGCCAATCTTTTCCTTTATTGTTTGTAACAGAGGAATCTATTTTTCTTAAGATTTTCCTTAGTCTCTTATTAAGTTGACAGGCATCATGAATTCACATGGACCTTTCTCTTCTCCAGGTTCAAATTTTCAATCACTCATTAGAAAGACATTTACTGAGCCTGGCTCTAGGCTAAGTCCTGGACATACAAAGATTCTTAAGACATGGTCCTTGCTGGCAAGGAGCTTGTGGTCTCCTGTGGTGACACAGATATTTAATGAAATAATGGCAGCAGACTAGCTGTTTCAGGACTAGCTTTTTTTTTTTCTTTTTTCTTTTAAATTTTTAAAATTGTTTTGGCCTCACCATGTGGCATGTGGGACTCCAGTTTCCAGACCAGGGACCGAGCCTGCACCCCCTGGAAGTGGAAATGCGGAGTTTTAACTGCTGGACCACCAGGGAAGTCCCAGCAGTGCTCTCTTTTGAAATTTTGCATTGTGATGAGCTACCAATCAAAACCACCTTAATTTTTCCATTTCAAAGTTTCAACTCTGTTTTTACACTAAAACCCAATCATTTCTTAATTTCCTCTGTGAGAGAGAGGCGCAGAGCCAGGAAGAGTTTGGGCAGAAAGAGCAGGTGGGCATGCCCTCAACTGATGCAAAGAACTGACTCCTTGGAAAGGACCCTGATGCTGGGAAAGATTGAAGGCAGGAGGAGAAGGGGATGACAGAGGATGAGTTGGCTAGATGGCATCACTGATTCAGTGGACACGAGTTTGAGCAAGCTCCAGGAGTTGGTGATGGACAGGGAAGCCTGGCGTGCTGCAGTCCATGGGGCCACAAAGAGTATCAACTGAGCGACTGAACTGATTGATACCCTCTAGTTGCGAAACGGGATAAAAGGAACATCAAATTGTGTCCTGTCCCAGGTATTACATGGAGTGGCAGTAAATTCATATCTTTCCTGGTCTTGTCCATAATTATAAGATGGGCCCACTGCTTTACTATGAGAAGAGAAGTGGGAGTGAGTACAAAAAACGTCCATGCCCTCTGGATTCTAGAAATCCAAGGGAAGTGCAAGGGGCCAGTCCATGGAAATATGGTGGTGCGTTATTATTTTCCTTTCTGGCTGTTGCTGGCTAATGATGAGTGAGGAATGCAATTGATGATGGACTTCAGAGCGCCAAGTATCCGCTGACTATTTTGGTCATCCTGCAGAGGGAACATCACAGCCCATGTTTAACACTGGGTGAAGTGAGGCTCAAAGATAGCGAAACAGAGCAGGACCCTAGGGGCCGTCCCCGCCATGTTCTCTGCCTGCCTTCTGCTTGTGGAAAAACTTCAGCCAAAGAATAAGTTTAATCTGAGAAATGAGAAAATGCAGAAGCAAATACAAGCTGTCAAACAGGACAAAACAAGACTAGTTTAGTGAGTAGGCAAAGTCAAGGACCTTCAGTTCCTTCTCAAGACCTATAGATAATATTCTGAACCATACCCTGGGAGCTGTCTTACAGATACTGAAATGCCCACTGGGTGGAAAAAGGTAACTACACAATGACTGTAGCCGAGACACGAAGACTGTAGCCACGACATAAGCTGCCACAATTCTGAGAACTGGGCTCTAGAAAATGGGAGCAAAGCAACCCCAGAACTGAAGATTAACTGTACTTAAAACAATCAAGATGACGGTAGTCAGGCCACCGATGACCAGTTTCAAGATGAGCGTCTGAGCTGACTATGCTGTTTCTGGATGTAGCCCCCTCCCTCTGTCTATAAAAGCTCTCTCCCACTGCTTGTCGGGGTGGGGGGAGTTGACCTTTGGACAGGAGCCCACCCTCTCTCCCCTCCCCCTCGCCAGCCTCTAAAATAAAGCAAACTTTCATTTCCACCAGCCTGGCCTCTTTATTGGCTTTTAAGCAGTGAGCAGCTGGATCCCACCTTTGGTTACAAAAGGATTTACCTCAACCTTAGACCCAGGATTTAAACTCAGGAAGTTGACTTACAAAGTCCACCATCATTCCAGGCTCCTAAGTTTCCTTCTTAGGCTTTCTACTGCTCTCCTTGAAGCCTCTCCCCAGCAGCACGTTCACAGGTGAGTTTCCACTCAGGAAGGTAACTTTGCCATGTGCTCCATTTCTGGTCCATTTCACTCCATCCCCACTTCTGAGGAATATCCTTGGGTCTGTCAGCTCCAGGAAACTTCTCCACCTCAGATACCTCAATCTCAACTCCTGCTTTCTCAGGCGAGTCTCCATTCCCACTGCATCTACTCTTCAATCTTCTGGAGACTTCTGGAAACCCTCTCCCCCTCCTCATGGATTCTAGACACTCCCTAAATGGTTCTGACCATACCCTGGTTCCCACACAGCCTGGGCATTCAGGAATTTACGAAACCAGAAGGTTCCACTTTGGGGACATGGAGATGCTGAGAGGACAGGTGAGCCGGGGAAGACCTGGGATCAGGAGATGAGGGCAGAGAGGGGGCCACCTCAGCAGCCCAAGCAAATGTCAAGGCCTTTGGGGGACTTCCCTGGTGGTCTAGTGGTTGACTCCACACTTCCAACGCAGGGGATACAGGTGTGATCCCTGGTTGGGGAACTAGGATCCCACACGCCATGCAGCACAGCCAAAATAATAATTAAAAAAAAGTCAGAGATCTTGGAATCCAGTAGAAGGGGCCAGCACCTTGACCGGAAGACCATGTGGGATTAGCCCCGTCTCAAGGGAGAGCCCCTACTCTGGTACTCTTGCCTGGAAAATCCCATGGACGGAGGAGCCTGGTGGGGTGCAGTCCATGGGGTCACTAAGAGTCAGGCACGACTGAGCGACTTCACTTTCACTTTTCACTTTCATGCACTGGAGAACGAAATGGCAACTCACTCCAGTGTTCTTGCCTGGAGAATCCCGGGGACAGGGGAACCTGGTGGGCTGCCGTCTATGGGGTCGCACAGAGTCGGACACGACTGAAGTGACTTAGCAGCAGCAGCAGCAGCAAGGGAGAGCAGTCCAAGGCCTCCAGGGGCTGGCTTGACTGGACCAAGCAGAGATCCACATGCCGAGAGAGGGCTGTCCTACCAGGAATATGGGTGTTTCTCCTGTTGCCCAGGGACAGGGCACCCAGTGAACAGAGGAGGGAGGCGGATGCAAATCAGTTTAAGTTAACCCAGAAATCAGTGTTTTAAACTCTAAGAGACAGAATTTCATTAATTTGGCAAGTTTAAGTAGCACCCCACACCCCCCACCCTTAGCAGAGATGGGGGCTCCAAACACGGTGTAGAGAGAATGAATGGGGGCTGGCTTTGTGCACATTGGAGTAGCACGTGTCTCAGGCAGGCTCCTTGCTCTCCTCAGCCAGCTCAGGAAAGGACAGCTGCCATGTGTGTTATGGGGTAAGATTTAGTCTAGGAAGTGGACCTGGCCCAACTGAGAGGAGCTCGGGAAGCAAAAATCTGGACACAGAAGTGAGACAATCAGAGAAAACTCCCTGTCTAGATCCCCTGAAGTGGTGGCTGGGTGGGCTGATCAGAACTGGCCAAGCGCTGGCTAGTCACTAGGAGAACAATAATTGCTTGTATGGCGTGGAGGTGGGGTGAGGGGTGCAGTAGAGATCCACAGCCACATAGCTGGTGCTAGATTGTCATTCAGATGGGCCAATGATCAGGAAAAAGAGCTGGACACCAGAGGGATGCAGCGAGGATAGGCTGAAGCCACTGGACACCTCCTTCCAGCTGCCACCACACTAGTCTGCAAATAGCTTTCGAGCCTACTGGTCACTACTTCCCGTCTGCCTTTCAAATCTCATGCAGATGTCTCTGATAGCCATCTCTCACTCAGACATGGAGGGAAGGGGACCCTGGAACACATCAGAACCAAGATTTCTTACCTTTTTTATTTTGGCTGTGCTGCGTGGCATGTGGGATCCTAGTTCCCCAACCAGGGATCGAACCTGTGTCACCTGCATTGGAAGTGTGGAGTCAACCACTAGACCACTAAGGAAGTCCCCCAAAGGCCTTGATATTCACTTGGGCTGCTGGAGGTGGCCGCCCTCTGAGCCCTCATCTCCTGACCCTAGGTCTCCCCAGGCTCACCCATCTTCTCAGCATCTCCATGTCCTCAACGTGGACCCTCCTGGTTTCCTGAATTCCTGGATCGTTGGCCCTTCTGTTCCTTACAAGTGGCTACAGAACAATCCAGGGACTTCCCTGGTGGTCCAGTGGTTAAAAATCTGTCTGCCGATGCAGGGGGCATGGGTTTGATCCCTGGTCTGGGAAGATCCCACGTGCCATGGGGCAACTAAGCCCATGCATCACAACTGCTGAGCCCGTGAGCCTAGACCCTGTGCTCCACGGCAAAAGAAGCCACCACAATGAGAAGCCCTCGACCACAGCTAGAGAGTAGCCCCTACTCGCCACAAATATAGAGAAAGCCCACGCAGCAGTAAAAACCCAGCACAGCCAAAAATTAAAACAAAAACCAACACAGCACGTAGTGTCTACATTTCCATCCTGCTCAGAACAGCTCAAAGCTTATTTGACACACAGAAATAGAGCAGCGTCAAAGTCGGTTGAATTCAGGGAAAGCCAGGACAAAAGCTGACTCTGAGAGCAGATCTAAAATTCTCATTACAGATGAAGTATCTGTCACGTGGTAGTTGGCATGGGACAGATTCTCTGATGAGCAACATAGTTCATGACCCGCACATGTTCCATTCCTGATACTTGCACTTCCGCCCAAACGCCCACTCTTCCTCAGCAGACAGCTCTTGAGCAGGTCCTGCCATCCCCAGTGACCCCACAAACAACAGCAGGATACAGGAAACAAGAGGGTAGGAAATACCACTTCCTGTTTGGCTCAGACTTAGCTTCTGAAGAACGCTTGGCACGTCTATAACTCTTCTTTCAGCCACGATGGAGCACAGTCAAATGAGCTGGCTGAGTTGTGAAAGAGTAACGTGGTTGAACTTTATTTTTTCTGAGCAAGACTTAAAAGATCCCCAAAGTATGGACAGGCTGCAGCTGCACTGTCTACAGAATCACAATTGCCATTCCTTGGACTGGCTTCTTTTCTGGCTGATTCAAGTCGAAAATGCCACACACCAGCTTTACAGCCCACTCTGGTGCCAGGTCCTGGGTTTATGGCCTCATCCTGGCTAACAGGCTCAGAGGGCAAGTCGTGGGAAGGCTTTTCTTTCTAATAAACAGAAATGCCCTTTTTCTGTTGTTTGAAGACACAATGCGGGGGATTTCCCTGGTGGTCCAGTGGTTAGGATTCAGTGCTTCTACTGCAGGGAACATGACTCCATCCTTGGTCAGGGAACTAAGATCCCACATAACATGTGGTGCGGGGAAAAAATTATAATGAAGACACATGGGGCAACCATGGTGGGTGGGCGACAGCCCTCGGGAAAGTCAAGTGAGTTACAGAGAAGCTGGGCTCCAAGCAGTGACACCGTAAGTTGAAACTCCTGACCCAGCTATGTCTCGGCCACTCACAGCTGAGCAGAGACGCACATGTTCCATGAGACTCCTGACCCATCTATGTCTCAGCCACTCACAGCTGAGCAGAGACGCACATGTTCCATGAGACTCCTGACCCATCTATGTCTCGGCCACTCACAGCTGAGCAGAGACGCATGTGTTCCATGAGGCTCGTGACCCATCTATGTCTCGGCCACTCACAGCTGAGCAGAGATGCACGTGTTCCAGACTCCTGACCCATCTATGTCTCGGCCACTCACAGCTGAGCAGAGATGCACGTGTTACAGACTCCTGACCCATCTATGTCTCGGCCACTCACAGCTGAGCAGAGACGCACATGTTCCATGAGACTCCTGACCCATCTGTGTCTTGGCCACTCACAGCTGAGCAGAGATGCACGTGTTCCAGGCACTCTTCCTCCAGTGTTCTGTTCCACAGACTCACCTCCAAGCTTTATACCATCTCAGCATTCCCAGTTTTGCAAGGAATCCACTGCCCTAGGACATCCAATCCACTGAGGCCCCCAGTGGTCTGCCCTGGACCTCCAGGCTTCCCTTTCATTCTCCTGGTCAGATTCTGCTGACTCTTGGCTTGGCTACTTTTTCTTGTCAAAGATTTGCGGGCCAGGTAGTCTTTTTCATTCATTGTAGGCGTTGGAGGTATTAACACACGTTGAGCTTTGCTCTCCTTCTGAATATGACTTCCAGTTCTTGCCCAGAGCATCTTTGTATCCCTGGTAATCTCATGCTCCAACCTGATACTGTCAGCCAGGACCACCCTACACCCACCGGACCTGTGCCACTGCTCCCCCTACAGGCCTCAGAAGGATAAATGCAGACCATGACGTCTGGCCCAGAAGACTGCAGGAAAGCCTCACGGGATTTTTCTAGTTACAATATATGCTCCTTTATGTGATTCCTTAGAGTTGAATGTATGTCCATCACAAAAGAAGGAACTGTGAAAATCAGATATAATGCCAAGAAGAAATCAATGCCTAGAGGAGGAGTGATATCAAATTCACCAGAGACTTAAGACATTCTTATGTATCAACCCCAATCAAGTATTTCTTTGCTTGGCAGTCTTCTGCAATAATAATGGCAGCAATACTGATACTGTTGATGGATAATTCATTCAACAAATAATTCTTATCATACTTCATGGAAGAGGCTGTCTTTATTAACATAATCAAATTTTCACTGTAGGCACAGGTGAGAATTGTACTGCCATTTATCTCAAAGTTAAACACTAATTTCAATAATTATTTATGTTATAATTAAGGCATCCAATGGGCCTTGAGTTTGTGCATACTTCATAATGGGCTTCCGAGGTGGCACTACTGGTAAAGAACTCTCCTGCCAGTGAAGGAGATGCAGGAGACATGGGTTTGATCCCTGCACCAAGAAGATCCCCTGGAGAAGGGCATGGCAACCCACTCCAGTATTCTTGCCTGGAGAATCCCATGGACAGAGGAGTCGGGCGGGCTATAGTCCATGGAGTCACAAAGAGTCAGACACACTGAAGTGACTTACTTCATAATAAAAGCACGTATACTTCATCATAAAATGTAAGCAGGATCTTGGGCATGAATTTTGTTAATCACCCTTCTTGGTCGAAGACTTCAGTCTTGGCTCAGCTCTGACATTAAATACATTTGGACACACATTGTTCTGACATCCTTATCTAGAAAGAGAACAGGGCCAGGCCATCAAACATTTTCCCGTCACATGTACTGAGCCTGCTCCTGACATAGCGCAGCAACTTCAGCAGCTAGGTCTACCACAGGTTAAATGCTGCCTCTTGGCCCCACGAATCTATATCAAACTGTTCTAAGTGTTGCCTGTTTGCCCAGGCCCACCTCCCACCCCTCACAACTCTATCCCTTCCCTCTACTCCACCATCAATTGGGGTCCTTTGTGTATTTTATTTCTAAGTGTCAAACTACCTGGACACCCAGTTTACAAGTGTAATGAGTGCACTTTCACATGTGGTTTATTGGAATATGTGTCCCCAAGGCTCTTTCATTAATAACACTAGAACAAGTCAGCTTCTGTACTATTTACAATAGCCAAGACATGGAAGCAACCTAAATGTCCATCAGCAGAGGCATGGGTAAAGAAGTGGTATGTATATACAATGGAATATTACTCAGCCATAAAAAGGACAAAATAATGCCATTTGCAGCAACATGGATGGATCTAGAGATAATCAAACTAAGCGAAGTAAGCCAGACAAAGACAAACATCATATGATATCACTTCTATGTGGAATCTTAAAAAATGATACAAATAAATTTATTTGCAAAACAGAAGTAGACTCACAGATCTCAAAATCAAACTTCTAGTTACCAAAGGCAAAAGGTGGGGGGAAGTGATAAATCAGGAGATTAGGATTAACATATATATATGCTACTATATATAAAGTAGATAACTTATAATAAGGACATACTGTATAGCATAGGGAACTCTACTCAATATTCTATGTGCAAAAAGAATCTGATAAAGAATATATATTATATATATATGTAATCAGATATTTATATAACTGATTCACTTTGCTATACACCTGAAACTATCCCAACGCTGTACTTCAACTCTACTCCAACAAAAATTTTTGAAAAATATAAAGACATCTCTGACATGAAAAAAAAGGGTATCTGTCTCATTTTATTTTTGCCTTCTCTCACCTCAGTTTCTTCCTTTTTTCAACATTAGCAACTAAAAAGGGGATGTTTAAATTCCATCACCCCAACAAATCATTCCCAAATGACTGCAAGAACATATTTTTATTTTTATTTCAAGTTTTGACCAAGGTTACCAAAAAGAACAGGAAGTAATAATCAAATGAAAATCCTAATGGTTTGAAATAAAACATGACACCAGGGCCTGGGGTGCTGCAGTCCATGGGGTTGCTAGGAGTCAGACATGACTTCACTTTCACTTTTCACTTTCATGTATTGGAGAAGGAAACAGCAACCCACTCCAGTGTTCTTGCCTGGACAATCCCAGGGACAGGGGAGCCTGGTGGGCTGCTGTCTATAGGGTCGACAGAGTCGGACACGACTGAAGCGACTTAGCAGCAGCAGCAGCAGCATGACACCATTATCACTAGAAGAGTTCTCTCTAGCAGGGTTCGTTTACATGGAGGCAAATAAAGATGAGAGGAAAAGACATGTGTGTGTAAAAATGTTAATAGAAGCAAACAAAACACGAGAATTTTGCAAGTCTCAGCCCACAAGCAAAAGGAAGGACGGGACTGAGTCAGCAGGGTGATTGGGAAATGTCTGATTGTGGAGACAACCGCTTTGCCTAAATAGTAACAGGACAATATTAAAATTTGGTGTTTCCCCCTTGGTCTACATGTGGTCTAATGGCTCTCACATCCGCTCTCCTAAACCTGAGTGGTGCTCTGGAGAATGTCAGCTGTTGAGAAATCATTCTTTCCTGAGGGAACTTTAGAAGAAGGAACAATGAGATTGAAATTCATGAAGAATCTTGTCTGTGACCAAGGTGTCAAAAATTGCCTGCAGCGTTCCAGAATCCTTTATGTGAAATTGGCATGGGTTAAGGCTCCTCAGTTGTTGATTATTTCTGATAACGATAAGTTCCCTTAAGTCTAATTAAATCTGGGGGCCAAGGGGACATTTTGTGAACTTAGAGTCTGAGAGTTTCCAAAGCTTCAGAGTTCTGTTACATGGTAGAGACTGTTCCTCTTTAAAGAAGAGAGCACGGGCTTGGGGAACCAAGGAATCTCCGTGTGTATTAGATGAAGTAAACCAGACTAAAATAAGGGTGGAGAAGTTGAGAGTATCCTTAAAGCTCAACCAGTCATTCTAGCTGCCAATCTAAATCCATTTCTACCACACAACAGCCTGCACACGCACATGTATAGTGGCTTTGCTCATAACTGCCAAAATGTGAAAGCAACCAAGACGTCCCCCAGGTGGTGAATGGATAAACGAGCTGTGGGACATCCATACACTGAAACGTCATTCAGCCACAAAGTAAAATGAACTACGAAGTCATGATAAGACATGGAGAAACTTTAAACACGTTACTTAGTGAAAGAAGCCAATTCAGAAGGCTGTGTGTTGAATGTACACTTAGTTGCTCAGTCGTGTCCAACGCTTTGCGATCCCATAGGCTATAGCCCGCCACATTCCTCTGCCCATGGGATTCTCCAGGCGTGGATACTGAGTGCGTTGCCATTTCCTTCTCCAGTGGATCTTCCTGACCCAGGGGTTGAACCAGGGTCTCCTGCACTGGCAGGCAGATTCTTTACCATCTGAGCCACCAGGGAAGTGATATATTGTATGGCTCCCACTAGATGACATACCAGAAAAAACAAAACTGTGGAGAGTAAAAAGATCAGTGGTTATGCAAGACAGGGGAAAAAGGGATGAATAGGAGATGCAGAGAGGATTTTTAGGGCAATGCAACTAGTCTGTGTATTAAGACAGCGGTGAATACATGTCACTGCTGCTGCTGCTGCTGCTGCTGCTAAGTCGCTTCAGTCGTGTCCGACTCTGTGCAACCCCACAGACAGCAACCCACCAGGCTTCCCTGTCCCTGGGATTCTCCAGGCAAGAACACTGGAGTGGGTTGCCATTTCCTTCTCCAATGCATGAAAGTGAAAAATGAAAGTGAAGTTGCTCAGTCGTGTCTGACTCTTCGCGACCCCATGTACTGCAGCCTACCAGGCTCCTCCATCCATGGGATTTTCCAGGCAAGAGTACTGGAGTGGCTACATTTGTTAAAACCATAGAATGTATAACACAAAGAGTCAGTCCTAATCAAACTACCAACTTCAGTTAATAATAATGTACTGAATTTTCCCCATCAATTGTAACAAATATGCTAGGCTAATGCAAGACGTTGCTAATAGGTGAAATTGTAGCGGGGGTGGGGGGTGGTGTTTGAGGGGGTGTGTGGGACCCTCTGTACTCTGCTCATTTTTGGTAAACCTAAAACTGCTCTAAGAATACTCTCTATTTATAAAAAAACATTTCTAGGTGTTTCCCTATATATAATGTTCTCTTAGATGTTGTTAAAGACCTTTCTTTATCTCAAAGAACACATAGTAAGCTTGAGGCAGAGTGGCCCATTCAGGGCCTTGGAAAGGTGTTCTTAGGCAGGAAAAAGGTGGAATCCATTTTAGTATCAGCTCTAGTTTCCTCATTGAAGAGGTGTATGGCCTTGAGTGGGCTGGTACAGGTCAACCTTGCCCAATATATTTCTCAATTTCTCACGTATGAAATGTAGGTTTAGGGCTTCCCTGGTGGCTCAAAGGTAGAGAGTCTGCCTGCCAGCACAGAAAACACAGGCTCGATCCCTGATCCGGACAGACCCACACGCTGTGGAACAACTAAGCCCACGTACCACAACTATTGCTCTAGAGCCCAGGAGCCTCACCTGCTGAAGCCCTCGAGCCCTAGAGCCTGTGTTCCACAAGAAAAGCCAGCGCAATGAAGAAGCCCACACGCGGCAACTAGAGAGTAGCCCCCACCCACCACCACTAGAGGAAAACCCGTGCAGCAACGAAGACCCAGCCCAGACAAAAATAAATAAAATTATTTTTAAAAAGATAAATCCCAATTGGTCATGATGTATTTGCCTTTAAAAAGGGTAGATTTTTTAAAAGTAAGGCTTTCCCTGGTGGTCTAGTGGTTAAGACTCCAGCCCTCTACTGCCAGGGGGCATGGGTTCAATCCCTGGTTAGGGAACTAAGATCCCACCTGCTGCAAGGCTCAGCCAAAAATAAATAAAATAAAACAACTACAGAGCCTGAGCTCTGAAGCCTGTGTTCCACACAAGAGAGGCCACTGGGATGAGAAGTCCATGTACCACAACTACAGAAAAGCTGCGTGCAGCAGCAAAGACCCAGGGCAACCAAAAATAAATTTAAAAAAATTAACTTTAAAAACAATGTAATGCAATTGCCTAGGGAGATTTTTCTCTGCAAGAACAGAACGTACTAAATCCTGCTAACAAATGAGAGCAATCCCAGAGAGAAACAGAGAGATGAATATCTCAGAAGGTTCACAGTCACAGTGATACCCCAGCAAGACGGCACTGAATGAGAGTCTGTCCTGTCTTTTTTAAGAACAGGAGTGTTTTCTGAGTGCCTCTCAGTCCTGGTTTCCTGCTGATCCAGCGGCTCCAGGCCTAGAGCAAAGAGAAAACAGTGATGAGATAACCAAGTTTCCTGTGTTCTAGTGGCAAGACGTGTCCTTTGTGGAGACATCATTTCCCTCTTATTCACTGGCTTTCACTCACCCAGTCTGGCCCCCTGCAGGCTGTGTAAGACTTGAAATTGCAGCCCTTACACATTCAAGTCCAGATTATCCTTCTTAAAGGGAATCAGCCATTGTTGAAATCCCCAGATAATCTCCCAACCTCATTTGTGCGGGGTTTTTTTTTTTTTTTTTTAATACTGCTTTCCCAGAAAGCCCAAGCTCTAAATGGAAAAAACAAGCAAAGAAGGGTTGATGGCTTTGAATGTCAAGTCTAATCAAAGAATCCAACCAAACATGGCTCCAGGGCCCTAAGGAGCTTCCAACTCTCAAGCCGTTTCCTCTCAGAAAGTCCTGGACCTGCACTTACAGCCTCAGAAGAAGCAAGGAGGCCACTTCTAGGCTGGAGGAAGCAGGTGCAGAGCAGCCCATTGCCATCAGCCCAGGTCGGAGCACAGGCTGGCTGCCTCTGAGATTGGGATCTTAAACTCTGATTTGGCTCTTAAAGCCTCCAGTGGGCAAAACCAGGAAATAACTAACAAGAAATAGCCAGAGTGGTTTCCAGAACAATTGTGCCCAAGGGTCCTTAACACTGAGCAGACAGCCTGGGGGCCTTGGTCCCAGGATGGTCCACCGCCGCCCTCTCCCCAGGATGCCATCTTTACCTGGTCGCCCAGGTAAAGCCGGAGGTACCTCACCACTGACTCAATATAGCCTTCCATGGGAGAGTTACCTGCCTTGTGCTTCTCCTGACTCTCCTCTAGAGGTGCTATGATGAATGAAAGTTGCTCAGTCATGTCTTGACTCTTTGTGACCCCAAGGACTATACAGTCCATGGAATTCTCCAGGCAAGATTACTGGAGTGGGTTGCCATTCCCTTCTCTAGGGGATCTTCCCAACGCAGGAAACGAACCCAGGTCTCCTGCATTGCAGGCAGATCTTTACCAGCTGAGCACAAGGGAAGCCCAAGGATACTCGAGTGGGTAGCCTATCCCTTCTCCAGAGGATCTTCCTCACCCAGGAATCAAACTGGGGTCTCCTGCACTACAGGCAGATTCTTTACCAACTGAGCTATCAGGGAAGCCCATAAACCAGAATACTGGAGTGAGTTCAGTTCAGTTCAGTCGCTCAGTCGTGTCTGACTCTTTGTGACCCCATGAATCACAGCACGCCAGGCCTCCCTGTCCATCACCAACTTCCGGAGGTCACCCAGACTCGCATCCATCGAGTCAGTGATGCCATCCAGCAATTTCATCCTCTGTCATCCCCTTCTCCTCTTGCCCCCAATCCCTCCCAGCATCAGAGTCTTTTCCAATGAGTCAACTCTTCACATGAGGTGACCAAAGTACTGGAGTTTCAGCTTTAGCATCATTTCTTCCAAAGAAATCCCAGGGCTGTTCTCCTTCAGAATGGACTGGTTGGATCTCCTTGCAGTCCAAGGGACTCTCAAGAGTCTTCTCCAACACCACAGTTCAAAAGCATCAATTCTTTGGTGCTCAGCTCTCTTCATAGTCCAACTCTCACATTCATACATGACCACTGGAAAAACCATAGCCTTGACTAGATGGACCTTAGTTGGCAAAGTAATGTCTCTGATTTTGAATATGCTATCTAGGTTGGTTATAACTTTCCTTCCACGGAGTAAGCGTCTTTTAATTTCATGGCTGCAGTCACCATCTGCAGTGATTTTGGAGCCCCCCAAAATAAAGTCTGACACTGTTTCCCCATCTATTTCCCATGAAGTGATGGGACCAGATGCCATGATCTTAGTTTTCTGAATGTTGAGCTTTAAGCCCACTTTTTCACTCTCCTCTTTCACTTTCATCAAGAGGCCTTTTAGTTCCTCTTCACTTTCTGCCATAAGGGTGGTGTCATCTGCATATCTCAGGTTATTGATATTTCTCCCAGCAATCTTGATTTCAGCTTGTGCTTCTTCCAGCCACCTTTCCCTTCTCCAGGGGATCTTTCCAACCCAGGGATTGAACCCAGGTCTCCCGCATTGCAGGAGGATTCTTTACCAGCTAAGCCACAAGGGAAGCCCCTAGAGGTGATAGCCGGCCACAAAACAAAGACACCACGCTAGCAGGATGGATAAAAGGAGGGTATGAGAGGACTAGGGGACTGTGAGGAGCAGGGGAGGCAGGATAGTTGGGGAAATGAAGATGGAGTCTAGATTAGCAAAGAGTCGTGGACATGTCAGGATACAAAACCCACCTCCCTTCCCTCTTCCCCTTCTTTTCTGGATCTTTGACACTTATATTTTGCTCTAGCCCTGCCCCCCTCTTCAAAACTCCCCTCCACTGAGTCTTCTTCACCGTCACCTGACTCTGACAACCTCTCTCTCCCCCAAGCTTGTTGCACAATTTCAGTCTGAACTGCCAGCCAAGTGCTTGATGACATGCTTCTGGTCTCAAGTGTATGAACCTGGTCCCTCTTCTAGCAAGAGGTCTCAGCTGTTGAGAACAAGATTATGCTTGAAACGTCCCTTGCAGCTAAGACCTAGTACAGCAGTTAAGACCTTCAACGCAATGCATGTGTTGACTCTCTAATTGCACTTCCTCCCACCAGGCATTGGCGGAAGAACACTCGAGAGCTCCCCCTACAGGACCAACTGCAGGTTCAGGGCCCTAGTAGATGAAGGCACTAGATGGGGCCTGCCAGCCCAACCACAGAAGGTGATTGAAGTTGGTTATTTCATCCAGAAATCGATGACTGTTTTTCAAACACACACACACACACACACTCGATTAATAAAACACAGAATCATTTCAAGGCACTGATGACCTCTTATTAACTTTTTGTCATAGGGTGTTTTTAGGTAGATATTAGAAATTTGGGTCCAAGACATTTTTTCACCTTAGAAAAAGAATTTCTACATCATATTAGAAGAGGTTGGAATGCCTGAGCCACATACCGAATGCAGGGAACATGCTGCTCACCGGAGCACAGGGCCTTGAGTTCCCATTTATGACCTCAACCTGCTGCAGAGTTAGTGTCTCTGAGTGAATATGTTTTTGGAACCTGCCAAAGATGCCCTTCTGAATGCACAGAAGCTCAAAGCCCAGGTCAAAGTGTAAATACTACTGATGCAATTGTCACCCTTGACCTCTGCAGTCAGACCCAATCTAGAAGGGTGATTGGAGCAGTTCTACTTCAATCAACAAGGTCTAGTTGCAGCCCTTTCCCCTCTCCAGGGCAGATTATTCAGAGTCTCATCCTTGAATGGCCAGGAGGAAGAGACAGCAACACTTCGTCATATTTCCCAGCAGTAATGGAGAGAGCAGAGTTCCTCCCGCTCCTTGACCTAATGTACTACCTTTATTTTCCAAACTGGTGTGATAGCCATACCAAATAGAGCAGCGGTCCCCAACCTTTTAGGCAGCAGGGATTGGTTTCATGGCTGACAATTTTTGACGGATCAGGGGTGTGGAGCGAGTGGTTTGGGGATGATTCAAGGACATCACATTTATTGTGCAGTTTATTTCTAATATTATAATAACATCAGCTTTACCTCAGCTCCACCTCTGATTATCAGGCATTAGAGCCCGGAGGTTGGGGACCCCTGGACACAGTGAATTTCACTGAAATAAACAGACATCACTCGAATGTTATGATTATTACTTCCATTTCATTTCTACATGCTTTATAACCCAAGAGGCAACTCCCAAGTTAACTAACAGACATCCTAATTCTGACAGGGCTCTCAAATTTTATGATATCAACCTTTGCATTTGGGCCAAAATGCAATGAGTCTTCGATTGAGATATGAGATAGTGATTCCTATCCCAAAAGCTGGGACCTAGAAACGTGCAGCCAGAGGCTTGCAACTTTCTGTATAGGGTGTCCACAACAAACTGAGCCAAAGTTTAAATTGTTTAAACAACTCAGTTCTCTGTGGTGACTTAAATGGGAAGGAAATTCAAAAGAGAGGGGATATGTGTATACAAATCACTGATTTCAATTTGCTGTACAGTAGACACTAACATAAAACTGTAAAGCAATTATATGCCCATAAAAATTAAAAATAAATAAATAGCTTTAAAAAGTCAAGGAGGGCCAGCCAACCCCCCTCCCCGCTCCCACCTCTACCGACTAGACCAGCGTTTATGAACTGCCTGTGTGCTCGGTCACTCAGTTGTGGCCAACTCCTTGCTATGCCATGAAGGCTCCTCTGTCCATGGGAGTTCCCAGCCAAGAATGCTGGAGTGGGTTTCCATTCGCTCCTCCAGGAGATCTTCCTGACCCAGGAATTGAACCCGAGTCTCCTGCATTGGCAAATGGATTCTTTACCACTGAGCCACCTGGGAAGCCCATTTATGAATTACTATGTGTCCAATCACCCTCCCGTGCTTCTTATTCATTATTGTGTTCAATCTTCCCCAACAGGTAGAGGATGCTATTCTTACCCTTGTTTAGTCAAGTACATTAAACCTCATGGGTTGTGTAAGAAAACCCAGATAAAGCACCTAGGATGCAGGAAAGTCAAACTCAAACCAACACTTTCTGACTCCAAAGTGTGTGCATTTTCTACTATACTACATTGCCTGTCAAATAAAATAGTATTTCTTTGCCGAGCAGCTCTCATAGCAAGGGTGGACATGGACAGATTTGGAGATGGCCTCGGTATAATAAAGTAGGGAGATGCTTGGACAGCTTCTTAAAAATGGTGGCATCAAAAATTCAAACTGCCTCCTTCACACATAAGCCCCAGCTGAGGTTTTTAATCAATATGCCCTCAACTAGCCCTGCTAACAGAGATTCCAAAAACCATACATGAGCGACTTCCCTGGTGGTCCAGTGGTTGAGAATCCACCTTCCAATGCAGGGGACACTGGTTCAATCCCTGGTCAGGGAACTAAGATCCCACATGTCACGCAGCAACTAAGCCCAAGTACTGCAACTACTGAGCCCAGGCACCACCACTGGAGAGTCTGTGAGTCACAACAAAAGATCCCATGTGCCACAGCTAAGACCTGATGCAGCCAAATAAGTAAATAAATAACCAAACATGAGCAAACTCCGGGAGATAGTGAAGGACAGGGAAACCTGGCGTGCTGCAGTCCATGGCGTTGCCAAGGGTTGGACACACTTAGCAACTGAACAACAACAACCAAATATGAGCAGACATGTCCCACTTATCCATATTTGTGACATTCTTTAAAAAATGGACCCTGAGTCACCAATTTGGGGTTCTAAGTGTGAGTATCATTTCAATAGCCCTTGAGGTCTCTAGATGGAGACCAAGTCTGAGGACCCAGAGGATGGGCATGGTGCAAGATGGGGCAGCTTACCTGCTTCAGGAGCTGTCTTGAACCCCCCAGCACCCTCAAGGATAGAGATAAGAGATTGTGAATGCTGTGAGCTGACTGCCACTATGCTGCTAGGGACACGGCTCTGTCCAAATCAGTCAGCAATACCCCTTGTCTTCATGATGACTGTGGAGCAGGTCTCAGAACTAAGCAGTAGGGAGAAGGCCAAGTGGGGTTAAACATGATTCAAATAAAGCTATGGATAAATTGATTTTGTCTTTTATGTGAACATTTGTCCCAACTGAAGAATTACAGTGTTTGCATGAATATGCATTAAAAGAACAGAAGCTGAGTGTGTTCCAAGAGAGTTGTATTGACTCTACAGGCAGCTAATGACATGGTTTACTTCTCGAGAAGAATCAGCGCTCGTTTTCAGAGTGACCTTGTAGTTTAAACTCTTGAAGTGGAGAATACAATGAACAAGCTCTTCCACTGAATTCATAAGTAACAAACACCCAGCAGTCCTGAGCCAATTTCTGGGTTTTTCAATAGGCAACTCTTGGCCTGTTGAAATCTGGGTTGATCATTGTTCATGCATCAGCCCTGCTAAGCTATTAATATCTGTAAACAGTTCTTTCTTTACAGGTTAAAGACACTGATTCAATAACAACCACTTGACATAGATCATCTACTTAGCTGCTCTCAAAACAGGACTTTGACACAGAGGTCAGGAGGTTCTAATTTGCCTTATAGACACCTGGCCAAATGGATTTGTTCCTGAGCAAGACTGAGGGGCTCTAAAGCCAGCCATATACCTGGCCACTACCAGCCTAGCCCTTTTGATGTGTCTGGCCAGCCCTAAAGCTCTGACTACTTGGACCCAGGGGGATTTATATTGTCTTCATAGGTGTTCACAGAGCCCAAGAATTCTATGACTCAAATTTGTAATCACTCACTCAAAAATGTGAATCTTATTAAAAAGAAAACTAAGATCCAGAGGTAAGATAAGTAACTTGGTAAGTAGCTTGATAAGTAACAAGGTAAGTAATTTGGCCAAGGTGACCTAGCTAGGAGGTGGCAGAGCTGTTAAAGAAACCAGACTCTGGACTCCACTGCCCAACCTCACTCCTGAATGTATGTTGCATCTAAAACAATGGTTTTCAGACTTTCTAGCATAGGAAATGGCAACCCACTCCAGTGCTCTTGCCTGGAGAATCCCAGGGACCAGGGGAGCCTGGTGGGCTGCCGTCTATGGGGTCACACAGTCGGAAATGACTGAAGTGACTTAGCAGCAGCACCAGCAGCAGCATAGTAGAATCCCCTGGAGGCCTTGTTAAAGTGCAGACTGTGGGGCCCCACTCCCAGAGTTTCAGATTCCACATTTCCAGAGTGGGACTCTAGAATTTACACTTCTTAGTAAGTTCCTGGGGAATGCTGATACTGTTCATCCGGAGCCAACACTTGAAGAACCACTGTTCTAGGAGGTACGATAAGGAAGGAGAAATTGCTCCTTGGATCCAAAGATACATGCCATAGATTTATCCCAAAGCTCAGAATAAAGCGGTTTGTTCCAGTTTCTAAATCTGTTCTGGGCTAAGTAATTTTGGTGGAATTGTCATCTAGAAGGCACATTTTGGAGGCAATGAAATGTCAGAGGAAAAGTCTTCCACCCCTCCTGCTGAACCACAGTTAAGGAGTTTTGAAACTGAGTCTGAAATCAATGAATGAAGAAACCAAACCTCAGACAAATGCAGAAGACAGATTGAGGCACATAGAAGATTAACCAGGATGAAGATAGCAGGTGAGCAGCAGGTGAGTGAGCAGGAAAACAAAGGTACTGGTCGAGGGCTGAAATGAGGAACTTTGGTGCTGCACTCGGTGTGGCTCTGTCTGGCATGTGCAGTCAAGAATATAGAACGATGTTGACTCAGCCACTGTGGAAAACAGTATGGAGGTTCCTCAAAAAATTGAAAAAAGAACTAGCATTCAGTTCAGTTCTGTTGCTTAGTCATGTCCAACTCTTTGCAACACCATGAACCACAGCACGCCAGGCCTCTCTGTCCATCACCAACTTCTGCAATTACACTCCTGGGTACTTATCAAAAAAATAGCACTCAAAATGATACATGCTCTCCAATGTTCACAGCAGCATTGTTTATAGTTGCAAAGATATGGGAGCAATCTAAGCATCCATCAACAGATGAACAGATAAAGAAGATGTGATATACATATAGAATGGAGTACCACTCAGCCTTAGAAAAGAATGACATTTTACTCTCTGTAGCAACATGGATGGACTTGGAGGGTATTATACTAAGTGAAATAAGTCAGAGAAAGACAATTACTGTATGATATCACGTTCCCTGGTGGCTCAGATGGTAAAGCGTCTGCCTGCAATGTGGGAGACCCGGGTTCAATCCCTAGGTTGGGAAGATCCCCTGGAGAAAGAAATGGCAATCCACTCCAATACTCTTGCCCGGAAAATTCCATGGACGAAGGAGCCTGGTGGGCTACACAGTCCAAGGGGTTGCAAAGAGTCGGACACAACTGAATGACTTCACTTTCTTTTCTTTCTTTCTTTCACTTATATTTGGATTCAAAAAACACAACAAACTGGAGGATATAATAAAAAAAGAAGCAAAAAAAAAAAAAAAAGAAGCGGACTCACAGATGTAGAGAACAGATTAGTGGTTACCAGTGGGGAGAGGGAAGGAGGAGGGGCAATACAGGGGAGTGGGGTTAAGAGGTACAAACTATCAGGTGTAAAATAAGCTCTAAGGATACATTATACAATATGGGGGATATAGCCAGTATTTTACAACAACTATAAACATAGTCTAGCCTTTAAGAGTTGTGAACCACTATACTATATACCTGTAATTTATATAATATTGTAAAGCAAGTATATTTCAATACAAACACTTTTTTAAACAAGAACATAGGGAAATGGCAGTTAGACTGTTGATCTGCCATCAGAAATGCCAAAAGTTGGGTGTGGAGGGCAATGCAAATGTTGGTTCATTGAGAGAGGAAGCAAAACCTAGCTGCAACTGGAGGTGACTCTTCTTTCATTTATTAAATTATTTGGTCAGCATTTTGGGGGTGTTTCTTGTATGCCAAGTCCTAGAGACTAGGACCCAAAATATCAGAAGGCATTGCCTCTGTTCTCAAGGCACAAACGCTCAAGGAAAAAGAAACTGTGAGTACACACAGCTCTGATGAACAGCATAAATGTTTAAGGGATGTATGCTATAGGCTAAGGTGCTTCAAGCACCTTCAAATAGTGTCAGACTCTTTGTGATCCCATGGACCATAGTCCGCCAGGCGCCTCTATCCATGGGGATTCTCCAGGCAAGAATACTGGAGTGGGTTGCCATGCCCTCCTCCAGGGGATCTTCCCAACCCAGGGATAGAACCCATGTCTCTTATGTTTCCTACATTGGCAGGTGGGTTCTTTACCACTAGCACCTCCTGCAAAGCCCTTAAGGGATATACAAAACGTATTAAAGGAAAGAGGTAACTTCTGCCTAGGAAAAACCTAGGTTTCAGGCTTCCCTTGGTCTTATCATTGACTAAATGTTACTTTACCCCAGGGTTCTGTCTTTACACTTCTTACTGCTAATGTCTATTGGTGACTTCCAAGTGCTGGATCCATCGTACAGGCTCATGACCCTGAATCTCCATCTCCAGCATGATTTCTCCCAAGCTCCGTCTCCCAGGCTATCATTTCCAACTGTTATCTATGCTTGGGTGCCTGGATATCAACCCTTCATGTCCAAAGCTAGGTTCACTTTCTTTCATATTTCTAACTATATAAGCCAATGATTTTATCATCTAAACATCTAATTTTAGCTTCCAAGGTAAAATACTCAAGTGGAGCTTGGTTCTTCCCTCTCACTCGTTTTCTGTTCCTGATATCACCAGGATCTCTTATTTCTACCTCCATCATTATGTCTCAAGGCTTCGCAGGTGGCACAGTGGTAAAGAATCTGTCTGGCAAGCAGGAGACAGGAGTTAGATCTGTGGGTCAGGAAGATGCCCTGGAGAAGGAAACGGCAACCCACTCCAGTATTCTGCTTGGGAAATTCCATGGACAGAGGATCTGGGCAGGCTACACTCCATGGGTTTGCAAAGAGGAGGACATGACTGAGCGCATGTGCAAACACACACACACACACACACACACATCACGTCTCACCTGGACTTTTCTCTCTGGTATCATTGCCTTCATTATCACTTCTCTGGGTTTCTGAAACCATCTCCTCTCTGAAACCTCAGCCTCAAGTCTCACCCCTCCCTAGCGGGTTGCCTTTCAAATGCTAAAACCCTCTGAGCAGCTGTTTGCTCCTCTGGGCAGGCAGCAGGATAAGGAAGGGGTGAGGACCCAGGGGGCAGCATGTCACGGGATCTGTCCAAGGTCCAGCTAGTGCTGGAGGACCATCACAGTCAATGGAGTCAATGGGATAGAACCAAATGTTGGCCATTCCTGAATGTCAGGCAAAGGACATTCGACTTTACTTAGCTGACCATGGCGAGTGAGAGCAAGCTTTTGAAGAGAGATGTGATGTAATCAGAGGTATGCATTAAGAAGATTAACTTGGCAGTAGCTTATAGAAAAAATTATATGGAAAATAGATTAGCAGGAAGGAGACCAATTAGACATACTTAGAAAAGGCTATGTGATTAGCAATGAAGGTTGAAATTCAGTTGGCAGCTGTGGAAACAGAAAGTGAGAAGTGGAGGAAATATTTTGGACACAGAAGTGCTGTTACTTTTAAATTTTGGTGCCAAAGACTGGGAGGATTCAAATGTAACTCCAGAGGTTTAATCCTGACCAACGGAGAGCATAGTAATGTCACTTGGAGGAAGAGTGTTGGGGGCAGGAAGAAGGTGGGAGGCAATGAGGAGTGTGAAGTTCACATTTAGACATGCTGTTGGAGAAATGATTGGGATACTCAGATAGACGAGCAATTAGGGGACCAATGAGTCAGGCCAGAAAGAACCACGTTGGATGTTTCTACAAAGAGGTGATAGAGCAGCTGTGGAGTAAAGGATCAAGATAGACACAGCTGATAGGGTACCTCTGGGTTTTGTGAAGACAAGAACCCTTGTAGTAAAAGGCGATCTTGGAAGAGGGAAGTGTCAGGGAAACTAGACTGTCATCACCACCGTGCATGATGAGAAGGGAGGAGTGAGTACCCTTTCAGTGGTGGTGGGAATGGAAGGATGGGAGGGAGGTATCACCTTGGCTGACATGAGTTAGTTTTCAGGCACAAAGGAAGGAAAGAGGTGGGGAGAATGGGTGAAATACAGTGAAGAGTAGGTCATGGATCTTAAAAGAAGAGAAATCAAGATCAAGGTCAAAGTGGGAACATCAGTCTAGAAAGGTGAAAACTAGGAGGGTAATTTAAAACAAAAAAATAATGAGCTGTCTTCTGAATGGGGGAATGGAAGCAGAAGGGTCACAGAATAGTTCACAAAAGAAGCAAATGTTGAGTGTTTAACCCAAATCTAAGAATAGATAGGAAGGGCAACAAGGAATCAATGAGGCATGGGTATGGGTGTAAGAATAGCAAGCTGAAATGAGGGTTACGCAAGAATTAAATGAATTTTTTGAGGGCATGATCAAGTTAATTCTGTCACTTTTCCTTAAGCAAGCTTAGCACATTGCCATCTTCCTCCAGTCAGATGGTGGGGGGCTATCCGGATGGGGAAATGGCAGAAGATTGAGGATAAGAGGTATGTAGGGTGCCTGGTGAGAGAAACTGAAGTCTGACTGTGGGACACAGGCAGACAAATCCCTCATAGGAGTAATGAGGACTCTAGGGTGTCTTGGTCAGATGGGGAAGTTGGTACCAAGAAAGAAAGCTCAAAAGAAATGCAGTTTTGAGGAGAAACCAGATTTCAGTTACAATGAAGAGGTAGACAGAGCAATGGGGACACCAGCTAAGGAAACAGGGCAGTCTGGGCACAGGAGGACCGAAGTCTTCCAGAACTCAGTGGAAGGAATGGGTAGGGGAGTGATGCAAGTGGCAGTGAGAACAAGTGAACAGAAAAGCTGAAAAGGGAGAGGAGAGGGCGTCTGCGCCCATGGGGACAGAGAAGAGCAAGCTGGTTTGTAGCTGGTTTGTTAACCACCACCCCCCCAGCCTTTTTTTTCTCACAGCAGGTCTCAAGGTCATGTCAACTGGAAAAATCAATCATACTTTTACATCTTTAAGTGATGATGTAGATCGACCTAAGAATTCCTGCACTGTTACATTCTCTTGGTCCAATGGTCCAGAATGTTCTCCTCTAGGACACTAAGAACCTTGTGTTTTGTGGAGTTTTTTTGGCCACACCCCCTGATGCATGCAGGATCTTAGTTCCTGGACCAGAGATTGAACCCGTGCCCCCTGCAGTGGAAGGGTGGAGTCTTAACCACTGGATCTCCAAGGAAGTCCAAGGACCATGTTTTGGGAAAACATGGTTGTTTTGGGGACATTAAACTTGTATGGTCTCCCTGGCCTCTCTGCCTTTAAGGATTCAGATGACTGCCCTTTTCCATAAATGAGAACTTCAGCTTACTTGGCTGTTGTTCTGATTCACTGCCTTCTGTCTTTCTGTTAGACAGCCCCTCTTTCCTCTGCTTGGGTTCTAAATAGTGGAGAATCATCTATCACTCTGCTCTTGACAACCTGTCTCTCTGGCCTCCATCTGCTCAGCACTATCTGTTGCATCCACTCCTTCCTTCAAAACCAGTGAAACCGCACCAGCTCACCTACTGTTATTGACCTTGTAAGAGGGGCTTTTGCTGAGATCAGGGAGGGTCTCCTGATGGAGCTCAGCTGGCCTTTCTCTAGGGGCCATTTGCTGGGTGGATTTGCCAAATCATACAGGCTGATCAACATTCAAAGTCAACTGTGCAGTCTCAGAACCACTGTTTCATCTGAAATCTCAGAGACAGACTGTCACAACCAAGCTCACAAATACTGAAGTATCAATAAGAATTCGATGTAGTGACATCCCATGAGAAACAGCGCCACACAGGCCAGAACGACAGATAGTTTCTCTACATTTCAGGGAATTCTTTATGACACCCTTTCCTAATCCAGGGGAAATCCTGTTCATAAAACTATAAATCTTCAGTCCAACAACCAACATCCAATTTCCTCTTTATTTCCTTCCACTGCTAACCAATCTTAAGGATAACTCCCATTTTCTTACTTTACATATGCTGCTGCTGCTGCTAAGTCACTTTAGTCATGTCCGACTCTGTGCAACCCCATAGATGGCAGCCCACCAGGCTCCCTCGTCCCTGGGATTCTCCAGGCAAGAACACTGGAGTGGGTTGCCATTTCCTTCTCCAATACATGAAAGTGAAAAGTGAAAGTGAAGTCGCTCAGTCATGTCTGATCCTCAGCGACCCCATGGACTGCAGCCTTCCAGGCTCCTCCATCCATGGTTGGATCTCCTTGAAGGCCAAGGGACTCTCAAGAGTCTTCTCCAACAACACAGTTCAAAAGCATCAGTTCTTCAGCACTCAGCTTTCTTTATGGTCCAACTCTCACAACCATACATGACTACTGGAAAAACCATAGCCTTGACTAGACGGACCTTTGTTGGCAAAGTAATGAGCATAAAGACCATTTTAAAATATATCCACCAATTAGATGATTATGAACATATCTGTGGTTTCTATTTGTGGCAAATTCACAGATACTGCTAATAACTATTTTGGTTTGTTGTCTACATTTATAAGGCTTCCCTGGTGGCTCAGATGGTAAAGAATCCACCTGCAATGTAAGAATTGAACCTGGGTTCAATCCCTGGGTTGGGAAGATCCCCTGGAGAAGGAAATGGCAACCCACTCCAGTATTCTTGCCTGGAGAATCCCATGGACAGAGGAGCCTGGTGGTCTACAGTCCATAGGGTCCCAAAGAGTTGGACACAATTGAGGTGACATTGCATGTACACATCGCAAGTTTTCTGAATTTTACCCACAGACACTAACAGTTTGCAGACCCCAGGTTAAGAATCTCTATTAAGATGACTTGGAATGGCTCTGCTTTTTTCCATTACAGGCTGATTTTATAATGTGTTTCTCATATCACAAGTTCTGAGTTTTTCAGGTGATTCATTTCAGTCTATATATACTACCCACAGTTCTCAGATATGTTCTCCACCTGTTTAAGAACATTGCTTTTTACATGTAAAAAGTACAAGATCATCATCAAAAACTGGAAACTGGAGCATCCAACAAGTGCTGAGTGGACAAACACACTGTGGTATATCCATTCAAATGACTACTACTTATAAATTAACAGAAAAATTAATGAAACATGTAACAACATGGGTGAATATCCAAAGAATTTTATTAATAGAAATAAGCCAGAATCAAAAGGCTACATATTGTATGATTCCATTTATATGGTTGCCTGAAGTTGGAATCAAGATTGCCGGGAGAAATATCAATAACCTCAGATATGCAGATGACACCACTCTTATGGCAGAAAGTGAAGAGGGGCTAAAAAGCCTCTTGATGAAAGTGAAAGTGGAGAGTGAAAAGTTTGGCTTAAAGCTCAACATTCAGAAAACGAAGATCATGGCATCTGGTCCCATCACTGCATGGGAAATAGATGGGGAAACAGTGGAAACAGTGTCAGACTTCGTTTTTCTGGGCTCCCAAATCACTGCAGATGGTGACTGCAGCCATGAAATTAAAAGACGCTTACTCCTTGGAAGGAAAGTTATGACCAACCTAGATAGCATATTCAAAAGCAGAGACATTACTTTACCAACAAAGGTTCGCCTAGTCAAGGCTATGGTCTTTCCTGTGGTCATGTATGGATGTGAGAGCTGGACTGTGAGGAAGGCTGAACGCCGAAGAATTGATGCTTTTGAACTGTGGTGTTGGAGAAGACTCTTGAGAGTCCCTTGGACTGCAAGAAGATCCAACCAGTCCATTCTGAAGGAGATCAATCCTGGAATTTCTTTAGAAGGAATGATGCTAAAGCTGAAACTCCAGTATTTTGGCCACCTCATGCGAAGAGTTGACTCATTGGAGAAGACTCTGATGCTGGGAGGGATTGAGGGCAGGAGGAGAAGGGGACGACAGAGGATGAGATGGCTGGATGGCATCACTGACTCGATGGATGCGAGTCTGAGTGACCTCCGGGAGTTGGTGATGGACAGGGAGGCCTGGCGTGCTGCGGTTCATGGGGTCGCAAAGAGTCGGACACGACTGAGCAACTGATCTGATCTGATCTGATCTGATGGGCAATGAAAAAAAGGAAAGACAAAGGAAAAGACTTTTTATGTGTTTATTCAGAAATTTCCAGAGGAAAGACAGAGTAGACAAGACAGAAGCATTCCAAGCACAAGAAAAGTGTACTCCACCCTGAAGTAAGGAAATTTTCTAGGCTTTCCTATTGGCTGGATGAAACAGTCTCAAAAAAATTAGTCAAGTCCCTTTGTTCTAATTCCTTGTTTACTCAGTAACCATCTGACTATTAATTAAATTGGTATTATGATTTTAAAATGAGTCTTTTATGATTTTCTTACCATTAACGAAATCCTCAGGGTTTAAGTCACCTCAAGGGGAGCTGACAAAATTGAATTCTTTAGCCTGCAGCAATCCAGGGCCTCAGGTCATACCCTTCCAGCTCCCTTCCCCCATGAGACCCAGTCCAAATACCTGGCCAACCAACTCTCTACTCTAGCTAATCAGCTTACTCACAAGAATATTAGTAGGCATTTCAGGTCAACAGATCACTGAAATGCAGTTGCCAGGCACCCTCAGAAAACAAACAAAGAAAGACTTTGTGATTTTTAAAAATTTAATAAATAAGCTTGTCCATTAGAAGGGAGAGGGTAGAAGAATCATAAACAGAGAGCAGTCCCGAGTTGTTCATTAACTATCACATATGTCTGTAGTGAAAGGAGGAATAGGGTCATCTACCTATTCCTTTTCTACCTCAACTACACATCTAGGTGAAGAGCTGACTCATTGGAAAAGATCCTGATGCTGGGAAAGTTGGGGGCAAGAGGAGAAGGAAGCGACAGAAGATGAGATGGTTGGATGGCATCACTGACTCAATGGACATGAGTTTGAGCAAACTCCAGGAGACAGGGAAGGACAGGGAAGTCTGGTATGCTGCAGTCCATGGGGTCGCAAAGGGTCGGACATGATTTAGTGACTGAACAACAGACATCTAGGCATCAGTCCCATACTCAGAACGTGAAGACAAACAGTACATGGTTAAGACCAGACATACATTTATGGTGGAAATGTTTCACTAATGCACCTTTGTTTTCTGGCACTGGCTCCTATGGCTGCTAATATTCCCTCTAGAAAGCACAGTTGCTACAGCAACCACTTAGGACTCCAGGAACATGGTGACCCTTGACCTTAATTCTTCTCTCCTGATGGACCCCACGTAACCATCTTTCTAAAAAAGCTTTCACAAACTCATATAAACACGGAAAGGCAGGCCCTCTTATCTTTGGGAGTTTGTGTTTATCCTTATAACCCTCTTTCATCACAAGTTGCCTCTTAGGCAAGAAACACTGGAGTTCTATTTATTTGGCATTGCCATTTGCGCCGTACAAACTCGAGCAAGAATGCACTTCCACTCGCTTCATTTCCTCCTGCCTACTCAGCCTTGCTCTTCTCTCACCAAAAATGCTGTTAGCATCTCCTTCTGGGACTCTTACTTTTAATTCACATTATTTATATTTGCTCTTTAGGTCTCTGCCAGAATTTCCCCCTCTTTTTATGTTAAAAATCATCTCCATCTCTGTAATTATGGGTGATTCCACAATCAGCTCCCTGTGGTTTCAGTTTCCCTCTACCTCCTTGTGTTGTTTAAACTCAAAACTTAATGATTTCCAGGTCAGTGGTGGTTTAGAAGGCGAACAAGTCAAAGCAGCCAAGAGCATGAGACTTGGAGGGTGTGCTGCTACAATAAATGATGGAATCGACTAGCAGGTGATGTAAATGGACGGCGTCAGGGGTGGACTAACACAAGGAGATAGATCAGACATGAACATAGGTTCCTGTATTTAGGTTACAGTTCATAAATGGTAACCACAGCAAGATATCGCCTCATACCTGACAGAATGGCTAGCATAAAGAAGACGTGGGTGTGTGCTCAGTCATTCAGTGATGTTTGACTAGTTGAGACCCCCGTGGACTGTAGCCTGTCAGGCTCTTCTGTCCATGGAATTTTTAGGTGAGAATACTGGAGTGTGTTGTCATTTCCTCCTCCAGGGGTTCTTCCCAGGGATCAAACCCATGTCTCCTGCGTCTCTTGCATTGGCAGGTGGATTCTTTACCACTGAGCCAGCCAAGAAGCCCCATAAAGAAGACAGGAGATAATTAGTGCTGGCCAGGATGTAAAGAAAAGGAAAACTTTGTATGCTGCTGTTGGAATGTAAATTGGTACAGCAACTATTGAAAATAGTATGGAGGTTCCTCAAACAATTAAAAATAGAACTAGCATAAAATCCAGCAACCTCACTTCTCAGGATATATCCAAAGGACATGAAAAAAAGGATCTTGAAGAGATATGTATACGCCCGTGTTCATTGCAGCATTATTCACAACAGCCAAGATATGGAAACAACTCAATATCTGTCTATGAATGGATGGGTAAATAAGGTGTGGTATGTATACATACAATGAAATATAACCCAATGAGAAAGAAGGAAAAAAATGCCATTTACAACAACATGGATAAACCTTGTGGGCATTATGTAAAGTAAGATAAGCCAGACAGAGAAAGACATACGTTGTATGATGCCATCCATGTGTAGAGTATAAAAAAGTTGAACTCAGAGAGTAGAAAAGTGGTTGCCAGGAGCTGGAGCGGTGGAAGAAATAGAAAGGGTTTGGTTAAAGGGTACAAGCTTCCAGCCATAAGATAAATAAAGTCTGAAGACCTAATGTAAAACATGGTGCTGCTGCTGCTGCTGCTAAGTCGCTTCAGTCGTGTCCGACTCTGTGCAACCCCACAGAGTGACTGAAGTTTATAATGAGCTTCCCAGGTGGCACTAGCGGTAAAGAATCCACCAATTCAAGAGATGCAGCAGACCTGGGTGCAATCCCTGGGGCTGGGAAGATCCCCTGGAGTAGGAAATGGCAAACCGCTCCAGTATTCTTGCCTGGAAAATTTCATAGACAGAGGAGCCTGGCTGGCTACAGTCCATGCGGTCACAAAGTCAGACGACTGAGGACTGAGCACACAGGGCCAAGTTGGTAACATTGTATTATATAATTAAAATTTGCCAAGAGAGTAGAACATAAATGCTCTCACTAAGAAGAAAAAAATACATAACTATATGAGGAGATGGATGTTCATTAATTAGATGGTGCGAATCCTTTCACAATGTATACATATACTAAACCACCACAATATGCACGTTAAATGTCTTACAACTTCATTTGTCCATTATACCTCAATAAAGGTAAAAACCAAATAAGATTCATAAATGACAAAAGCACAGATGATGGATGATACATGATGATTTTAGACCACCGTGACCAAGCAGTCAAAATGGGTAGTGTTAGGATGGGGAGCGGGGAAGGCAATGGCACCCCACCCCAGTACTTTTGCCTGGAAAATCCCATGGACGGAGGAGCCTGATAGGCTCCAGTCCATGGGGTCGCTAAGAGTCGGACACGACTGAGTGACTTCACTTTCACTTTTCGCTTTCATGCATTGGAGAAGGAAATGGCAACCCACTCCAGTGTTCTTGCCTGGAGAATCCCAGGGACAGGGGAGCCTGGTGAGCTTCCGTCTATGGGGTCGCACAGAGTCGGACCCGACTGAAGCAACTTAGCAGCAGCAGCAGCAGGATGGGGAGAAGGCAATGGCACCCCGCTTTAGTACTCTTGCCTGGAAAATCCCATGGATGGAGGAGCCTGGTAGGCTGTAGTCCATGGGGTCGCTAAGAGTCAGACACGACTGAGCGACTTCACTTTCTCTTTTCACCTTCATGCATTGGAGGAGGAAATGGCAACCCACTCCAGTGTTCTTGCCTGGAGAATCCCAGGGATGCGGGAGCCTCGTGGGCTGCCATCTATGGGGTTGCACAGAGTCGAACACGACTGAAGTGACTTAGCAGCGGCAGCAGGATGGGGAGATGTGGTCACAGCTACTGTAGTTAAGGATGCACTCAGGATGCATCATTCACAGTAGTCATTGTTGTGGAAGTTGTATCTGAGTCTTTGCGACCCCATGGACTGCAGCACACCAGGCTTCCTTGTCCCTGAGTATCTCCTGGAGTTTGCTCAAACTCACGTCCATTGAGTCAGTGATGCCATCCAACCATCTCATCCTCTGTTACCCACTTCTCCTGCCTTCAATCTTTCCCAGCATCAGGGTCTTTTCCAATGAGTTGGCTCTTCGCATCAGGTGTCCAAAGTATTGGTGCTTCAGCTTCAGCCCTTCCAATGAATATTCAGAGTTGATTTCTTTAGGGTTGACTGGTTTGATCTCCTTGTAGTCCAAGGGGCTCTCAGGAGTCTTCTTCAGTACCATAACTCAAAAAAAGCATCAATTCTTTGGTGCTCAGCCTTCTTTAGGATCCAACTCTCACATCCATACATGACTAACTGGAAAAACCATAGGTTTGACCAAAAGAAGGTTACAGTCTCAAAGTCCTGCACAGTGTCCTGATTTCAGCTGAAGCATGTATCCAGTTCAGAGGGCCCCATTTGAAAAGAAGCCCTGGCTACCAATTGGAATGTATCAGACAAGGAAGTTCTGGGTGGTGAGGATTCTGGGAAGTATGTCTGAAAAGGAATTGTTCAGAGAAGTGGGACTATTTGGCAAATTGAAAACAAGCTGTCACACAGCTCTCAAGTGGCTGTTGGAAGACCAGCAGTTTCAAACTCAAATTTTCAAGAGGCCAGGCAGGAACATAGATGAGAAAAACAGAACATGTGTAAGGAGAGAAAAATGCTCAAGCGTGAGAGTGCCACTAGAGATGTTACCTAGGCTTGGGGTGAAGGAGAGGCCTGGGCATTGTAGAATGAGAGCCTGGTGATTACCATCACATGTGCAAACAGGCCTAATGCTCCATTCTTTTCTGATTTCCCAAGAGAAGCCAGAAATCCACATTTTTAGGCAATGTCTCAATTTGAATTTTAACAACTGTTTCAAAATTTTTTTAAAGACACATTCCTCAGGCCAAACATAATGTGTCAATGGGCTGGAGGTAGCCCAGGGTTGCCAGTTCACAATGTCTAGGTTTTAACTTAGACATTTCTAGGAGATATTTCTAGGCTTTAACAGAAGCAGCACTAAGATGCATTGAAGGAAGATTGACTTGGGATATGAGAGCATATTCAAATGTTTAAGATCCATAGTCAAAAAACAGACTCCCCATCCAAGTTATGAGCACTGAGAAATAGTCCAGAGAATATTAGGTGACAATATATAAAATATATGAGAAAGGATTTTCTCCTTAGCAGAGATGTTGAACTCCTTTTGTAAACTATAACAATACTTTATAACAGAATGAGGCTAAAAGTTTACTAGGAGTTTTTGTGTTATCTCGTGTAAAAAGTTACTAGAATAGTTCTTTGAAGTAGAAAAGTGGGTATTTCCGGGAATTCCCTGGCTTCCCAGTGGTTAGGGCTTAGCACTTTCATTGCCAAGACCCAGGTTCAGTCCCTGATCAGGGAACTAAGATTCCACAAGCTGTGCTACTGCTGCTGCTAAGTCGCTTCAGTCGTGTCCGACTCTGTGTGACCCCATAGACGGCAGCCCACCAGGCTTCCCCGTCCCTGGGATTCTCCAGGCAAGAACACTGGAGTGGGTTGCCATTTCCTTCTCCAATGCAGGAAAGTGAAAAGTGAAAGTGCAGTCGCTCAGTCGTGTCCAACTCTTAGCGACCCCATGGACTGCAGCCCACCAGGCTCCTCCATCCATGGGATTTTCCAGGCAAGAGTACTGGGGTGGGGTGCCATGCCTTCTCGGCCACAAGCTGTGAGGAGCGGCCAGAAAAAAGTAGGTATTTCTGTTTTACAAATGTGTAAGCTTAGTATCTGAGATATTAAATAATTCAAAGAAGGTAATCCTGGGAACTGGACCGAGATTTAGGACTCAGGTCATCGAACTTCAAATTCAACACTCTTTCCTTTGCTACTTCAGAGTCAGATTCTAAGCCTGTGAGATTCCATTTCTAGCTATGCTCTAAACTGGATTTGCTTGTTGGTGCTTTCCTGAGGTCAACCAACTCCCCTGCACATTTCCATATTCCTGGAATGCCTTCCTGTCCCTTCTACCACTTTCTAAAAAGCTCTTCATGATCTTTTGTGTAGTTTCTTCCAAGCTATCAACTAGGGGAATCCTCCCCCTGCTCTCAAGCTTGAAAATGAACTAGCCTTTGACATGTGGTTGTCCAAAATGGTTGTCCATCTTCTCCGCATCTTCTCCATATATGTCTCTGTCAGGACAAAACCTGTCTTAATCCATGAACAAAGCCACATCCATATAGGTGCACACGCATGCACACAAGAGCCAGTACTTGATCAATGAATCATCAAATGAATATAAATGCTGGACTTGGAAGTTGGTCAAGAGAAAGAGAATCTGTTGTCAACGATGGCTTCTAGTTCTCACGGTCATTTCTATTGCCATCCATAAATTTTGATTCTGACAAAAGTCAGCTGGGGAAACTTGTTTCTGCACATACAGTGCAGGAGAGGCCATAAAAAAATCTCTGGCTTTCTGTATTTAAGGCTCATGGATGACAGTTTTAAATGTGTCATTATTCCTCGGGTTGAGAATCTTTTCTCAAAAGAATACAATAATTGTGGAGAAATTGCTGACTAAGCCAAACTTCCAAATGACTTTCAGTTTGGCCGAAAATATGGGTTTTTAAAACGTAAGCACTGCCAAAGGTTTTTTCCTTGTTGACTCATAGACATAGATCAAGTGTAATGATGTTTTCTGCTGCACTGTATTTAAGTCTGTGCAGCCAACTGTCACTGGGCTTCCCAGGTGGGTCAGTGGTAAAGAATCCACCTGCCGATGCAGGAGATACAGGTTCGATCCCTGGGTGGGGAAGATCCCCTGGAGGAGGAAATGGCAACCTACTCCAGTATTCTTGCCTGGAAAATTCCATGGACAGAGGAGGCTGGTGGGTTACAGCCCATGGGGTCACAAGGAGTCAGACACGACTGAGCACAGCCAAATGTCATTCCATGTGAAATAAATCACAACTTGCATCGATCATTTAAAATAAATGATAAAATGTGCAGAAAGTGGAAAAACATGCATAGAAATGTTATGGGAGAAAAAAAAAAAAAAAACATTCCAAGAATGTTACTGCAGCCAGTCGAGCACAGAAGAGTATTTTTGTTTTGTTTTGATGGTTTTGTTTTGGTGATTTAGCTGGTCAAATGACCTGTTAAGAATATGTCCATAAAGGCTTTTTTTTTTTTTTAAAGGAATATTTCATAGAGCTAATGTTCTGATGCCCTAATCTCTCTAGGCAAGGTTCATATTTGTGTGGGTTACTTATTCTCCCTTTGTTGACTAAGTCAATAATCAGAATCAGCAGGTTTGGAGTCCGGTTGGCAGGGATCAGCAGCTTGGCTGGGGTGACGTGAGTATAAAAGCCTGGAGCTGGGGGCAGTCTGCTCAGGGACCCAGCAGTTCTTGGCAGGATGGCTTCCTTCCGTCTGTTCCTCCTTTGTCTCGCTGGACTGGTGTTTGTGTCTGAGGCTGGCTCTGTGGTGAGTGTCTGACTCTCTGATGTTCTTTCATCTGTCTCCTATGGATGAAGTAAAAGTGACTTCTTCCTGCTTTGCCAACCCACTTTTGTTACTGGGGCCAGGGCAGCCAGCATCTATTTTTAAATGTCATTGATCCAAACTTCAAAAAGAATGAAGTTCTGCAGAGCTTACTAAACTGGGGCTCGGATCCTGGGCGTCCTCCTCTATGACTTTGCAGTGGTGCCTCGGTTCCCTCAGATGAATGGTAGAAATAAAGATCCAATATTCTGGAAGCTGTGACTACTGAATTTTCAGAAGCTTGACCTTTGATAAAGCTGATTTCCCTTTAGCTGATCAAAAAGTATGTACTGATTAATTCTTCAAAGGCTTGGTACACAACCTTCTAGTCCAATATCTAATTCTTAAATCCTCTAGGACAGTGGACCCCAACCTTTTTGGCACCAGGAACCGGTTTCATGGAAGACAGTTTTTCCACAAACTGGAAAGTGGGGGTTGGGGGATGATTTAAGAGAATTATATTTATCGTGCACTTTACTTCTATCATTATGACATCAGCTCCACCTCAGATCATCAGTCATTAGATCCTAGAAGTTGGGGATGCTTGGCTTAGAAGAATAAAACTGAAAAGGATCATGAAATCATCTGACTTTATTTTCCAGCAACTAGCAAGAAGGACGGACAAGGCAATGGCACCCCACTCTAGTACTCTTGCCTGGAAAATCCCATGGACGGAGTAGCCTGGTGGGCTCCAGTCCATGGGGTCGCTAAGAGTCGGGCATGACTGAACGACTTCCCTTTCACTTTCCTGCATTGGAGAAGGAAATGGCAACCCACTCCAGTGTTCTTGCCTGGAGAATCCCAGGGACAGAGGAGCCTAGTGGGCTGCTGTCTATGGGGTTGCACAGAGTCGGACACGACTGAAGTGACTTAGCAGCAGCAGCAAGAAGGAACTGCTACAGCAACAGCTGTGTAAAATGTTCTCAGAAAAGCTATTTGGCCCTGCACTATACTTGGTCACTCAGTTGTGTCCGACTCTTTGGGACCCCATGAGCCATAGCCCACCAGACGACTCTGTCCATGGGATTCTCCTGGCAAGAATACTGGAGTGGGTTGCCATGCCCTCCTTCAGGGGATCTTCACAACTCAGGGATCAAACCCAGGTCTCCTGCGCTGCAGGTGGCTTCTTTATCAGTTGAGCTACCATGGAAGCTCCTATTTGGTCCTGTAGCATATTATATCTTAGCAGTAACTCCACTCAGATGAGGAAGCTTAACAAAGTCACTCTTTTCAGAGGGACCATTATCTCCCTTCAAGTTCATAATACACAACCCCAGTAGAGCACAGCATGCCCGGAGACAGAAACTATTCTTTCTTTGGAGACAATTTGTCTGTGTTACACTAAGGGAAGTTCATTAACCGTCAACCCATCTGTCGCTGAAAATGGGATTCTCACGTCCTTGCTGCCTTGTTCCTGGTCTCACACCACAAAGGATGCAGCTTGTGGCTCTGACCAACTTTATTGACTTGTCACTTGTCTTCTCTCCACCCAGGGCGCTGGTGAACCTAAGTGTCCTCTGATGGTCAAGGTCCTGGATGCCGTCCGGGGCAGTCCTGCTGCGAATGTGGGTGTGAAAGTGTTCAAGAAGGCTGCTGACGAGACCTGGGAGCCATTTGCCTCAGGGTGAGCTGCCTGGGACTCCCAGACGTGGGGCTTGCTAATTTCTTTCCGTTCCCCCATCACTCGTTGGTATGCCTTCACATAACCACTCAAGCTGAGAGTCCTTGTCTTGCGATGTTAGCAAACATGAAGAATTTGTGTTAATATATTAATGAAAGGAAAGGAATTGACGGACATCATGGACTAGGCAGATGGCCGTAGTTTATCCGGATCACACTATTACCTAAAGGGGGCCCGGCCTGGGAGTGGGCTCTTGTCTAACCCTTGGAAATGAATTGTCAGAGGAGACACATGTGCTGACAAAGCAAAAGACTTTATTGGGAAGGGACTCTCGAGTGGACAGCAGCAGGTGGAGAGAGCCTGGGAGGACCGCTCTTACTCCTGGCTCGCAGTCTCAGGGTTTATGGAGGTGAGCTTGGCTTTCTCGGTGGTCTCTGGCCAATCATTTTGCTTGTGCCCATATTTGGTCTGACTCAGGCTCCCAGATGGTGGCAAGCACACCTCTCAGCCAAGATGGATTCCAGCCCGAGGGTTTCTGGGAGGTTGGCAGGACACATGGTCTGGCATCTCCCCCTCCTTTTGACCCCTCCTGAATTCTCCTGGTTAGTTTCTGGTAGCACCTCCATGTTACTTATCAGGACCTCCTATTGTGAGAAAGCTCAGGCAAGAAGTTATTATTGTGCCCTGGCCAATGCAGGCAGCTTCAGCCAAAGTGTCCCTCATAACATCATTCACTAGGGGACCAGCAAGTAGATTGAAAATGTGGGCAGAGGGAACATGGGCCCTGAGAAGGATGCCCTCTTGCCTGGCCCAGCTGGGAGTGACCAGAAAACCCTGAACAGCTTCCCATCCCCCAACTCCAGTTCACCATCTTCTGAGGTCACAAACCACTCGAAAAGGGTGACGAAAACTGCAAATTCCATGCCAAGAAAAATGCACATATACACGCGCCTACAAAAATGTGTATTTAATTTCAGGAGCTCCAGGTTCCTAGATGCCTTCACATATCACTCAAGCTGAGAGTCCTTGATTTGTGCTATTAGGAAAGATGCAGAATTTACGTTAATATATTAATGAAAGAAAAGGAATTGAGGGATAGCCCAGACTAGGCAGCTGTCCGTAGTTTATCTGGATCATCCCAAGTCCAGGGCTGTTGCCCAGCAAAGCCTAGTGAGCATCTGCTCTGTGAGGCTGGGATTGTCAAGCTCCATAAGAAAGGACACAGAAGAGAAAGATAGATGACATCAAACACAGACCCAGACCAACCTTGCATTCCCCTCAACCAGGAGCCCAAATGATTTCTCCCCTTCACTGGCTGCTTTAGAACTTTCATAGAGTTTCTCCACCTTTACGAGTAACCGTTCCAAAGAAAATACATATTAGTAAATCTAAACCAACTAATTAAAAGAATGAACAATTAAGAAACCCTCAGTACCAAGCAATACTGCTAAGTGTTTATGTCTCCCAGCAAGAGAGTGTCTGTGGGTTCTAATTGAATCCCAAGAATCATACAATGACGCTTCATCCATCATTGCATGCTAAGTCACTTCAGTCGTGTCTGATTTTTCATGGCCCTGTGGATCATAGCCCACCAGGCTTCTCGGTCCATGGGATTCTCCAGGCAAGAATACTGAAGTGGGTTGCCATGCCCTCTTCCAGGGGATCTTCCCAACCCAGGGATCAAACCCATGTCTCATGTTTTCAGTATTGGCAGGCTGATTCTTTTCCACCAACTAACTAAACGAATGAACAACCAAGAAATCCTTAGTACCAAGCAATACTTCTAAGTGTTTATGTTTCCCAGGAAGAGATTTTCTGTGGGTTTTAGTTGAACCCCAAGAATCACATGATGACTCTTCATCCATCACTGGAAAGACCATTTCCTTTGGTGTGGTTTCAACTGAGTTTCTATTTGTTAATTCATTTGTGTTTCTATAAAATGCCAAGCACACCATGGAAAGTAGTTAAGAGAATATTTTAAGCATGAGATAAAATGGATGCCATATGCATTCAGATGTTTGTGGGAATTTTTTTTCCTGATGACAAAAAAAGGGAAAAATCAAAGTTTTCTTCCTAGCAAAGAAGAAAGGGGGAGAGTAATGAACAGAGCCATTCTGTTTTAGTCTGTCCTAGTTTTTGCTGTCTAACTGAGAATGATTTCTAACACCAGCCATCAAGCAGATTGTCATTTTAGTTGCTAAGTCAGGTCTGACTCTTTGCCACCCCCCTGGACTGTGTAGCCCACCAGGCTCTTCTGTCCATGGGACTTCCGAGGCAAGAATACTGGAGTGAGTATTTTCTTCTCCAGGGGATCTTTCCAACCCAGGGGTAGAACCCATGCCTCCTGCATTGGCAGGTGGATTCTTCACCACTGAGCCATCAGGGAAGCCCATCAAGTGGGTACTTACATGGAAACAGAAGTTTAAAAAGGAAAATGAACTGCCTAGTATTTGTTGATGGCGCAGAGCTGCCAAGGAGCTTAATTATATAAACAATGAAGAGTCAGATACCGGCTTCTCCTTGCACTCTGGGTCCCCACCGTGTGTACAGATGATACCACCTCTGGAAGACACTCTCACACCACAGGGCAGAGGAGCGAGGCCCTGGGGTCGAAGGACCAAAGTCAGAGCAGCTCACGGCCACTTCCAGGGTAGTTATGAAACTTCACCCAGACACCAACGGTTAGTTGTAAAGTCTCTTTCTAAGTGAAACCTCATAAGAGAAAAAAAAATCTACAATGAGCTTTTGGAAATATTCCTGACAAGTTTTCTGTTAGTTAATTTTATACAGTCACTAGAATTTTCCCTATCATGACCTAATTGAGGAAAAAAAATATATTTACATACATATATATATATATATCTTCACATGGGTTGGTAACATCCCCTGGTGAAGGGACTGGTTACTCTCTGCAGTATTCTTGGGCTTCCCTGGTGGCTCAGATGATCAAGAATTTGCCTACAGTGCAGGAGACTCAGGATCAATCCCTGGGTCAGGAAGATCCCCTGGAGAATGCAATGGTTATACACTCCAATATTCTGGCCTGGAGAATTCCATGAACAGAGGAGCCCAGTGGGCTACAATCCATGGGGTCACAAAGACTCAGACACAACTAAGTGACTAACACACACACTCCCACACACACAAACTGTATATGGGAGTGTGTGTGCACGTTTGTCTGTGTTTTGTGTGTCTGTGTGTGGTGTCACCTTGCCACGGCATTTATTCCCTCAATGTCTAGATTAACCTGGGTGTTTGCACCTTTTAGGAAAACCGGTGAATCTGGAGAGCTCCACGGGCTCACCACAGAGGACAAATTTGTAGAAGGACTATACAAAGTGGAATTAGACACCAAATCCTACTGGAAGTCACTTGGCATCTCCCCGTTCCATGAATTTGCAGAGGTGAGTGTAAGGATGCTACCATTGTTTTTTATTTTTTGTCTGTTTGTTTGCAATCCCAGGAAATGTGCAGCTTGCACTTTGCACACCACAGAAAAGTCAGAAAGAAAATGTCAGACTAGTACAGCACCTTTCCCATTTCTCCAATCAGAAATCCACAAAACTCTGAATAACAAACTTTTTCTGTTTGATGATAATTCATTCAGTAACAGGACCTGAACTTATGAGATGCTCCTGAGAGATTTCATTCCTTCCCCTGAATGTGATTATTTGTCTGCTGAAAAAATACTAATAGATTGGATTATTAGACAATGCTCCAGACCCCAACTTAGGGTGTTCAACAACAAAAATTAGATGCATCATTTCATTTCTCTAAAATCTGACAACTTTTTCATTCTAGAACTCATCTGGCTTCCAGAAGTTTGGATAATTGAATTTGGACAGTATATACAGAAACAGTAAATTCAAAATAATAATAGCCACACAACAGATGAAACTTATCAAGCATAGACTACTACCATTTTCTATATTTAACCTATTTGATCTTTATAAACAACGCCTTGCAGTCATTCCTATTATTATCCCCATTTTACAGGTGAAGAAAGTGAGACACAGGGAAGTTAAGTAACTTGTCAAGGTCATGGGGCCAGTAACAGAAGGAACAGTAGTATCTGCCACCAGGGCCAAGGCTGGGTTTAGCCCCAGGTGTGCTTCAGCTTTCTTCCTGTGCGAAAAGCTAATAATAATAATAAAGACACAATTGTAACCCCTGGTTCACACTCTGTTCCTCTGCTGAGGCGGCAATGGGAACCTCAAAGTTATCCCTTTGTCCTCCTTGTCTGTAATTCCTCAAGTCATGTAAAACAGATGGCTGCCATGGAAATAGAATCCAGACATGCTGGTCAGAGTGAAAGATCAACTAATTGCATCAAAAATAGCTCAGCATGAAAGAGAACCATTCTCTCTGGCTTAGTCATGGATGAGACTTTTCATTGACATAAAACGGTTCTTTTAGTAGACAGCGTTGCCAGGGAAACCTTAGGGCTGTTTGATTTCTGGGGCCCACAGGTCACCAAGGGAGCCCTATCTACCCAGATGTATGTCTCTGGCTACTTCTCAGCCAGGCAACAAGATGCGGAGCTCCTGTCTTGGGTGGTTTCAGGCTTTAGATGTTGCCCAGCACAAGACTTTTGCCCCTAGAGTCTTAGGCCCCACCCTGGAGCACTAGACCAACACCCTGTAATCCTTATGCCTCCTGGTCTCAGCCTGATGAGACCATCTGAGAAGACGCAGTGCTGTCCTGCCCATCACCTGCTATTCCTGCCCATCAGATGTTAGCTTCTTAGCCTGCTCTTCACTCTTTCAGTATTCATTAAACAAACATTTGAAAAATGAAAACCTGCTATTGCTGAGAAGGCTGCTAGAAGCTAGAGATTCAGAAGTGAAAACACATCCCTGCCCTTGGGATGGAGGGAAAGTGACTGATGTAAGACATTGCAGGCAGGACCATGAGCCCAACTTGGAGCCTGAGTGTATACGGGGAAGGAGAGGGAGTGTGAGGAGTCATACCTAAGTCCCAGTGCCTCACCTGGGTGACTGGTGGGTGCGTGGTGGGTTCAACTATAAGTTCCTTTTCTGTCAGCTTCTTCTGAGGACCTTCCAGAACATTGCCATCCTTCAGCACTAGTCACCTATGCCTTGGCCAATGACCCAGGCGGCCATATCAGACTTAACAAGACAAGAAATTTCCTTTGGAAGTATTAGTCCTCTCGACCTCATGGATTTCTGAATGCAGATCACGCCATTTACAATTTTTAGGAAGAATCAAATGAGTCTGGAGGCCAATGTCATTTCCAGAGATCAGAAATTCTCCTAACCTGCTTCCAGAAACGTGGCCCTTAAGAAATGCCCTTTCTCCTGCAAAGAGATTCTTTTTTTGGTTTCAGACTTTAAACTTTCTATTTTGTATTGGGATACAGCCAATTAACAATGTTGTGATAGTTTCGGGTAACAGTGAAGGGACTCAGCCACACACATACATGTATCCACTCTCCCCCAACCCCTTTCCCACCCAGGCTGGCATATGACATTGAATAGAGTTCCGTGTGCTATACAGTAGGTCCTTGTTGGTTACCCATTTTCAACACAGTAGTGTGTACATGACCTTCCCAAACTCCCTAACTATCCCTCTCCCCGAGTTTGTTTTCTAATTCTGTGGGTCTGTTTTGTACCTTAGTTCATTTGCATCATTTCTTTTTCAGTTTCACATTTAAGGGAGGTCATACGATATTTCTCCTTCTTGCAGAGAGACTCTTAAGTGATTCTCACCTCCTCTTGCTCTGATATTTTTGTTTTCAGTACAGTTTAATTGGATCTTTTTTTCTCCCATCCCCAAGTCATCAAGGTTTCCTTTGTCCATATTTAAAATAAAAGGTGCTTATATAGGGTGTATTCAAAGTTCAATCCAGGATCTCTGTATAAAATAAGTAAAACTAAATATCTGCTTTCTGCCCTCCATGTCCCTTCTGAACCAAGTTATCTCAGCCTGCCTCACTCTGGGTACCTAGACTATCTCAGCACTTGGAGTCTCAGCTCTATGAAATTTGCCTTAAGTATATAACTAATGGGAACCATGCTCTCAGACAATTTGCCCAGTTCCAAAGCTTAAAAGAGCCCCAACATGTGTGCATTGCAGAATTCCAACATGATCTTCCATACTCTGCTTACACTGTAAATAGAACCCTCCGATGCTTTGACTCCACATTTCATTGCATGTTATATACACAAAATACATTTATTCATCTCCATGTTAGGAGATACAAAGGAATAGTAGGGAAAAAAATGTCTGGAGTTTGGAGACAGGTGGCTTAACTCCTAGCCTGGCTCTGTCACTTTATGAACGTGGGCCAAACACCCTAACTCAGAGGTCTGGTTCACTCATCTGTGAAATGGGAAGAATGCTCCCTTCCGGCTTCAAAATTCTAGAGTCTCTAAGTCTGCAGTAGGCTTGCAACCATCATTCTTAGGCTTTTGGGTCACTAATGGCAGTTTCTACATTCTCTCTTCCTTTTTCCAAAACCAAGAACACAAGACACAAAAAATTAGGAGCTCTGTGATTTCCCTTGGTCAGGTTAGAGCCACCTTGATTATCAGTGTGAATTTGCACCCCCAAAGAGAGATCTAATTATATGGGTGGGGGTGGGGAGTGAAGAATCTTATTGAAAGGGCTGTGCAAGGTTCAGACAGCTTAGTTGGCCAGTATATTTGGAATTTTCCTTTTGCACCCACTGTTTCAGAAAACAAGAAAATAGAAATAATTTCTTTGGCACTGGACTTCTCGTGGTCTCTGAATGACTCATGGTTGGGGGCTCTGCTAGAAAGCGATCCTGTCTGTGTTCCCTGCAGGTGGTGTTCACAGCCAACGACTCTGGCCTCCGCCACTACACCATCGCCGCCCTGCTCAGCCCCTACTCCTACTCTACCACCGCCCTGGTCAGCAGTCCCAAGGAGTGAGGGCGCCTGCCTCAGCGGACTTGAAGGATGAAGGACAGGATTTTGTGTAACCAAGAGTATTTCATTTTTATTAAAGCAGTGTTTTCACTTTATAAGCTATGTTAGAAAACAGGCAGAAACAATAAAACATGCCTATTAAAGCACTTTCCATTTCATTTGTCCTTTTTTTGATTCCCTTGTCATCCTCTCAAAAAAAAAAAAAAAATGAAAGAAAGAATCTAAATTTGACAGAGATGCAAAGAACTAAAAGAAACATCTCTAGAAGCACTCTGGGGAACTCCAAATTTCCATTGTTTTCCAAGCTAAGCACATATTCCTTCTGGTCAGCGGCTACTAAAAACACACATTCTGAAAATGAGAAAGCTATCTTTGCCTCTCACCTTCAGTGAATAGCAAAAGGCAAGTCCTCTTCTTTATTCTGTGCATTTCCTTTAAGTGCTTTACTAATCTCAAGAGAAGTCCAGCTCCACTGGGACAGACTTAAAGAGTGACTCGAGCCCTGTAATCCGACTCAGACTAGGAGATGTAATCAGTGGACCCTCGCACCCGTAATTCACCTAGACTAACCCAAACTTCAGGTACTGAGAGACTGCTGTATGCCAAGCATTACTTTAGATGCTGTGAACCTAAGGATAGAGTGCCTGCAAATGAAGAGCTCACAGCCTTTTAAGAAGATAACTGTGTCAACATGATTTGACAAAGGCTATGGTATGGTATGGTCCTTATGATACCACCCTTATGGCAGAAAGTGAAGAAGAACTAAAAAGCCTCTTGATGAAAGTGAAAGTGGAGAGTGAAAAGGTTGGCTTAAAGCTCAACATTCAGAAAACGAAGATCATGGCATCTGGTCCCATCACTGCATGGGAAATAGATGGGGAAACAGTGGAAACAGTGTCAGACTTTATTTTTCTGGGCTCCAAAATCACTGCAGATTGTGACTGCAGCCATGAAATTAAAAGACGCTTACTCCTTGGAAGGAAAGTTATGACCAACCTACATAGCATATTCAAAAGCAGAGACATCACTTTGCCAACAAAGGTTCGCCTAGTCAAGGCTATGGTCTTTCCTGTGGTCATGTATGGATGTGATAGCTGGACTGTGAAGAAGGCTGAACGCCGAAGAATTGATGCTTTTGAACTGTGGTGTTGGAGAAGACGCTTGAGAGTCCCTTGGACTGCAAGGAGATCCAACCAGTCCATTCTGAAGGAGATCAGCCCTGGGATTTCTTTGGAAGGAATGATGCTAAAGCTGAAACTCCAGTATTTTGGCCACCTCATGCGAAGAGTTGACTCATTGGAGAAGACTCTGATGCTGGGAGGGATTGAGGGCAGAAGGAGAAGGGGACGACAGAGGATGAGATGGCTGGATGGCATCACTGACTCGATGAATGTGAGTCTGAGTGACCTCCGAGAGCTGGTGATGGATAGGGAGGCCTGGCGTGCTGCAGTTCATGAGGTCGCAAAGAGTCGGACACGACTGAGCGACTGATCTGATCTGATCTGATGGTATGGTCCAAGGCAGGCTTCCCCAATGGCTCAGTGGTAAGGAATCCACCTGCCAGTGCAGCAGACATGTGTTCAATCCTTGGGTCAGAAAGATGCCCATGAAGAAGGAAATGGCAGCCCACTCCAGTATTCTTGCCTGGAGAATCCCATGGACAGAGGAGTTTGGCAGGCTACAGTCCACAGCGTCGCAAAGAGTTGGACACAACTGAAGCAACTTAGCACACATGCAGATGATAACAAGATTCAACAAATGGAGAGAAGACAGTGCTCAATTCTCTCTAACCCAAATCCATAAAGAGGAAGAGATCTGTGTGGTTGAGCCCACTGGACTTACTACTCATCTCAGCAAGAGAGAACATACAATACCCTCATTAAGAAAGTACTGGATCCTACAGAAGGATGTTATGCTTTGGCCAGGTGACTTGGGGGAGTCTAAGAAAGTGGAACTTCACTCTAGATTGGATGTCATCAGAAAGTGAGGGCAATTCCATGACGGTCTCTGTTTATCTGTAGGGCAGACAGACCAGTGCAGACACAAAGCTGTACTTGGAAAAGCAGTTACTCCTTTTAGTGAGAAGGGAGGTTTGAGATCTTGTGAGTTCCACAGTGATTTTTTTTCTGGCTTTATCATGGTCTTAGACCGACACTGTCTGATGTTCCGTGAGACTGTCACACCCAACAGAGCAACAATGGCCCCAACCAGCTTGTAATAACCTTGAGGCCAGTTCCTGGAGGTCAGGAGCTGCCTCCCCACCCTCTTCCTCAATGTCTATAGAGCTGCTGATTTGCAAAATATCAGAAAATAGCAGAGATAGCTTTGTTGTGAAAGGGGGAGAGAATCAGAGAAATCCATGAAGTCTTGGTGCTAGTGGTAAAGAACCCACCTACCAATGCAGAAGATCTAAGAAATGCGGGTTTGATCCTTGGGATGGGAAGATCCCCTGGAGGAGAGCATGGCAACCCACTCTAGTTTCTTGCCTGGAGAATCCCCTGGATAAAGGAGCCTGGTGGGCTACACTCAGTGAGGTTGTAAAGAGTTGGACATGACCGCAGCAACTGAGCATGCATGCACACACGAAAACTTAGGCATCAGTGCTGGCCAGTGGATTGAATGGACCAGCCAGTAAGTGAGCTTTGAAACATGGGCAAAGGGCAGATTTGTAGTCAGCAATGGTGAGCTCAATTTTAGTCACACTGAGCTTGAAGTGATCAAGCCAGTTTTCAATCTCACACCTTGGAAATCAGCAGTGGGTATACAGCCTGGTTCCAAATAGGAAAAGGAGTACGTCAAGGCTGTATATTGTCACCCTGTTTATTTAACTTTTATGCAGAGTACATCATGAGAAATGCTGGACTGGTAGAAACACAAGTTGGAATCAAGATTGCTGGGAGAAATATCAATAACCTCAGATATGCAGATGATACCACCCTTATGGCAGAAAGTGAAGAGGAACTCAAAAGCCTCTTGATGAAAGTGAAAGTGGAGAGTGAAAAGGTTGGCTTAAAGCTCAACATTCAGAAAACGAAGATCATGGCATCTGGTCCCATCACTACATGGAAAATAGATGGAGAAACAGTGGAAACAGTGTCAGACTTTATTTTTCTGGGCTCCCAAATCACTGCAGATGGTGACTGCAGCCATGAAATTAAAAGACGCTTACTCCTTGGAAGGAAAGTTATGACCAACCTACATAGCATATTCAAAAGCAGAGACATCACTTTGCCAACAAAGGTTCGCCTAGTCAAGGCTATGGTCTTTCCTGTGGTCATGTATGGATGTGAGAGCTGGACTGTGAAGAAGGCTGAGCGCTGAAGAATTGATGCTTTTTAACTGTGGTGTTGGAGAAGACTCTTGAGAGTCCCTTGGACTGCAAGGAGATCCAACCAGTCCATTCTGAAGGAGATCAGCCCTGGGATTTCTCTGGAAGGAATGATGCTAAAGCTGAAACTCCAGTATTTTGGCCACCTCATGCAAAGAGTTGACTCATTGGAGAAGACTCTGATGCTGGGAGGGATTGAGGGCAGGAGGAGAAGGGGACGACAGAGGATGAGATGGCTGGATGGCATCACTGACTCGATGGATGTGAGTCTGAGTGATCTCCAGGAGTTGGTGATGGACAGGGAGGCCTGGCGTGCTGCGATTCATGGGGTCGCGAAGAGTCGGACATGACTGAGTGACTGATCTGATCTGATACACATACAGCCAGAAAACAAAACTAGTATTAAAATACCTCCTGAAACATTTGGATAGCACCTGCTGAACAAGGAAATTTAGGATACTTATGCTTTATAATCTGTATTTTGTTCACAAAGGTGACCCTTCTAAGAACTTTTATTTCTCACCCAAACCCTCAGTATTATAACCATTCCTTTCTTTTACGTCTTGGTTCACAGAACACCCCCACTTCCCTTAACCCTATGACTACTACTTCCTGCCTTTCAAAATGGAAATGAGCTCAGAATCAATTCCATTTTCCTCACGCTCCATTCTCTGTGGGTTAGAACTGCCCCAGTTAATTTAAAGCCGAGGCAGATGGTAATTCATCTCTGGCAATCAAGGCAAACGCTGAGGTCTGTTCCAGAACCACTGTCGTCAGCAGGGAGAGCGGGGTACATGTAGCTGCTTAAATAAGCCCTGAGATGTGGAGCTGCTTCGGGGGCTCAGCAGTCACCCACCTTCTGCTGCTGCCACTAATGTCTTTCCTGGGGAGGTTGAAGGTTGGAGACTGGGTATAAGGCGGGAATGAAGTGGTGGGCTTGGGAGCGGGCACTGGACTGTTGTGTAAATCCTGGCAGCTGCCCAGATGAAGACTTGAGCTGAGCTGAAAGCACACGACTCAACTGCCTTCCTCAGGAAAGTGTATTTGGAGAATACACGGGAGTGTATTTCCAAGCACATGGAAGACAGTTCCTAGTACATAGTCAGGGCTCGATAATTACTTGCTGAAGGAATGAACAGAAAGTTGGCTCCAGGTAGGCAAATAGTTCTCTGGGCCTTTACAAGTCCCTTGGGTTTTACCAGGGCATATTCTCCTCTCACATAGACGTGTGAGAAACGGCACCATGAAATGGATCAGTTTGTTGGGAAACACTAAAAGACTATCAGCTCCTGGGAGTAATCTCAAATATTCAGAGCCAAGTTCCGCATCCTTGGATTGACTTCAAGAACGTAAGTCACTGAGAACGTCTACTGTAAAATCAGTTGATTTAAAATGTCCCATTGGGTGCCTGGCTAGCTCAGTCAATAGAGCATAAGACTCTTAAAATGTTCCACTGCCTAGGTCCAGGACCAAAAGAAAAAGGACCTTCACTCAAAACCACGACTAACGCCCACTGGGTGGGTTTTGCCTCATTGTCTTAAAAGGCAGAGACCCTCTGCCATTCCTGGTCTCCCCAAAGAGAAGTAGGATGGGATGGGGGGTCTGCCTGGGGGTACTGCAGAGGATCTGAGCCCTGGAGGGAAGATGGGGCTTTGCCAGAGGCAAGACCCTGCTTGTCTGGGCATCCTCTGTGTGGAGGCAAATACCCAGCAAATTTCGCAAATGCTCTATAATGGATTTGTTGTTCAGTCGCTCTGTCGTGTCTGACTCTTTGCGATCCCATGGACTGCAGCGTGCCAGGCTTCCTTGTCCTTCACCATTTCCTGGAGTTTGCTCAAACTTACGTCCATTGAGTCAATGATGCCATCCAACCATCTCATCCTGTCATCCCCTTCTCTTCCTGTCTTCAATCTTTCCCAGCAACAGGGTCTTTTCCAATAAGTCAGCTCTTCCCATCAGATGGCCAAAATATTGGAGCTTCAGCTTCAACATTAAGTCCTTCCAATGAATATTCAGGGTTGATTTCCTTTAGAAGTGACTGGTTTGACCTCCTTGCAGTTCAAGAGACTCTCAAGAGTCTTCTCCAGCACCACAGTTTGAAAGCATCAATTCAATTCTATAATGAACATTACAGGTCTATCACCAGCATCCGTTCCATCCATCTCTTTTCCACGGAGTAACAATGAAAATGCTCTTAGCTCCCAGAGAAGGGGAATGGAAGCTTCTCCATCTAAGTCAACCAGTGAAATCTCACCATCTTTGCCCTGGTGTTTACCTTAGGGGCACTTGAGGTCTAAAACAGCCCCATCAGAAGGAAACTCAGGGCTTCTCTTTCCTGATGAGATCAAACGGGATGTTTCCTGGAAGAACACAGCTCTGGGACACACTGGCAACCATCTTATGATCACGAAATGAGCGATCCTCAGGAGAGAGCCAGTTCCAAAAAGGTGGTAAGTCAGTCTTGATGACAAGGCAGAGCAGCTGAAGCATTGAATATTTCTCAAATTTTCAGTGTCATTAACCAATAATATCCTTATTTTTCAAGAGCATTTGATTCAGTTTCTATAAACCAACTTTATTCAAAAACATGACTTTTTAAAATGGTTTATGCTTTTTAAAAAGTTTTTAAGGTAATTTAGAACAGCTTTGGATTTACTAATTTAGTTATTTTGTCACTTGTGACTGAAACATCTCAGTTGATATTCACCTTCTCTTGATTAAAAAAAAGTACAAAAAAATCAGGAAGGGTTTGAAAATAGGCTTTCGTATGTATATTATTAAATTGAAAGAATTTATCCTCTGTTAAGAATAAAATTGGCAGTCTTCCCAAAGATACTATAATAATGTCCAATAAACTAAAATTATAGTAAACCCTAGTTATATCACCATAGAATGTTATTAATAGACCACCATAAAATGTAGCACCATAGAATATTAATAGAATATGATAAACATATTTAAAGTTGAAACCATAATGTAAATTTTCACACTCTAATTTCCCATGAACAATTTCTAATATTTCTGTGATCTTTACAACTTTTAACTTTTGAAAAATGTATCTTATATATTACAGTTTAATTACACTCTGCTCATAATGTGATAGTCTCAACTTTTTGCACTTGTAGCTAGTGCTGTAATGAACATTTTTAGGAAGCATACAGATTTTTGCTTCTGTTGAATTAACTGAATGACCTAGCATTTCTAGAACTCAGGCTGATGCCTTGGACATCAAGCTGCCTGGAAATGAGTCTTGTCTCCACCATTACAAGCTCTTTGATTTTGGACAGATTACTTAAACTTACTTGCCTTGGTTTCATTTGTAAAATGAGAATAATCATAGTACTACCTCAAGGGTTATTTAAGACCAATTGTCATAAGACACATAAAGGGGTTTAAAGCAATGGATGTGTGTGCTAAGTCGATTCAATCGTGTCCCACTCTTTGCGACCTCATGGACTGTAGCCCACCAGGTTCCTCTGTCCATGGGATTCTCCAGGCAAGAATATTGGAGTGGGTTGCTGTGCCCTCCTCCAGGGGATCTTCCTGACCCAGGGATCAATGTTCATTATAGAATTTTTACATCTTCTGCATTGGTAGGCAGGTTCTTTACCACTAGCACCACCTGGAAAGCCCAAAACATGTACCATATACATTATCAGGGACTGTAACTATAAGTATTATTATTTGGAATATTAGAATATTAACACATTAATGTCATAAACTCTATGACACTGAAGACTTACAAGTTATTAAATTTTTTGCCACTCTGATATATCATTATATCTCACAATTGCTTCACTTTTTACTTGATTACTAAACATTTCTCCTGTATTTATTTTTCCTTTGTTGTTATTCCCTTTACTAGACACATTTTTCAAGTATGTCTAACAGTCTAAAATGTATATAACTTATTAATTCACAGGGCATGTACATCAGTTTCCTCTTGATGATCTAACAAATACCACAAATTCAGTGGGTTAAAACAACCCCAATTTATTCTCTTACACTTCTAGAGGCCAGAAGTCCAAAATCAAGGTGTTGGCAGAGGTGTGTTCCCTCTGGATACTTGGCCTCACAATGTAGTCCTCCTGGCCTTTTACAATTTCCAGAGGCCACTTGCCTCCTTGATTCATCACCCCTCCTTATAAGGACATTTGCAATTACATTGGATCTCTCAAATAATCCAGGAAAATTTATCCCTCTCAAGAGCCTAATTTAATCACACCTGCAAGGGACTTCCCTGGTGGTCCAGTGGCTAAGACTCCGACCTCCCAATGCAGGAAGCCCCGGTTCAATCCCTGGTGGGGGAACTAGATCCCACATGCTGTGACTAAAGATCCTGCGTGCCACAACGAAGATGGACGATCCTGCGTGTTGCAACTAAGACCTGTGCAGCCAAATAAATAAAGCATCACACCTGCAAAGTTCCTGGCACAGGTTCTGGGAATTAGCATGCGGGTGGCCATTATTCCGTCTATGACATTGTACAAGTATTAATTTATCCAACACACACTGATTGAGACCTGAGGCTGGAGCTGTAAGGATGCATTAAGACAGAGGGTTTGCCCACAAGGAATTCATGTCTGTTCTTAGCAATGGAGACAGACATGAAAGGGAAAGAGAGAGGGAGGGAGGGAGGAGAAAAGGCAGAAAAGGAAAGGAGGAATGGAAGTCAGCACTGCCACAAAAGAGTAAAATGCTACAGTAACAGAACAGAAAAACTTGTTTTCCTTCCTGGGATCCTGGAGGCCTCAAGAGAGGAAAGGACAACTAAGCTTGTCCTCCCAAGCTAAGTAGGAGGCAGGCACATAAGTAGGAAAAAGCCATTTCTGGAGAGAAGACTGAATTACAGAGGAACAGATTTGAGAGTACATTAAATATGCAGAGAAAGGCAAGCAATTTGGTTTAGTTAGTTAGAGGCTAGGAGATTTCAGATCAAAGTAGCAAGAAGACTGAAGAAGGGCTGTGTTACCAGGTTGAAGTCCTGTGGGAAACAGGGAAGTTAGTGAAGGTAAATAAATGAGCTGATTTGACCCAGGTTTTCGAGATCCCAGTCTTGAGTCTAGGGTGGACTGACAAAGGGATGCCTGAAGGCTGTCACAACTGTCCAGGGGAGGCTAGTAAATTCCATTTATATATATTTTAAATTGATATGTAATAAAAGAAATGGAAATGAAAGAAATAAACTAGTTGATTTCAAAGTTACCTTCCTGATCTAAAGCTCTGTGGTTTTAGGATTCCATTTGTTCTCCCAATGGGATTGGGAATTATACTTCAGCTACTAGGCCTAGAATTAAAAATTGTATTTGCTGTACTCCCAGTAAATGACTAAACTCTAATTTCCCTTACAGGAGTCCCAGAGAAGGAAATGGCAACCTACCCCAGTATTCTTGCCTGGAGAATTTCATGGGCAGAGGAGCTGGGCGGGCTACAGTCCATGGGATCGCAGAGTTGGACGAGACTGAGCAAGTAACACTTACTAACAGTAAATGACTCATAAAAGAAGTATTTAGATAAATAGCTACTAAAATTTTTATTACTCCTATTTCCTCCAACATATACTAATAAGCCTAGTGTTTTCCCTTACAAAAGCAGATTATAAAAGCAATGCCATATTTTTTTTGTAACCTAGAAGCAGCAAAACTCCTCAGACTGCAGACTTAGAAGAACAAGGAATGCTTGCTGTTCAGCTTTTCTTTTAACTTTAATAAATTATTGGACTTTGAAGTTAAAAGTCTATAGAGTCAGGCATTCATTTCTAGAAAGGTTTTTATATGACCTTAACAATGCAAAATAAATTGTACAAAAAAAGAAAAACGCTCAGTAAAAAACGAGGAAAATAAGACCCTGCAAAATGCACTGGGGACATTTATATAATGCAGCAAGAACAGTGATCAAATAGGAATCATCATCTTTCTACTTGTTAAGGCTGATCACCAGCTAACCAAAGACAAACTCATTAAACATTTGTTCTGCTTTGTTCTAATAATTTTTAAAATTTGTTTCTGTTGAAGATGTATTTTAGGGTTTGCTTTTTAAATTGGATTTTTGATTATATGAAAAACACTGACACAGTTCCAGTTCCTAACTATTTAAAAATGTATTAAAGGCTCAGTCTCACTGCCGGTCCTGTGCCCTCCACCCCCTGCCACTCTCTCCCCACGGGCCATTTTTATTAGTTTCTGGTTTTTTTTCTGCTAGGTTTTGTAGGGAAAAAACAACACAAACAAGAATGCATATATTTTTATTTCCCCTTCTTTTATACACAAAAAGTAGCATTTTAGTGTATGAGCTTTATTTTTTCCCACAGGACACTAGTAGTCTGGAAATCAGTACATATCAGAATGAAGAATTTGTGCCTCCTCTCTCATATGGCTGGAGAGGAGCCCACAGAGTGGGTAGTCGGTGCCATTCAACCACCTATGCCCCTGCAGACACTCAGGTGCTCCTAAACCTTTGCTACTCTCATGCCTCCATGAATAAACATATGTATATTGTTTCATATCTGTAGAGGTGTGTCTTTAGCAAAGATGCCTAAAGAAGTATTTCTGGAACAAAGAGTAAATTCTTTCATTATTTTGCTGGTTATGGCTAAATTCCCCTCCAGAGGTTGTAAAATCTCACCAACAGTGTTGGTGAAACTTCTGGATTTTTGCCAATCTGATAGATTAGAATTGATACTTTGATGTGACCTGAATCTGCATCTCTTATTGTGAGTGGAGTTGATTATCTTTCATGTAGGTAGTGTTAGTCACTAAGTCGTGCAACACCATGGACCGTAGCCCACCAAGCTCCTCTGTCCATGGAATTCTCCAGGCAAGAATACTGGAGTGGGTTGCCATTAAAAAAATTTTTTTTAATTAAATTTATTTTTGAATTGAAGGATAATTGCTTTATAATATTTTGTTGGTTTCTGGCAAAAAACATGATAATTTTAAAATTCTGAAGTCATTGTAGATGCTCATGCAGTTCTAAGAAATAATACAGAGAGATCCCTGGACCCATTACCCAGCCCTCCTCCCTGCACTCACATGGTGCAAAATTATAGTGCAATGTCACAGCCACCAAACTGACATCCACACCATCAAGTACAAAAGAGTTTCCGATCTTCCTTTTTACATGACTTTTTTTTTGTGTGAGTTGGACAAATTGGGGTAAACACATCCCATTCACTTCTCCCACCAATGACCAAACAACAATAATGAAAGCCTATTGAAAGATTCTGAAAGGTGGGGTAAGGAAGACCAACTCCCCGGGGATCCGGAGCATCAAGTAACAACTCAGCCATGAATCCTGGGAGTTCTTTACTTGCCTCTTCATTAGATATCCCAGCCTGGGTGCTAAAATGGCCAGCAACACAACTGACCCACGTATAAAAAGGCCCACAAGAAAAGCTAGCTGTCCTCAGCCTGAGAATCTAGAAGGGCACAGACCAGCAGGCACCATTCAACCATACTGTCTGTTCTTCAGAAGAGCACCCCAAGAACAGCCAGGGTGCTCCCCGCCCCCACGGGGGAGCAGTGGTAGCCAAACCTGTTCCCCACCAGCACCCACCCCCATGCCCTCTGTGGTGAGGAGCCTGTGGGGGAACTCTGGGGACTCCCCTCCTGTATGTAGCCTAAGACTTCTGCCCCCTTTTCTACTGGGTTTCCAGGTAGGTTATAAAATACACAGGGCTTCCCTGGTGGCTCAGTGGTAAGGAATCTGCCTGCCAATGCAGGAGACACGGGTTCAATCCCTGGTCCAAGGAAGATGCCACATATGAAGAACAACTAAGCCTGTGTGCCCGTAACGATTGAGCCTGTGCTCCAGAGCCTGGGAGCCACAGCAGCAGCTCTTGCACGGAAGCTACTGAGGTCCACACACCCTAGAACCTATGCTCTGCAAAAACAGAAGCCATCACAATGAGAAGCACATGCACCACGAGCGAGTAGCCTCCACTCGCCGCAACTAGAGGAAAAGCCCACATAGCAACAAAGACCCAGCACAGCCAAGAATAAATAAAATTATATAAAAAATAAAGGGATAAGGGGTTGGCCCCTATGAGAAGCCCTTGGCAAGCGTCTCCCTTACTTGGCTGTAGTCCCCTCAGGGGAAGGAACCTGGTCTTACTCACTCACGCCACGAGCACAGCCCAGTGCCTGGGACAGAGCAGGTGCTTAATAAATGGCCTAAAATATTGGAATCAGAGAGACTAGAGACTAGGCTGCCTACACAGGAAGCTGCTACACAGACTGAAAGACTGCAGTTACCCTATACCAAATGACATTTATACAAGGGCAAGGGATACAGGAATAAAAGGGTGGTCTGGTTACCATAGCAACCCTGTTCTGCCTGAACAAAAGTACTCAGGGGATTTCATTAAGACTTCAGAGAAACTAACAGCCGCCATCCGCCATGATGTTTCCTGATTCTAACAATGATGGTGATGGTGGAAGAAGAGAGAAGAGCAGGTGAAAGAGGGAAGAAGGGGAGGAAAGACTGTGTAAATGAAGCAAATCCTTGGAAATGAACTAAGTAAACTGGAAATAATATTCCAGACATAAATTAACACCTTCTCTTTGATAAATCAAGCAGGTGTTTTCAGCATCTGCCCTCAAACTCTTTCATCACCATATTTGTGCCTTGAGACATTTATTTTACAGTGGGGATGACTGTCACTTTCCTTGTTAGATTTTTTAATTTAGCAAGCAAAAATTATCTTGGCAGTGAATTCTTTGCTATTCTGGTTTTTCGGTTTTATTAACTAATCCATTTTAATTTTTTAAAACTCAGTGACACACATTTTTTTTTAATTTACAAATATACTGGATAAAAAGATGAGCCTCTCTCTATTCAGGTAAATCTGTAGGTGGAACAAAACACATTTTGACAATGACCTTTACTAATAAGGCACCAATCCTACTTAACACAGTTCAGTAAGAGGGTATGATGGGTGTGCATTAATGGAGCAGTCACTGGTAACGCTGCGGTGGGTTCTGCTTGGTTAGATGGCAAACAGTCTCCCCTGACAGAATCACTCATTCACTGAGCACGGAACTAGCCCCTGGGAGCACAGAGATGAACTGACACAGATACCTGGGACTCCGCACACACCTGGGGGACCATGTGCTCAGTTTTGCAAATACAAGAGATCATCTGGTGTATGTGGCTATTTATTTACAAATGAACAAAATTAAAAATCCAGTTCCTTACTCATACGTGCCACGTTTCAAGTGCTGAACCGCCATGCATGGCTAGTGACTGTCATACAGCGATATCACAGAACACTTCCATCACCACAGGATATTCTGTTGGGCGGTGCTGGAAAGTGTCCTGTAAAGTGAATTACTGATTAGAGCAAAGAGAGGGGAGGAAGAAAGGAAGGCAGAAAAAGAAGGATCTTCCAAGAAACTGAGAAGAGAATGAGTGAAGAAGCCACACCCAAAAGATAGGAGAGAAATAGGAGGAGTTCAGGCCCAGGTGGACGCTGAACTCCTTCAGCTGTAAGAGAACTACAAAATCCCTTCCATGAGTTCAGTATTGCAACAGGTGCTTGCCACGTCCTCTACTTAAGATCAACAACAAAGCCAGATTCTCACTTGCCATACATTTCTTCTCATGACTATTATCGCCAAGTTATAACTGTGTACTTTCGTCAGTCTACTAATTGTTTACATACATTCTCATGCATAGGGTAATCACTGACTTCATTTCCTAGCAGAATTAAGGAGCATGGTATCATTCTTAAAATATGATCCAAGACAATTTGTATGAAAAGAATGTCACTCTAAAACTGGAAACTGACTTAATATAAGCCAAGTTTGTGCTCGGAGTCCAGCACTGTGCAAAGTGCTCTATTAGCATTAGTTACTTTAATCATTTGAATGACCCTTGGGTAGTTCCCTCATCCTCCATAGAGAGACCAAGAAATTGAGGGCCACAGTGGTTTAAAATTTTGCTAAAATTTCCCAGGTGGCTCAGTGGTAAAGAGTCTGCCTGCTAATGCAGGGACACGCAGGAGACATGAGTTGGATCCCTGGGCTGGAAAGATCCCCTGGAGGAGGAAATGACAACCCCCTCCAGTATTCTTGTCTGGGAAATCCCATGGACAGAGGTTCCTGGTGGGCTATAGTCCATGGGGTCACAAGAGTCAAGACACGACTTAGCGACTGAGCACACACAGCTAATAACAGTGAATCTGTGAATTCAAACTCAATTCAGTCTGATTCCAGAGTCTTCACTAATAACAGTGAATCTGTGAATTCAAACTCAATTCAGTCTGATTCAGAGTCTTCACTTATAACTACCACCTTTCAACAAAGTTCTACAAGAGGTAACTGCAAATCAAGGTCCACAGTTGCAGAAAAGCAATTATTTCAACTATCCTTCTGACATGTAGTGTTTCCAGCAGAGAAATACTCTATTTTTGGCTTTTTTAAAAACTTATATTTTAGTATAGCCAATTAACAATGCTGTTGACAGTTTCAGGTGCAAGGTAGAGAGACAGCCGTATGTATAACATTGTATCCATTCTCCCCCAAACCCCCTTCCTATCCAGGCTGCCACATAACATTGAGCAGAGTTCCCTCCTACAGTACGTCCATGTTGGTTATTCATTGGCTGAGAAATATTCTGCACCTGGAAAAAAGCTGCTCCTTCAAGACACTCTGTTGGCTCTCTAATACTGCATGAGTGAACTATACAACTGATGTCTGCAGAGGGCACAATCCAGCACCTCACTTGGCAGGAAGATCCCCTGAGAAGGGCACAGTAACCCACTCCAGTATTCTTGCCTGGAGAATCCCATGGACAGAGGAGCCTGGAGGGCTACAGTCCATGGGGTTGCAAAGAGTCAGACGTGACTCAGTGACACACGGGTTTTCAAGCGTCCCCTCTGTCAGTTTCACAGAGGACAGTAAACTCCTTGAAAGTAGTTAATGTCTGATGCTTCTTGGAGATCTTCCAGAGCACAGACTTCAGCTGACGGAGTAGGGAAGATTAAATTAGCTATGGAATTCAGGTCCACCAAAACGTATCTTAGGAATGCGTTGAGAAAGACACAAGTTTTACTTTTCAACCCATATATTTTTCTTGTATTAATCTGTGGGTGATACAGGACTATCTTTTCTGAAGTCACTTAAATCATGTGCACCTTAAGAAGCACCTTTTCTAAAAAAATAACTTTGGTCCAGAATATCTCCACAACCTTAAATCCACACAAGGAAAAAACCCTTTCTTTTTTCCTTTCTTTTGCATCTATATGAGATGATGGGTGTTCAACTAAACTTACTGTGGTCATTATTTCATTATGCTGTACATCATTATTCAGACAGTGCTGTATGTCAATTATATCTCAATAAAACTGGGAAAAAATAAAGACAACGAAAAAATATAAAACCATTAAATGATGCTGGATTATTCATCAGAGGACACACTAATATACTATAGGTAGGAACCTGGGGAAGACTAAGCACACTCCATTTTCTGGCTTAGCAGGATTTGAATACCTAAATGATTATGATTTAATGACTGGCTTTGTGATGTATAGGGACAATATCCCAGTAAGTCACACTATGCATAAAAATTAATAACACTGAGAATTCATTACACAAATAATTCCAATTGACAGAAGTCATGATCTCATGATCTAGTTCCAAATGCAAATCCAGTCTCAAGGTATTTCTGAGATTTGACTGCCTTAAAGATCTTCAGATTCCTGCCTACAACACACCAGCTTACTGAAGTTGTGCAGGGAGAAGAAAGTTATACCAAAAATGACTTAACTATTCATTTTGATACAGTAGATTACTAACTGTATTGATGAACAGTATTTAAATGTCACTGTGTGTCCTCTGAGGTCCAAGCTATGAGGTCATGTCTAAATGTATTTAACTGATCCTGCTGCAAAGGTAGATGTGATCACCTCATGCTTACAGTGTAAATCCTAGTACAACCACAGCATTCAGCAATAGTCCACTTGACAATCAGGAACACAAACACAACAAAACCCCAGACAACCCCAAAAACAGGTCCTGAGAAAATAATTACATCATCACACAAGGTCTTTAGAACATTATATTTCATAAAAGACAATGATAAAAAAGTACAAACATTTCCATGAGAAGCAAAAAAAAATGAGAGTACAAGAAATTACTAGCATTTATTTCAGTGCATTTATATAGAAGCCTTTTAGATCTTAATAAATAAAATAATCTTAAGTACACTTCCTTTTTCTGATAAACACTATGACCATTTCAGTTCTCTCATTGGCATATTTGCAAATACAAGATAATACATCTAGAGTACCAGTATTTGTCTGAAAAGTACACAAAGAAATATAATAGAGACAAACAAAGGCCAAATAAAATGACACACAATCTGCTTTGACTTGTACAGAACCTCCAAAATGAAGGAGAATATTGAACTGGGTATTTTTCCATTTTGTTTTAAAATGGGTATCAATACCTTGGCTAGGAAAGGAGAATAAGCAAGTTTTAACACATAATTTTGTATTTACATAATACTGCAAATAAGGGTTTATTTTTATGGAACACCTTTTCACAAACTACAAACAGAAATTTATATTTAGACTAAAAAAATATTCATTAAACCCCAGTTTTGGCAAAGACTTAAATGACAATCTCCACTGTGAATGAGACATAATGTTACAGCAAATGTGTACACTTTTTCCTTTTCTTTTGTACAAACAGGCCCATTAATCATTACTACTTTCTCTAGTCGAAAGGCACTGTATAACTTTCCCAGCAGTGCTATAGGGAGCTCGGAATTATGTCTATCTATATACATTTCTTGCCTTTGAGACTAAAAAATACAATGCATAAGTTAACAGAAGACGTTTTCATAATTTTAGACAGGTTTTTACTTGCTTGACTTGATTTGATAGAACTGAAATACGATGTTTTCTGTAGACATACCTAACACTGCACCTAATCGAGTAGGTAATCAATACATGCATCTAATAAATCCACTGAACTATAAAGATAGTCTGCATTTGTAATGTATTTGTTAATTTTTATGGGACAGAGTTACAGGCTGGTGGCTGTAATTGGTGGCTCGGTTGGTAAAGACACCGTTTGCAAGGCAGGAGATGCAAGAGACCAGGGTTCAATCCCTGGGTTGGGAAGATCCCCTGGGGAAGAAAATGGCAACCTATTCCAGTATTCCTGCCTGGAAATCCCATGGACAGAGGAGCCTGAAGGGCTACAGTTCATGGGGTTGCAAACAGTTGGACACAACTTAGGTACTAAACCACCACCACCACGGGACAGAGTTCTTTTTATACAGGTAATTGGCAAAGCTCTATCACATATATGCAAACATAAAAGTTACTATTTATATGTAAAAATCAATTTGAGGTCTGCACTTAAAAAGCAAAACAAAGACAAAAAGCAAACTAATGAGATGGTTTTCACAGGATGCCACACTGTATCCAAAACTGAAAAAAGCAAAATAGTCATGGCCCTCACTTAAACCAAAATTACTAGCAGACTTGCTCCAAGAAAATAAGGCAAATCTAGTTGAAGGGAATTCTCTTGAAACTATAAAAATGTGTATCAAAATGAGAAGATTCCAAAATGTGGGCAGCTCCATATTAAAGAGAAAAATATGTCTTCCTAATAAGACTCAGAAACAGCCCCAATTTCCCTCATGACTAAAATATTTAAGTATTATTGGGTTAATTATGCTCCTATGCCCCTACTATCTTATTAGTGATCAACAAATATTAATTTTTTCAATCTACTTTCTTTCATTTCATCAAATTAAAAAACTACATGGGCTTTGAGAGATAGATACACAATTTAACAACAAATATCTTGCTTTCCAGAAGGTTTGACTTTTCATCAAAAAATGAAAAACAAATATTTTGGAAATATTTCTAACAAATAAATGTAGAAAATTTGTATGTTATAACAGAGCTATCAGCTTTCTCAAAGTGTAAGAATTTCAATTATTTTATGGTTTTGATTGCACTCATTTGTGTTATCAATATTTGCCATAGAAAATGACAATTTTTAAATTAAACCTACAACCTGAGAGATAAATAACTATATCTGTGTCAGGTGAATAATCCATTTTGTTCCTTGATATTGAAGGTTCATTTTATAGATATATAATTTTTTGTTTTACATTTGTGAAAATATCTTAAGACATTTTAAAGAATCTTTGGTCAATCATAATTGATAATTTTCAAAGTAAGGATACTGTTCGGTATTGTTATGAAAATGCCATCCAAATTCAAGATTAAGTAATACACTTGATGTCAGGTAGAGAGACCTGTTTTTAGAGAAATGTCTTAATAAAGCCAATGCATTTAAATAATTGGTAATGTATTTTAATATAGTTCTATTAATTTATGTTTTATTGAGGAAATTTTAACACCAGAGATGTAATAACTTAAAAGTCAAAAAAATACATGCAGTTTGAATGAAACCAGCCAACATTAAAAAGGGTCCCTTCCAAACTTGAAGTTCTATGAGTCTGATAATTAAACTTAAAATCTGCTTTTATCTACTAAGCATTTATCTTCATAAAAATAGAACATTAATTTTTTATCTAATAGTATAATTCATTTGTATGTTTTAGAACTACTGGGTTTTCCATAACTCAATCTTTTAAAAAATTGTTTTGCTTTTTTCTTAAATGAAAAATTTTTTTGGCTCTTCTGAACTGGAAATAATAAAAGTGCTATTCACTGTGAATTAAAAAAATACAGTGTACAACCACACGCAACCTTGGGAACATTTTTTGAGGCACAAAATCCCTGACACTTACACCAGAGGTACATGAGAGACATTTAACAAAGAGCTCCTTTATATCGTGTCACATCACAACTTTTAAGATTTTCTTAGTAATACTCATGCAATATGCATAAATAATATGGTTGTGATTTAGCAAAATCTGATGAGTTGCAAGCAAGGGAAAAAAAAGGTAATTCTGGTAGGAAGAAAAGCTATTTATGTCCTTTCTTCTTACCCTTAAAAACCCTATGGAAGCTGTGACTTCTTCCACACAAAAAGCTGAAGGTCTAAAGCGCAAAACTAGTGTAACAGTATACTGTATTAGTTGGTTGTCAATTATTGACAGTTCCTTCATTTCACACAAGGTTAACCTTTGTTTAGTGACATAAATTTACAGGGTTTTATTCCATGCAAATAAAAAAGGTTTATAAAAGTCCCATAAAGGCATCACCCATTACATGCAAAACTGCAACACATCTTATTTTTCAACAATTTGAACACATTAATTTACACCACATATGTACAAAATATGTTTAAATGGAAATAAAGCATTCTCTTGAATTAAATTATAGATTTTAGTATAAAAATTTTCTCTTCGTAGGGAGCTCCTGTAACTGCCAGACTTAACTGCATCTGGTCTCTGCAGTGCTCGCCAGGGGGTGTGTCTCGGTAAAAGATGGGTGGGTGGAAGAAGGCTCACTGTGTACAATCTCACAAATAAACACTGAGAACACAGGCTCTTCTCACCACCCAGAGCACTGTGACGCATCCATTCACTGACCTCCACTAGGGGCGCACTCCCAGTTTCCGATCCAGCATTGCGGTCTTGCCACGAGAGCTACTTCCTTTAATAGTCTTCGATTGGAGCTAACTCTGGCATGAGGTTTACAGATATATTTGTATACAACCTGTCAACCAGTACTTTTGGCGTGTATACTAAATTGTTCAACCCATCGATGTACTGGCGCTCTTTTGAGTATCTGAGTAATTTATACCTACAGCATTAAAGAAAAAAATTAAAAGTAACAGAAACACGTTTCAAAAGAAAAACATGAGAATATGCTCAAAGTCATTCTTACCAGTAAAGCATTTAAAGCTCTTTACAATTTGGGGTTCTTACACATAATTAAAAATCCTTCTACACCACATTCTAAATTAGCATTTTTACTAGTCTTAAAATGCTACCTGAAAAATAATTATTTTGTACTCTTACAACTTAGATATCCTTAAGAAATAAAATGCATTAGGCTTTATGCTAAGGGAAAACTTTTTATATAAACAATTAACCAGGCTCTTGAGTATATAGGTGGGTGTGTGGGGGGTGTGTGTGTAAGTATACATACACGTGTATGTGTCTTTTCAAAATAAGCACAAGGACTTCCCTGGTAGCTCAGTGGGGGAGAATTCACATGCCAGTGCAGGAGACACGGGTTTGACCCCTGATCTGGGAAGATCCCACGTGTCGCAGAGCAACTGAGTCCACGTGCCACAGGTGCTGCCGCCGGCAGGCCTCGAGCCGGTGCTCCACAACAAGAGAAGCCACTGCGATGGGAGGCCTGCGCACTGCAACTAGAGAGCAACCCCCACTCGCCACAACTAGGAGGAAGCCCACAGCAACGGAGACTCAGCACAGCCAAAAATAATAAATAAATAAAATTATTTTTAAAGAAGCAGCACAAGAATGCTTTACTTTTATAAAGAAAAGTGGTATCGACAGATAATTCCCTTCAAAAGTCTTTTTGTGTGTGTGGGGAGTGTGATGCATTTTTAAAAAGATCTTTCATGTGTTAAATAACTTTGAAACCTCGCTATCTACAGATGACATTAAACTTACCGTCCTAAGAACTGGACTTCACCTCGATGGTGATGAGGAATAGACTTGTATTTTCCTAGGTCCCCCTCTGGTCTTGTTACATTATATCCAGCATAGTGAACCCTAAGATACAATATATGGAAATGAAAATACATTAAGAAATAAAATATAAAAATAATTATTTGAGTTCTATTTAAAATACGGCAGAATGCTCGAGTGTACGTGCTGTCAGTAATTTATGAAAAAAATGGAAAAACACAATACAGGATTTAAGAACCACAAAGATTTTCCAAAAGAATCCTTTCCTGGGATAGAAAGTACAGTTTATTTAATAGAAAGGAAATTATTAGAAATTCCAATTTTAAGTAATTTGTACCTCAACATACCTATTCCAAAGGTCATCATCTTCCCCTCCCCAGCCCCAGAAGGCATTAGGAAAACCATTGATCTTTCTGAACTGTTCCACTGTCAGTCCACTTACACCGCCAAAAAACTCTTTATAAGGAAGACTACAAAAGAAAGAAGAAAACAGCATTCTAAAAATGAAATCAAGACAGTTTGCCATATGAAGTTGACTTTTAGATCTTCTACGTGCTTTTCAAAATATACCTCTATTTCCATATAAATAATCATGCTGATTAAATCATATTTGGGGAAATATAAAGCACACCAAGAAACAAAGCATCTTCATATTCTAGTGAAATAGGTACACCTAACTGTATTACATAAAACACTTGTGGTAACTGAAATTCACTATTTAGTATTGTTACTTTGTATGACTCAAAACCTAGGGTTCAAAAAATGGTCTATTTTCACACCAAAAGTAAACTTGATCAAATACATTAATAGCTGCTAATGCAATGTTAGATGTTACCAAGCTAATTTCCTAAATTAATTGATCTTTATTTATTACATACATTATTACATAGACGAGGATACATATAAACTAGCAAAAGCAAGTCTAGCATTTAATTTTGAAAAAACTAGCTGCCTATTCCTGCAATGCTCTTTCAAGATACCCTGTGAAACCTGGGATTAGTCTGTATGCTAAGTCGCTTCAGTTGTGTCTGACTCTTTGAAACCCTATGGACTGTAGCCCACCAGGCTCCTCTGTCCATGGGATCCTCCAGTCAAGAATACTAGAGTGGGCTGCCATGCCCTCCTCCAGGGGATCTTCCCCATCCAGGGATTGAACCCACCTATCTTCTGTCTCCTGCACTGGCTGGTGGGTTTGTTTTTTTTTAAATTATTTATTTTAATTGGAGGCTAATTACATTACACTATTGTAGTGGTTTTTGCCATACGCTGACATGAATCAGCCACAGGTGTACATGAGTCCCCCACCCTCAACCCCCTCCCACCTCCCTCCCTCCCCATCCCGTCCCTCAGGGTCGTCCTAGTGCATCAGCTGTGAATGCCCTGTTTCATGAACTGAACTTGGACTGGCGATCTATTTCACATATGGTAATATACATGTTTCAATGCTATTCTCTCAAATCATCCCACCCTCGGCTTCTCCCACAAAGTCCAAGAGTCTGTTCTTTGTTTCTCTTTTGCTATCTTGCATATAGGGTAATCGTTACCATCCATTAGTGCCACCTGGGAAGTCCTAGGATTAGTCTAGGTAGATAAGATTACTTTATTCATTAGAAATCAATATTTTCAAACAAAAATTGAGAACTCTTCATTTCTATGACACTCATGATTATCTTTTAGCAAAAATCTTTTTAAAATTTATTAAATTTTAATTTATAAGATTAAATAAAAATCCTTAGTAAAATCTAGTGAAAAAAAATAAACAGATTTTTTTTACCAGCTGAGTCACAAAGGAAGTCCAAGAACACTGTAGTAGGTAGCCTATCCCTTCTCCAGCGGGTCTTCCTGACCCAGGAATTGAACCGAGGTCTCCTGCATTGCAGGCGGATTCTTTACCAACTGAGCTATCAGGAAAGTCCTAGCAAAAATCAACTTCCCTGAATTTAATGTGACTCTAGCAGATTGACCAAAATTGAGTTTCTAGAAGTGCAAAGAATCAGATCCTGAACCAGGGTGATCTTCCCAAGGTAATGCCAGACTTGGATTTCTGATACCCCGGTAAAAAGGAGATTTTCTAATGATAATGACCAGTTTTAAAAACAAAAAGCACTCTTTTCTCATTTCTGAGCTGATTTGCTGGGTCCTATCACAGAGATCTCCTGCTTCTCGAGCTCTGCAGGTCGGGCAGCAGGTGAACAGTGATGGAGCCGATATCTCCCTGCTCCAAGCTATTTTCTCTCCTCTCCACTTTTGTTGGTCAATAAAAACTGTGATCTCTTTCCCAGATCAGGCCTGCTTGCTTTAATGTCAATTTAAGTTTACTGTCACAGCTCCAATGATGATATCATTTCAACACATCTCCCATCACAGAATGAAAAAAATGTCTCTTAATAAAGGCAGGTCAAGAAAACACAGCTTCAGAAGAGAAAATGGGCTGCAGAAAAGAGGGCTTTCCCTGCACTGGAACATCCCTGGAGGAGGGGAACACAGGCGAGCCAGCCTGTGCCCTGCTCCCTGCCTGGGCAGCCCAGAGCCTGGGAACTCGTAGAACCCATGGGTGGGCTCTCCTGCTTCCTGAACAAGGACACCAGCGTTCAGAAATGCACATCCTGGGACAACCAAGCCCTCTAACTGCCAAATGTAAAAGCCAGAAACTGGGTCCACACTTCCTTGACCATACAAACCAGGCTTTCTTTCCTACCACCCCACGGTGAAACTTGTGTGTGAGGAAGCACTGGGAAAACAAGCGACTCTATGTACCAGCTCCCTGTGAAGGTGGGCTGGAGTGACAGGTATTCTCTAAGCTCTTGGGCCCCCTCAGATCCAGGCACATAACGCTGCTTCCATTTTAATGATATAATTTTGCAGGTATGTTGCACCGTATCTGGCTTCCCTGGTGGCTCAGAGGGTAAAGAACCTGCCTGCGAAGGCAGGAGATGGCAGCTTCAGTCCCTGGGTCAGGAGGATCTCCTGGAGGAGGGCCTGGCAACACACTCCAGTATTCCTGCCTGGAGGATTTCATGGACAGAAGAACCTGGCGGGCTACAGCCCATGGGGTTGCACAGAGTTGGACATGATTGAGTGCAAACATGTTGTACCGCATCAGGAAGACTGCCGTTACTTACATATACATGTATTTATCCAGCTTGGCTGCAAAGTGACGTGGCATTTCTCCACATCCATAATAGTTTCGGTCATTTTCAGGTAGATGATCCACATCGTGGAAGATGACACAGTCCCAGACGCTGTCTTTCATGGCCTCTTTGAAGCCCACGTTGAAGAGCATTGCTCGGTTAAAAGGCTGTGTGCCAGTCTACACGGAGAGAAAATCAGAAATGTACTCAGGCTCTGCCATGACTTTTTTCAGTAGCTTTCTAACTTGTTGAATCATGGTCAAATAGCAAAAATAAACACATCCACATCAAATAGATAAATGCTTTAGGATTATCAAATATACTATTTGAATTATTACTTTATTTTATACTTTGGTAACACACGAGAAAACACTATTATTATCAAGTCCATTGGGAGATCATCACATTTATATAATGATGTAATTCATGTTTCTGTTTTACTTCAAATACATCAGGATACAAGTTATTTATGACCAGGAAAAAAAAAGCCACTGAAAATAATACAGGTTGCATTTTTTAGTGAAGCTTTCCATATGGTGTCAAGTCTAAAACAAGCGGCAAACAAAGTGAATCAAGAAGCAGGGACCCTTCTCTTACATAATAAGACCAGGGGGGCTAACTCTGTATTGCTTATAATAGACACAAAGGCATTTGTAGAGACAAAAACAACTGGAACTTACTCTACAAAACCCAACTACCTTTCTTACAACCATTTTCCTTTCAGTTGAGTTGCTCTGCTGCTGCTGCTGCTAAGTCGTGTCCAACTCTGTGCGACTCCATAGACAGAAGCTCAACAGGCTCCCCCCGTCCCTGGGATTCTCCAGGCAAGAACACTGGAGTGGGTTGCCATTTCCTTCTCCAATGCATGAAAGCGAAAAGTGAAAGTGAAGTCGCTCAGTCGTGTCCGACTCCTAGCGACCCCATGGACTGCAGCCTACCAGGCTCCTCCGTCCATGGGATTTTCCAGGCAAAAGTACTGGGGTGGGGTGCCGTGTCCAACTCTTTGCAACCCATGAACTGGAGCATGCCAGGCCTCCTTGTCCATCACCAACTCCCAGAGCTTCCTCAAACTCATATCTTTTGAATGGGTGATGCCATTCAACCATCTCATCCTCCATCGTCCCCTTCTCCTCCTACCTTCAATCTTTCCCAGCATCAGGGTCTTTTCTAATAAGTCAGTTCTTCGCATCAGGTGGCCAAAGTATTTACTGGAGCTTCAGCTTCAACATCAGTCCTTCCAATGAATATCAGGACTCATTTCCTTTAGAATGGACTGGTTGGATCTCCTTGCAGTCCAAGGGACTCTCAAGAGTCTTCTCCAACACCACAGTTCAAAGGCATCAATTCTTCGGTGCTCAACTTTCCTTATGGTCCAACTCTCACATCCATACATGACTATTAGAAAAACCACAGCTTTGACTATATGGACCTCTGTCGGCAGAGTAATGTCTCTGCTTTCTGCTTTTTAATATGCTGTCTAGGTTGGTCACAGCTTTTCTTTCAAGAAGCAAGCATCTTTTAATTTTATGGCTACAGTCACCATCTGCAGTGATTTTGGAGCCCCAGAAAATAAAGTCTGGCATTGTCTTCATTGTTTCCCCATCTATTTGCCATGAAGTAATGGGACTGGATACCATGATCTTAGTTTTTTGAATGTTGAGTTTTAAGCCAGCCTTTTCACTCTCCTCTTTCACTTTAATCAAGAGGCTCTTTAGTTTCTCTTCATTTTCTACCGTAAGGGTGGTGTCATCTGCGTATCTGAGGTTATTGATACTTCTCCCGGCAATCTTGATTCCAGCTTGAGCTTCATCCAGCTCAACATTTCACATGATGTACTATGAATAGAAGTTAAATAAGCAGGCTGACAATATGCAGCCTTGATGTACTCCTTTCCCAATTTGGAGCCAGTCTGCTGTTCCATGTTCAGTTCTAATTGTTGCTGCTTGACCTGCATACAGATTTCTCAGGAGGCAGTAAAGGTGGTCTGGTATTCCCATCTCTTTAAGAATTTTCCACAGTTTGTCATGATCCACACAGTCAAAGGCTTTAGCGTAGTCAACGAAGCAGAAGTGGATGTTTTTCTGGAACTTTCACGATTTTTCAATGATCCAATGGATGTTGGCAATTTGATCTGGTTCCTCTGCCTTTTCTAAATCCAGCTTGAACGTCTGGAAGTTCACGGTTCATGTACTGTTGAAGCCTGGCTTAGAAAATTTTGACCACTACTTTGCTAGCATGTGAGATAAATGCAATTGTGCAGTTGTCTGAGCATTCTTTGGCATTGCCTTTCCTTGGGATTGGAATGTAAACTGACCTTTTCCAGTCCTGTGGCCATTGTTGCGTTTTCTAAATTTGCTGGCATACTGAATACAGCACTTTCACAGCATCATCTTCTAAGATCTGAAATAGCTCAACTGGAATTCCATCACCTCCACTAGCTTTGTTGGTGGTAATGCTTCCTAGGGCCCACTTAACTTTGCATTCCAGGATGTCTGGCTCTAGGTGAGTGATCACATTGTGGTTATCTGGGTCATGAAGATCTTTTCTGTATAGTTCTTCTAGGTATTCCTGCCACCTCTTCTTAATATCTTCTACTTCTGTTAGGTCCACACCATTTTTGTTCTTTACTGAGCCCATCTTTGCATGAAATGTTCCCTTGTTATCTGTAATTTTCTTGAAGAGATCTCTAGTCTTTCCCATTCTATTGTTTTCCTCTATTTCTTTGCATTGATCACTTAGGCAGGCCTTCTTATCTCTCCTTGCTATTCTTTGGAACTCTGCATTCAGATGGATGTATCTTTCCTTTTCTCCGTTGCCTTTTGCTTCTCTTCTTTTCTCAGCTATTTGTAAGGCCTCCTCAGAAAACCATTTTGCCTTTTTGCATTTTTTTTTTCTTGGGTCGGTTTTGATCACTGCCTCCTTTACAATGTCACAATCCTCTGTCCATAGTTCTTCAGGCACTCTATCAGATCTAATCCCTTGAATTTGTCACTTCCACTGTACAGTACCCAGGCAAATTTTATTTTTGTTATTCTTGTTTGTTATTCTATTTTTATTATTCTTGTTTATGATACAGACCAAGAACATTATAAGAGACAAAGTGGGAACTTACTACACAGAATCCAACTGCCTATATTACAGCCACTTCCCTTTACTTACGAGGGAAATTATATAAAGGTACATTGGCAATAAAACCTTTCATTCTACAGCTAAAAAAATTAGAGTGAAACTACCTATGCCTTAGTAATATTTGTTAGCAATCATTTCCAAAACTTAAAACAAAAAAAGGATTATGACGGAAGCAAAGGAGATACATACACAATGCAGTCATCACCAGAGTGCTCCCTCAAGAGTGCAAAATTACTAAGTTTTACTCCTGAGTCCTGCATTAACTTGAGATAACAGAAATCACTTTATTTTTTAAAGCTTTTCCTCACCAGTGAGATGGAGAGAATAAAAACAAAAGGCAGTTAAATTACAATGTTATTACTGGTACATCCTCGGTTTGAACAAATGACTTTTCTTTAAGATTTAAAAAAAATTGTTTTTATTAAATGGGGACCTAATACTTAATGGCTTATAATAAAAATAAGTTCTGTATCTAACCTCCCTTCATCTTTCAAAAGCAATACATTTATACACATCTAGAAGTTTATTCTAGACTCACCTCTATATTTCAAGGTAATGGAAGTTCTGATATCCTCTTGCCTCATTCACTTTTTAGACAGTGTTGATTTCTTATCATGGTCACTGAGGATTTTTACCTCCACATTCACTGCCCCTCCACCCATTCTCCCAACAGAGTTATGTCACAAATGTTTGTTAAATCAATGGTGTTTGCATTACTACAACTAAGTAAATATTTGTGTTGAATAAATTACAATTCAGTTTTATTCCTCAAACTGGGATTAATTACTGTCTCCACTGTTCTTAATTTAATATATAACTGTTATTATTTTGTACAAAAGCCCCAATAGGCATGCCATGTTTATTAATAACTGATGCAATCATTCACATATATCAAACCATCTATCAATTCCTCCTCCACCCTCCAAGCTCAGCCCTAGCTCCCACTGCCCTCACATCTTGCTCCAGTCTGGCCTGGTCTGAGCAGCTGTGGTCATCATCCTGGGCCTCCTCCTGCACCTACATCAGCTGTGTCCTTCACTTGGCTCTGTCAATTTGTTGATGAACTTCCTTCAGCAGCTTCCTACGTCAGGATCCATGAGGGAAAATTAAATATATACATGTATGCTATGTAAATATAGCAATGTGTGTGTGTGTATATATATATATATATATATATATATGTGTGTGTGTGTGTGTGTGTGTGTGTATATATATATATAGGCTTCCCAGGTTGCCCTAGAGGTAAAGAATCCACCTTCCAATGCAGGAGACATAAAAGACTAAAACACAGGGGTTTGATCCCCTGGAGGGGGCAGGACAACCCACTCCAGTATTCTTGCCTGGAGAATCCCATGGACAGAGGAGCCTGACGGCTGCTGTCTATGGGGTCACACAGAGTCGGACATGACTGAAGCAACTTAGCAGCATATATATAATAGAGAGAGAGAGAGAGTGAGTGAGTGAGAGAGTGAGAGAGAGAGAGAGAGTGTTTCCCAGGTGGCTCAGTGGTAAGGAATCCACCTGCCAATGCAGGAGATGGAGATTCCATCCCTGGGTTAGGAAGATATCTTGGAGAAGAAAATGGTGTTCTTGCCTGGGAATTCCCATGGACAGAGGAGCCATGGGCAGGCTACATTCCACTGGGTTGCAGAGAGTCAGACAGGACTAAGTGACTGAGCACACACACACACACACACATATTTGTATGTATGTGTATGTGTGTGTGTGTATTTAGCTAATGAATGAATGAAAATGCCATCAGTCTACTCGCACACTTGATTGATATACTGACTGGGTAAAAAACTTCTAGGTAAAAATTACTTTCCCCTAGAATTTTAAAGGCCTGTAGCTCCACAATCATCTAGGTATCAGCACTGCTGAAAAGGTTCATATGATTCTGACACATAATCATGAGCAACTGTTCCTATAGAATGTTTTTGTTATCTTCTAAGTTGTATTAAAAATTTTTAAAGTAATATGCTTTATAGATCTGTATTTAATTCATGGGCACATGTGGACCCTTTTAATCTGAAGACTCATGTCTTTGCTTCTGGGAAATATTCTTACATTATTTCTTTGTTGTTTTACTCCTCCCATCCCCATTGTGTTTTTTTTTTGCTATATTTTTCCAGAACTCTGATTAGGAAATACATTCTTCATCAACTGATGTGTAACAAATCACAGCAAAACCGGTGGTTCATCACACCATAGCATTTACGATGCTCAAAGCACTGTGATAGGAAATTCTGACAAAGATCCCTGATCACTGCTCCGTGATGTCTGGACTTCAGCTGGCAGATCCACTCCCAAAATAGCTAAGTCACATGGCCAGTAAGATAACACTAGCAAGTCAATTTTCTCCATGGGGTTGCCTGAGTGTCTTCATGACATGGCAGCTGGCTTCCTCAAGAGTAAGAGATCCAAGAGACCACAGCAGAAGCAGCGATGTCCTTTATGACACAGCTTCGAGAGTCACACACTGTCACTCCTTGGTGTCCTTCCCATGGTCACTGGGGCAGGAGGCCACACGAGGAGGCAGGGCTAGTCAGGGACCACCTTGGAGATGGTCGCCTCTGTGCTGTACTGGTACTTTCTGATTAACTTTCTTAACTTCTCCTGCTCTGATTCTAGTTTAAGAGCTATCTTCTTAAGTTTGTCTACTGAAAGCTTTGTTTCACTTATCCCATTTTCTTTTCTAACCTTTTCTGATTCTTTTTTTTTTTAAATTAAGTCCTGTTTTCATTTCACAGGCTCATTATCTTTCCTTTACTCTCTGTGGATAGTGATTATGAATTTGTATTACTATTAATTTCTTTTTTTCAAAAATGTTCTCTCTTCCTTTCACTGTGTCTATTTTCTATAATCCTTTTTGTTAGATTGGCTTTGTCTCCTCTTGTAGGAACTCTTGGTTATCCATCATGGTTGAGAGTAAGGCACTAAAAAGCTACGGGGAACCTCCATAAAGGTACATGAGATTGTGGCACAGCACTCACACTCACGCACACACATGCATATGCTTGAGCAAATCCCTAAACCAAATGAAACAAAAACAGAAGCCCCACTTCTCCTCACTAGTATTCTGTGTGCCCACAGCTCAGAAAATGGCCACACCTTTGTTTAAGACAAAAATGTTGCATCCTGCTTGACCGTTCTCCATCACGCAAAATGTACATCTGATTCAATAGCAAAAGAAGGAAGAGACAGAAATATGTGTACTATCCTTCATATATAACTGGGGGCTCCGAGCTGCTCCTCAAAGGATTGGCTCTTCTAGGCACCAGTCCAGAAGGAAAATAACTCTTCACATTTCCTACATGGTAAAGATGTTACTTGGAGAAGGCAATGGCAACCCACTCCAGTACTCTTGCCTGGAAAGTCCCATGGATGCAGAGCCTGGTGGGCTGCAGTCCATGGGGTCGCTAAGAGTCTGACACGACTGAGCGACTTCACTTTCACTTTTCACTTTCATGCACTGGAGAAGGAAATGGCAACCCACTCCAGTGTTCTTGCCTAGAGAATCCCTGGGACGGGGGAACCTGGTGGGCTGCCGTCTATGGGGTCACACAGAGTCGGACACGACTGAAGTGACTTAGCAGCAACAGCAGCAGCAAAGATGTTACTAGCTCAAAGCCCCACACTATCAAATATACAAGCCTGAATTAATATTGATCAAGGCTGAGATTCAGACTTAAGAGGTTTAGAAAATAAGGATCTTAGCTGCTTTGCAGATTTTTTCATCACATACACAAAGTGATTCAACTGTGTCAGACTCCCAGATGAAAAGCCTTTAAAGACACAGGTAGGTACAGGTAACTCATCGTCCACATTATGAAGACTGATTCAAAAAAGGAAACTAGCAGGTTTGGTAAAACAGGCCTAGAAGTTTGGCTACCGTGTATGTGTGCTCAGCTGTGTCAAACCCTTTGCGACCCTATGGACTGTACCCCACCAGGCTCCTCTGTCCATGGGATTTTCCAGGCAAGAATACTAGAGTAGGGTACCCTTTCTTTCTCCAGGGGATCTTTCTGACCCAAGGACTGAACCTGTGTCTCCTATGTGTACTGCACTGGTAGGCGGATTCTTTACCATCGCACCACCTGGGAAGTCCCGTAGCTACCAAGAAAGTGGCTAAAATTTTTAATTTACTATCAGGTTAAAAAAGTTAATTTTGATAATATAGGTAGTTGCATTAAAAAGCACATATGCACTATATATTAATACATCATCATATGAGCAGGAAACAGACCTTAAAAGGGTGACTTACATACAGACCACGTTAAGTTATATTAAATACCAAGTATTTCCAGGGTGGGAAATGTAGGCAAAAAAGCTAAGAGTGAAAAAATAAAACAAAAAAAGATGGAGAATCAGCCATAACGGAGCTGGGAAAATACACTTAATGGAACAATCTTAGGAAGAGAATTTGAATATTTTCTAATATTTCAAAAATAAAAAATCAGAAGCATCTAATATAAACTAGGTCACTTTCTGTCTACTGATAAATAAGGAAATACGCTTTTAGTCAGATTTAGTAAAAAGAAGGAACAATCAGGATAAAGCCAGGAGAACAATGTTAAAACGAAAAGTATCCAAATTACAATGTATTCAAAACATGAACAAAATGCATCATTTTAGAAACAGTATATAGACATTAGTCATAAAATTCAGCAAGGACTCTAGTGTTTGGGAAGTGAGATGAGGGAAAGAACAAGGAAGAAATCCAAGATGACATCTTAAGTACAAAACTAGGTGATGACAGAAGGAGAAAGACACAGACGTACAGAGAATATTTCCAAAAGGTTTAGGACCGAAAGAAACTTATACACTCAATCCGCAGACAAAAATATTTACAGAGGAAAAAACGGCTGATAGTATGAAGAATAATTACATGTATATTTCACTTTAATAGGTAAGACATTAGATTATTAAAAATGATAGAAGCATATCAACTGATAAATGGATTAACCAAATGTGGTATACACAATCCAAAACAGAACTGTATCCAAATATAAAACCAAGGTACTAAGCATCTCTAATCACACAATATCTAAGAGTTTATTAAGTTCTAGTAGGGAGGCCTGGCGTGCTGCGATTCATGGGGTCGCGAAGAGTTGGACACGACTGAGCGACTCATCTGATCTGATACCTAGTTACCATTTTGAAGATTATTCTCACCTGTTCAATGACATAAAAGGCAAATTCCAGCCGCTGTTTTTGGAGCATTGGGATCAGATGCAAGAAAAAAATTGGAAGATGTTCATGGCGATTGCGGAAAGGAATGAGGACTGCCACCTTTAAAACAAAAGTCACATATATAAATAAATACAGCAATAAGCCCTAGAGGTAAAAGATAAAAACTGACCCTTGAAATCCTCTTTCTTAAGAATTTCCTCACCAAAGATTCAACAGTGAACAAAAACAAACATGGCCCCTGCGTTTGCACCACTTATGCTCCTGTGAACCTGCGGTGGTCTTTCTCCCGTGACAACCACAGAAGTCATGGGAAGATGTGAAAGCAGAGACATAACTACCCTTGGGGACAGCAAACACCACTGGAGAGAGCAGACTGGAGAAAACCAAAAACGGACTCAGGGAGCTGGTTAGAAAATAAATGCAAAGTCAAGACACGGGGTAACGGGAGCTCAAGAAGGACAAAAAGGGTAGTAGCACATGGATTTTTGAAACATTTAAGAGGCAAAGTACCAGGATTTGCTCATGGATTGGATATATAAGCAGTGAGTGAGAGGGATGTGTCAAGACTAATTCTAGGTTTTTAATTACATCATAAATAATAACTTTATGGATTTCAAATTGAATTTAGAAGCGATTCCACTTGAACATCTAGTATCTAATATGGCTTATCTGGCCTAGAGATATTATTAACAGACATAGCATGGAAACAAATGAAGTTTGATAATTATATTAATATTTTTCATTTAATAAAAAGGCACAACTAACAAGATATTGTAAATCAACTATAGTTCAATAAAACGATGCTAAACAAATAATAAATTCCAAAATCATGAGATTTTCAAAGAGTATGAGTCAAAATATGTCTAATAACAATGCTTATGTGTCATTCTATATTCTGAGTTTTTTAATAAAGCCTAATAAACTGGTTAAAGAGAAAATCGGGGATTTATTAAAACTTTAACTATACCAAATACATTTTACTAATGAATGAACAGATGCAAATAATTGACAGTACATAGGTTTAAGATCTAACCCTACTTGCAGAATCATGACATAACATTAGAGTCATAGAAAACAGTAATGTTTACCTGTGCATTTTACATTACCAGGATCATACATGAGAGAAAATTTCAGATTATTAAAATAGTTTAATTTTAAAAGAGAACAAAAGATGGTTTCAGAAAATTGAAGACATCTGAACTAAAAACTACACCACTAATTTTTCCTTAATGATGACAAAGACAGTGGAAAAAGAAAGAGACCTATGTCTGCTGGAAGCTGACATTTTCATGGCCACACTGTGCCAGGCTTGGTACATGGCAGGAACTATAGAGGTTCTGGTGTATCTGCCAGCTGCACGTTGGGCCCCATTCTCCTTTGGTTTGTTCCATAAGGAATCTCTTGGCTTATCAGCCTAAGGACCACGAGGCTGCCAGAGCAACTCGGAACCCAGAGCTAGGGGGTCCCTTCCGTTCCACACACAATGGTCACTGCTGGTGCTGGGTGCTCCCTACTGATCCAGGACTTGCTGATGGGCCTCAGGATCGACTGCTAACATATTTACAGAATTCCCGAATCTGCACAACTCACAGAGCAGTTCAGGAGCCCCTAGGTTTACTCCCAGGACAGGAAACTGTTATGAAAGGTAAAAGGAGAAAAAGGAGGTAGATGGTTGAGTACCGACCTCTACCACTGACCTTATCTGATATGTATCAGTGCAGTAACTTCTTTGGGATTTCCTGGTGGCTCAGATGTCACAAAGAGTCGGACACGACTGAGTGACTGATCTGATCTGATCAGATGGTAAAGAATCTGCCTGTAATGCAGAAGACCCGATTTCTAGCAAATTAGGCTTGAGCTTGTCCTTTTTGGTTTTGCATTTGGCCACAAGTTGGCAGCCTATGATATAAATGGGCTATAAAAGCAGTTGAGGTAAATTACAGATATGGCTGCAGTCCGTGAGGTCACAGAGTCGGACACAACTAAGCGACTGAACTGAACAGAAATTTAAGGAAGTAGTAGTGGTGTTAGTCGCTCAGTCGTGTCTGACTCTTTTCGACCCCACAAACTGTAGCCTGCCAGGCTCCTCTGTCCAGGAGGAGGAATTCTCCAGATAAGAATACTGGAGTGGGTTGCCATTCTCTTCTCCAGAGGACCTTTCAAACCCAGGGATCGAATCCGGGTCTCCTGTGTTGCAGGCAAATTCTTCACCATCTGAGATATAGGGAAGTCCTATATTTAAGGAAAGAAGCTATTTAAAAAATGTAGAGTCAAATTAAAGACAGCTCATATTAATTAAGTACAACTGGGCTGAGTAATCAATTGAACGTAAGAATAGACAAAGGTAGTCATGGCCCCTAACACAGTAATTTCTCCAACAGAACATTTAAAATACTGAGTTATTTTCTTTCTTAATCTTATGTGGAAACTGAGAGTTTATAAGAGGAATAAATGCCCCATTGTCATGGCAAATTCAAAGTTAAACTGACATTTTTATAATAAATACATGCCCATATTTTAATGAGGCAGATAGTAAAGATTTTGGACATGCCTGAAGTTTTTATTAAAACAAAGCTAAACAGCATCTAAAGATTCATTTGATATGCCCCTTCCTGTGGCTCAGAATGACTCTCAATAGTTTATAGCTCACTTTCTAGAAAAAGAAACTCTCGGCATGCAGCGGTAATTTATTTCAAAGTTTGATGGCCTTTGTTTCAGGAGATTCTTCCTTCCATGTGCCCTAATTTGCTGCTGGAGCCGCTTTCCTGTTGATGCATCTCCACTGGAGATGGAGAACATCTGATTATCATCTCTGGAAAAACAAGTCATCTTCGTGAATCTCTCCATACCTCTTTAAAACCGCTAAACTTACTGAATTTATGCACCCATTTTTCTTCCCTGTTCATTTTCTCCTACACTCACCATGAAGAGATCATTAAGAAAAATGTTGACTACATACATTGTCCCCACCAAGATTTTGTTCTACTTTCAGACTTTAAGCACACCTCCCCCTACAGGGTCCCTAAATGACTTGGCTTCCGATTTGCCTACCTTAAGGAGCACTAGCCGTCTGCGACCAACTGAGACAGAACAGAGCAGAAGCTGGCAAGCCTTCACTCAGAATGTCTGAGGAAGGAGCTCAACAATCTTATTTTTACCAAACACCCCAGGGAGCTCCGGAGCAGGGTCAAGACCCATCTTTGAGGAACCTCGGACTAGAAACACAATTCTAGGCCTCCGACCAGATAAGCCCAACAAGCAGTTGCCTGGTTCTTTAAAGCCTTCAGGTTTTAGACCTGAGTGGTTCAGGCCTCCACCTGAACCCTGAATGGAACACAGGTAATGTCATAGGTAAACACTTTAATGATCTGAAAAGCATTACCTTCCTCCTCTTTCAACCTCCCTTTTAGAAACCACCTTGCCTCTATAAGGCATCTGTCCTGTGCTAAACCTTCAATGGGGACCTGTGGTGTTCAGAATACCTAGGAATTGCTGAAATCACTAGTTTTAGCAGATTTCAGTTCCAATTAACTGGCCATCAACAAACTGAGTTTTTTGTTTTTTTGTTTTTTTTTTTAAGACAACTTAGTTGTTTTCTTTAAAAAAAAAAAAAATCTCAAATATTAAAAATCAACTTGGCAGCAGATGTTTCACATAAATCTAGTTGCATCTTCTCTCTCACCTCAGTTCCAAGATTAAACTGGGACATTATCAGAATGTAAACACGGGGTGGGGTCGGGGGGAAGGTTATTTGATTAAAAATGCCAAGTACAAGTCGTCTCTGAGCTATCTCCAAATTTCCTCCCATACCTTGAGCTGCATAGCTCAGAAGCTGAGACTAGACATAACTCTAATAAGAGTAACAGTACCATATAGTTCTTGAACAAAAATAAGCTAATTTTTAGAACCCTGAATTAGCTGGCTCCTGAAACTCCACTTTCAATAGTGTTACCTACCCATCCACTGGAGTTTACAGTCTACTAAAATCTGTAAGTAGGAGCTACCTATGTGTGATACATACCTCTCTCCCGGAAAATGAGAAGAAAACAAACCCTAAAACACTTTAAAATGCAACATCTGATATAGACCACTAGAGATAGGACAAAATACTCAATTTTTCTGACCCCAAGTCATCCTGTGATACCACACAGTGCACACCTGTATTAACACATCTGAGGACCAGCCTCCACGCTTTCCCACAGCCTCTGTGATTGAGGACACTTTTTCCATTAGCATTCAACATACGTACTCATCACCCAAGGAAGAAAAATAATTTACTTTGTCCAGGACATTTTAAAAAGTAGTTATTATGTAAATTGGGCCATATTTTATATACAAACATGATAAAATCAATCATGAAATTAATTTATTATCTGAATCTGCTCTGGAAAACAGCATAAGGCAACTGTAAAACTGAATGTATTGCCAACATTTGTACTGGAATCCATTTCAGCAGTTTTACAACTTTTTTGAGGAAAAAAAAATGATTTAATAATTTATAACAAGGCATTTATCTGTCTCATAAACTCAACTCAGCAAAGCTGGGTTTAGTGCTTACCTTACACAAGAGACTGGTGTCTACATTAGGGAAGCCAACATCAATAATACAGATCCCCAACACCCCCAAACACAAAGGATTCAAGGCCAGTTAAGTCAGACAGCTTTCATCAAAAGCCTAACAGCATACAATTCTCCTTCCCAGGAATGATTATCGTTTTTTGGTACCAAAGGAGAAATATTTTAACAAAATACTAATATTTAAAAGAAGAACTGAAAAGTGTTCCCAGATTAAGGCTACATCACAGCCCTTCAGGATATAACATCCAGTTTAATCATACATCTGATTTAATCATATGCAGTTTTCACTTGAATTGCATAAATGCTACTTTCTATTCAAACATAACAACATTATTACATGGGCATGCACTTATTAACCAGTTTCACAGTGTTGAGAGAAATTCTGATTAAAACCACAGTTTTCATTTTTTTTTTTTTTTAAGCAGCAGGGGCAGGCTGACTCCCTTACAGTTTTTCAAACACAACATTAAAAGTAGGACTTTGACATATCAAAAAGATGAAAAGCTTACACTCTGCTTTCTGAAATAGAGGCGGAAAAGGGCCCAAAGTTGTTTTGTGTGTCCAGCAGTGACCACCAAGCAGCCTCTTTAGAATCCTGGGAGTCAGGAACCCCAATGCTAGACCCAACTGGAAACCACTGGCTCCAGGCCTCGGTGGGGATACGCCTGCAGCTGTCAGTAACCATCGGGGGCAGCAGTGGGAGGCAAAGAAATCACTGCCTCTCTTCCAAACAGAACAGAGCAAACATTTGTTTCCCAAGCCAGTCTCAAGTGAGGAACTTATGAGCTAGGATCTCTGAGAGACTGAAGACAGGAGCCTGGTATTTGCATAAGCACAGGTGTAGCTCATCTTCACAAGTAACAGCTAACCCACATTTGAACCGTCAATACTTAAACACTAAACACAATATTGTCTTGATTTCTCAAGACAAAGGGATTTCACTATATATTCTGAATTGAAAACACTCTTCTCGAATGCATAGTAACAGTCACATGATTTATGAAAAAATGGACCTCACCTTCCACCTGGGTTTACAGTCTTTAGGCCTCCAGTGACCTCCTGGCTCAATATCTAAATCCTTGGAGAAGAGCTGATGAATTTCATCAAAACTGACTTCACTTACATTGACATTGAGGAATCCCCCTAGAAGGTCAAAAACGTGAAGAACCACTTTAATATGAAGTCAGACAAACAACAATCAGCAGCGCACTGGCACAGCACCATTTAGTCCTGTTTTCACCATATAATTGTTAACACCACCTTTCAGTGTTACTGTGGATGATAAATCTTACGGTCACTCTACTATCTTTGGCAAATCAGCCAAAGAAAACCAAAGCACGTAAGCTTTTTACTTTTGAGTAACATGATGAATATTATAGTATTCTTTAGTAAATGTTTGCAGTCATGACAGTATAGCTTATCATTTCAATTTATTCAACTATTTAGAAACCATTTTAATTTATTTATTTATTTAAAATAAATTTTTATTTTTGTCTGCACTGGATCTTCACTAGTGCCCTCAGACTTTCTCTAGTTGCGGCAAGCAAGGGCTGCTCTCTAGTTGCAGTTCATGGGATTCTCACTGTGCTGGCTTCTCTTATTGCGGAGCATGGGCTGTTGTGCGTATGGGCTTCAATAGTTGCAGCAAACAGACTCCAGAGCTTGGGCACATTAGTTGTGGTGCCTGGGCTTAGCTGCCCTGCAGCATGTGGGATCTTCCCAGACCAGGGATCGAACTGGTGTCTTTTGCATTGCAAGGCGGATTCTTAACCACTGGACCATCAGGGAAGCCCTAGAAACCATTTTTAATTTCAACATAATCAACATAGAAGACATGAGCGCCCAGTATATAAGAGTTAATTAAGCAGTTAGTTTGGGAGCTGAATCCTAGCTTCTATGTCTTAGGGAAATTACCTAACTTCTCTGTGCCTCAGTTTCCTTATTTGTAAAAAGAGATCAGCCTCCCACTGTGGTCATATCCATTAGATGCTGGGCACAAAGGTACACAGGCAGGAAATTTAGCTGTTACTACTGTCATCCAGTTTACTGACATTTCTTAAGAGAGAATCTGCAAACACAATTGAACAAATTTATTTTGAGCACCTACCATGCATTACCTTGACATGCAAAATGAAAACTATAAACTTCTAAGATGTTCCTGGTCTGCTAGGCACTCTCTCAAGTTAACAAATAAATGATATGCCTGGAGCTGTTTTACTAATAGTTTTTCTAACATATATCATGGAAACAGGAATAACTCCTGCATGGAAAACCATTTCCATTAACTCAATCAAAACCAACCAAGAACTACGGATGTATACATATACCTATTCTTCCCCAAATTTCCCTTCCATCCAAGCTGCCACATAATACTGAACAGAGTTCCCTGTGCTATATGGTAGGTCCTTGTTGGTTATCCATTTTTAATATAGCAGTGTGTACATGTCCATCCCAAACTCCCTAACTGTTCTTTCCCTCCATCCTTCCCCCTGGCAACCATGCATGAATGGCTGAGTCCCTTTGCTGTCCACCTGAAATTATCACAACACTGTTAATCAGCTATACCCCCAATACAAAATAAAAAGTTACAAAAAATAAACTTAAAAAAACAAACAAGAACTAGGGACTAACGACTACGTTCTTTCACCTCCTTGTCTCATAAAACACAAACCAACAAATATTGAGGCTTCCTATTTCAAGGTGTCTGAGCTCAGGGGCCATGATTCCACACATGCAGTCTGCCAGCCCTCTGTATCCATGAGGTTGGCTGAAATCTGTGAATGCAGAACCTAATGTGGAGGGCCGACAGAGTAAGGGAAGGACTTGAGCATCCTCATATTTTGGCCCTTGATCCAATGCCCCTCAGATACCGAGGGACAGCTGAAAAACACTCGGTCGCTCTTCAAGAGACCCCTTTCCTTTCCTCCTGCTACTTTCTATTCTGTAAGATTTCACAGCCGCCCATCTTCCCATCTCCCTCCTCATCCTAACTAGGCAGGAACATAGTCACTACCATTAAGCACTTAGGCATTACTTGTTTCATTTGCTGTGTGCATTCTCAGTCATGTCTGACTCTATGCAACCCCACGGACTATAGTCCACCATGCTCCTCTGTCCATGGGATTTTCCAGGCTAGATACTGGAGTGAAGTGCTATTTCCTGCTCCAGGGGATCTTCCTCACCCAGGGACTGAACCAGCATCTCTTGTATCTCCTGCATTGGCAGGCATACTAGAGAGAAGTATTTCAAAATGCAAATGGCTTTGCTACACAGAGTAAGCCAGGAAAAAATCTGAAATCTTCTCGTGTCTGTTCCTCTAATGTGTGCTCTCTTTTATAACCAACTACCCACCCTTTCCTGTGACAAGATATGCAAAGTAGCTAATCTTAGAAAGGTCAGATTTACCTAATCTATGAACTTGCAGAGAAAGGACAGATCAAACGTAAGATCCATCAGTCGACGTGAGCATAGACTCTCATGACTCAGCTGACAGAAACAGAATCTATAACTGTAATCAGATAAAATTCACACAAGTAAATCTGATGCATTTCTTGGTATGCATGATTCCCCCAATGATAGTAATTAGACTAAATAAGCAGTTCATATAAGGAACCGAAGTTGGTATTTTTTATGCACTGTTAAACCAATTTTTTTGCCTTTTGCTCAGCTTTATAGCTTCAACAGCTGCAATCATCATTATTGTTAGCAGTTTGCTCCAGCATCATTTGTAGTTTAATTTTCATTTTGAACACACATGTGCCAGCAAATTAAGAGGTGGGCCTTATATCTTTCTCCCCAATGGGGGAGGGGGCTCCAGTGCCCATCACTTAACAATCTCTGAAACCTGAGGCACCCGAAGTTCACCTTCCTCCCCCCGGCAGCCCCCCATTCACATTCCTCAGAGACCCTCAGCATCTTTTCTATGTGCTTATTGCTCTTTGCTCTGAAATCTTAATATCTTATGGGCTGAAGGCCAAACATGACCCAGTGGCATGAGGTTGTCATGCCAGGAGTAATAGCAACCTCACTACTGGGGGGTGGGGATGAAGGGGTGGGGGACAGGCTCCAGGACAGACACCACCACCACTGGGAACAGCAAGGTGTGATCAGAAAGAGAGAAGGAAAAATAAACACTGATGAGTGGAGGCGGGGTGGGGTGGGTTGATGAGAAAAACCAACTTCTGTTTCTCTGAAAACAGCCATTTCTTTCCGAGTCGCTGCCTGTGCATTTTACAGTGTGATAACCCTGCTCACACCCAGAGTCTGGACATTTAGATAAGAACTTGAGTGCAGGATGCCCATCACTCAAGTGCCTACTCTGCCTTTCCTGGGGAAGCTTCTCAGATAAACACTCAAGAGTTAAGCCTCCACCCCAACCACCTTGTAAGTGACAGGTGTGTGTTGTCCCTCTCCCCATCCGCTGGCCGGTGACCTGGGGTGGAGGGCGTCACCCACCCCCCAGCTCCCTGGGCCCTGGCCCCATCTGGAATCTGTGAGTAAATCTTGAGACTCTACTTCCTTCTTGTGGTGTACTGAAATTGCACCTTCCATCAAAATGACCACCGGGCTCTACGTCCCCCAAGTGGGAGCTCGGATGCCAAGGGAGCCACCTGCCAACCAGTATGGGTAGCAGGTGCCCCCTCATTCAACAGGTCATCATCTGCATGTTATTAATACACCAGCTCCGGCTGCTCAATGCACTTGAGGAGGAGGATCAGATGGTGGGTACAGTTGGGGCCCCATACTCCTAGATGCCTAGGAGCTGCAAACAGCTCTGTAACTTCCTCCTCCACGTTGTTCAGTCTCTTGGGGAAGGAACCACTGCTGGCTGGAGTTCAGCTCCGGAGCTCTGAGTTGCTGTGTGTCGCTGATGTTGGGCCTGGCAGAGAAGCACCCTACCCATGCTGAACTGCTGGTGCTGTGCCAGGTCAGCTTCCCCGCAGAGCCCGGCCAGCAGCCCCCAGGCTGAAGCACCTCTGCTTCCCTTTATTCTCTGAATGAGACCCCACCTGGCGTCGGCTATGGAGGTGATCGGCTACAACCACCTGTGGAAGTCTGGGCGCTGGATGGTAGGGCTCTGCCTCTCTGTCTCTGGGCAGGCGCGGAGGCATGGGCTCTGAGGCTCTAGGAGCCAAGGAGAGCTCCCTGGAGCCCTGGAGCCAGAGCAGGGAGGCCAGCTACAGGGCCCCCTGTGTTGGGTCAGGACTGGATGCTGAGCTTGGAGAGCTGCTCTAACCCTTGAGGGGGGCAGCTCTTCCAGGGCCTTCATGGCACCCAGGAGGCAAGTGCATCACATGTTGTTGAAAGAGGGGCCCCAAGCCCTGGGCACCAGCTCCTCCCAAGCCCCCAGAGGAGGTAAAAAAACTACTAGACGGACTTCCCTGGTGGTTGGGTGGCTAAGACTCCACGCTCCCATTGTATAGAGGATCTGGGTTCAATCCCTAGTCAGGGAACTAGATACCACATGCCGCAACTAACACCCAGCACAGTCAAAAAAAATAAATACTAAAAAAAAAAAAAAAAAACTACTGGAAGCTTGTTAAGATCCTCATGGTCTGGGCATTACTGGTGGCATATGCACGTAGCAAGTTGTGAAAGCTATGTTCTCGCTGCCTGGAGCTTTCCCAAATGTGTCTGTTAATGCTGCACTGATGGAGGTGGGTCCCGACCCCTCGGTGGGCAACTGGAACCCCCTGGAATGGGAGGTGGCAGCACAGGTGGGAAAGAGGTGACCTCTGCCCCAGGTGTTCCTTGATACTACGCAGCATACAGCAAAATGTCCAGCGATGGCCATTGTGAGTGAGGAGCAGAGACACCTAGCTATCCCATGATAGAAATGCAAGGGTTTTTTTCTTTTTTTAGGAAAATTCATTCAAAGGGAGAGGGAGAAGGTCACCAATTAGCTCTTAGAAGTCTCTGGAACTGGTTCTGGGCTCTGTTTATGGAGAAAGTGACCCTTCCAAGCCTATAGAAACAGAAGTAAGCAGCTCGGCCTCCCTCATGAGATGAGCGACAGGCTCCGTACTGGAGCTTCAGAGATCCAGGTCCCTGGTGACTTAACCTCAGGACAGCTGAATACAAGTTAGACGCCTCTGTCCAGGTGCTCTTCAGGAGACGGTGGTCCCATCCCAGAGAATGCTGCTGTCATGTCTTGCCGTGCTACCCCCAGAAGCAGAACCCAGGATGCCACACCTGAGCTCTGAGAGTGACAGCCACCAAGACCCCTGCCCTAGAGACCCTGCAGGTCCCTGAACTTGTCCCTTCCTCTGGGGGATAATCACCTGTTCTCTAATTATCCAGTGGGGTGTTCTCATTGACACTGGAGGCCAAATTGCATTGCTTCCCTGGAACTGAAGTGAAGGGTACCCTGTTATAAGGCATAACAAGTAGGACAACAGATGTCACTACTGAAACCATCTTTCTTAACAACCTCGTGGTGGCGGTCATCTACCCCGACCCTCTCCTGGCACAGGTATGGATGCTCTGACCACACTCATGGAGTCCTAGGACCCAGACCTGGTCCCAAGGAGTATAATCCCCGCCATCTTGGGTCTCACAGGGCAGCCATCTTGGGTCTTGCAGAGCAACCATCTTGAGTCTCACAGAGCAACCATCTTGGGGGGGGGGCGGGTCTCACAGGGCAGCCATCTTGGGTCTCGCAGCGCAGCCATCTGGGAGGACCCCTGACTTTTCCTCCTTCCCTCCACTTCCCTGCACTCCAGTTTTCATACCAGGGCCCTTCAGTCCCTGGGAACACCCGCATCACTGAACAGAACCTCCCAATTCTTTTTCTGCCCCCTCACATCAAAGCCTGAGACATTCATGCCATTATACTGGAAGTAGGTCAGCTGCCTCCCTCAATGGGACTGAGGTGACTCAAGGTGCCACCGCTTTGGGCACAAAACAACACATCATTATAGCAAACCCCAACCTGTGAGCCGCCCCAGCTGAGCACACTGCACAGAGCCAGCCTTCAGGCGGCAGTGAGATTCTTCAGCACAAATGGCGCACTCACTGGCCCGGGAAGAAGGTGTGTGTGTGTGTGTGTGCTGTAAGGGGCACCCCCTCTGTGTGTCAGTCAGTAATTCCACACAAACTTTAGACAAACATTCAAAAGATGGCCCAACAGCTACTAGTATTCGACAATCTCGCCTGAGTTTTTAAATCAAATACCTACCCTAACGTTACCAAGGGCTTTATTTTTTTGGCTGGACCCCAAATAATGGAGTGGGTGGCTACAGACTGGACTGCAGACTGGCATTTGTCTATTGATACTGCCAATGGCATTTCTGCTTTGTGTGCTGAGTGACCAACACCCTTGCCAATGGCCTTTAATATCTCCACCATTCACACAGTGTCTGTGATCTGCCCTGAAGATTAATAATGCTGAGGCATCACGGGATCAATTGTGATGAGAAAAACAACCTTTGTTTTCCTGAGCTGCTGCCTCGGCATTTCATGGTATGATAACCCTGCTCACATCCTGAGTCTGGACGTTCAGATAAGGGGTTGAGTTTGGGATTCCTGCCAAAAATCTCCCACTTTGCTTTTCCAGAGGCCCCTTTAATAACAACCACTTAGAACTAAGGCCAAGAAAACTCAGTGACCTCTGCCCCAACCACCTTATCAGCAACAGATCCCTGGTACCTGCTCTCTATCTCCGGGGACGGCAGACCACCCTTCCACCAGCTCTCTGTGCCCCTGCCAGTTTCTGGGATCCGTGAGTAATAGACCTTGTGACTCTGCTTCGCATGTTAAGTGTATTGAAATGGCACCTTGAATCAAAACAATCCTGTGGGTCCCACTTCCCCAGAGCAGAAGCTCAGATGCTGAGGGAGCTCCCTGCCAACCACGTGTCCGGAGCTTGTGCCCCTTTATTCAAACAGGTCATAATCTGTCTATTATTAAATATTATTAACTTCATACACCAGCCCCAGCTACTCAACATGTGGTATCAGAAAAAAAAAAGTACTTATTCCTGTGCACAGAAAGTGAAGGAAAAGGGACATATTATAGAGAGTGGCCAGGAAGAGGCACAGCGCAGGTGAGCACGTGGTGACACGGTTTCCAAACTACCCAGGTGAGCCTGTGGTGGGACCTCAAGTCCCTCCTCCCACAGTACCCACCAAGGCTACTCTCATCTCCTTACATACAGGGTGCCCCTCCAGGTTTCACTCAAGAAAGTGTTCCACCCCGCAACACTATTGGTGGGAATGTCAACGGGTATAATCACCACAGAGAACAGCAGAGTCAAGGTGTCAGTCCCTCAGTCATGTCCGACTCTCTGAGACCCCCTGGATGGTAGCCCATAAGGCTCCTCTGTCCTTGGGCTTTCCCAGGCAAGAACACTGGAGTGGGTAGCCATTTCTTCCTCCAGGGGATCTTCCCAACCTAGGGATCAAACCCACATCTCCTACACTGCCCGAGAAGTTTCCCATATACTGTTCTTCACTGTCTTTTCTAGACTATCACCCCAACTCTTCATTTTAAGTGAAACACTATTCTCAAACCATGCTCACTGCTTACTCTCTGAGATCCACAAGGCTGGGGTGAGGCAAATAAGAAGGTACACTGCAGATTTATACCTACACTTCATAAAAAATCACTACTTTCTTTTTTCATAAATTTACCTCCTTTGAAGTTTCTGGCTTTTAGCCAAACTACCTGCCAAAATGCAGCCACCGACATTCACCTCCTTCCCTGGACATCCTCCTGGCAACACCCAGCTCTGAATTCACACCTTGAGCCCCACCGTCAGCTAGAATGCCTGGCAGCATCAGTGGTGACAGCCAGCCAGTCCTGGCCCTAAGTTCTCTCTGCTGTCTCCCCATTTTTTCTGTCTCCCCGGTCTCCTAAAAAAGCAGTAGCTAATTTTGGTGGAGTGGCTAAGGATCACCAGGCCTGCCTGTTGAGAAAGAATGTCTCGGACACATTCTCAGTTCCTGTGTCAGTAAGTGGATCACATTTGTGGGCAGCCAGCTTTACACGTCAACACATTTCAGGGCTTGCACAACTGCCCGCTGTTGAGTCCTGCCTCCCAGAGGAAGAAGCTAGAACCTCTCTCCCAACCTCTCAGCAGAAAGAAGCAGTCAAGTGATGAGATGCACCTGATGGTGACGCTGAAGCAGGTGGGACAGTGACGGCAGAAGCTTCTGGTGTCAGGGGCCCCAGGAGTGGCACTTCTGGTCCCCAGACCTACGCAGGCGTAGCAGGAGCTGCAATCCCAACCAAGTGGTGGCGGGAGATGCTTCCTAGAGTGGTCTGGGCCTTGCTCTGGCTTTTCAGCCTCTGAACCGAACTCAGCACCACCCAGGTTTTCTGGGGCTGCCTGATATCTCTTTATGGATTCCCTTTCCTCTTTAACCAATTCAAGTTACATCTTGTGGTTGGCAAACCAGAAACCTTTATTTTACGGCTCTGAGCTTTGGCTTAGAGCAGGGGTCCCCAACCTCTGGGATCTAATGCCTGATGATCTGAGGTGGAGCTGATGTAATAATGGAAATAAGTGCACAATAAATGTAGTGCACTTCAATCATCCTGAAACCATCCCCCCACCATTCCATGGAAAAACTGTCTTCCACAAAACCGGCGTCTGGTGCCAAAAAGGCTGGGGACTGCTGGCTTAGAGGCCTGCATTTTTAACCCTCCTCCTCACTGCTTCTGGCACACATTGACCATTTCTGGACCACACTTGGAGCAACACAGCTCCATGAGTTTCACCCAATCACAGCACACCTATGGAGAAACGGGTTGAATATTTGTGGTACCCCCCTCCAAATTCACATGGCAAAATCTTAACCCCAAATGTGACGGTGTTAGGAGGCAGGGCCTTTGGGGAGTGATTACATCATGAGGATGAGGCCCTCGTGAATGGGTTTAGTGCCCTTATAGAAGAGACCCCAGAGAGACCCCTCACCCCTTCCACCACATGACGACAAGCAAGAAGACAGCCATCGATGAACTAGCAATCAGGCTCTCGTCAGATATCAAACCTGCTGACACCCTGAACTCAGATGTCCAACCACCAAAACTGCGAGAAATAAATACCTGCTGTTTAAGTCACCCAGTCTATGGTATTTTTGCTTTAGCAGCCCAAACAGACTAAGACACACCCAGACACTCACAGACACTGTTATTTTCCCTCCCTTCCTGACCTGCCACATCTGATCAACAATTTCCCATGCTCAAATTCATCACCCGAGAAATCCCACTCAAATTCTTCCCCCTAGAAAATCAAGTAAGCACACAGATTAAACTCATCATTGAGGTAACAGTACCCAATTGATTGCCTTAAAAAGAATAAGCTTCCAACAGAAATGAGAGTCACATTATCTGTAGCTTCTGACCATCCCTGTTGGGGGAGGGCTCTCTTGGCTAACAGGTAAGTCAGCGCCTTTTAATGCATGATTTATTGACTCCACTTTGCATTCCCTACAACTACTTTTTAAATATTTACTTCTCATGGTTCAAGCTGCCCGGTCCTTCGTGGCCGCCCCCTCATATGCATGTGGTCTCTACTCTATTGGGAACATAGAAGCAATGTTCTATTGCTGGGCCCCCTGGACGTTTCTCTCCCTCATCTCCAAATGGGTCTCACTCCTGCTTGGAGGAGGCGGTGTTCCTACTAGTCCCTACCAGCTCTTCCACAGGAGCACATTCTGCCTGTCACTTTCTCCAGGATCCGGGCTCCCTGGACACCTCCTTCTCCTCCCTTCACTCGCATCTCAGTCTGTTCACAGCGTCCTCCCCCACAGCGCTTAAAACTCACTTAAGTCCATCTCTTCCTAAATCGTTCTTCCCCTAACACCACCTCATCGACAAACTCCTTCCCCCCAGTCTCCTTCCCTTTCCCACAAAACTTCTTTTTGGTCATGACCTGAGGCGTGTAAGGATCTTAGTTCCCTGACCAGGGGTTGAACTTGAACCCCGCTGCATGGAAGCGCTGAGTTCTAAACACTGGACCGCCAGGGAAGCCCTGAACTTCTTTGTTTTAAACCAACTCGTTTTTACACGCTTCTGGGTCAGGATACCTGGCCTTCTCAGGACAGGATACCTGGCTTCTCATGTCACCACCCCACTGAAATCATGCTGACTGTGGTCCCGTGAGTGTAAGACATGCCCAGTTCAACAGCCTCTCACAGACACTCCCTTTACTGCTCCGAGATATGGGACAAGGCAGAGCCCTCTCCTTGTCCTTTGGGACATGTCCCCTGACCCCCCCACCCCACCCCACCCCCGGCTTCTTTCCCCTCTTTGCTGACCCTAAGGCTCTGATGCTCTCCAAGGGCCCACTCATAGGCAGCCTTCTTCCAGGCTCACTTGCTACCACCTCCAGCCCAGATCTGTCTGAAAAAATTCAGACCCCAAAGTCTCCTGAGCTTTCAACAGAACAAGCCCAACACTGAACTCATTCACTTCCCCGTTCTCCAAGTGTGAGGTTTATCCTGCAATCCGCCTTTCGGTTAACCACCATTGAGCCAAAACCTAGAAATCAACCCTGATCCCTCAGTTGGTCACCATATCAGACCAAAAGCATCTCTCTTCTCTTCAGCACCACTGCCTGGACAGGTACCCCAGCCACTCCTTCAGGCTGTGTGGGGAGCTCCCTGTGGCTCTTCCAGACCCTGGTGCTTCCCCACTCTTATTCATTCTCAACTGCTCATCTGAAGCATCTTTCTGAAGTCCTGTCCTAGTCCCACCATGCATCTACTGAAAGCAGGTGAAGGTTACATTTCCCAAAGCGGTGTTTCCCACTTTGTTTTACCCTTTTCTGTCCCTGGATTCTTGGAAAACCATGCACCTTTAGAGATGCAGCCCTGGCTGGAAGTCAACCCTCTGCACACACACTCAGGGCTCTGCTCCCCCAACGCCCACCTCATGGATGCCCAGTGATTCATGGGACCCAGGCAGCCCTCAGACTGGTGAGTCCTTAACACAGTGGCTCAGATGGTAAAGAATCTGCCTGCAATGCAGAAGACCCTGGGTTGGGAAGATCCCCTGGAGAAGGGAATGGCTATCCACTCCAGTATTCTTGCCTGGAGAATTCAATGGACAGAGGAGCCAGGCAGGCTACAGTCCATGGTGTCGTGAAGAGTCAGACACGACTAAGTGACTGACTCTACTGCTATTTCACCTTGCTGTGCAGCCTTGCCTCCTACATGTCCCACAACACACCCACCCCAGTCACAGCCGACCACTCCCCACTCTCAAGATACAGAGCCTCCTGTGCCTGCAAACTGTCCCTTCAGCTATCTACTAAACCATCCTGCGAGACCCACTTTCAGCGTGCCCCCTCTCTCTGAAGTCTCTTTCCTTACAGAAGCAACTGCTGTCTCCCTTTTGTCACAACCCCTTCTCTGGGTGTGTCGCCTGCTCAGCTGGCAGGCCCGTACTCAGCCGTGTTTCTCCCCACCAGCCCCCCTGAACAATAGAGGCCCTGCTGCAGGCGGCTCACAACTCTGCAATGGTTCCCGTGGCTTTTGTCTGAGATAAACACGGGCATGACGGTTTGTTACCGTAAGCATTACTCGAGCTTGTCTGAAGTTTATTTGCTTATCTTTTCCCTCTCTGCTGATTTTTCATTTGAACTATTTAAACTCATCTCAAAAAGTCCTTGTGGCTTTTGTTGTGGTCCTAAGGCTAGCAACCATAGAAACTATCAACGTTAAACCACAAAGGCAACTATTTCAAAATCCCTAGGACAAAATGCATTAAGGGGTCACTATAGAGGCACTGTCTTTGAATAGGAATTAAATGACAGGAAATCTACAGGTAAGTCTGTCTTCATTTTAATGCAGAGTGCATAGCTGACATTTTCCATCACTAACCTCACACAGAAAAATCAAAACATCCATACTAAGCATTATTTTTCAGCTCCAGATAAACTGAATATTATTAATACAGAGCCCTTGCTCAAGCACTCAGTTGTGTCTGACTCTATGACCCCAAGGACTGTAGCCCGCCAAGATCCCCTCTGTCCATGGGATTCTCCAGGCAAGAGCACTGGAGTGTGTGGCCATTTCCCTTTTCAGGTGAGTACGGAGAGTCTCCGGCAAATTTAATAAAGCTGAAAGTGGATTTGCCCTCTGGAGAATCTATAAACCCTAACAATAAAGAAGGTTCACTCATATTGTATAAAAAATAGATTTCATAATGTAATTGACTGAATGTGAAATAAATGCTGAAACCCATGCAGTCAACTATACGTGAATTCCAACTGGAGAAGTTCACTCTTTATCTTTATGGTAATCAAGTGCCAGAAAACTCAAAAAAGTTACAGCCAGATAATCAAACACCAATTTTGAGCCCTAACCTTATTTTCAGTGATTACAGGGAAATTCAGTATCATTCCTACGTGAATGGTTTTCATCTAAGTAGATCATCTTTTGACACAGCCTCTCCTTAACTAGGCTTCCCTGGTGGCTCAGACAGTAAAGCGTCTGCCTACAATGCAGGAGACCCGGGTTTGATCCCTGGGTCGGGAAGATCCTCTGGAGAAGGCAATGGCACCCCACTCCAGTACTCTTGCCTGGAAAATCCCATGGACAGAGGAGCCTGGTAGGCTACAGTCTATGGGGTTGCAAAGAGTCGAATACGACTGAGCAACTTCACTTCAGTTTACTTCTTCTTAACTATCATTTGGGGAGGTATGGAATTCAATCACTTTGTGTGACATTATGACAAGATTTTTATAATTAGGTATTTTATTTTATTTTCTCGATCATTTATGGGAAAAAAATCTGCTAATTAAAAAAAAATTTAAGGATGCAGAGATAAGTAAAAATAAATGCCTTCACTCCACACCTTTCTCCTAGGTTTCTTACTCCCCTGATCATTGTAAAATCTGGCTCCATCATTCAAAGAAATGAGGAAAAGGAGAGGGAATAGCAAATTAACAACCACCAAGCTTCAGGCACTGTGCTTCTCTTTATCCTCATGAAGTTGACACATGATTCCAGATTTTACAGACAGACAAACAGGCTCAACTGTGCAGTGGTCACAGAGCTAGTAAGGGGGTCTCCACCGTGGCTCACACCAGCCCTCTTGGCAGAAGCCTCAATGTGGTGGCTGTGCCCATGGCCCCCTCCTCAGGAGTTTCTGCATGTTACCATATTTCTATTAAACATCCCATCATGCTGGCCACAGCTAACTGGACAAGGGATCGGAGCTGGACCCAAAGCTGGCAGAGCCCTGAGGAGTCCTTCTGTGAAAAGGTGGTTGGACAAAGTGATGTGATCCTCTTCTTCAAAAGAATGTAAGACTGATGGAAGCAGAGGGAATGAGCAGGAGCACGAAGACATTCCGCGAAAGGCAGAGAGGGCAGCCGTGACGCCATCTTTCAAGCCCGTGACAGGAGCATTCACAAGTTATGGGGCTGGGGGACAGGGCGGGGAGAGAACAGAGGACAGGACGGCCTGGCCAGCAGATGCTCCGAAACAAGACTTCAATCAGCACCCACAAAGCACTAATTAAGAAAGTGGCAGCTAAACCAAGAACAGAAAGACTTCCTAAAACTCTCAACCCCTGAATATGCAAATTATGAAAATGAAATTATTGTAATCAATATTTCAACAGAGCATCACCCAGTAGTTTCAGTACTGCAGACAGAAACATTCATTTTTAGAAGGCCTAAACTGCAATGACAAAGTTGACAAACATACAGGCACAAAAACCACAGCTTCAGTCCCTATTATGGGACAGTAAAGGAGGTTATTGGAGAAGGCAACAGCACCCCACTCCAGTACTCTTGCCTGGAAAATCCCATGGACGGAGGAGCCTGGTAGGCTACAGTCCATGGGGTTGCTAAGAGTCGGACACGACTGAGCGACTTCACTTTCACTTTTCACTTTCATGCACTGGAGAAGGAAATGGCAACCCACTCTAGTGTTCTTGCCTGGTGAATCCCAGGGACGGGGGAGTCTGGTGGGTTGCCATCTATGGGGTCGCACAGAGTCGGACACGACTGAAGCGACTTAGCAGCAGCAGCAACAGCACCAAAGGAGGTTATTATACTAGAATCAACTGAGCTTAAAAAAAAAAAAAAAAAACTGAGGCCCCAGGCTTCCCTGACAGCTCAGTAGTAAAGGATCCACTTGCCAGTGCAGGAGACACGAGTTCGATCCCTGGTCCAGGAAGACCTTGCATGTCGAGAGGCAACTAAACCTGTGTGCCACAACTACTGAGCCTGTGCTCTAAAGCCCAGGAGCCACAACTACTGAGTCCACACACTGCAACTACTGAAGCCCGTGCACCCCAGAGCCTGTGCTCTGCAATAAGAGAAGCCACTGCAATGAGAAGCCCAAGCTCTGCAGCTAGAGTAGCCCCCGCTCACTGCAACTACAGAAAAGCCCTCACAGCAACAAAAACCCAGCACAGCCAAAAATAATAAAAAAAAAAACCCACTGAGGCCTCACATCCAATTAATAAAAATCAGAAACTTAGGGGTTGGGCCCAAGAATTACAAAAGCTCCCCAGGCTACAGCGCAGCCAAGATCGATTCCAGAGCAGTGGGTCTGTGGCCCAAGGATCACCAACATCAACCTGACCTGGCAGCTTGTTAGAAATGAAACTTCTTAGATCCCACTCCACATCTACTGACCAAAACTCTGAAGGTTGGGCACAAAAATGTGCACTTTACAAGACTGTCCAGAGAGTCTGATGCACCCTCAAGTGTGAGTACCATGGCTTTAGATGATAATAAAAGGTGACTCTTACTTTTAATTATAGTTATATAATATCTATCAAAAATATACTTAAAAATCCTACAAATATGCCAGGCTAACTTCCTCAATAAAGAAAAGTTATATAAAGACATAAAAAAACACACTTACTTATTAGGACATTAAAAATAAGCAATTCAAAATAATGTGTACTTAAATTTTAACTATATAAAGATCAAGATACTAACTTATATGTATGAAGTATGCTTAAAAAAAAAATTTGGAGAAGGCAATGGCACCCCACTCCAGTACTCTTGCCTGGAAAATCCCTTGGGTAGAGAAGCCTGATGGGCTGCAGTCCATGGAGTTGCTAAGAGTTGGACCCGACTGAGTGACTCCACTTTTACTTTTCTTTTCATGCATTGGAGAAGGAAATGGCAACCCACTCCAGTGTTCTTGCCTGGAGAATCCCAGGGACGGGGGAGCCTGGTGGGCTGCCGTCTCTGGGGTAGCACAGAGTCGGACACGACTGAAACGACTTAACTTAGCTATGCTTAAAATTTGGGGAAGGGGAGGTGCAGACACAAACAATGAAAAATTGCAAATAACAGCTCCATGGCTTCTGAGTGATTATAGAGCTCTTTTTTTTTTTTAATGATAATGTATTACCTTCATAATTTTGAAAAAAGGACATATTTAAAATACAGTATCTTGACCTTATCTCATATTATACACAAAAATATAAAACAAAATTATTAGAAGTAAATAAGAGAGTATTTGTATGGCTTCTGGGTAACAAGGAAAGCTTTCTTGAGACCAAAAAAAGTGAAAGCCTTAATGTGATTGATACACTTAGAAACATAATTTTAAAATAAATGACTCCATAAACAAAATGAAAAGACAAGCCAATTACAACACAAAGAGCAGACAGCAAGACACCGCTAGAATATTTATAAAGAACTCCCACAGATCCACACAAAAATCTACCCAACCAATAAGGAACCAATGAAGCAGTGACTGAGTCACAGGAGAGAAAACTCAAAACCACTCACAAATACAAGGAAAGTCACTCAAGGCCACTAGTAATGAAGAAAGTAAACACTTAGACAAGATACCTTTTTAAATTTATCATAATAGCAAAAAGTGTTTTATCCATAAGAAAGGCAAAAATCTTAAAAGTCCATCAGTATCAGAGTAATGCATTCATGCTTTGCTCCTGGGGATATCAATGGGGATAGCTGCTGGGGAGTGCAATTATGCTTCTGCTGCTGTTGCTGCTGCTGCTAAGTCACTTCAGTCATGTCCGACTCTGTGCGACCCCATAAATGGCAGCCCACCAGGCTCTGCCATCCCTGGGATTCTCCAGGCAAGAACACTGGAGTGGGTTGCCATTGCCTTCTCCATTGTGTGAAAGTGAAAAGTGAAAATGAAGTCACTCAGTCGCGTTCGACTCTTCACAACCCCATGGACTGCAGCCTACCAGGCTCCTCCATCCATGGGATTTTCTAGGCAAGAGTACTGGAGTAGCTAGGCACAAGGAAATGCCTGATGCTGTCCTTACAGTGCTGTTTTGTGATAGCACAATATTAGAAACAAACTAAATTTTCATCAGCAGAGAGAAAGTAAATGAAATATCATACATTTATTCAAAAATATACTATACAGTGGGCTTCCCCAGTGGCTTGGCGGTAAACAATCCACCTGCAATGCAGGAAACACAGGAGATGCAGGTTTGATCCCGGGGTTGGGAAGATCCACTGGAGAAGGACATGCAACCCACTCCAGTGCTCTTGCCTGAAAAATCCCACGGACAGAGGAGCCTGAAGGGCTACAGTCCATGGGGTCGGCCACGACAGAGCACATCCACACACAGTTCACTTTTTCATTCTGCACGATAGTTAATGACAATAAATAGATCTCTATGTATCAACATGGACCGTTCTCAAAAAATAACTAAGAAAGCAAGTTACAGAAAAAAATGCAACTTTAAAACCACTTATATAAATTTTTAAAGCCTTTGAAATATTGTAATTTTCTATCTATATAAAAGATATTAAAATCACTCTAAGATTAATTTTAAGAATATACATGAAACTCACAACAGAGGTTATTTCTGGGTAAGTGAAACGCTTATCTTCAGTTTTTCAATCCTCCTTCCCCCTACAAAAAATTGCTCTGCACCCCTCAAAAGTCAAATATAATAACATGCTACACGATATGAACATGAGCACCCTGATAATGACTTGAGTGTGGTATTCTCAAACCATGTGAATTTTATTATGTTATTATAATACAAGCACATAGTTGAAGTGAAAACAAGATGAAACTTACGCATATAAGGAAGTTTTTCTGGGCAAGGGAGGTATGGTGAATATGTGAAGTTTTCCGGAAGATATGTTGTTGTTTGAACAAGATAATCACTTGAATTATTGCCTTCAGGATAATCTTAGACAGAGAGAGAGAGAGAGAAAAAGTTACGACCAAAAAATTGCCTTTTGCTTTGCTCCTAGTATGAAATATGTCGCTGTCACTGTGTAAAGACTACACTCTGCAATCCACAGCAGCACTTAAAAGGCAATTATCTAGAAAGAACTAGGGAAAAGCAAACTATACCTGCCAGGACTGCTCTCCCGTTCACCCTTCACGGTTGCCAGAAGGGACCTCTCAGCATGATTTCCCCGGGGACCTTGGGAGGAGGCTGGAGTGGAGCGGCTAGATCCGTGCGTGTGCACACACAGCAGACTCACTTGCCACCAGCAGAGAACACCTGCTCCCATCCCTCCCCCAATGAACTAGATGCAAAGGGGGACTGAAAGTGTACCAGGGGTGCGAGAGCGTGGGCTCAGCACGGGCTTAGTTGCCCTGTGGCACGTGGGATCTTCCCCGACTAGGGATCGAACCGGTGTCCCCCACACTGGCAGGGAGATTCTTAACCCCCTGGCCAAAGAAACCACCACAATGAGAAGCCTGTGCACTGCAACAAAGAGTAGCCCCTGCCTGCCACAACTAGAGAAAGTCCATGTGCAGCAATGAAGACTCAGCACGGCCAAAAATAAAATACAACTATATATATATATATATATATATATATATATATATAAAGAAAGTGCTCCAGGGAGATGATCTCCACTATCAGGCAGCCCAGGGTGCTCTGGACACCCACATGGCCACAGCACACTGCATTTGCAGCCACAGAGAGCAGACGGTGGGAGTAATGTTTTCTCACCGCCTTACACTTAAGAAACTGAGATTTACCCACTCAACTGACTTCTGCAATACAGCCCAATTAAAAGTCTTAAATTAGTCATATCCAACCCGTGGGCTGCAGTTTCTGGAGCTATTATTACATTAGGTCTATTATTTTTAGAGTCAGCAAATTATGGAACACAGAGGTACTGGTTTAGAGTGCCAAAATCAAGTACTGAGTTCAAATCCTGCACCAACATGCACTAGCTTGGTGGTACAAAGCAAAAGAAGAAAAGTTTCTCTTCTGCATCTGCCTCATGTCGTCATTTTCAGATTTCAGAAAGATAAGTGTACAAAGTGCTCAGAACAACCCCAAGTCCATATGCATATTCAGGAACTTCAGCTAGGAGTGACTGCTTTAGAAATGAGCCCCTTGACCTGGAACAATCAAGAGCCTCAGGAATTTTTTTAACTTGGAACCGAGGATCACATCTCAGTCCCTCTCTGGAACAAAGTTCTGAGAAATTCTGAGATGCAAATCTGGGAACCATGACCTGATAGCTTCCTGCTATGCAAGAGGAAGCTGGTGTGAGAGAATGAGACCCGCAGGCAGCGAGTAAGAGGCAAGAAATGGAAACGGCTGATTACACCACTGTCTGTCTTCTGGATCACAGACTCTGTACCCACAGGAAATGAAGTTCCAGCAGCCACTTTGGAAAATACGAAGACCTTATTTCAGTCCTCAGTAATTTGCTCTCATGAAAAAGGCATTTCTGTAAGAACTGGCCAGCAAGAAGAGAGTCAGGAAAGGGGAAAATGGACATATGACTTAAAAGGGAGGTCTGCCTACCAGCGACCAGCAAGCACGAGACTGAGGGTCAAATCACAGGCTTACTGAACTGCAGAAGTTAAACCTTCTCACCGCAGACTCCTGGAAACTGAATATGAAGCACACGAGAAGAATCAAAGAGACCTAAATACCTCTGGTTCATGTCATGACCTAACAAACATTCATGCATCATCAAAATACAATAGATGAAGGGAATTCCCTGGTGGCCCAGTGGTTAAGATTTCTTGCTTTCACTGCCAAGGGCCCAGGTTCAATCCCTGGTCAGGGAACGAAGATCCTGCAAGCCACAGGTGTGACCAATAAATAAATAACAAAGTAAACCGAAGACATTCATTTTTTTTTTTAAGTTTCCATATGCATTTTATTTTATTTTTATTTTTTTGCAGGGGAAAATGGACAAAGGAAAGGATCAATGAGGGTGGGAGGGAAATGGGAAGAAAGAAGGGGAGTGATGGTGGGGAGGAGTATATGTAATTTCTTAACCAATGGCTTTCCGTTTTTAATCACAAAGAACAATTTAAAAAAATCATGTTAAATTCATCCTATATTAGGTAGGTTTGATCTGGAAATGAAAAATTCAGGAAACTAAAAGTCCAGTTTGGGTGTCCTCATCTTAGGCACATCTTGGTATTTTGTATTGGTAAGTCTATCTTTACCACAATGTATTATTTAGGACAGGATCACATTTGTCACTTCTTCCTCCCTACTACCCAAAGCGGTACCAGACCCATGAAATAGTCAGTAAATATTTAGAGTGAACAAATAAGTCTATTTTTTTCTTAACTCTCCTGAGTGAACTGAATTTTTTGAGGCTCATAAGTGAATATGTTTTCGTCTTTACTTTGTCTATTACAGCCAGATTGTATGAGTGGGATATTAAAGTCTCCCACTATTATTGTATTGATGCATATTTCTTCTATCATACTAATTAATGTTTGTCTTAGATATATCAATGCTCCAATGTTGGGTGCATATATAATTGTTATAACTTCTTTTTGAATTGTTCCTTTAAGTCATTATGTATAACCTTGATTGTCTCCTTTTCAGGATCTTTAAAGTCAATTTTATCTGATATGAGTATTGCTACTCCTGTTTTCTTTTGGTCCATATTTGCATAGAAAATCTTTTTCCAGCCCTTCATTTTCAGTCAGTATATATCCCCTATTTTAAGGTGATTCTCTTGTAGACAACATATATAGGGGTCTAGTTTTTGTATCCATTTGACCCGTTTTAGTCTTTTGGTTTCTTTTCCATGGGGATGGCTATAATGAAAAGGACATCTTACAAGTAGCTGTGAAAAGAAGAGAAGCGAAAAGCAAAGGAGAAAAGGAAAGATATAAACATCTAAATGCAGAGTTCCAAAGAATAGCAAGAAGAGATAAGAAAGCCTTCTTCAGTGATCAATGCAAAGAAATAGAGGAAAACAACAGAATGGGAAAGACTAGGGATCTCTTCAAGAAAATCAGAGATACCAAAGGAACATTTCATGCAAAGATGGGCACGATAAAGGACAGAGATGGTGTGGACCTAACAGAAGCAGAAGATATTAAGAAGAGGTGGCAAGAATACACAGAAGAACTGTACAAAAAAGAGCTTCAAGACCTAGATAATCATGATGATGTGATCACTGACCTAGAGCCAGACATCTTGGAATGTGAAGTCAAATGGGCCTTAGAAAGCATCACTATGAACAAAGCTAGTGGAGGTGATGGAATTCCAGTGGAGCTATTCCAAGTCCTGAATGATGATGCTGTGAAAGTGCTACACTCAATATGCCAGCAAATTTGGAAAACTCAGCAGTGGCCACAAGATTGGAAAAGGTCAGTTTTCATCCCAATCCCAAAGAAAGGCAATGCCAAGGAGTGCTCAAACTACTGAACAATTGCACTCATCTCACACGCTAGTAAAGTAATGCTCAAAATTCTCCAAGCCAGGCTTCAGCAATATGTGAACCGTGAACTTCCTGATGTTCAAGCTGGTTTTAGAAAAGGCAGAGGAACCAGAGACCAAATTGCCAACATCCGCTGGATCATGGAAAAAGCAAGAGAGTTCCAGAAAAACATCTATTTCTGCTTTATTGACTATGCCAAAGCCTTTGACTGTGTGGATCACAATAAACTATGGAAAATTCTGAAAGAGATGGGAATACCAGACCACCTGATCTGCCTCTTAAGAAATCTGTATGCAGGTCAGGAAGCAACAGTTAGAACTGGTCATGGAACAACAGACTGGTTCCAAATAGGAAAAGGAGTACGTCAAGGCTGCATATTGTCACCATGTTTATTTAACTTATATGCAGAGTACATCATGAGAAATGCTGGACTGGAAGAAACACAAGTTGGAATCAAGATTGCTGGGAGAAATATCAATAACCTCAGATATGCAGATGACACCACTCTTATGGCAGAAAGTGAAGAGGGGCTAAAAAGCCTCTTGATGAAAGTGAAAGTGGAGAGTGAAAAGGTTGGCTTAAAGCTCAACATTCAGAAAACGAAGATCATGGCATCTGGTCCCATCACTGCATGGGAAATAGATGGGGAAACAGTGGAAACAGTGTCAGACTTTGTTTTTCTGGGTTCCAAAATCACTGCAGATGGTGACTGCAGTCATGAAATTAAAAGACGCTTACTCCTTGGAAGGAAAGTTATGACCAACCTAGATAGCATATTCAAAAGCAGAGACATTACTTTGCCAACAAAGGTTCGCCTAGTCAAGGCTATGGTCTTTCCTGTGGTCATGTATGGATGTGAGAGCTGGACTGTGAAGAAGGCTGAGCGCCGAAGAATTGATGCTTTTGAACTGTGGTGTTGGAGAAGACTCTTGAGAGTCCCTTGGACTGCAAGAAGATCCAACCAGTCCATTCTGAAGGAGATCAATCCTGGAATTTCTTTGGAGGGAATGATGCTGAAGCTCCAGTATTTTGGCCACCTCATGCGAAGAGTTGACTCACTGGAGAAGACTCTGATGCTGGGAGGGATTGAGGGCAGGAGGAGAAGGGGACGACAGAGGATGAGATGGCTGGATGGCATCACTGACTCGATGGATGCGAGTCTGAGTGACCTCCTGGAGCTGGTGATGGACAGGGAGGCCTGGCGTGCTGCGGTTCATGGGGTCGCAAAGAGTCGGACACGACTGAGCGACTGATCTGATCTGAGTCTTTTGGTTGTCTCTTGTAGACAAGGTATGTAGGGGTCTTGTTTTTGTATCGATTCGGCCAGTCTTTGTCTGTTGATTAGGGCATTCAGCCCATTAACGTTTAAAGCAATTATTGATAAATAGGATTTACTTTATTGTTTGGGGTTCAAATTTATACACCCTTTTAGTGATTCCTATCTAGAGAATGTCCTTTAGTTTTTGTTGGAGAAATGGTTTAGTGGTGCTAAATTCTCTCAACTTTTGCTTATCTGTGAAGCTTTTGATTTCTCCTTCATATTTGAATGAGATCCTTGCTGGATACAATAATCTAGGCTGTAAGTTATTTTCTTTCATCACTTTAATTATGTCTTGCCGTTCCCTCCTGGCTTGGAGAGTTTCTATTGAAAGATCAGCTGTTATCCTTATGGGAATTCCCTTGTGAGTTATTTGATGTTTTTCCCTTGCTGCTCTTAATATTTGTTCTTTATATTTAATCTTTGTTAATTTGATTAATATGTGTCTTGGGGTGTTTCGCCTTGGGTTTATCCTGTTAGGGACTCTCTGGATTTCTTGAACTTGAGTGGTTATTTCCTTCTCCATTTTAGGGACGTTTTCAACTATTATCTCCTCAAGTATTTCCTCATGGTCTTTCTTTTTATCTTCTTCTTCTGGAACTCCTATGATTCGAATGTTGTAGTGTTTAATGTTATCCTGGAGGTCTCTGAGATTGTCCTCATTTCTTTTGATTCGTTTTTTTCTCCTCTGATTCATTTATTTCTAGGATTCTATCTTCTAATTCACTAATCCTATCTTCTGCCCCTGTTATTCTACTATTTGTTGCCTCCAGGGTGTTTTGGATCTCATTTATTGCATTATTCATTATGTGTTGACTCTTTTTTATTTCTTCTAGGTCCTTGTTAAACCTTTCTTGCATCTTCTCAATCCTTGTCTCTGGACTATTTAACTGTGATTCCATTTTGATTTCAAGATTTTGGATTAATTTCACTATCATTATTCAGAATTCTTTATCAGGTAGATTCCCTATCTCTTCCTCTTTGGTTTGGTTTGGTGGGCATCTATCCTGTTCCTTTAGCTGCTGGGTATTCTTTTGTCTCTTCACTTTGTTAAAATTGCCAAGTTTAGAGTGTCCTTGCTATATTCTGGTAGTTTGTTGAATTCTCTTTATTGAGGCAGTTTACTGGTCTTTTCAATATCTGATCTCTTCCCTGTTACAGAGGGGGCGGAGATGAACACCCAAATCTAAGCCGGCCAGGTTCAGGCACTCCAGGTTCAGAAGCACAGACTCGGTTGAGTCTGCGTTTTATGCCCTTCCCAGATCCGAGGAGCGCAGGTGATGAAGTGTTTAGCAAGCGCAGCTGCTGCAACTTATCGCCTCCCCGCCGCTCAGTTTTCTGGGTATACAACCGGCGCACTTTCTCAGGCAGATGTTGACCATCCAGAGCCCCAAGAAGCGTGAGTCAGCACAGAAACCTACTTACAGTTCTGTAGACAGTGTCTCTCTAGGGCTGTGATTGCCCGCCTCCAGCCCTGGCTGCCTGTCACTGGAGTGGGACGGCCTGCAGCCGACCATCTCTGTATAGTCCTTTGTTCCATACGTAGTCCTGGTGGTGTCTTAAGTTAGGGCTGGCTTGTGATGTAGTAGATAACTGACTGGTTATTTCGCTCAGATAGCGCTCGAGATAGCCAGGCCAAATCCTTTCTCAAAGCGATGCAGGCCTTGCCGCTCCTCCTAGCCCAGCCCCCGCTTGCTAATAGCAAATGCTGGTGTCCGCGCCGCTTCTCCTCAAAAGGAGTTACCGCAGGGCTCGCAATCTCCTTTTGAAGACAATGAATTGTCTTTCTAAGTGCCTGATGTCCTCTGCCGGCATTCAGAAGTTGTTTTGTAGAATTTATTCAGCATTCAAATGTTCTTTTAATTGATTTGTGGAGGAGAAAGTATTCTCCCCATCCTACTCATCCGCCATCTTAGCTCCTCCCCGCCGAAGACATTCTTAAAAAAAAAAAAAAATACAGTAGACGGAGATGCAGCCTGGGAGCCAGGAAGACCCTTTGGAGCAAAGACACACACCCTTCAGGCCTGCCTGCTGGAAGGGGCCCTGCAGACCAGAGCCCCTTATAAATAAGTGGAAATTCCTCATGAATTTGGCAAGTTGTCAGTCAGGTTTGAAGATAAGTGTTACCAGAAAACCTCAACCTGACAAATGGGGCCCAGTGACAGTACAGTGGTTAAGACCTATTCCACCAGAAAGTGAGAAAGCCCCAGTAACAAAGTCCTCCCCAACTCACGCCTTTCTTTAGGGAAGCCTGCAGAGCCTTTGGTAAGGAAAGCCCTCTACGATAGAGGGCAGAGGGGTTCAGTGGACATTAGCAGTTTTTATGCCAATACATGCAGGGACACATAAAAACCACAGAAACAAACCCCTCTAGGAGACCACACCTGTGTCTCATCCACAGATACCTGAAAGATTTAAAGATACAAAGTTCCAGATGTTCAAGCTGGTTTTAGAAAAGGCAGAGGAACCAGAGATCAAATTGCCAACATCCGCTGGATCATCGAAAAAGCAGGAGAGTTCCAGAAAAACATCTATTTCTGCTTTACTGACTATGCCAAAGCCTTTGACTGTGTGGATCACAATAAACTGGAAAATTCTTCAAGAGATGGGAATACCAGACCACCTGATCTGCCTCTTGAGAAACCTGTATACAGGTCAGGAAGCAACAGTTAGAACTGAACATGGAACAACAGACTGGTTCCAAACAGGAAAAGGAATACATCAAGGCTGTATATTGTCACCCTGCTTATTTAACTTATATGCAGAGTACATCATGAGAAACGCTGGACTGGAAGAAGCACAAGCTGGAATCAAGATTGCCGGGAGACATATCAATAACCTCAGATATGCAGATGACACCACCCTTATGGCAGAAAGTGAAGACGAACTAAAGAGCCTCTTGATGAAAGTGAAAGTGGAGAGTGAAAAAGTTGGCTTAAAGCTCAACATTCAGAAAACTAAGATCATGGCATCTGGTCCCATCACTTCATGGGAAATGGATGGGGAAACAGTGGAAACAGTGTCAGACTTTATTTCTCTGGGCTCCGAAATCACTACAGATGGTGACTGCAGCCATGAAATTAAAAGGCCCTTACTCCTTGGAAGGAAAGTTAGGATTGACCTAGACAGCATATCCAAAAGCAGAGACATTACTTTGCTAACAAAGGTCCATCTAGTCAAAGCTATGGTTTTTCTAGTGGTCACGAATGGATGTGAGAGTTGGACTGTGAAGAAAGCTGAGTGCCAAAGATTTGATGCTTTTGAACTGTGGTGTTGGAGAAGACTCTTGAGAGTCCCTTGGCCTGCAAGGAGATCCAATCAGTTCATCCTAAAGCAGATCAGTCCTGGGTGTTCTTTGGAAGGACTGATGCTGAAGCTGAAACTCCAGTACTTTGGCCACCTCATACAAAGAGTTGACTCATTGAAAAAGAATCTGATGCTCGGAGGGATTGGGGGCAGGAGGAGAAGGGGATGACAGAGGATGAGATGGCTGGATGGCATCACCAATTAGATGGACGTGAGTTTGAGTGAACTCCAGGAGTTGGTGATGGACAGGGAGGCCTGGAGTGCTGCACTTCATGGGGTCACAAAGAGTCAGACATGAGTGAGCGATTGAACTGAAGCATGACATAAGTGTGCATGCCGAATCATTTCAATCATGTCTGTCTTTCTGTGACCCATGGACTGTAGCCCGTCAGGCTCCTCTATCCATGGGATTCTCCAGGCAACAATTCTAGAATGGGTTGCCATTTCCTTCTCCAGGAGATCTTCCCAACCCAGGGAACAAACCCTCATCTCCTGCAATGGCAGGCAGGTTCTTTACCACTAGCGTCACCTGGGAAGCTTCAAAATAAGTGTCAGGAACTCCAATAAAGTTCTGATTCTTTTCTCAAAATCCTTTAAAAACTATAGATATATGTATCAAATTTCTAGTAAAAACAAACAAACTCTTCTCCTTTTACTGGGGACTCAAACTATGCCAGCCAAGCATCTACTCTTTACTGTGCATTTGTAGGAGCTGAAAATAGAAGATAAATAAGCTTGTCCCTGGGAGTCCACTGTCTTTCTGCGGTCCAAAGGCCCATTTTCTTATAATCCCGGAGAAGACAAATATTAACACACAATCCCAAAGTAATTTCTTAATGTCATATAAATTTAAATAAGAGCATTTTCTTACTATACATAATTTATTAATTCTTGTCATTAAAGCCTGGGCCCCCTCTCTTAGCCACAGACTGACTCTAAATCCACATCCAAGTCACAAAGGTTTAAAGCTCTCCGAACCTCTCTGCAAAACAGATTGTTAACATGGCTCCCTTTCGGGAGTCTCGTGTCAATGGGAGGGCTGGAGGATTGTTTTCACTTTTTATTTTCAGGCTAAAATGACTGAATTTGTCATGAAAGAAACCATGGATCACTTTTATCAGTTTATAAAGAATCAAATTTTAAAAAACCCTCAGAGACATGCAGTATCATTATATTTTATCCTTTAAATACAAAGTTTTCTAGCTGAAACATGTGACTCTTGACAACATCCTTATAAATGATCACAAGATCTCAACTCATTGTCAGGCTAATAAAAATGTCTGTACCCTTCAGTACTGTATCCAGCAGTAGTTACATCATTCCAGTGTATTGTGAATATAAGAACTATGCACCCCCTTGCCATATGTCTGTAAATCTCTTTTAATTGAAATCAAATTGCCTTTCATTTCTAGCATCTAATACAGCATCTACAACACAGAAGACACTCACTACAAATGAATACTTCTCAACCGATAATGTGGCCAAAAATGATTTAAACTCTGGAGACCCACAAAACTGTTGTTCCTACCAAAGTGCTGAGGCCCATGCAGCACACCCCCAGCTTCAAAACCCAGGAGCTTTAAAAGGCAACGCATGACAGATGCTCCAGAGGCCAATCTACCACAACCGCTATAAAATGCAGACATTATTTCATCTAATGAACGGATGAAAACACAGTGAGACCTGGGCCCCTGCCTTCTTCCTCCCTTTCAGAGCTACACCGGAAAAAAAAGGGAACCCAGAATGAAAACTGTTAGACAAGCCCCTGCTTGGGTCTCACTGGATCTCAGGAGAACAGGCCAAATGAGCCCCCTCCAGGGCTTTGTTTCCCTGCGGCTTAAAGCAGGTAACAGAAACCCAGTGAGTGTTCTGGTCTATTTACTGCTTGCCGCATCAGGCTGGCCAAGTCCAAGGGCCTCCAACCATGCACCCGCCGAATGAGGAAGTGTGCCAGCTTATGCTTAACAAGCCTATCGGCTCTAACAGCACGTGACCTTTGTCATCCATTCTGATTAACTGCCCACTGAATACATTCTGTTTTCTTCATTTGACTGACGCCATGAGCTACAAGGCAAGGTACCATTTGATTATAAAAGTACATGATTTCTTTACAAAAATTTTATGTAAATCTCTTTACACTTGATGCTTCAGAATTTCAGGCACAGGGTTAAAAAGTCCTATTTGGAATCAAATGTACTTAGAAATATCACAATTTGCCACTACGTGTTAAATAGTATGCTTTTTGCTAACTAGTTTTATTGGTATATAACACTGTATTGGTTTAAGGTGTACCACATAATGATTTGATACTTGGATACATTGTGAAATGATTCATTCAGTTCAGTTCAGTTCAGTTGCTCAGTCACGTCCAACTCTTTGCAACCCCATGAATCGCACCACACCAGGCCTCCCTGTCCGTTAGCAACTCCCGGAGTTCACTCAGACTCACGTCCATCGAGTCAGTGATGCCATCCAGCCATCTCATCCTCTGTCGTCCCCTCCTCCTCCTGCCTCCAATTCCTCTCAGCACCACAATCTTTTCCAAAGAGTCAACTCTTCAAATGAGGTGGCCAAAGTACTGGAGTTTCAGCTTTAGCATCATTCCTTCCAAAGAAATCCCAGGGCTGATCTCCTTCTGAATGGACTGGTTGGATCTCCTTGCAGTCCAAGGGACTCTCAAGAGTCTTCTCCAACACCACAGTTCAAAAGCATCAAATCTTTGGCACTCAGCTTTCTTCACAGTCCAACTCTCACATCCATACATGACCACAGGAAAAACCATAGCCTTGACTAGACAGACCTCAGTTGGCAAAGTAATGTCTCTGCTTTTCAATATGCTATCTAGGTTGGTCCTAACTTTCCTTCCAAGGAGTAAGTGTCCTTTAATTTCATGGCTGCAGACTTAACACCCAAAAAAGATATCCTTTTTATTATAGGGGACTAGAATGCAAAAGTAGGAAGTCAAGAAACACCTGGAGTAACAGGCAAATTTGGCCTTGGAATACAGAATGAAGCAGGGCAAAGGCTAATAGAGTTTTGCCAAGAAAACGCACTGGTCATAGCAAACACCCTCTTCCAACGACACGAGAAGACTCTACACATGGACATCACCAGATGGTCAACACCGAAATCAGACTGATCATACTCTTTGCAGCCAAAGATGGAGAAGCTCTATACAGTCAACAAAAACAAGACCAGGAGCTGACTGTGACTCAGATCATGAATGCCCTACTGCCAAATTCAGACTTAAATTGAAGAAAGTAGGGAAAACCACTAGACCATTCAGGTATGACCTAAATCAAATCCCTTATGATTATACAGTGAAATGATTACCACCAGGCTAATTAAGTAGCATCCATCATATGGTTATATATTTTTTCTTATGATGAGAATTTTAAAGATCTAATCTAAGTGATAAATTTTCAGTGAGTCAATACATATTTCTCAACTCTTCCCTGGAGCCCAGTTAGTCCTTTGTACACCTTACTGACCACTGTCTCCTTTTGGGCAGATTTTATCTGTACACATCTGTGCAGAAATAAATCACTGCATTATAAGTAGCTATTTACAGTTCCATCTGTCCCAGAAGATCTCCTAGAGATCTTCCATAAAATGAAGATCTTTTATTCTTTTTTTTTTTTTTTGGGGGGGGGGGTAGGAATCCTTTATTTTTTAATTGTACTATCTGCCTTTTGGGTTTTCCTGGTGACTCAGTGGTAAAGAATCCCCACGCCTAAATTCAGGAGATTTGGATTCAATCTCTGAGTCAGGAAGACCCCCAGGAGAAGAAAACAGCAACCCACTCCATGATTCTTGCCCAGGATCCCAAGGACAGAGGAACCTAGCAGGCTACAGTCCATAGGGTCACAAAAGAGTTGGACATGACTTACAATAATATCTGCCTTTTACAGTTAATGCTACATGCCACCTTTTCATTTTAGTCTAATAATTCTATGAAACAAGGTAAATGAAAAAGCTGGGCATAAAGAACTTGCAGAATCTTTTAAATATTCACAGGTTAGTTGGTATTAGAACAAGTACTAGATCCAGAATCTTTTGATCCTTAAACCAGAGAACATCAGCAGTAGGAAAGACAAGCCCTTGCCCTGGTTGACCAGTTACAAGCTGTGCATCCCTGGGTCAGTCACTTCATCTGGGCTCTGTTGTCCCAGATGTATAATAATGGGGTTAAAGCAAGTAATCTCTAATGGTCCTTCTAGATCTAAAGTTTCAAGATTATTTCAAGATTGCTGCTGCTGCTGATGCTAAGTCGCTTTAGTCGTGTCCAACTCTGTGCGACCCCATAGACGGCAGCCCACCAGGCTTCCCCGTCCCTGGGATTCTCCAGGCAAAAACACTGGAGTGGGTTGCCATTTCCTTCTCCAATGCGTGAAAGTGAAGTTGCTCAGTCATGTCAGACTCTTAGTGACCCCGTGGACTGCAGCCCACCAGGCTCCTCCATCCATGGGATTTTCCAGGCAAGAGTACTGGAGTGGGGTGCCATTACCTTCTCTGTATTTCAAGATTATTTTCCCTAAAAAAATGTAATGTGGCAATGTGGGAGAAAGACCATGCTGTTGGAAAGCACAGTTTTGAAAGGATGTTTTTCTTCATGTTGTATCTCCAATATGTAGCTGAGTATTAACTGTACTAGCTGCTCAATATAAATGAACATGGCAGTGCTTCATAGTTACCTATTCAAACTCCATTTTCCCTTTCTTCCTAGGTAAAATGCAAGTGTTAGTTACTCAGTTGTGTCTGAATCTTTGTAATCCCATGGACTGTATGTAGACTGCCAGTCTCCTCTGTCCATGGAATTCTCCAGGCAAAAATACTAGACTGGGTTGCCATTCCCTTCTCCAAGGGATCTTCCTGACCCGCATCTCCTGCATTGCAGGTAGATTCTTTACTGTCTGAGCCACCAGGGACAGAATCCCAACTTCATTCAGAGCACCAGGAGCCCAGCTCAAAGACTATTATTCCCAGTCGCCCTCACAATTAAGTATGTCACTTTGCTGACAAAGGTCTGTATAGTCAAAACTATGGTTTTTCTAGCAGTCATGTACAGATGTGAGAGTTGGACCATAAAGAAGGCTGGGCGATGAAGACTTGATGCTTTTGAACTGTGGTGTTGGAGAAGACTCTTCAGAGTCTCTTGCTTGGACTGCAATAAGATAAGACCAGTTAATCCTAAAGGAAATCAACCCTGAATATTCACTGGAAGGACTGAAGCTGATGCTGAAGCTCCAATACTTAGGCTACCTGAAGCGAAGAGCCAATTAACTGGGAAAGACTCTAATGCTGGGAAAGACCGAAGGCAAGAGGAGAAGAGAGAGGCAGAGGATGAGACAGTTAGATAGCACCACTGACTCAGTGGACATGAATCTGAGAAAATTCCAGGAGATAGTGAAGGACAGGGAAGCCTGGCATGCTGCGGTCCATGGGGCCGCAGAGTCAGACACAACTTAGCAACTGAACAACCACCACGAGACATGAGTGGAATTCCCATACAGGACTTCCGGGGAGGATCTTTACCAATGGGGGACTCTGTTTCTGTTCTCTTTCTTCCACTGCTCCTTCTAATGACCCAAGAGCAAACATGAAGCCCGGAGACCCCCAGTGTTTTAGCCTGTGAAACGTGACAGAGCAGAAGGGGGAAACTGTGTGAAGAGTTTCTCAACAAAAGGAAGTTATCCAGCCTCCAGGCTCATTTACACAAGAACATAAGCCTCGTATTTAAACCACTGCAATCAGCTTTCTCTTACAACCAAATCCAATTCCTAATGACAATGACAGTCTCCCAAGAAGAGCTGCACCATCAGTAAAGGAACCAACTGAAAGGCTTCCAAAGGTTCATAAAAAGCAAACTTTAATCAAAGGATGCATTGGTTGGTTGGTCTTCACTGAAACTCTGATTTACTGAGGGGAGGAGGGAATTTCTTTTCAGTTGTGAAGTATTGCGGTTGGTGTTGGAGGTGGGGTTCATCTTGCCCAAGTAACTAATTCTCCTAATGAAGCACAATATTCACACATGTAACTTATTCACACCCTGGGAAAAGAACCTGATTATACACAGATTTTATAAGCACTCACCTACAAAAATACAGTAACCTAAAGATGATTAATACTTCTGTTCAGTTGAATGAACTTTTAATGAACACTTTCACAACCAACTTATGCAATCAGGACAAATCTCAGTGAAGCTTTTAAAATGTTTCAACTTCTCTAAAACTATTATTCAGAAGACTAATTCAGACAGAAGACCAGTTCATGAGACTTTCACTGTACTATTAAAATACCAACTCAGATGAGACCATCCTTCTGAAGGAAATTTCTTTAAAGTTGAAAGGAATTAGAAAATTAAGAGTGATTAAAAAACACTGATTGGTGGCATCATAACACAAATTAGGCAAATAAGTAGAACAGATTTTGAAGAAGCATGTGTGACAGTGAAATTAAGAATCAATATGCAACAGTCTTGAGATCTGAGAAGGGCCTAAAACTATTACCCACCTTAACATACATTTTAGGAAAATGTACCTATGACTGGGAGGGACCAAGTTGGGTGTGTGTGTGTGTGTGTGTGTGTGTGTGTGTGATTTATAGTGACATAATGAATGAAGAACTGGTGACATAAGTTAAATCTTGAATTTTAACTGCTTAAAATAAGAATACAGTGGATGCAACAACTGACAATCAGCCACTGAACCCTTAAAATAACATCTAATACAGCTTCCAGAGACAATGTGGAAAACACTGCTACAAGGGGCACATGCATTCTTCCACAACAGTTGAATCTACTCACATTAGCTCTACCATCATTAAATCATGAGTTGTGCCTACTACTTAGACTTTAACTTCCTGTGATTCTGATGGAGACTCTTCTTCTAAGTTATATTTTAAAAAAGCAAGAGCAGCTACTGATTTCCAATGTTATATGATTTCTTCCTTTCGCTCCTAAAAAGGCTGTACAATGATTAACACTCTTCTGTAACTGAAACAAGTATTTTCTACACAAAGCTGGCAAATCATCTTAGGAATTAAAATGGGCATGAAGAAAGATGGCAGCATGGCTAAGATGCATAAATGACTCTGTGGTTAATTTGTCTTTAATATGGAAGGTGAATTGAAAAATACAACTTATTTTTCATATTTTGCTTATGCCTTCAAGAACTAACCTAAGTATCTTTATACAAAATCCCATCACCTTGGTGATCACACCTTTACATCCTAGAATATTTGACAGTCCGGACAGTGAAGGACCCTCCCGGTACACGCCAGAGACCTTCCTCTTTAACAGGAAGTTACTTGGAGGCAGGACAAAGATGAAGAGATTTGGTTTACTAATTTATGATGACAAGGCTAAGAAGCAGAAGTAAAGCAAAATTAAAACAGGAAGCAGTCTTACCTGTGCCGTTGAGCGTGGTGTTTTTATTTGTGTACAGCCTGATCATATGTCCTATTGTCTTCACATTTTCTCTTAACATTATTCCTCGAGCTTGTACCATAAAGAGATATGTGTTGGCTATAAAAGAAGGAAAAAAAAAAAGAAAGAATGACATGACTCAATTAGCTTTTTTAAATTAAAAAAATAATATTCAGAATTGAGGAACTGCTCAACAGACCTGAACTGATTCAATTAGTACATGGAAGGGGAAAACAAATATAAAATTACTATTTCCCATTATCAAAAACTCACAAACTCCTTTTAAAAAACAATAAAATGAAAAATTAAAAGTAGTAAAATCCATCCGTCAACTAGAATGAGACTAAATGAACAATCCAAAATATCATAATTCCTTTATCTACATATGATTTTCTACTATAAAATATTCTCAGGAATTTTTGAAAGGCATTCTTTACCACATTCAAGCACATAATCCTAAAGAATTCTATATTAATACCCTCAAACCAAGGACTCCACAGAGATAAGAATTCCCTCATGAATCATAAACATATGTCACAAATCACCATGTCTAGTCTGGATACAGATCTTTCAAATTCTCAGTGTTGGGGGGCACACGAAGGATGATCTAGAATCACAATCTCTTTTGGCAATTTCTCTTGGTTACTTGAAATTTTACACTCTCAATCACAAATCTACCTACCAGGATTGTAAAAGCACACAAAATCAAAATCAACGTGGCAGCCCTATTTACAATAGCCAGAACATGGAAGCAACCTAGATGTCCAATGACAGAGGAACAGATGAAGATATGGTACCTATACACAAAGGAATATAACTCAACCATCAAAAGGAACACATTTGAGTCGGTTGTAGTGAGGTGGATGAACCTAGAACCTGTTACACAGAGTGGAGTCAGTCAGAAAAACAAATCTATTATCATCTATAATATCATCTATTAAAGCATTTAAATGGAATCTAATGGAGAAGGAAATGGAAACCCACTCCAGTATTCGTGCCTAGAAAATTCCATGGACAGAGGAACCTGGTGGGCTACAATCCATGAGGTTTCAGAGTTGGCCATGACTGAGCACATCAGCATGCAATCTAGAAATAGTACCGATGAACCTATTTACAGAGAAGAAATGGAGACACAGACGTAGAGAGTGGACTGTGGACACAGAGGGAGAAGAAGAGGTGGGACAAATGGAGAAAGTAGCATTGACATGTATACATCATCATGTGTAAAATGGATAACTAGCCTGGCGCTCTATGATGACCAAGAAGGGTGGGATAATACATACATAATCATGACTGATTCACATTCGTGTATAGCAGAGACCTTCACAATACTGTAAAGCAATTGTCCTTCAATAGAAAAAAAAAATTATTTTAATCCATCATTAGTGGTCTCATTTTAATTAAAAAAAAATCAAAGTGGCATTTTCAAGTTGTTAATTTCAATCTCCAAGGTAAGTGCTTCAAGAATAATTTCTATTTGTTTCCTCTGGGAGAAACTGGTAATTAGACAAAGATTACAAGAGTCGCTGCCTTTTGAGATGCTAGGCCTCCTCAGAAAAGCACAGAAGTCGCAAGACCCTTTCTTTCTTGGTTCTGGTTCCACTAGTGCCAGGCATAACTCTGGACAGCGCACCAGATCTCAGTTCCCTCACCTAAAAATGGCAGTACTACACCAGGCTTCTCGGAAGCCCCTTCTACGCTAAACGCTCCAGGCAAAAAGCTAAAAATCATAAGCTCCATTCAGACAAGAGGAGGCGGCTCATTTTCACAGCAAAACCAAGAAACTGCAAGGCTTGGTTAATGACTCTTTCAATTTTAAGATAAGCTGTCTCTCAACACACTAATGGCACTCTCGAAAAATGAATGCTGAATGAAAAAATAAAAAATGCCAACTCATTTTCTGGGCCCAGTTCTGCTTCTTTGAGATGGCACAGGGAGATGAGCAAAATGTTTGCTACCTCCTTTCTCCTTTTATTGAAATGTGAACTTGCTCAAAGTACAAATGAGCAGAGAATAAATAGAACAGAGAACTGGAGTAAAATAACACTTTTTTTTTTTTCACCTTTAATCCATAAGAGAGAAATGCAGGTTTCACATAAGCTCCAGTTCGATCGTTTTTAGGTGCCTGTCTGGAACCTGCCTGCCAATGCAGGAAGTGTAAGACACGGATTCAATCCTTGGGTCAGGAATATCCCATGGAGAAGGGCATGGCAACCCACTCCAGTATTATTGCCTGGAGAATCCCATGGACAGACAGTCCACAGGGTTGCCAAGAGTTGGACATGACTGAGTGACTTAGCGCACACGCACCACATCCTCTCTGGAGATCAGCCCTATAATTAGATCTAACTTGTTTAGGCTTGAATTTACTAAACCAGGCTTATAAACCCCACAAGTTTCTATTAAATTTTGTGTTTTTTTAGTGGACTTTTAAAGACAGATGAGACAAAGTAAAAAATGAAACTAAAGAGAACAGCCAACCAAAAATGTGGGGAAATGTTCAAGAAAAGCCAAAGTAACATTAGCAATTCTACCTAAACCAAGATTTCAACTGAAATGACGCAGAGAAAAAAAAAAAATGAAATGGATTACGAGTATCTACTTTACAATTATCTTGGATCATATGAGATTTGTTATCAGTGGTGTAAATAGCCTATACTATTTGTTATACACCAAACTGCGGGGAAAAAAAGACCTGGAGAAGGAGGACTGAGTCAAGAGTTATTAGGCCAAAACCAGTACTGGGAGAAACAATACTGCCACAAACAAGGATACACAACGTAAGAATACATGTGTGTTCTGGAAATAGAATTTTCACAAACTACATATTTCTTTTAATTAATATACCTACTCTAATAGAAAAAACTGCTTGAATTTTGTGTGCTTAGTCGCTCAGTCGTGTCCAACTCTCTGCAACCCCATGGACTATTGCCCGCCAGGCTCCTCTGTCCATGGGATTCCTCAGGCAAGAATACTGGAGTGGGTTGCCATGCCTTCCTCCAGGGGATCTTCCCCAACCAGGAATCAAATGTGAATCTTGAAACCAAGTCAAATTTAAGAAACAAGGACAATAACCAGCATAGAAAAGGACAATCAAAGTCAACTTTTCCTAAAAACTTTAAAAATATCAGGTAACCAAACTGTTAAGAAAAAAAAAGATTACTGATGGCATCTGCGACAAGGCTGATTTACCAAAATCATGTATTTATTATGCGTTAGACAGATGGAGAAAAAATAAAGGTGAGACACCAAGCTCTCCAAACAGAAAATCTATTAGTTTATTTTAAATCATTCACAGCTAATTGAGTTACATTCCTTTGGTTAATGGTCCTCATGGGTTTAATCCCTAAAGATCAAAACCCATTAAGGAATGAAGCTGTATTTAAATAGAGGCATTGTTAACAAGAGGAAGGCCATGTGTCAAAGTGTTTCAAGGCATAAGAAACCAGCATGGAATAATCCAGATTGACTACCAAACATCATAAAACTATAGTAACCCACACTCAGGTAATTCTACAAGCCTGCTAATCATCATTATTGTAAAATAGAATGTCTCATTGGCAAGCCAGGAAATCTTGTCTAAAATTTCTATTACAGAGACTACCCTGGTGGTCCAGTAGTGAAGACTCCATGCTTCCACTTCAGGGGGCTATGGTTTCTATCCCTGATAAGGGAATCAGATCAGATCAGATCAGTCGCTCAGTCGTGTCCGACTCTTTGCAACCCCATGAACTGCAGCACGCCAGGCCTCCCTGTCCATCACCAGCTCCCGGAGGTCACTCAGACTCACATTCATCGAGTCAGTGATGCCATCCAGACATCTCATCCTCTGTCGTCCCCTTCTCCTCCTGCCCCCAATCCCTCCCAGCATCAGAGTCTTCTCCAATGAGTCAACTCTTTGCATGAGGTGGCCAAAATACTGGAGTTTCAGCTTTAGCATCATTCCTTCCAAAGAAATCCCAGGGCTGATCTCCTTCAGAATGGACTGGTTGGATCTCCTTGCAGTCCAAGGGACTCTCAAGAGTCTTCTCCAACACCACACTTCAAAAGCATCAATTCTTCGGCGCTCAGCCTTCTTCACAGTCCAGCTCTCACATCCATACATGATCACAGGAAAGACCATAGCCTTGACTAGGCGAACCTTTGTTGGCAAAGTGATGTCTCTGCTTTTGAATATGCTATCTAGGTTGGTCATAACTTTCCTTCCAAGGAGTAAGCGTCTTTTAATTTCATGGCTGCAGTCACCATCTGCAGTGATAGGGGAATAAAGAAGCCCAAATGCTGCAAAAAATAGTTTTGATTTTTTTTTAAAAAAGAGATTTTTCTATTTCATCTTACAAGCAACTACATTTCAGAAAATACGGAATTCTTTCCCATGCTTGCCCCCACACTCAAACCCCAATTTCCCATGCTTGCCCTTTGGTCTCAAGACAACTCAAAAGAACACTAAAAACCAGTACTGCGTCATTAAAATGATGTCACGTTCTCTAATTTAGTTCATTTGCTATTTGCCTCTGCATTGTGAGACATAAATTTCAGTTATTTACCTAATCTGTTTTCCAGGGGTGGAGGGGAAGCTATACTCTAAGGGGAAAAAAACTTCAAAAATCAACAGTTTACAATAGCTTGTAGGCATCTTACCCTGGGTTTATGAGGAAAGAGATTTATGAACATGCCTCCTTCTCAACTTGAGAAAACTAGGGAATGTATCTGCTATAAAGTTGTGTCTCCACACTCTTTTCCACATGCGGCTTCACTCCTTCAAAGCACAGAATAGATTCAAGTCCAGGAGCTCTGTAGTCTGCTGTGATCTGGCGAAGGCTTCCTAGGCTTTGAAGGACTCAAACACAACATCCCTCTGATCTCAACATTCTTGTTCCTGACTGCCACAATCTCCAGGTCCTTTAACAAACCAGAAGTCAACTGCACAGCTGATTCTGAGAGGGAGACTGTGTTGTTATACATTCTCACACACAGTGCTAGAGCTAAGAAGCAGAGAAGGCAATGGCACCCCATTCCAGTACTCTTGCCTGGAAAACCCCATGGACAGAGGAGCCTGGTAGACTGCAGTCCATGGGGTCACAAAGAGTTGGACACGACTGGGAGACTTCACTTTCATGCATTGGAGAAGGAAATGGCAACCCACTCCAGTGTTTTTGCCTGGAGAATCCCAGGGACAGAGGAGCCTGGTGGGCCGCCATCTATGGGGTCACACAAAGTCGGACACGACTGAAGCGACTTAGTAGAAGCAGCAGCAGAGCTAAGAAGAGTGGGGTACAAATACAATTGGGAGAAATGTTCATACAAAAGTAAAAGTGGGAACCATGGCGATGAATTACCACAGGAAAAATTATCTAGAAAGGAGATAAGAAGGTGGAGTTCAGACCGCAAATAGAAGATATAAAACTAAAAGACCTCAAGATGAATTAATCTGAGCTGAAACATGGTGAAGAAGCCACTGGAGAAAAGAAAAAGGGAATGGTAAACCATGACAAATGTCAATACAGAGGAGAATAAGAAAGACAATAAGGAAAAAAGAAAAAAGCTTAAAAATGAAAAGCTAATACCTAGCACTTAACTCTAATGGGCATCCTTGCTGCTGCTGCTGCTAAGTTGCTTCAGTCGTCTCTGACTCTGTGCTACCCCATAGACGGCAGCCCACCAGGCTCCCCCGTCTCTGGGATTCTCCAGGCAAGAACACTGGAGTGGGTTGCCATTTCCTTCTCCAATGCATGGAAGTAAAAAGTGAAAGTGAAGTCGCTCAGTCCTGTCCGACTCTTAGCAACCCCATGGACTGCAGCCCATCAGGCTCCTTCATCCATGGGATTTTCTAGAAGTTCTTTACATAGACTAATTGACAACTCTATAAGGTAGGTACTAATATTCCCATTTTCCAGATAAGGGAAATGGAGTTAAGTGATTTGCTCAAGGTCATACAGTAATTTATTAGCAAGTGGTGGAAGTAGGATTCACCCCCAGCAGACAGCTTCAGCAACCCAACTCTTCATCACCATCCCAGTCAGCCTTTTAAAATAATATTAGAGGGACTTCTCTGGTGGTCCAGCACTAAGATTCTGCTCTCCCAATGCAGGGGGCACCTGGGTTCAATCCCTGGTCAAGGAACTAGTTCCTATACGCTGCAACAAAGATCAAAGATCCCACGACTAAGACCTAGTGAAGCCAAACAAACAAATATTTTTTAAAACAAATAAACAAAAGTGCTGTTAGATCCTGGTCAGCCTTCAAGAGAGCAGTTTCACCCAAATAATGGGGAAAAAAAGAAATCAGCAGAAAGTTGAGCGGACAGAGTGAAAGCAGTCCGGTGTCGGAACAGGAAGTGAGAGCCAGGTCAAGGGACGTTTTCTTGGGCAGGAGGGACCTCAGCATGACCTGAGTAGAGCAAGGAAAGAAGGAATTTAAAGTGAAGGCTCTAAGTGAGTAAGAGGAAAGAGGGAGAAGGACGTCTCCACTGATGGCACGGCACAAGCAGAGGCTCTGAGAGGCACAGCTGTAGAGGACACTTGGGATAAGCCATCCAACCTGAGGAGCGCTGGCAGCAATGGACAGTAAGTTGTAACGGTCCCAGTAGGTAAATGGTGTGAAGAAACAGAAAGGCGAGGAGAGGACAGATGAGAAGTAACGGGGACTTCCTGGTGGGCCAGTGGCTAAGACTCCGCATTTCCAATGCAGGGGACCTGGGTTTGATCCCTGGTCAGGGAACTGGTTCCCACGTGCCACAACCGAGAGTTCACATGCAACAACTAAAATAATTTTTTTTAAGTACTTCCCTATGACCAGTTAACTACGTCATCCTCAACATTAAAAAAAGAAGTAGTAGTAACATTAATGAAGGTGAGAAAGTGCCAGATGTAGAAGGTTAGGAAGACTGTGGTCTGGAGAGAAGGGGGACGGGGTGGAGCAGGAAGGCTCTGAATTGAGCGTAACTCAGAAATCATCCCAGGGTGTGGAATGTTGGAGGGCGTGGGTTTCTAAAGAGAAGGGAAATGAATTAACACGAATTGAATACCTCCATTCATCAGGCACTGAGCTAAATGCTATGTATTACATTTCATTGAATTCTTCCGTAGCAGGTTGAACAGAGACCCCCCAAAAGATGTGTGTACATCCTAATTCTCAGAACCTGCAAAGGTTATCAGAAGGAGTCTTTGTAGATGTAATTAAGGATCTCGAGATGAGGAGATCATCCTGGATTATCTGGGTTGGCCCTAAATCCAATGAAAGTGCGCATATAAGAGAAAGTCAGAGTGAGACTTCTATACACACATACACGCACAAGAAAGTAAAGTGAGGGCGAAGCCAGACTAGAGTGGCCAGCCAGCAGCCTAGGAAGCCAAGGAATGCCAACAGGCACCCAAAGCTAGAGACAAGGGAGGGTCTTTCAGAGCCTTTGGAGGCTGCACAGGTCTGCCCACTCCTTGATTTTGAACTTCTGGCCAACGAAACTGTGAGGGAACACATTCCTGCTGTAAGTCACTCAGACTGCGGTAATTTGTATCGCAACCCTAAGAAACAAATATAACATCTCAGGATACAGGCACAACTTTCCGCATCATAAGACCAGAAAACTGACTTCCCTGGTGGTCAAGTGGTTAAGAATTCACCCTTCAATGCAGGGACGTGGGTTCAATCCCTGGCCTGGGAAGATCCCACATGCCTCAGAGTAACTTGGCCCCTGCACCATAACTACTGAATTGCGCCACAAGCCACAACTGACTCAGATGGTAAAGCATCTGCCTGCAATGCAGGAGACCCGGTTCGATCCCTGGGCCGGGAAGATCCCTGGAGAAGGAAATGGCACCCCCTCCAATACTCTTGCCTGGAAAATACCATGGATAGAGGGACCTGGTGGGCTACAGTCCATGGGGTCGCAAAGAGTTGGAGACGACTAAGCGACTTATCTTTCGCTGTCACCACAATCTAAGAATCGGTATGCTACAAAGATCTCACATGATGCACAGATCCCACATGCTGCAACTAAGAGCTGACGCAGGCAAATAAATAAATATTTTTAAAAAGAGATCAAAAAACAAACTCTGAAGTTACACAGGTAGAATTTTAAAAACTCAAGATTCAAGGACTGATCTAAATGACTCTGAGGCAGCAATCTGGGAGAAGCAATGATTGGAAGTCCTACAGGAGAGAGAAAGACTAAGAAAAAGAAAACTCTTCAATACAAAAAGCTATGAGGGAAGTGACAACAGAGGGGATTAACAGATTGCAACCAATGCATGGAGGATATCAGTAGTAATACTTCAAAGTCACAGGAGAGAAAATGGTTTCCCATATAATCTACACAACAATGTAATGAAATAAACAACATGGAAAAAAGCAAACCATATTTTTGTTGTTGTTCAGTCACTAAGTCGTGTCCAACTCTTGGTGACCCCATGGACTGCAGCCCACCACACTCCCCATCCTTCACTATCTCCCCCTTTGCTCAAATTCATGTCTGTTGAGTCAAAGATGCTGTCTAACCATCTCAACCTCTGCTACCCTCTTCTCCTTTTGCCTTCAATCTTTCCCAGCGTCAAGGTTTCTTCTGGTGAGTCGACTCTTTACATCAAGTAGCAAAAGCACTGGAACTTCAGCATCAGTCCTTCCAATGAATATTCAGGGTTGATTTCCCTTAGGATTGATTGGTTTGATCTCCTTGCTGTCCAAGAGACTCTCAAGAGTCTTCTCCAGCACCACAATTTGAAAGCATCAGTTCTCCTGCATTCAGCCTTTAGAGCCCAGCTGCATATATACATCCCTTGATATTAACCACAGACACTTGAATCATGTATTCTATGAACTTCTAAGAACTTACAATAACCTTTTAAACATCTATTTCACATGCCCGTAAGTTTTCTTCTTTCCACATCTAGCCCCTTGTTCAACAAGTTCCCAGAAATTACTCATCTGAGTCTGTAAAAGCTAAATATATTATCTCTAATAATAATGCCATAAACTCCAGGATGAGGCCACATGACATATGAAAAAGAGTTCATACTTTGCCTAGAACCAAAGCATTGCTTAAGTTAGAACATAAAAGACTTCTAGGCTTTGCCAGGCTGCAAAACAAATTATTTCCTTTATGTCAAAGCACTATTTAAACAGGCTATTTTACCATGGTGATAATAATTCAAAGTCAAGTATGGGCTCAAGAAAATCTGCAGAGCAAGTAATTACTAGCCTATAATATCCTCCTCCCCATCCTTCCAGTAAATCACAGACTGACTAATAAGTAGAATGAAAGAATTCTATGCTCAGAATCCCATTTTATCAAGCAATCATGAATACACTGATCACATACAGCCCAGATCTATTTCAGATCTTAGCCAACAGCTCAAGCTTTGCTGATGTAGACACCAAAAATTAACAAGAAATTCTTTCCGACAGGTGTTTTTTACCACTTCCACTCTGCAGTTTAACAGCTTTAAGTTATTTGAGGATGACTTTTCTAACAGTCTTATTAAAGATGTTCAAGGTGGAGACGTGTTTATTCACAATAAATATGTGTTGAATAACCACCAACTGCCAAGAAGTATTAGCAACTAAGGAGCCATGGGCCCTTTTTACAGAGGGCCCAAATCTGTAAAAACCAAAATCCTAAGAAAGGGCAAACTGCCTAAAACATTGGAATTACTTCTACAACAGCCAGATGACCAGCTCAGCCTGGTTTAAACTTAGCTGAAAATTCAAAAACTAGACTCTGAACACATGACCTACCACATGACAGCTTTCAGCACTGTCCTTTGTTAATTCATTGCTACTCACTTAAACATATGGCTTCTTTAAAGCGTGACAGGAGCCTAAAGAGTCAAGAGTTATAAACCACATGGGAGAAAAGTAGAATCAGGCGGAAATGAGGGAACCAGGAAAGGAAAAATGCGGGCAATTACATTTTAATCTAATCAGTAAGGAAACTTACCCAATGAAATTACAGACTACAGGACAAAGCCATAAATACACACACCCAGGAAACATTGTAAATCTGCTGAAAATAAATGATTTCAGAATGCATTTAAAGTGAATGAAATGAACCACTACCCACTTGAGAATGCTATCATAGTGAAGAGGACATAAAAGGGAGACCTATGTGAACTATATGCTTTATAATTATCCACAATTTCCCTGTGTTTTCAAAATTAAAATACCGTTCATAATCTCAACTTACTTATTCATGAAAGGAGAATGACTCTAAAACAAGCAGGAGAGAAGGGGACACAGCATGGAAAATCAATTTCAATGATTTCCAAAGCCAGAGCATATTTTCAAATTAAAAAACAAGGCATCTTTTAATTCTCTACCACTGGTCCTCTTGAGACAAATGAAAATGAAGTCTGAGTTCTCTTCCTCCAAGTCAAGCTGGACATTGCACTATGATTAGAAGTCACAATATCTGAGCCATTGACTTAATTACCAAGAAGGCAATACATAAAATATGATTTCAGTAAAGAATTGTTAACACTAGCAAGCCTCAAATACTTAAAAAGAGATAATATTTTAATCAAGGTGTGATGATACAGTGACAAACTTCACAGAGCTGCTTAACTATGAACACGTTATAAAGAGATTTTTAAAAGTCTTTGGTTTTGAAATTATTTCCACTGGCTAACATGTAGGACCATCAGTTCAGGTCAGTTGCTCAGTCGTGTCCAATTCTTTGCGACCCCATGGACTGCAGCACCCCTGGTCTCCCTGTCCATCATCAACTCCCGGAATTCACTCAAACTCATGTCCATGGAGTCGGTGATGCCATTCAACCATCTCATCCTCTGTCGTCCCCTTCTCCCCTCACCTTCAATCTTTCCCAGCATCAGGGAAAGGGTCTTATCAAATGAGTCAGCTCTTCACATCAGGTGGTCAAAGTATTGGAGTTTCAGTGTTAGTCCTTCCAATGAATATTCAGAACTGATTTCCTTTAGGATGGACTGGTTGGATCTCCTTGCAGTCCAAAGGACTCTCAAGAGTCTTCTCCGACACCACAGTTCAAGAGCATCAATTCTTGGTGCTCAGCTTTACAGTCCAACTCTCCCATCCATACATGACTACTGGAAAAACCATAGCCTTGACGAGACGGACCTTTGATGGCAAAGTAATGTCTCTGCTTTTGAATATGCTGTCTAGGTTGGTCATACCTTTTCTTCCAAGGAGTAAGTATCTTATAATTTCAAGGCTGCAGTCACCATCTGCAGTGATTTTGGAGCCCCCAAAATAAAGTCTCTCACTGTTTCCCCATCTATTTGCCATGAAGTAATGGGACCGGATGCCATGATCTTCGTTTTCTGAATGTTGAGCTTTAAGCCAATTTTTTCACTCTCCTCTTTCACTTTCATCAAGAGGCTCTTTAGTTCTTCTTCACTTTCTGCCATGAGGGTGGTATCATCTGCATATTTGAGGTTATTGATATTTCTCCCAGCAATCTTGATTCCAGCTTGTGCTTCTTCCAGCCCAGCATTTCTCATGATGTACTATTTATATTGATCCTATTAAGTGAATTACAATGTATCTCTCTAATAATTAAAAACAGTAACAAACAAATTCAGGATCAACCTATAGCTCAATCACATAGTGGGTTCATAAAGAAATGCATGATCCTAGTTGCCTTAAGTTATCTGTACATTCTGCCCATTTTTATTCTGGAGGAAAGAAATTCTTCACCATGAAAACTCTTTCTCCAGTAACACAGGATGCTATAAACCAATTAATCTGGTTTTTAACAGGTAAGATTAGTTAGATGAAAGATCAAATGAGATAACCAATTTCAAATGTAAAACTATTTCACACTAAAGAATTTCCCAACTGTTTGGGGGGTGTGTCAGAAATGAAGCTCCCAGGGTGAAGGCTTAATTAAAAAATCAATCAGGTACTTCCCTGGTGGTCCAGTGACCAACACTCCGTACTCCCAATATGGGGGGGCGGGCAGAGTTCAATCCTTGATCCAGGAACTAGATCCCACACGCCATAACTAAGAGCGCACAGGCCACAACTGAAGATTCGGCATGGTAGTTTTACTCCCAGCATGCAGGATCCTTTACTTGCCACATGTGAACTCTTAGTTATAGCATCTGGGATCTAGTTCCTGCAGCAGGGATCAAACTCAGGTGGGAGGGAGGGAGAGACATGTGTATACCTATGGCTGATTCATGTTGATGTATGGCAGAAACCAACACAATATTATAAAGTAATTATCCTCCAATTAAAAATAAAATTTTTAATGGAAAAGAAAAAAAGATCCTAAACATATTTGATAATCATGTAGATATAAAGGATTATGGGTGACATTCCATTTCTATTTAGGAAATGTATTGGTTGATACCTGCACTGGCTTGAATGGCGCTTCCCCCCAAATTCATGTCTACACACAGAACCTCAGATTGTGACCTTATTTGGAAATAGGGTCTTTGCAAATGTAATTAATGTAAGGATGGAGATAAGGTCATAGCAGATTGTGACAGAGTATCCTCAGAGGATGCACAGAGACTCAGAGAAGAAGGCTATGTGAGGATGGAGTCAAGAGATTAGAGAGGGACAGGCATACAAGTCAAACAGCCATGGCATTAGGAGACTGGTATGGGATAGTTTCTCCTTCAGGGTCTCCAGAAGTCATGAGCCCTGCCAGTACCTGGATTCCAGGTTCCTGCATCCTGAGCTGTGAGAAAATAAAGTTTTGTTCTTTGAAGCCACCTAGTTTGTGGTAGGAGAAGGCAGTGGCACCCCACTCCAGTACTCTTGCCTGGAAAATCCCATAGACAGAGGAACCTGGAAGGCTGCAGTCCATGGGGTCGCTGAGGGTCAGACACGACTGAGCGACTTCCCTTTCACTTTTCACTTTCATGCATTGGAGAAGGAAATGGCAACCCACTCCAGTGTTCTTGCCTGGAGAATCCCAGGGACGGGGGAGCCTGGTGGGCTAATGTCTATGGGGTTGCACAGAGTCGGACACGACTGAAGCGACTTAGCAGCAGCAGCAGTTTGTGGTAATTTGTTTTGACAACCATAGAAGACTGATACCATTAACTGAAGTAAGGAATCCAGAAGACAGAGTGGGACTGGCAGGCAAGAGAACAGGTTGCATTTAGGAGACTGTGCATTGTTAAGATCTTTATCTGTTTTTGCATATTCCTAACATAGTTTCTCCCAGCAATGGCATCCTGACTCGTGGATGCGAGTCTGAGTGACCTCCGGGAGCTGGTGATGGACAGGGAGGCCTGGCTGCTTCATGGGGTCGCAGCTGATCTGAACATAGTTTCTGGAGAAGGCAATGGCACCCCACTCCAGTACTCTTGCCTGGAAAATCTCATGGATGGAGGAGCCTGGTACGCTGCAGTCCATGGAGTTGCTAAGAGCTGGACAGGACTGAGCAATTTCACTTTCACTTTTTACTTTTGTGCACTGGAGAAGGAAATGGCAACCCACTCCAGTGTTCTTGCCTGGAGAGTCCGAGGGACGGGGAAGCCTGGTGGGCTGCTGTCTATGGGGTCGCACAGAGTCAGACACGACTGAAGCGACTTAGCAGCAGTAGTAGCAGCACACAACTAAGATCTAATGCAGCCAAATAAATAATGTTTTTAAAAATCAATTATGATCCCAATTAGATTCTCTAACGATAAGATCTGGGTTGCTTTAAATAAGGCTTGAGCACCTTCATGTTTGAAAACCACTTGTAGTTACTACAACCACTTGCTTGTAGTAATTCTCTAAACACCACTAACATTTGTAACAGGTAAAAAAATAGAAGTCTCCTTTCACAGTTTAACTTGTATAACTACATCTTCTCTTATACAGCTTCCTAATTTATGCGCAATTCATTCAGACAATGAAAAATCTATGTTTCATCCTTTAAAGAATATACAACATAAAGACTACATTGAGAGCCAAAGACATTTACTAACTTGACTATTTAATCATGAAAACCAAAATGTAAGTAAAAAGTCGTATCTATTACCCCTCTGGAGGAAAAAAAATTAATTACAATTTAAGATTTAAAAGCACTAAGTTATGTTTTCCTCAACATTTTGCCATGCCACATAGCCAAAAATAAAACATTTCATAATTTCAATTTACTTATTCATGAAAAGAAAATACCTCTAAAACAAGGAGAGAAGGGGACAGAGCATGGAAAGTGAATTTCAAAGATTTCCACAGCCAGAGCATACTTTCAAACCAACAAACAAGGATAAACATCCTTTCTTGCCTACTTTTAACTGAGGAGGGTTTTTGCTGTGGCTTAAACCAAACACCATCAAGTTCTGCTACAACCAAAAACAAGTATGCCCACGAAACACAACAAATCAAGTCGGCCCAATATAGGATATACATGCTACAGAAAAATAAAATTAGAATGCTACCTGAAATTCTCCAATGGGTCTAAGACATGAGGAAAAAATACCTAATAATAACTGGAGTAAAACCCTTGATTTCCCAGTGGCATGTTAATGGCCTTGTAGGCATTCTCAGCAAACGTACTTTTAAACTTCAACTGACCCAATCTTCAACTCTTCAACTTCAACTTCACAACTTCAATCTTCAACTAATCACAATATTAACCATATATTATTCTGTTATTATCCTGAGAAAAGGCAGAAACAGAAAGATCTTTTATATACTCAATCACTGGGTCTTTTGGGAAATAAGAAAAAAATGATTCAGAAGAAAAAGGAGAAAGAGGAGGAGGGAGAAAGAGCTGGGGGCAGGCTGCTCTGATCAAACTGGTCAAGTGCAGTCCAAGCAGTGGTGACAACACTCAGTTTGGTCTCAAGTGGCGAGGGAAATGGACCAGAGGGAGAAAACTGGAAACACACAAGGTCTGCGGGGCTCTCCACTGGCCAGGAATGCCCAAGCAGGACCTAGGAAATCCAAGTTCTAGAACAATCTCTCAGAAATGGATACAGCAGGGGAAGGAAAGGGTGGGATGAACTGAAAGAGCAGCAGTGAAACAAATACACCACCACACGTAAAACAGACAGGAGTGGAAAGCCGCTGTGTGACACAGGGAGCTCAACCTGGTGCTCTGCGACAGCCAGGAGGGCGGGGATGGGGTGGGAGGCGGGAGGGAGGTTCAGGAGGGAGGGGACGCATGTACGCTTAGGGCTGACTCACACTGTGGTAGGGCAGAAACCAACACAACACTGTAAAGCAATTATCTGCCAATTACCAAAGAAAACTTACTCATGAAACAGTAACATGGAGACTGGTGTGAAGCACTGTCAGACGTCAATGAATTCATTTTCCCTTTAAAACTACCTGATTCCTCACAAGGTCATAGAATTGAGGTTCACTTCTGAGGGAACAATACAGCTGAATTAACATATAGGCTCAAGAATGGTGGCCAGAAAATAAAAATAAAATAATAAAAGAATGGCAACCTGATGGAGGTAAGGAATTTCTGAGTCGGCTCCCCAGCCCATGACGGTGCACTGGCCCAAGATGACTCTTTTCTGACAAACACAATATGGCAAGTGATGGGGTTGTAAACACACAGTGGAGAGGCTCCGGGGCAAAGAACTGAGTGAGGTCTCCAGCCAACTACCTGCAAAGAACCGAGGTCCTCAGTGCAACAACCCTCAGGGGGCAGAATCCTGCCCGAGTGCACACAGCTGAACCTGGAAGTTGATTCTTCCCCAGTGGAGCCTCCAACCACAGCCCTGACCTACACTCTGTAGCCAAGTGAGAGACCTTGAACCAGAGCCATCCAGCCAAATCACGTCCAGATTCCTGGCCACAGACACTAGGAGATAACACGTTTGTTGTTTGAAGCCCCTAAATTTGGAGGTAATTCCCTGGTGGCTCAGTAGTAAAGAACCTGCCTGCCAGTTCAGGAGACGTGGGTTCAGTCCCTGAGTTGGGAAGATCTCCTGGAGAAGGAAATGGAAACTCACTCCAGTATTCTTTTCTGGAGAAGCCCATGGACAGATGAGCCTTCATGGAGTCACAGAAGAGTCAGACACGACTCACAGCGACCAAACTACAAACACGCAACGCACTGACGGACCCTGGCATCTTCACTCTTCCTCATCTCCTGCCAGCCCCTCCATATTCTCCCAAGGGGTCTAACATCCAATACCAGGATGATACTGATGGGTGGGCTGGGGAGAGCAGGAAACTAGAGCAGCCACACCAAGAGAAGTGATCAATTGGAAAGACTCAGTCACTCAACAGCTCTTCACTAAGCCTCCAGTATGTGCCAGGGCAGAAAACAAATCTCTGAAGCTGGTCGAGCAAACACGTTACTCTATACTAAGATTTGTTCGCAAGAACAGAGCCCCCTCTAAGCAGCTCAGACACCCACCTTATCAGATATGAATGTCCTCAACTTCCCTCTCTATATGCATCCAAATTTTGCTATCAAGAGCATCTTTATCTACTCTCCTATCTCTAAAATTACTTCCCTTATACACTTGACCCTATTCCCTCTACTTGGTATCCCTCATTCCAGAACTGCTGTCTTAATCCATCCACACCAACGTACCATAAGAATTCCTATAAAATGCAAACCTGATCACATCACTCTATTTAAAATCTAAACTCAATGGTTTAACATTGTTCTCAGGCTAAAGCCCAAGTTCTCAAATCAAGCTTACAGGTGTCTATATGTCTCTGGCTTTGGCCCACGCTCCCCTCCAATTTTTATGCCTTAGCCTCTACCTTTTTGGTTATTTTTTAAACTTTCCATTTCTCTCCCACTTCTTAACCTTCAATTATACTATTCCTACCTGAAGCACTTTTTCCCAGGCCTTTAATTATCTAACCCATGAAATTAAAAGACGCTTTACTCCTTGGAAGGAAAGTTATGAGCAACCTAGATAGCATATTCAAAAGCAGAGACATTACTTTGCCAACTAAGGTCCGTCTAGTCAAGGCTATGGTTTTTCCAGTGGTCATGTATAGATGTGAAAGCTGGACTATGAAGAAGGCTGAGCGCTGAAGAATTGATGCTTTTGAACTGTGGTGTTGGAGAAGACTCTTGAGGAGATCCAACCAGTCCATTCTAAAGGAGATCAGTCCTGGGTGTTCTTTGGAAGGAATGATGCTAAAGCTGAAGCTCCAGTACTTTGGCCACCTCATGCGAAGAGTTGATTCATTGGAAAAGACTCGGATGCTGGGAGGGATTGGGGGCAGGAGGAGAAGGGGATGACAGAGGATGAGATGACTGCATGGCATCACTGACTAGATGGACAAGCGTTTGGGTGAACTCTGGGCGTTGGTGATGGACAGGGAGGCCTGGCGTGCTGCAATTCACAGGTTCGCAAAGAGTTGGACACGACTGAGCGACTGAACTGAATCAGCCTTTAATTACCTATAACCTAAGCGTCTGGCCTTAGGTTCTCCCTGATGCCTAGACTAGTTCAGTGCCCTACTCATCCACCTAGCCAGCGCTTCCACAGCAAACTCGCACGATCTCCTAGAATAGTTACTCTGCCAACTGTGTGAGCTTCCCACTGGCTATGAGCTCTATGAGGGGCTTTCCAGGTGGCACTAATGAGAAGGAACTGCCTGACAATGCAGGAGACATAAGAGCCTTGGATTCGATTTTTGTGTCGGGAAGATCCCCTGGAGAAAGGCATGGCAACCAACTCCAGTACTCTTGCCTGGAGAATCCCATGGACAGAGAAGCCTGGTGGGCTACAGTCCATGGGGTCGCAAAAGAGTCGGACACAACTGAAGCGACTTAGCGTGCATGCTTCAGCTCTATGAAAACAGGGACCATGTGGATCCTGTTCAATGCAGAACCAGACAAACATGTATCGAAGAGTAAATTGATGCTTTCAAACTGTGGTCCTGGAGAAGATGCTTCAGAGTCCCTTGGAGAGCAAGATCAAATCTGTCAACTAAAGGCAATCAACCCTGAATATTCACTGCAAGGACTGATGCTGAAGCTGAAGCTCCAATACGTCAGCCACCTGATGCAAAAAGCCAACTCACTGAAAAAAGACTCTGAGGCTGGGAAAGACTGAAGGCAGAAGAAGGCAATGACAGAGGATGAGAGGACTGGATGGTATCATCGACTTGCTAGACATTATCTTGAGCAAACTCCGGGAGCTACTGATAGACAGGAAAGTCTGGTGTGCTACAGTCCATAGGGTCGCAAGGAGTGAGACACAACTGAGCAACTGAACAAGATCACGTCATAATTTGTTCCCTTCTTCAAATCTTTAAAGCATGTCCTCACTCCCTGAACATCCACATAAGCTCAGGTCTTCCCATCTTCTAAGATCCCTTTGATCCCACTTTCCTGGAAATCAGCCACTTTCATCTGACTTTATTAATACTATCCAACCTCAGGCAGTCTTACTGGTACCCTCTAACAGTACAAAAACAGGTCCCTGAGTGGCCATCACAGAGCTCCTACTTACCAAATCCATGATTCTCCTTCCAGACTTTACCCTACTGAATTATAGCCCACTGCAATGCTTGTCTTGTTGATCATTTTTACTTACTGACGGATTCATTTTTGCAAAGGCCTCTAACTCTCTTCACTTTTATGGTACCTCTCTCCCTTCATTTTCCTGTTTCTATTTCTTCACTCGCCCTAGGCTGATGGATTTCATCCTTGGCTACCTTGTCTTCAGCCTCCACAAGCTCTCCTTGGGTGGCCACCGGAACTTTTCCAGTGTCGATCACATGATCCCCTTTTGGGGCAGGGGAGTGAAAAAGGTAACAGAGCCTCATGGGAAATCCTTCAAACTACACTTGTTTAGTCACTCAGTGGAGTCCGACTCTTTAAAGACCCTGTGGACTGCAGCCTGCCAGGCTCCTCTGTCCATGTGAGTTTCCAGGAGTGGTTGTCACTTCCTCCTCCAGATGACCTGCATCTCCTGCATTGCGGGAAGATTCTTTACTACTGAGCCACCAGAGAAGCCCTCAAACTACACTCGAGCCTCCATCATACTCCCATTTGACACCTATTGTTCCATATTTACGAGTAACTCACTTAGTGGGTCACTTGAATGAGTTAGTTTTATTAACTCAGGTGTGTAGGGGGAAAACGTACATATCATTCACCTATACACTGACGACCTCTCTCTCCTGTTAGACCTCTGTCGTGGGCTTTAAGCCCTTTTTCCCATCTGCCCACCTACTGAGAAGTTCTTCCTTGCTATCCTACAAGCATCCCAACTCAATTTCTCTAAAAGCAAAATGACCCCCTCAAGGCACCTGCCTTTCTACAGCCCCTTCGCCCCACTAGAATACAAGTCTCTAGGCCACAATACAAGCATTGTCTTAAAGCATCTCCCTTTCCTTCAATTCCACTGTCCACATTCTTCACGTCTGCCTTGATTAGGTTCAAGTCTTCTATCACATGAGCCACTGAAATAACTTCCCACTTGGTACCTCTGTCCTGTATAAACTGTACTCCAGGCTAGAAGAACTGCTCTAAAACAAAGGATTCCAGCATTCCCAGTTTCAGAATGTCTGATGTCTCCTGCTACTCACAGGACAAAAACATTAGCCTAGGAAGCCTGACCAGTAAGAGAGGCCCACAAAAAAGAAATGCCCAACACATGGCCCAACCAAAAGAATCCTCAAAAGGAGTCACGGTGACCAGAGAACTTGGTGAGGAAAAAAACTAAGAGGAACTTTGAAATACCAAGCAAAGTGTAAGTTAAAAAAAAAAAACCACAATCAGGCTCACCCCCAGGAGGGTGAAAGGCTGTGATGAGAAAGCTACAGGGCAACAAACAAGCTACTCTCTGAAAAAAGTGATAGAAACCAGCCAGAAATGTCAGGGAGGCTCTGAGCAAGGCCCTACTAAGCCACACCCTCCCACAACACACCCTCCATGCCCGGCCCACCCATTAACAACTCCACCTGTCGCAGCCAGGCATCCACCCACTTGAGACCCAAAAAGTGAGGCACACAGCCCAGTAATTCCTCGAAGGGCCCACAGGAATTCACACCAAAGTGATGCAACCAGATTCTTCCTCTGCTCAAAGAATGAAAGAGCCCATCAGCAAGTCAAGCAAAGGTTGGGATGGCTGCTGAGTCAAATGGACAGCGAAATTCCCACTCCCAGGGCAGCTGAACAATCTTCCCCACGATACTGCCCCACTGAGTCAAGGCACATCAACTTCTTTCTTAATCATAGACCACTTTCATAAACCTGTGCGAATCGAGGCCAGTCGCTCTCAGCCAGGAAGTTTAGGGACCTAAAAAGCCAGAACACCAGGCTGGGCAGGGGAGACCCACAAGTTTTCCCGGTCTGGCCAATCCACCACCCCACACCTAAGACGGAAATATTCCTACTTTCTGGAACCTACCTTTGTTCCTGCTGTTCCCTCCAACTAGAATCCCTCTGCTCAGTCCAGATAAATCCCATCTGTCACCTCCTCAGGAAACACTTCACCAGCCTGCACACTCCACTGCGTGCTTTCTGAGGACTGGCTGCAGCCCTTGCGGGGTGCTCACCCCATCACATGAGGGAAGGTGGCCTGTCTTAGTCATCTGTCTTCCTCAGACAAAGTCTAGCCCATCCAAGGTGCTCTATTCATGTTAGATGAATGAATCTAAGTCACTTCACCTACTCCTCTGATATGATGGCAGGAAAATGACAATGCTCAGATATATTGGAAACATTTCCATGCTAAATGGAATTCCAGTTTCAATTCAGCCAAGGCAAGACCTTTGAGGGAAACTTTGCTCATCATTTTGCAATCACAAAGGAAGAAGGGGCTTCCCAGGTGGCTCGGTGGTGAAGAATCTGCAGCCAATGCAGCAACACGGGTTTGATCCCTGGATCAGGAAGATCCCCTGGAGAAGGAAATGACAACCCACTCCAGTACTCTTGCCTGGGAAATCCTATGGACAGAACAGCCTGGTGGGCTACAGTCCACAGAATCGCAAAGGGTCAGACACGACTGAGCAAATGAGCACACGTGACTACTATACGGTACTAGAGAGGGAGGGGGAACACGGGGGATGGAAACTAACAAGAGTCACTAAAATGACAGGACTGTCTGGGGGAAGGCACACAAGAAAAATGAGTCTGGGCAGACAAGCTAGGAAAATACAAGTGATGGTGACTAAACAGGTTGATGTGGATACAGCTCATACAGATTTTAACAAAAGAGAGTTGAAACATTTCAGATCAATTAAAAAATGCTCTCTTATACAACATGTATTTTAGTCATAAGAAAATTCTGCTCCAAGATGTTAACCCAGGCTAAAATGGGAATTATTTCCAAAAGAGTCTATGGACATCTAATGTAAACTAGCTATAAGAAACTACTTAGTTTAGGGTATACCTCATTAATATCAAATCTGTGATACAGAAGTAGGAAATCAAACTTAAGGTTATCAAGAGGGAAGGGGGAGGGATAAATTGGGAGACTGGGACTGACACATACACAGGACTCTATGTTGGGTTGGCCAAAAGTTCCTTCAGGTTTTCCTGACCGACCTTTTTGGTCAACCCAATATCAACTAGATAACTAATAAGGACCTATTGTGAAGCACAGGGAACTTGATTCAATACTCTGTAATGACCTGTATGGGAAAAGAATCTAAAAAAGAGTGGATATATGTGTACATGTAACTTATGCACTTTGCTGTACAGCAGAAACTAACACAACATTGTAAATCAACTATAATAAAAATTAATTAAAAACAAAAGAAATCTGTGATGAAATGGGAGGCACGCGTAAGGCATTTCAGCAGCATACCAAAGGACCGTGGTTATCTTGAAAATCAAACCGTGTAATAGATCATTGCACTGTGAGCTGAACCAGCCACATTTTTCTCATGGAACATCATTTTTAAAGGTACAACTGAAGAGTGTCCATGATGGCTCAGTGGTAAAGAATCCACTTGTCAATGCAGGAGACATGGGTTTGATCCCTTGTTCAGTAAGATCCCACATGTCTTGGAGCAACTAAGCCCATGGGTCACAACTATTGAGCCTGTGTTCTAGAGCCCAGGAACCACAACTACCGAAACCCACACACCCTAGAGCCCATGTTCCGAAACAAGAGAAGCCACCGCAATGAGAAGCTCACGCACCACAGTGAAGAGTAGCCTCCAATCACCTCAACTAGAAAAAAGCCGGAAGATTACCGAAGATCCAACACAGCCAAAAATAAACTAAAAAAAAAAATTTAATGTGACGTTACTATTTTTTTTTTAAAGGTATAACTCAAAACTATGGTTAGATTTCTGTATTTGACCTACATTTTCCCAAAAAGCAAGCAAAATGAGCTTGACACTCTGTCAGAAAGACTGATAGTATGTGTTACCAATGACAAAATCCGAGCTTTCAAACAAAAATTTAAATTTTGGAAAACTGCTTCTCAATAATTAAAAGATAAGCGGCTTTTTTTCTTTTTTTTGCTGCTAAGTAATACTAGTTTGAGAAACAGATTCAGTTTAACAAATCGTTAACATTAAGTTTTGGTTTTCATTTTTCTTACTGGTTTCAATCAATCTTTTTAAGAATAAATTAGAAGACCCACAAGAATAATTTAAATCTAGTTTCCAAGAAGACAACTGCCAAAATTTTTATGACTTATCAGTGGCTGTTCTATGGTAAACATTGAGTACGCAAATAAGGAAAATGTCTAAGTATTTCACACCAACAGAACTTTAAGAATATATACACAATACATTAATACAATTAACAAAAACTGGCTGATTATGAAGTGAAAAGTGGAATTCTGAGTTCCTTTGGTTAGCTTTTTGAGTAACATAATTGTAATGTTACTCAAAATACCAAGAAAGTAACAAAACTGTTAGCTCGGTGCAAAAAAAACCCCGTTTTTTCCCCAAAATCTCTCAAAGCTGAAATATCAGATAAACTAACATCTCCCAATGATGTCCAACCTTTAAAGAGCTACAAGTAAAAAAACTGCTGTAGAATGAGTAGTTAATTGATAAGATTTCCAAAATGGCAGAGGATCTTAAGAAAAAGCCTGCTGAGTATTTTGGCTAACAACTCTGGAATCCACTGAGCTACCACTGTCATTTCTGCTACAGGCTTCAGAAGGTGTCTGATTTAGCCTAAAGAAAAAAAAAATGCATTAAAAGAAAATACTATGTTAAAATATTCACTTTTTTTTTTTCAAACTTTTAACCTCAAACTTCTATTTTGGGTTATCAAGGTTTCAACAATTTATGCCTTCTCAAGTATCATTCTGAGCCTATACATCTTAATTGAACCTGAAATTTTAATCAAGAAATGTCACAGTGATTTTTAGGAAATTCAACAGTCCTGATGAGGTCTGGTGATGGTCTGTTTCTTATGAGAATGCCACACTGGTACCTTCTCAATCAAAGGTGCTGAGAAACTAAAGATATTTAATAAAGAGGCTAATTCAAGCAGATTATACAAAAGTGTGTTTTGGACCAGAAACAAACAAAAACAAAAAACTAAATAGTTAACATTTTAAGCTATTTTGCATAATTGTTCTTTTAATTAATATTGTATTTCAGAATTCATCCTGACAGGTAGCAGAAGTTACCTACGCTTGAAAAACAACCCAAGCAGACGAAATACTGGAGCATTGTTTTTAAGAGACAACTCATCGCCTAAAAATTCCTGAAGTGAGGCACAAATGTTCATTGACCCCATTCTAAAAAAGTGACCTGGAACACGAGTACATTCTTGAACTCAATCACATTCCTTACTGTGGGTTTCTCCATCGTATTTACAACCAGTTAACACAGCTGAGGGTATTTTAATAAAATTACAATTAAGCACTAAGTTTAAGCTTAAAAACAATATTAAATGGATAAAAGTGTCAGGAATACTCAACAAAGCGTCCAGGGGTATCTCAGGTCCATCAAAATGAGGTCCATCATACCTCATTTTGCTCTGTCCAGTTAACGCAGTCTTTTAAGTTAGTTAAACGTTCATTAACAAAACTCACGTGCCAAAACCATGCCCCAAAGCGGGTTATGTGACACGTCTCATTTGAAATAAAATGCTTTCTGCCGGGCCCCGGTACATACAAGCAGCTTCCCTATCCCATAAGTACATGCTTACACTTCCTTTACCGCTACCGTGGAAAGGGAGGGTGCCTCGGTGCTTACCGATGCCCGGAGCCACATAGATGAAGTAGAGGCAAGACGAGGACAGGGAGAAGAAGAAGATGAAGGCGAGGAGCGAGCGATTGGAGACCCGCATCATCCGCTTAAGCACAGACATCTTCCTCTTCCCGGCCGGCAGCTCGGGCTGCACTCTCAGGCCGGACTTGGGGGCACCGTCCAGGCCCTAAACTTCCATGAATGTGCTAAAAAAAAAAACCCACCACCACCACGAGACTGCAGCGGGGCCGCGCGGGGAGGCTCTGGGGAAGCGGGAAGGAGGAGAGGAAGGAGCGGACGGAATGAATGAGAGGCCGGGAGGATGCGGGGCGGAGGAAGGGGAGCGGACGCGGGGCCCGGGTCCGGGGACCAAAGGACCCGAGGAGGCCGTGGAAGGGCGATGAGCGGCGTTCGACGCGCCCGGTGGCGGCGGGAGGAGGGGCTGCAGGTGGGGAGAGGCGCCGGCTGCGCGCCGCTGCGCCCCTGCGGAGAGGGCGGCCGACTGCAGCACGCGCGGCTCCCCCGCGGCTCCGGCTGCCTGCGCCCGCCGGGGTCCAGGTCGCGAAGCCCCGGCGCTCGGGTTCCGGCCCGCCCGCGCCAGGCAGGCCTGCGCCGCCTCCTCCTCCTCCTCGGGGCCGCGGCGTCTCGTGCCTGCGCGGGGCTAGCGTGGGCGCCGGGGCAGCAACCAGCGCGCGCGAGGCGCGGGGGCCCGCAGCGGCCCTGGGGGCCAAGGAGCTGGGCGCTCGCCCGCGCACAGCCTCCTCCTCATGCCGCGCGGGGCCCCGGCGTCCCCCGGCGGCCGCGGGAGCCGAGCACAGGCGAGGGCGGCGTCCCGGCCAGCGGCGAGCGCGCTCCGGCTCCGGCTCCTGCCTCCGCCCGCTGTCCGCCCGGCCGCAAGGGCGGCAACCGCAGCAGCATTACCGCCGCCGGCCCGGGGTGAAGCGCCCCCGCCGGCGCCGCCCCCGCACGGCCCGCGGACACCAGGCGGAGCGCCGCGGGGCAACTTGCGCTGCGGGCAGGGCAGAGGAGCCCAAAGAAGGGGAGGGCCGGAGCCGTCGCAGCCGCGTCCGGGTCGCTGAAGAGGCGAACTCCAGAGGGCGGAGGGAGCCGCGGAGGAAATGGGCCGGGCGACGCGTCCGGAGACCCCCGGGGGCTCCGCGCTCGCTCGGAACTGCAGGCGGCGCTGCGCCGGCCGCGAGGAAACCTGGCGGCCCCGGCCCACCCTTCCCCTCCCCTCGCCCGAAACACCTCGCCTCCTGATTGGCCCGCGCCGCCCCGCTCCCCGCGCGAGGACCCGCGCCCCGACCGCGTCCTGCGTCACCGCGGCCCCCGCCCGCGCGCGGGGTCCCGGGCGCTCGCCGCGCTCCCGGGGGTTGAGGGACCGCTCTTGAGCCTCGGATACGTTCCACCCTGGGGATCGATAATGAACGATGCTGTGCTTGTATCTCAACGAGGAGGCTTCAGTGATATGCGTTCCTCCCGAAATATACTCTCCGGAAACAAGGTGTTTTCTGATCCTGGATTAATGAAACCTCCCATCCCGCACTATCTATAGAAATATTACCGTCGGGATGTGATAACGATCTACGTATATCTCTCAAAATAGAACTTGCCTTCTGCTCTGAAGGTGAGCCCTGGGTAGCCCTGCTTTAGCTGCATCCGTACAGGCGGCACAGAAAAGACTTCTGTGCAACCAATATGCCCTTAAATGCTGCAGCACCAGCCAGCTTCAATGAGCAAATTGCTTTACTGCACCTCCAAGGTCGTGGTCTACCCTTTGTTCAAAAGCGACGTTTTTCCTACTAGCTCGTCCTTAGCTGTATCACATTTTTCCAAAGTGTGTTTGTGGCTGTTTCTTTTGCAACTAGTCACATAAGAGGTGGCTGGATGCCCCCTGCTGCCATTACTTGCTCAGTATTTCTAGATGCAGTGGTATTGAATTACCACTTGATTGCCAGCAGATTTAGTACCTTCTTAGCAAGAGACCCATGTCTTCCATCGACTCTGATATAGCTCTATGCTCTGTGGAGCCCGAAACACCTGAGTTTATAATTCTGCCAAGGCCTTTTATTAACTGTGAAACTTAGGCTAAGCCACTACCCTCTCCAAGCCTCTCTTCTCAGTCTTCAAATGGTGGGTGTGATACCAGCTTGCAGGTTATGGGATTAAACCTGATAACTGTGCAAAAGCTAAACATGAGTTCTGGCACCTGAGGGCTTTCCTTACATCTCTTCAGAAGGTCTACTGGATAGAATCAGCAAATTCATCTTCATTTTGCTTTTTGGAGTACTTACAAGTTATTCAACTTCTCTGGCTAATTTAATATTTCATGTAAAGGTAAATGACATTTTTGTAACAGTTTTGTAACATTTTGTAACATCTGAAATACAAAATGGAGCAATATATAAAATAGATAAAAATCTCTTGTAAAAAAAAAACCTATACAAGTGAGAAAGAAATCCATGAATAGTGAGAAAGCAAAATTGTCTTGTTTCCCTTTTTCACCCTGCTGACTTTTATCTGTCTTTATTTTCACCAGGTCAACTATTGTTTACAGTGCTTAATACCACTATACCATTGCTGGCTTGGCCATGGATGATTCTCAGGGAAGATTGGGTTTTTGAAAGGAAAATTTACCATAAAACTGAATGAGAAGATTAACATCTTAGAAATTAATGATTAATCTTATTTTAAGAACTCTGAAGTCTCTGTATAGATGGGCTTGGCTGGCATAGACAACTGCCGTTGCTATCTCTCCCAGGTTCACCCCAGTACTTGTTAGAACTGATTAGTTCTTCCCTGGATTTGAGCAAGTACTAGAAAACCAGTTTAGTCTGTATGTTCTTTAGCACCATTGGTCACCAGCCACACAGAGAGGTAACCCTGCCTCTTGCCAAGCAGCCTGGGCTTGAATCTCAGTCATTCTAGTCAAGTGACCTCAAAGATTATTTAAAACTCCCTGTGCTTCCACTTTCTCATCAGCTAAAGAAAATAACCATAGTACCTGTTAGGATCGTCATGAGGATTAAATTGAGTGAGTCAGTGCTTTAAAAAGCTTGAGAGAACCTGGTACCTAGTAAGCACTATTTGAATATTTGTTTAAAAAAATTGTTTTTAATCTTTCCTTTAGATCACTCTGTCCCAACAATAACAAGTTGTGCTGGTCTATTCCTGTTTAAAATCACCTATTGAGTCAGCCTTGAAGTCTCAGTCTCTAATAGTCTGGTGTATGCCTCAAGGTCTCAGCTTATTTATAAAGCAAAGAGCAATGAAATACTCAGAACCAAATCATTTCAGCCCAGATTATCACCTGGTCCATTCTTAGGAGCCCGGTAAGGCCCACAGCAGAAGGGTGACCTACCCAATTTCGTTTTATGATACCAAAGAGACCTTAAACTTAAGGTGGTAAGACATAGTAGCAAGACCCAGTAAATTTCATGTTAGCTGTTTGGAGCTGAAGTGAAGTGAAAGTCGCTCAGTTGTGTCTGACTCTTTGCAACCCCATGGACTATACAGTCCTTGGAATTCTCCAGGCCAGAATACTGGAGTGAGTAGCTGTTCCCTTCTCCAGGAGATCTTCCTATCCCAGGGATCGAACCCAGGTCTCCTGCATTGCAGGCAGCTTCTTTATCAGCTGAGCCACCAGGGAAACCCAAGAATATTGGAGTGGGTAGCCTATCCCTTCTGCAGCGGCTCTTCCCGACCCAGAAATTGAACCAGAGTCTCCTGTGTTGCAGGCAGATTCTTTACCAGCTGAGATACTGAGCTGAGGAGAGAACTAACTTAGTTATGTTATAACTATGGTTTTCTATTTATATTAATCAAAAATATGTTACTGAGATTGTAATTACCATGAAAAAAGGGAAAATGTACTTGTTTAATGAGATGGGTGACATTTCACTTGGTTGATGCTGCTGCTGCTGCTGCTGCTGCTAAGTCGCTTCAGTCATGTCCGACTCTGTGCGATCCCATAGACGGCAGCCCAACAGGCTCCCCCGTCCCTGGGATTCTCCAGGCAAGAACACTGGAGTGGGTTGCCATTTCCTTCTCCAATGCATGAAAGTGAAAAGTGAAAGTGAAGTAGCTCAGTCGTGTCCGACTCTTAGCGACCCCACTGACTGGAGCCTGCCAGGCTCCTCCATCCATGGGATTTTCCAGGCAAGAGTATTGGGGTGGGGTGCCATTGCCTTCCCCCTGGTTGATGCTAGGATAAATAATATCCATTAAGTGTTTTGGCCTTGCTCATAACCTAGGTTAAGTAAAAATCAGTAAGTTTTTTTTCCTTGTGAATTGGGAGGAAAAAGAGAATGAAAGAACACGTAGAATCTCACTTCTGATTGCTTAGGGTTCAGACCCCCATATTACAATCACTGATTAAGTATAGTAATTTTATATGTTTAAGTACATGGTCTCAGCATCTAAGATTCAGTTCAAGAAAATTGTCAGGTTGATAAATTGTGCTTAGACAGTTGAATTTTTTTACTTACATAATTGGAATGTAGATTGTATGAGTTAGATATTGGCTTGATTTATAAAATGGAGTACATATTACAAAATATTATTACAGAAAGTTGCCTTAAATAAAGCCCGTTTTCCCACTGATTTCCATTATAAATGTAGTCAGAGTTCTGCTGAGAAAAAAAAATATTAGTCTCTATCTTTAAGTTATCTTACATTTGAGATCAAACATAATCCCCTTAAAGCCAAATTTTAAAAGTTGTATATATAATTTTATTATTACATTATAGTATACTTAAATTTGAAAAAGAAAACCACCATAGTGGCAACAATCCCTAATTCAGCAGTTGACCCAAATTTGATACTCATCTTACATTGCCTTAATCTTTTCATCCTGAATCCAAGATCATTCTTCCACATCATCAGAATGCCCTGTAGCATTTTCAAGTATTCAAATCACTTTCCTATCATTTTCATAACATCCCTTTGGGGTAGGCATGGCAAGTATTATTAGTATGTCATTTGGGCATGGGAAAACTAAAGCTCAGTGAGGTACAATATCTGGCCTTGGGTCACGTGATGATCAGTAGTAACAGAACTGAGGAGAGAGCCAGAATGTTAACAGCTTCATTCAGTGCCCTTTCCACAAACTACACTGGCTCCCTTTTTCACACATTTCTTTGCCTATCTGGGCAAACGTTTGATTTGGTGCATATTTTCAATTTTTCTAGAAATGAATATATGCAATCCACTTTTTCAAACTTTCTCTACCAATTTTGTCTCAGACATCTGTTTCAGGAACTATATTCATTGGATTGGAACCCACTCTGATATTCTTGCCAAGAGAATCCCTTGGACAGAGAAGTCTGGGACGCTACAGCCCATGGGCTCTCAAAGAGTCAGACACAACTGAGTGTCTGAGCATAACAGGATGGTGCATAAAGTTAGGGCCCAATCGTTTAGTCCTTGCCTGTCACCAGTTGTTGAGTCAGAATGAGAAAACAAATTGATTCTGTTGGCTCCATCCATTCTTCTTCTCAGTTTCATGCTAGGCTTAGTCCACAGATGGCTAGTTTTGCCTTAAAGGGAATCTGAGCAGCCACTGATTTGCCCCCTGAGAAAGAAGCCTACCAACGGCAATGGGATTAGGATCTGTTTGGAAAACTTGGAAGGTTGAGACAGACGACAGACAACAAAAAGCAAAGAGAGGACATTGAAAAAGTGGGCAAGTCACATACCAGGCAGTGCCCTGTGCCTTACGTGGAGAGGACACTATTCTGGCTTCTTCAGGGTAAGCACAGAGGCTGTCTCTGGACCTGCTTGAGGCTTCCTCTGAAAGCTGAAGAAAATCGGGGTCCTGGCACATGTGTAATCCAGATACACAAGCACCTCTGGTGCTGTGTACACCAGCTGGGCAACTCAGCCCTAGAGAGAAGACCCATAAACTTGGCTACCGAACAGACAAAACAAATATACACATTCCTAGGGCAGCCTTAGAATTCTGAACAGCAGTTTGTCCTGGGTAACTCTGAGAAAGACCTTTCTTGTTAATATACATATCCATAATGTAAAGGCTTCCCTGGTGGCTCAGCTGGTAAAAAATCTGCCTGCAGTGCAGGAGATCTGGGTTTGATCCCTGGGTTGGGAAGATCCCCTGGAGAAGGGAACAGCTGCCCAGGCCAGTATTCTGGCCTGGAGAATTCCATGGACTGTACAGTCCATGGGGTTGCAGAGAGTCGGATACAACTGAGCAACTTTCACTTCACTTCATAATATAAAGAAGGAAAAAACAATGCCTATTGCTTCGTGCAGTTAAAAGAATCTGCTCCTTAGAGTCAAAAGAGCCTACCCTCAGTCACTTGATGTTTTTTAAGAAGTCATTTCCTGAACACAATTCTATTTTGATGATTTATAGTTATTTCCCAGGACTCAGTACAAAAGCAAGGCAGTAGATAATTAGTGAAGAATGAATGAACACAGTCTTAACTTACACAGTTATGTATATTCTTTTCAGTTTAGCATAACAAGGAGTACAAGTTAGTTCACCTTGTCTCTTCCAGAGGTTTTTTTATCAAAAAAGCCATCTTTACAGGTGAATGACTAACAAAAGCAGAGGATAAAATAAACAGATTAAAGATGTATGCTATGGAAGTTTTCTATCATATCAACAATCTTAATAGCTGTGGCAGACGAAAGCTTTTTAAGAAATGAAATTATGACACAGAATAGCTTTTAATGAAGGACAGTGATGGGCCACTTTCTATCCATTTATTTTCATGTTTAACATATGCCTCACAGGATTTTCTGTCTGTGACTAAATCATTCTGGGAACAATACTGGTTTCAGAGCTTAACTGGGTAAATGTTGAAGTGATAAATAGGTCTCAGGTAAATTCAATAAAGGATTTCAGTGCCTCTGTGTCTGGAAAGGGAATTTTGGAATACTGAGATCCTGGCATGCTGAAATTCCCGAGTTCATATTCATATGCTTGATGTAAGTTATTGTAACAAGAATGTGAAAAAGGAAGAACTTGAGATACATCAGATCAGATCAGTCACTCAGTCGTGTCTGACTCTTCACGACCCCATGAATTGCAGCACGCCAGACCTCCCTGTCCATCACCAACTCCTGGAGATCACTCAGCCTCACATCCATCGAATCAGTGATGCCATCCAGCCATCTCATCCTCTGTCGTCCCCTTCTCCTCCTGCCCCCAATCCCTCCCAGCATCAGAGTCTTTTCCAATGAGTCAACTCTTCACATGAGGTGGCCAAAATATTGGAGTTTCAGCTTTAGCATCATTCCTTCCAAAGAAATCCCAGGGCTGATCTCCTTCAGAATGGACTTGGTTGGATCTCCTTGCAGTCCAAGGGACTCTCAAGAGTCTTCTCCAACACCACAGTTCAAAAGCATCAATTCTTCGGCGCTCAGCCTTCTTCACAGTCCAGCTCTCACATCCATACATGACCACAGGAAAGACCATAGCCTTGACTAGGCGAACCTTTGTTGGCAAAGTAATGTCTCTGCTTTTGAATATGCTATCTAGTTTGGTCATAACTTTCCTTCCAAGGAGTAAGCGTCTTTTAATTTCATGGCAGTGATTTTGGAGCCCAGAAAAAGAAAGTCTGACACTGTTTCCACTGTTTCCCCATAAAAGACGCTTACTCCTTGAAAGGAAAGTTATGACCAGCCTAGATAGCATATTCAAAAGCAGAGACATTACTTTGCCAACAAAGGTTCACCTAGTCAAGGCTATGGTCTTTCCTGTGGTCATGTATGGATGTGGGAGCTGGACTGTGAAGAAGGCTGAGCGCCGAAGAATTGATGCTTTTGAACTGTGGTGTTGGAGAAGACTCTTGAGAGTCCCTTGGACTGCAAGGAGATCCAACCAGTCCATTCTGAAGGAGATCAATCCTGGAATTTCTTTAGAAGGAATGATGCTAAAGCTGAAACTCCAGTATTTTGGTCACCTCATGCGAAGAGTTGACTCATTGGAGAAGACTCTGATGCTGGGAGGGATTGAGGGCAGGAGGAGAAGGGGACGACAGAGGATGAGATGGCTGGGTGGCATCACTGACTTGATGGGTGTGAGTCTGGGTGACCTCCGGGAGCTGGTGATGGACAGGGAGGCCTGGTGTGCTGCAATTCATGGGGTCGCGAAGAGTCGGACACGACTGAGCGACTGATCTGATCTGATCTGATGGGACCAGATGCCATGATCTTCGTTTTCTGAATGTTGAGCTTTAAGCCAACCTTTTCACTCTCCACTTTCACTTTCATCAAGAGGCTTCTTAGTTCCTCTTCACTTTGTGCCATACGGGTGGTGTCATCTGCATATCTGAGGTTACTGATATTTCTCCCAGCAATCTTGATTCCAACTTGTGTTTCTTCCAGTCCAGTGTTTCTCATGATGTACGCTGCATATAAGTTAAATAAACAGGGTGACAATACATGTATCTGAGATACATCAGAGCTAACTAAAAGAAAGAAACCAAAATATATTCATCCCAAAAAGTATGAATAATACCAGCTTACCATGACCAATAAGGAATGCCTCCGAAATGCAACAACCTGGCAACATTAAACAAATTATTGATAGGTTAGAGAAGAAAATACAGTGTCTTTTTTCAATAGGTAACTGTATAAATATAGCACAATTTATTTACCTACTTTGTGTGTTAGTCACTTAGTTGTGTCCAATTCTTTGTGACCCCATGGACTGTAGCCCACCAGGCTCCTCTGTCCATGGAATTCTCCAGGCAAGAATACTGGAGTGGGTTGCCATTTCTTTCTCCAGGGTATCTTTCTGACCCAGGGATAAAACCGGGGTTTCCTGCATTGCAGGCAGATTCTTTACCATCTGAGCTACCAGGGAAGGCTATTAATTGTTAAAGGACATGCCTTTTCAATTTGACTCAATTTTGACTGTGTAGATCACAATAAACTCTGGAAAATTCTGAGAGAGATGGGAATACCAGACCACCTGATCTGCCTCTTGAGAAATCTGTATGCAGGTCAGGAAGCAACAGTTAGAACTGGACATGGAACAACAGACTGGTTCCAAATAGGAAAAGGAGTACGTCAAGGCTGTATATTGTCACCATGTTTATTTAACTTATATGCAGAGTACATCATGAGAAATGCTGGACTGGAGGAAACACAAGCTGGAATCAAGATTGCCGGGAGAAATATCAATAACCTCAGATATGCAGATGATACCACCCTTATGGCAGAAAGTGAAGAGGAACTCAAAAGCCTCTTGATGAAAGTGAAAGTGGAGAGTGAAAAGGTTGGCTTAAAGCTCAACATTCAGAAAACGAAGATCATGGCATCTGGTCCCATCACTACATGGGAAATAGATGGAGAAACAGTGGAAACAGTGTCAGACTTTATTTTTCTGGGCTCCAAAATCACTGCAGATGGTGACTGCAGCCATGAAATTAAAAGACGCTTACTCCTTGGAAGGAAGGTTATGACCAACCTAGATAGCATATTCAAAAGCAGAGACATCACTTTGCCAACAAAGGTTCGCCTAGTCAAGGCTATGGTCTTTCCTGTGGTCATGTATGGATGTGAGAGCTGGACTGTGAAGAAAGCTGAACGCCGAAGAATAGATGCTTTTGAACTGTGGTGTTGGAGAAGACTCTTGAGGGTCCCTTGGACTGCAAGGAGATCCAGCCGGTCCATTCTGAAGGAGATCAGACCTGGGATTTCTTTGGAGGGAATGATGCTGAAGCTGAAACTCCAGTATTTTGGCCACCTCATGCGAAGAGTTGACTCATTGGAGAAGACTCTGATGCTGGGAGGGATTGAGGGCAGGAGGAGAAGGGGACGACAGAGGATGAGATGGCTGGATGGCATCACTGACTCGATGAATGTGGGTCTGAGTGACCTCCGAGAGCTGGTGATGGATAGGGAGGCCTGGCGTGCTGCGGTTCATGGGGTCGCAAAGAATGGGACATGACTGAGCGACTGATCTGATCTGATGAATAAAAATATATATATTAACGTATACACATACTATGCGTTTCATTTTGGTGATATACCTAGTGGTCAAAATTCTAGATTTTATGAAATGTGAATGATCAGATTTCAGAGACAATGGCAGACAATTTCCCAAGATGATTACACCAGTTCACATTCTTAGCAGCAGCATTTGAGTTCAAGTTGCTCACCTCACCAACACTTAGTATATTCAACCCTATTAACATTAGCATTTCAGGTAGAATGTGATGAGTGTCTCATTTTGGTTTTAATTTGCACTTTTCCTGAGGGCTAGTGGGATTGAACAATTTTTCATAAATTTATTGACGTACAATGTCTCCTGAGGCTTGAAAAGCATTGGATACAATGAAACAATTTCTGATGTTGAAACTCTTCATAAAATAAGGATGAAGATATGTTCTAGTTTGTAAAGAGCAAGCAAATTGCAGCAGTATGATTAATGTAGAATCATACTCATTCGAGTCACAAAAAGATTTGGATTGGAAAGAATTAGCCAGTGCACTTGGATAATAAAATTAGGTGCTAAAAATAGAACGTGATAAGAAAAATTATTATTTATAGGTTTATGATTACCATAAAAAGCATTAACTAGAAAACAGATCTAATAGAGATTAATAAAGAGCCACTCAAGAAGCAAGTCAGAAGGAGAAAAACAAATATCATATATTAATGCATATATATGGAATCTAGAAAAATGGTACTGATAAACCGATTTTCAGGGCTAGAATAGCGATACAGACTTGGAGAACAGACTTTGGACATGGCAGGGGAAGGAGAGGGCGGGACAGATGGGAAGAGTAGCACTGACATGTATACCCTACCATGTGTAAAACAGAGAGCTAGAGGGAAGCCACAGTGTAGCACGGAGAGCCCAGCCTGGTGCTTTGCGGTGACTTAGAGGGGTGACATTGCGGGGTAGGAGGGGAGGCTCAAGAGGGAGAGGATGCATATGTATACCTATGGCTGATTCCCACTGTTGTGCAGCAGAAACTGACACAATATTGCAAAACAATTACCCTCCAATTAAAAATAAGCTTTAAAAATTTTAAAAAATACAGTTTAAAAAATAAACAGCCACTCAAATATATATATATACACACACTCTCACACACACACATACACACACATAGTTCAGCATGGGGATACATCCCTAAATATTAGAGCTCTAACTGGGCTTGATTATACAGAGTCCCGTAGTTCCTATGGAGAAGTATTTTAAGCATTATATTTAAGCAATTGCCCAGTCATCTCAGCTTTGCTTGTTTAGAATGTCCTTCAAAATGTCAAAAGATTTCTACAATTCTCCTAATTATCTTTATCCTCTGCTTCCTGAAGCGTTTCCTTAAATCATCATATGCCTAGTCCTTCACCCTTTTCCTTTTTAGTAGGTAGAGTACTATGGTCCCATAACTTTGGAAGTCAGTTCGTGTCAGAATTATTTACCCGAACTCAAATCCCTGGAGAAGATAGAGCAGAGCAAACAACATATACGATAGAATTATTCATCTCAAGATAGCCAGGACATTCCTCACTGTGTATGTCTAGCAGCAGTGTATACCTCATAGGGCTAACATATGAAGGCACTCGGAACATAGAGAAAGCCTTAGTAACAGGATGATATGATGGATTATTCTATATCTAAATGTATTGTGTGTATATATGTATATATAGCCTATGCATAACATATGCTTTTAAAATGTAAAGACAGGGAATTCCCTGGTGGTCCGGTGGTTAGGACTCGATGCTTTCACTGCCAGGCCCCTGGCTCAGTCCCTGGAAGAGGAACGAAGATTTCTCAAGCCATGTGGCACAGCCACATAAATAAATAAAAATATAAAGATGAATAGCAAACGGAAGCTATAAAGTACCTGATTATATTACAAAAATAGATAAAATTGAATCAAATTACCTGGCACAAACATCAACCTTTGAAATTATATAATAAATACACAACAACAAACAGAACTCAAGAACAGTAGCAAATACATGTAAGTAATATTTATAAATGGACTTCCCTGGCGGCTAAGGTGGTAAAGAATCCACCTGTAATGCAGGATACCTGGGTTTGATCCCTGGGTCAGGAAGATCCCCTGGAAAAGGAACTGGCAACCCACTTCAGTATTCTTGCCTGGAGAAATCCATGGACAGAGGAACCTGGTGGGCTACAGTCCATGAGGTTGCAAAGAGTCAAACATGACTGAGCAACTAACACACATACACACACAATACTTATGAATAAACCGTAAAGGAAATGCATAAAACATGAAGAAAAAAAAATGGAGCCTAGACTTAAGGAGCTTAGAAATCACTATTCTGTCCCATCAATGAGCAAAACACTGAACACACTGAAAAAAAATCAACAACTTTCTTGGGTTCTTAAGAGAGATGAGGATACACGACAAGCTGCTATCCCCAAGTTTGGAGAAACAAGCAAATACAGGGAGTTAGAACTTCCGGAGGCAGAAAGTGATAAGCAGCAACCATCTAAGGGAATCAGTGCTGGTGTAGGAAAACCTGGTGGTAACTATTAATAGCAAATTGCTAGCAGCTCTGTGGGGCTTCCCTGGGGGCTCAGATGGTAAAGAAATCTGCCTGCAATGCAGCAGACCTGGGTTTAATCCCTGGGTCAGGAAGATACTCTGGAGAAGGGAATGGCTACCAACTCCAGGATTCTTGCCTGGAAAATTCCATGGACAGAGGAGCCTGACAATGGGCTACAATCCATGGGGTCGCAAAGAGTCAGACAGGATTGAGCGACTAGCTCACACACACACACACACACACACACACACACACACACACACACACAGGCTCAGTATGAACAAACCTGAGGGTTAAAACCTCTAGGGGACCAGTCATGGAGGACTCCACACTTTTGTGACTGTTGTCTCCAGCAGCTCAAACATGTTCCCATAATAAATATCAGCAAAAAATCTCCACATGATTACAGGAGAACATTATGTTCTTAACAAGGCATGCCCCTAGGAGAAACTAGCTAACCAGAGTCTGACTGATTGAGGCATTATCAGAGCCTAACTGTCCTGGGGAAGGGAACTGTCCAACTCCAATCAGTTCCAGTCATCTGGTCCCACCTAAGGGGGAGGAAAAAAGCTGAGAAACACTTGTGAAGTTCACAGCCCAAAGGCATAGATGCCCTAAAAGACTGAGACCTAACCACAGGGCTACAGAACACTTTTCCTTCCCCCACACCACTGCATTACTACAGACCTCTTCATAGTAGTTCCTTTTGAGTAATGCATCATGTCCAACTATGAAGAAAAAAACACTAGGCATATTAAAAGTTAAAAAATGTAACTTGAAGAGACAGAGCAAGCATCAGAATCAGACATGGCAGGATATTGGAATGATCAGACAGGGAATTTAAAACAACTATAATTAATATGCTAAGGGCTCTAATGAATAAAGTAGACAACATGCAAGAACAAATAGGCAATGCAAATCCTAAGAAGTAAGCAGAAATGCTAGTGACAAAAAATACTTTGAGAAAAATGAAGAAAGTCTCTCGTGGTCTTTTTACTACAATAGACACAGCTGAGGAAAGAATCTATAGTCTTGAAAATATATCAATAGAAACCCTTCCCCCGAAACTGAAAAGTGAAGAAAACTAAGACTGGAAAAAAAAAAAATAACAGAATATCCAAGGACTGTGGGACAACATACACATAATGAGAAAACCAGGAAAAGAAGAACAAATATTTGAAACAATAGTGTCTGAGAATTTTTCCCAAATTAATGCCAGACATCAAACCACAGATCCAGGAAGCCCAGAGAACACCAAGCAAGATAAACGCCAAAGGAAACTACACCTAGAGATATCATTTTCAAACTGCAGAAAATCAAAAAAAAAATTCTTAAAAGAGGCAGAGGGAAAAAAATACCTTACCTATAGATGAACAAAGATAAGAATCATCTTTGATTTCTGCTCAGAAATCAAGAAGAGAGTAGAGTGATGTAGTTCTTGAAAGATACTAGCTACCAAAATGCACACAAGAAGAAATGGAGCATCTGAATAAGCTTATATGTATTAAAGAAATTAAATCAATAATTAATAACCTTCCAAAACAAAAAGTATGAGACCCAGATAGATTCACTGGTGAATTATGCCAAACTTTCAAGGGAGAAATTGCACCAATTTTGTACATTTTCATCCAAGAGATAGAAGCAGAGGAAATACTTCTTAATCCATACAATGTGGACAGCATTATACTAACACCAAAACCAAAGACGTTACAAGACAAGAAAATTACACACCAATATCTTTCATGTCCCTAGATGCAAAAATCCTCAACAAAGTATTACCAAATCAAATCCAACAATGTCTGAAATTAATCATGTGCTGTGACCAAGATGGATTTATCCCAGGTATGCAAAACTAGTTCAATATTTAAAACTAATGTAATCCATCACAACAGCAGGCTAAAAAATAAAAATTACAGATTATATCAATAGATACAGAAAAACATTTGACAAAATCCAACACTAGCACCCACTAATGATAAAAATTTAAAAAAAAAAAAAAAAAAACTCTCAGTAAACTAAGAATAGAGGAAAACTTCCTCAACTTGATAAAGGTTAGCTAAAAAAAACAAAAACAAAAAACCTACACCTAGGATCACATTTAATGGAGAGAAACTCAAAGCTTCCCACTAAGATGAGGAGCAAGGCAAGGGTGTTCCTTCTCACCACTCATTTTCAGCATCGTACTGGAAGTTCTAACTAATGCAACAAGGCAAAAAAAAAAAGGATATAAACAATATACAGATTGGGAAGGAAGAAATATAACCGTCTTCTACAGATGACATGATCAATATAAAAAAATCCAAAAGAATCTACAAAAAGCAAGCAAACAAACATTTGAAACTAATCAGCAATTGTAACAAGTTTGTGAGGTACAGGGTTCATATAAAAAAGCCAATTACTGGACTTCCCTGGTGGTAAATCTGCCTGCCAATGAAAAGGACACAGGTTAGATCCCTGTTCTAGGAAGATTCCACTTGCCATGGAGCAACTAAAACCCATGAGCCACAACTACTGAGCCTTGTGCTACAACTACGAAGCCCGTGTGCTCCAACTACGAAGCCCGTGTGCCAAGAGCCTGTGCTCTGCTATAAGAGAAGCCACCACAATGAAAAGACCACGCACCACAGTGAAGAATAACCCTCGCTCACTGCAATTAGAGAAGGTCCATGCACAGCAACAGACTCACACAACCAAAAATAAAAATAAATTCTTTTTTAAAATCAATTACTTTCCTGTATATCAACAATGAACAAGTGGGATTTGCAATTAAATACATAATACCATTTACATTAGCATTTCAAAAATTTGAATACTTGGGTATAAAATTTAACAAACAATGTACAAGGTCTACATGAGGAAAACTACAAAACACTGATGAATGAAATATAAAAGCTTAATGGAGAGATATTTCTTCTTCATGGATTGAAAAACTCAATATCGTGAAGATATCAGTTATTCCCAAATTGACATATAGACTCAATGTAACACCAATTAAAATCTAAGCAAGTTATTTTGTAGATATCAACAAACTGACTCTTAAATGAAAAGGCAAAAGACCCAGAATTGCCAACACAATATGGAAGAAGAACAAAGTTGGAGAACTGATCCTCCCCAACTTCAAGACTTATTATAAAGCTGTGATAATCAAGCTAGTTTGAAATTGCCAAAGAACAGACAAGTAAGCGCACATAAATTTAATCAACTGATATTTGAAAAGGAGCAAAGCAATAAAATAAACCAAAGATAGTCTTTTCAACAAATGATACTGGAATAACTAGACATCCACATGAAAAAATATTAAGCTTATACTCTTCACAAAAATTTACTCAAAATGGACCAGAGACCTAAATGTAATATGCAAAAATGATGAAACTCCTAGACTAAGATAACATATGAGAAAAACTAGAATCCATTGAATTTGGTGATGACTTTTTAGATACAACACCAAAAGTATGATCCATAAAAGACATAATAAGCTAGACATAAAAAAAAATCTTCTCTGCAAAAGACAATGTCAAAAGGATGAGAAAACAAGCCACAGTCTGTGAGGAAATATTTGCCAAAAATACATCTATCAGATGTATAATGACCATTATACAAAAAACGCAAGGAACACTTGGTGCTTACCTGGTGGTTCCTTGACTGAGAATCCAGTTTCCAATGCAGAGGACACGGGTTTGATCCCTAGTCAGGGAACTAAGATCCCACATGCTTCAGGGCAACTAAGCCCATGAGGTGCAACAAAGACACAGTGCAGCCAAGTAAACAAAACAGAATTATACAAGGGACTCTTAGAGCTCAATGTTAAGAAAACAAACAACTCATTTAAAAATAGGGCAAAGACCTTAATGGACATCTCTCCAAAGATTATAGATAGCAAATAAGTGCCGGGAGCCAGAGAGAGGACCTCCGCCCATGGCAAAGGTCATGAGGAAGGAGGCTTGACATACGCAAAGGCAGGGACGAGCCTCAGGAGCCCCCTGGAAATTCTCGAGCATCTACCCCCCAAAACCAGAGTCCGCCTACTTTACCACTTGTGCTCTTACCTACACCTCTGACTTTACGGGGGGCTGTCCCCCACTACCTCTCTCTGAAAAAAGAGTTAACTTAGAGCTCCAGTTAATAAAAATTCCTGGGCGTGACAGGAGTGTTTTAACCTACAAACTCCTCTGAAGGTTCTCTGGACCACCTGACAGGTTTGTCTGGCCACATGTGCTTCTAAAAACAGGTTCTTTAGAGAAGTTAGAAAACTATTAGTGGGCTGATTAGAAATTGTATTGATGAAGGGTTTTTCATTTGTTGAGCCATGTTTGCTGCTAAGTCTCCACATCGCCTACCCTTACACACATTGATGAATATATTGAAGAAATAGGTATTAACCTTTGATGTTAATCACGTTAGACCTTAGGCTAAGTAAGTTCTTTCTTTAATTAAAACCCACCCTCACCCTATAGGAATGTAAATTTATCTGGTGGAGTCTGTTTTAAGAAAAATCACCCCTGGAGAAATAAATGTCCTGGATTGATCGCTGTCACAAGGAGAGGGTCATAAATTGTCAACAGGCCCCCTGGCCAGAAGATGATGTAACACCCCTAAGACCTCTGTACACATTTGTAAGAAGCACCTGACTTTGATAAAAGTCAGGGCTGCTGACCCTGCGTGACTTTTGTATAACATCTCAGTGTATAAAAGTAGGCCCTGGAAAATAAAGAATTGGGATCAGTTCCTCGAAAGACTGGTCTCCCCATGTCGCGCTCTCTCTCTCAAATTCTGGCTGAGTCTCCATCTGGAGCGTGGAACCCACCATGCTTACTAATTATGCCTGGCCTTCTAAGATCCGACCGGGGAGGCCTCAGTGTCTCCTCTCCTTCGGGAGAACAGAAGGACACCTGCGGCCTACATAAGTGGTGCAAACTTCTTGTCTTGAAGTGTTATTGGTCCCCCGCGTAAACCAAGCTATTCAGCCTCTTCTCCACTGAAGTTTCCTACTGAGCTATCCTCATTCTCTTATTCTTTATATCTCTAATTATAACTATTGTATCCTGATCCTCACCGACGCCATCTACACCTTGAACTCCCTGGATCAGCCAGGGCTGGACCTCGGCAAATAAGGATATGCAAAGATGTTCCACATCATGTATCATTAGGAAATGCAAATTGAAAAACAAAAAGCAACAAGATATTACTACAAACCTATAAGTCAGTTCAGTTCAGTCGCTCAGTCGTGTCCGACTCTTTGTGACATCATGAATCACAGCACGCCAGGCCTCCCTGTCCATCACCAACTCCCAGAGTTCACCCAGACTCACGTCCATCAAGTCAGTGATGCCATCCAGCCATCTCATCCTCTGTCGTCCCCTCCTCCTCCTGCCTCCAATCCCTCCCAGCATCACAATCTTTTCCAATGAGTCAACTCTTTGCATGAGGTGGCCAAAGTACTGGAGTTTCAGCTTTAGCATCATTCCTTCCAAAGAAATCCCAGGGCTGATCTCCTTTAGCATGGACTGGTTGGATCTCCTTGCAGTCCGAGGGACTATCAAAAATCTTCTCCAACACCACAGTTCAAAAGCATCAATTCTTTGGCACTCAGCCTTCTTCACAGTCCAACTCTCCCATCCGTACATGACCACAGGAAAAACCATAGCCTTGACTAGACGGACCTTTGTTGGCAAAGTAATGTCTCTGCTTTTGAATATGCTATCTAGGTTGGTCATAACTCTACAAACCTATAAGAATGTCCAAAATACAGAACACTGACAATGCCAAATGCTGATGAAGATATGAAGCAACTGGAACTCAAATTCACTGTTGGCAAGAATGCAAAATGGTACAGCCTCTTTGGAAGACAGTTGGGCAGTTTCTTGCAAAACTAAAAACACTTTAACCGTATGATGCAGCAATCACACTCCTTGATATTTACCCAAAGAAGCTGAAAACTTATGTCAACACAAAAATCAGCACACAGCTGCTTACAGCAGCTTTCTATTTATAACTGTCAAAATTTAGAGGTGACCAAGATGTCCTTCGGTAGGTGAATGGATACATAAGCTGTGATCCATCCAGACAATGGTATATTATTCTAGACTAAAAGGAAGTGAGTTACCAAACCATGAAAAGGCATGGAAGAAACTTAAGTTCATATTACTAGATGAAAAAAAGTCAATCTGAAAAGACTACATACTGTATGATTCCAAAACTCTGAAGACAGAGAAAAGCCCAGTGCTTGCCAGGGTTGAAGAGAGGCGATGAATGAATAGGCAGAGCACAGAGAGTTTTTACGGCAGTGAGAAATACTCTACTAAACTGCAATGATGAATGAGTGTGTGTGTGCGTGCTTGCTCAGTCGTGTCCAACTCTTTGGAACCCTGTGGACTGTAGCCCACTCAAAACCTCTGTCCATGGGATTTCCCAGGCAAGAATACTGGACTGGGTTGCCATTTCCTTCTCCAGTAACAATGAATATATGTCATTATGCATGCCTGCTAAGTCACTTCAGTCGTGTCCCACTCTTTTCAACCCTAAGGACTGTAGCAGGCCAGGCTCTTCTGTCCATGGGATTCTCCAGGCAAGATACTGGAGTGGGTTGCCATGCCCTCCTCCAGGGGATCTTCCCGACCCAGAGATTGAACCCGAGTCTCTACATTATGTCTCTACATTGGCAAGTGGGTTCCTTACCACTAGGGCCATCTGGGAAGCCCCCATGTTATTATACACTTGTTCAAACCAATAGCCTGTACAACACCAGGAGTAAACCCTAATATAAACTATGGACTTTGGGTGATAATGATGTGTCATTGGAGGTTCATCGATTGTAGCAAATGCACCACTTCTGGTGGAGGATGTTGATGATGGAGGAGGTTGGGGAGATATGAATAAGTGGAATCTGAGAGTACATGGAGAAATCTCTGTACGTCCCTCTCAACTTGTCTGCAATCCTGAAACTGCACTTGAAAAGCAATTTTAAAAAGGCCAATCTCTTAAAATAAGGGGCCAATTTAAAAATCAGTTTAGGGACTTCCCTGGTGGTCCCAGGGCTGAGACTTTGAACTTCTAATGCAGGGGATCCCTGATCAGGGAACTGGAGCCAACGTGCTGCTGCTGCTGCTGCTAAGTCACTTCAGTCATGTCCGACTCTGTGCGACCCCATAGATGGCAGCTCACCAGGCTCCCCCGTCCCTGGGATTCTCCAGGTAAGAACACTGGAGTGGGCTGCCATTTCCTTCTCCAATGCATCAAAGTGAGAAGTGAAACTGAAGTCACTCAGTCGTGTCCGACTCTTAGCGACCCCATGGACTGCAGCCTACCAGGCTCCTCCATCCATGGGATTTTCCAGGCAAGAGTACTGGAGTGTGGTGCCATCGCCTTCTCCACCACGTGCTGCAGTGAAGGTCAAAGATCCCTCATGCTACAGCTAAGAAGTGGCACAGCCAAATGAATAAAAATAAGTTTAATTCATGTTGAAAATCATATTTTTCTTAAGTTAATTTGCTTCCCCCCAAATGGAGATCAAATAGAAGGCTTGAAAATGAAAAAGGTGGGAAATTCAGTATGATAAAGATATGGATCTCCTTAAATGTGACGATGAATGTTAGAGAATGATCAGGTTAGAGAGTTACAGTCACTTCTCCCAAAATAAATGCTTTAAGACAGGACACACAGAAATAAGCAGGCCTCCAAATCAAGAGACAACTCTCAAGGTATAATGTAACAATATTCATGCGTGCATGCATGGGTGCGTGCTAAGTTGCTTCAGTCATGTCTAACTATTTGCAATCCCATGGACTGCAGCCCACCAGGCTCCTCTGTCCATGGGATTCTCCAGGCAAGAATACTGGAGTGAGTTGCCATGCCTTCCTCCATGGGATTTTCCTTACCCAGGGATTGAACCCACATCTCTTCTTTCTGCTGCATTGGTAGGTGGGTTCTTTAGCACTAGCGCCACCTGGGAAGCCCAACAATATTCATAATCACTACCAATTATGTTTCTTGTATTATTCATCTGACCAGACAGGAATGATATGGTTATTGTGAGGGTGAGAAAGATGATTGATCTATCTTTAAATAAGTGGAGTTGCTCCTTCAGGAAGATGTAAGGTGAAGAGGAAGCATTTCCCAGCTAATCAGCTCAGGTGTCTGAGATGGAGAAGGTCAGCACTTGTAAACAACACTTTGCCTTCCTAGGTGGAAGCATTATTGCTTACACTAAACATAATACCCCTTTGCTCATTATCCAGAGCACAGATACATCCCCAGCAAGACTGGACATCTTTAAACACATCAACCTTTTCAGGAGGATAGAGGATAGAGAATGATTGCTCATAGTCTCTTCAGACTTTCCAGTGGGTTAAAAGAGACAAAGTACCAAGGAAAGTACCTATGTGAGTTCAGAGTCCTTTACTGTAAGATCTTCCCTAATCAAATGATAAGCATCCATAGGGTTGTTTTTTTTTTAAGATATTTTTGATGTGGACCCATTTTTAAAGTCTTTATTGAATTTGTTGCCAAATAGCTTCTGTTTTATGTTTTGGTTCTTTTAGCCATGAGGCATGTGGGAGGGATTGGGGGCAGGAGGAGAAGGGGACGACAGAGGATGAGATAGCTGGATGGCATCACCGACTCAATGGACATGAGTTTGGGTGAACTCCAGGAGTTGGTGATGGATAGGGAGGCCTGGTGTGCTGCAGTTCATGGGGTCACAAAGAGTCGGACACGACTGAGCGACTGAACTGAACTGAACTGCTGTGGGATCTTAATTCCCTGACCAGGGATCAAACCTGCACCCCTGCATTGGAAGGCAAAGTCTTAACCATTGGACTTCCAGGGAAGTCACCATCTGTAGGGTTTTTGTTCACATGGATATTCACAACAACCGGCCATTATTACTCAGTTATTGTTGATTTAGGTTCTGGTCCTGATATAAGTTTTTTTTTTTTTTAGAATAACTTATTTCAATGAAATCTGTACGCAGGTCAGGAAGCAACAGTTAGAACTGGTCATGGAACAACAGACTGGTTCCAAATAGGAAAAGGAGTACGTCAAGGCTGTATATTGTCACCCTGTTTATTTAATTTATATGCAGAGTACATCATGAGAAATGCTGGACTGGAGGAAACACAAGCTGGAATCAAGATTGCTGGGAGAAATATCAATAACCTCAGATATGCAGATGATACCACCTTTATGGCAGAAAGTGAAGAGGAACTAAAAAGCCTCTTGATGAAAGTGAAAGTGGCGAGTGAAAAGGTTGGCTTAAAGCTCAATATTCAGAAAACGAAGATCATGGCATCTGGTCCCATCACTACATGGGAAATAGATGGAGAAATAGTGGAAACAGTGTCAGACTTTATTTTTCTGGGCTCCAAAAATCATTGCAGATGGTGACTGCAGCCATGAAATTAAAAGACGCTTACTCCTTGGAAGGAAAGTTATGACCAACCTAGATAGCAAATTCAAAAGCAGAGACATTACTTTGCCAACAAAGTTTCGCCTAGTCAAGGCTATGGTCTTTCCTGTGGTCATGTATGGATGTGAGAGCTGGACTGTGAAGAAGGCTGAGCGCCGAAGAATTGATGCTTTTGAACTGTGGTGTTGGAGAAGACTCTTGAGAGTCCCTTGGACTGCAAGGAGATCCAACCGGTCCATTCTGAAGGAGATCAGCCCTGGGATTTCTTTGGAAGGAATGATGCTAAAGCTGAAACTCCAGTATTTTGGCCACCTCATGCGAAGAGTTGACTCATTGGAGAAGACTCTGATGCTGGGAGGGATTTGGGGGCAGGAGGAGAAGGGGACGACAGAGGATGAGATGGCTGGATGGCATCACTGACTCGATGGATGTGAGTCTGAGTGACTTCCGAGAGCTGGTGATGGATAGGGAGGCCTGGCGTGCTGCAGTTCATGGGGTCGCAAAGAGTCGGACACGACTGAGCGACTGATCTAATCTGATCTGATTTCAATGAAAAGAAAAACTCCCTATTTTGGCTTAACCCCAAATCCCGCATTACCACAATAATATGCAGAACGGTGAAACTGATAGGATGACATGAAAGAACTGGAATGCACTTCCCACATTTCACATCCAGGAATCCCTGCACCTCATATATCTTTAAACTGTAAATGGTAGAAGAATTTTATCAATATGAATTTCATGGCGATTAATAAAGACACTTAATTTTAAACACTCTCATTGAATTCCTGACTCAATCTTATTTAAAATAACATTAAAATCCCCTCGGAGCCTTTATCGTGTATGGTAAGTCTCAAGAACTGTGCAGTATGTGGAGAGGGAATATAAATACCATGAAATTTAAATTTCATTAAAATGAGATGGCCTTGACTTTTTTCCTATCATTGAGAAAAAAATTCTGGTCAACCCTTCTCCACTGCCACAGAGAAAAGGGGCTGAAGCAATAAAAATATACATGTAGTAGAAAGCAAGCTTGTTATTAAAGGCCAGGCTGGCAGAAAGAAGTTTCCAATGTAAACCAATAAAATGAAAACAGTCTGCCACCTCTCCCGCCTGAAATCAACCAAAAATAACAAGGGGTACAAGAAAAATCTTCACTGATGCTGGAAAACACCTAAAACTCTGAACAAGCCTATAGGAAGAAAGTCTGGGAAGACGATGCCCCATCAGAGAGAATGCTGGCAAAGGCTTCCTGCTCGGAACGTTTGAGACAGAGGTGTCAGAGCTCGGAGTCGTCTGAGGCTTGGAGCCCTGAGAGGGAAAACCAACACTGCATCCGTGGAAGGCGAGCTGGTGCCAGGATGCGGACACAGTCTCTCTGACCTCTTCTCACAACATGGCAGGGGAAGTGTTCAACAGCAAAGTACAGCCACACCATTTCTCTAAGAAGCAGGCTGTCAGTGTGGCCTGTGGAGACAAAACCTTGTCATCGTGAGCTGCCAATATTTTATAATCTGAAGAGATCAGTTCAGTTCAGTCACTCAGTCGTGTCCGACTCTTTGCGACCCCATGGACTGCAGCACGCCAGGCTTTCCTGTCCATCACCAACTCCTGGAGCCTACTCAAACTCATGTCCATCAAGTTGGTGATGCCATCTAACCATCTCATCCTCTGTCATCCCTTTCTCTTCCTGCCTTCAATCTTTCCTAGCATCAGGGTCTTTTCCAACGAGTCAGTTCTTCACATCAGGTGGCCACACTATTGGAGCTTCAGCTTCAGCATCAGTCTTTCCAATGAATATTCAGGACTGATTTCCTTTAGGATGGACTGGTTGGATCTTCTTGCAGTCCAAGGGACTCTCAAGAGTCTTCTCCAACACCACAGTTCAAAAGCATCAATTCTTTGGTGCTCAGATTTCTTTATAGCCCAACTCTCACATCCAGAAATGACTACTGGAAAAACCATAGCTTTGACTAGATGGACATTTTTTTGGCTGTAATGTCTCTGCTTTTTAATATGCTGTCTAGGTTGGTCATAGCTTTTCTTCCAAGGAGCAAGCATCTTGTAATTTCATGGCTGCAGTCACCATCTGCAGTGATTTTGGAGCCCCCCAAAAATAAAGTCTGTCATTGTTTCCATTGTTCCCCCATCTATTTGCCATGAATTGATGGGACTGGATGCTATGATCTTCATTTTCTGAATGCTGAGTTTTAAGCCAACTTTCTTACTCTCCTCTTTCACTTTCATCAAGAGGCTCTTTAGTTCTTCAGTTTCTGCCATAAGGGTGGTGTTATCTGCATATCTGAGGTTATTGATATTTCTCCTGGCAATCTTGAGTCCAGCTTGTGCTTCATCCAGCCCAGCATTTCGCATGATATAGTCCACATATAAGCTAAATAAGCAGAGTGACAATATACAACCTTGATGTACTTCTTTCCCAATTTGGAACCAGTCTGTTGTTCCATATCCAGTTCTAATTATTGCTTCTTGACTTGCATACAGATCTCTCAGGAGGCAGGTCAGGTGGTCTGGTATTCCCATTTCTTGAAGAATTTTCCACAGTTTGTTATGATACACACAGTCAAAGTAAAAGGCAATCTGAAGAGTGGTAAATGCTAAGCCACATGTAAGCATACTAGGAACTTAGATTATATGGAAATTCATGAAAAAGCAGTGCAACATCTCCTAACCTGGGTTAGAATCATGGCACAGGGCAAAATGCCTCATGAAAGTTTTTGTAGGGAACACCTGGTTGTGTAGATCCTCCTCAGGTGCACCCCTTGACCCTCACCCCTACTAGGCTGAGAGTGTGTGTGTGCCTACTAAGTCCCCTCAGTCGTGTCCTGCTCTCTGCCACCTTATGGACCGTAACCCACCAGGCTCCTCTGTCCATGGGATTTTCCAGGAAAGACTACTGGAATGGGTTGCCATGCCTTCCACAGACTGGGAGTAACTCCAGACAAAAGAGGATTGATCAAGAAGGGGACAGCATAAAACACAAGAGAAACATGAGGGGGAAAAAACAAGCCAGGAGTGTGCAAGATTATATCATAAAAGATTATACCGTGAATGAGATCAGTATAGATTTTTTTTAATTAAAAAGAATGTTCATACACACGTCTGGAATATAAATAGAGAAAGAAATAAGAGTCCAAAGAATGAGTCCAGTCTTCTCCATAGGGACACTGACTTCTTCAATAATTTTCAGAAGTCACCAGGGAAAGAAAATACCATGCACTAATTTTATACCCAGAGAGTTTAAAGTTTTAAACACAGAAATATAAAAAATGAGATGGTAAAAATACTGGAAGAAAGAAAGGTGAATCTTTTTTATAGAATGAGCAAGGTCTTTGTAACTGAGACATTAAAAGAGATGATTAAGAAATGTTACTAAACAAAATTTCAAATGTCCCTTAAGCAAAGATAAAAATCAAGGACAGGGCTTTCCTGGTGGCTCAGTGGTAAAGAATTCGCCTGCCAGTGCAGGACACACGGGTTTGATCCCCGATCTGAGATGATTCCACATGCCGCGGAGCAGCTGAGCCTGTGCACCACAACCATTGAGCCAGTGTGCTGTGGAGCCCCGGAGCTGCAAGTACTGAGCTCATGTGCCACAACTACTGAAGCCCACAAGCCCTAGAGCCCGTGCTCTGCAACAAGAGGAGCCACTGCAAGGAGAAGCCTGCACACCACAACTAGAGAGCAGCCCTCGCTCACAGTAACGAAGACCTGGCACAGCCAAAAAGAAACAAATGAAATAAAGAATTTTTAAAACTCAAGGACAATCTGAAAATAAATATTTGAAATGCATAAAAGAGACAAAGTATTAATTAGTATATTAAAAAATCACTTGCATATCAATAAGCGATATAAGGAAATAAAGTTCTCACGGGAAAAAAAAGTTGTTTTTTACTCAAAATTTTAAAAATGCAAATTAAAATGACAGTGAGATACCATATTCCAATTACTGGTTTGAGAAAAAATCAACCGTATTAGCAAGTGGCAATATAAACTAGTACAAACCTCTATGGGGGCAAATGTCAGCATTATATTAATGTCTTAAATGCATATAGTTTTTGGTACAGCAATTACTAATTTTAAAAAGTATCCTCCAATCCTACTTGTACATATTTGCAAAGAAATGAACACAAGGATATATGTTTGCAGCAATGTTATTAGCATAGGATGACTGGAAATAACCTAACTGCCAACAATAACGGATTAGGTGGACAAATTATATCAGTACAATTGAAAATTATGCTTGTAAAGGCCTAAGATCAATTTCGTATGAGTCAGTATAGGCTCACATCAAAGCTCCTAAAACTCATGCATTTGGTGCCCCCATTTACATCTTCAGGATTCTAGCAGGCAACACTCAAACTGAATATCTAAGGAGTTTTCAAAGGAAACTGCTTATACACTCTGGACGGGGGTTCTCTAGAAACCCCTAGAGGTAGTACCACAAGGCACAGTATAACCACAAAATAGGCCTGAAGAGGGAAAGAAAAGGCCCAGTTATGTAAACTGGAAGGAGAAAATGATTGGAGAGAGCCTCCAGGGGACCTTAGGAAGCCAGGCCAAGGCCCCATCTCTCTCTCGTCCCACTTAGATCTTTCAGCCTGAAGCCAGAGGTGAGGAAGTCTGAGGGTGAATCCATTACAGAGCTCTAAGGAGTGAGCGAAAAGTACAGAGTAGATCTGGAGGGGGAAATGGGAGTTACACAGAGCTCTGTTTTCTGGAAAGCAGAGTTATACACATACTTAGGCACCCAAACAAAGGTTCGTCTAGTCAAGGCTATGGTTTTTCCTGTGGTCATGCATGGATGTTCGAGCTGGACTGTGAAGAAGGCTGAGCGCCAAAGAATTGATGCTTTTGAACTATGGTGTTGGAGAAGACTCTTGAGAGTCCCTTGGACTGCAAGGAGATCCAACCAGTCCATTCTGAAGGAGATCAGCTGTGGGATTTCTTTGGAAGGAATGATGCTAAAGCTGAAACTCCAGTACTTTGGCCACCTCATGTGAAGAGTTGACTCATTGGAAAAGACTCTGATGCTGGAAGGGATTGGGGGCAAGAGGAGAAGGGGATAACAGAGGATGAGATGGCTGGATGGCATCACTGACTCGATGGACGTGAGTCTCAGTGGACTCTGGGAGTTGGTGATGGACGGGGAGGCCTGGCGTGCTGCAATTCATGGGGTCGCAAAGAGTCGGACCCGACTGAGCAACTGATCTGATCTGATCTGATCTGATATATATATAATTATTTTAAAACTAGCTGGTGGCAGAATTCAGGAAGAAAACTGTTGGTAGGTTATCCTGGCTGAAGAAAAGGGTATCAGGAAGGCAAAAAAGAAAGACAAAGAATTAAAAACAAAAGAAAAAAATTATTTTCATAACAAAATAAGAATCATTTGGAGAGGGCAAGGGAATCCAAGAATAGGTAGACAATAGAGAGAAGTGAAAAATTCGAGGAGAAATACAGGGGCCCAGAAAACGCTGGGTGGCTGAGCCCGAGGAGAAAGAAGACCAGGACGACCGAGAATTGAAGAACGGAATCTGTACACGCCGTTTTGTGTTACCCCAATCCTTCAGAAAAACCTTGTGTTTATGCTATGTGGATAGGGTAGGTGGGAGAGATTAAAGGAACGGGAATTCTGTTTGCTGTTCCGGCTGCTTGATAAGAGTGAAAAAGAGTTACAGATGGACAGACATTAAAAACAAATTTCATCCTAAACCAGATACAGGGCGAGACTTTGAAGAGCATAAGCCCCTAGAAAGTCTTCATCAATATCACATTTAAGGTCAGAGATCACACCAGTATTAAGAGGGAGCCTATACAGGCTGAAGCTCTGAGAACACCTGGGGAAGCTGTGTGATAGAAATAGAATCAGGTGAGAGCCAAATAAGTGTATTCAAGGACAGACCTGACTCGGGTATATTTCGTAAATGTCTGAGAATCCATATGGAGAAATATGTAAAGCTCTGAGCAGCTAATTTGCATTGGCTCTTTTGCATATTGGGCTTCCCTGGTGGCTCAGACTGTAAAGAATCCACCTGCAATGCAGGAGACCTGAGCTTGATCCCTGGGTTGGGAAGGTTCCCCTGGAGAAGGGAATGGCAACCCCACTCCAGTGTTCTTGCCTAGAGAAATTCACGGACAGAGGAGCCTGATGGGCTACAGTCCATGGGGTCACAAAGAGTCAGACATAACTGAGAGATTAACACACTTTTTTTTTGCATAGCAGCAGGGTTAAGAGATTTAAATATTATTCTGAGGGCTGAGAGTCCGTGCTTCATGACTCAAGATAACGAACTACCAAAACTTTTCTGTCATAATAAATCATGTACTCAGGCCCTGGGACTTTAATCCTTCTTTGTTGTCTTTATTTTCCACAAAAATGATGACGTTAATGACAATGACAAAAACTGAATGTGAAAAACTAGCCCTACAAGTTTTGCAGTAAATGATAAATCAGAACATCAAATACAAAACTTTAATAATAATTTTACAATTAATTAATAATCCGTAGAACTTAGAGGACTTCAAGATACATAGAACAAATAGAACTGGATGAGCAAAACCAAGATAACTTACAAAGGGGCATAAAAGAGCTTTTTCATATCAAAAAAGGCCTGCATCCTTCCTTACTAAAGTTTTTTACATGACTTGTCCCAAATATATAAAATCTGATAAAATCAAGTATTTGGACTTAATTTTCTAAGAGTGATGATGGATTGCATCTTTAGAGGACATAATATGTAGGTTTTTGCTCTCTCCTCACCACTTATACGTATTTGTAAATTAACCAATTGGTTTAGGAATGCAGACAATGGTTATTGAAGAGTTTTTTATTTTGGAGTCAAGCAACCCATATTGACCTCATTTGTTGACAATGCATACAATAATCAGCTGGGCCAAGTGGCTCAGGGTTTTGGCAAAGAGGAAAGAGTCATGTGATTAGTAATTAATTTATAATAGGCATACAAAGTTAAATCTTATAGACAAACCTATACTAATATTCTGTTTGCCCATCAAAAGAATTTGGAATAGCCTGTCATTTAAAAATCTCAGATACAACAAGGTCAAATCAGTCAAATAAGACAAAAGCTAGGTAATAAATATGAAACTTTATGGATTTGGTTATTCTCTATTTATAGATATGAATGGTAATAATAGCTATTTTCTATTTATAGATGGGAATATAGAGTAGACTAGATATGTTCTAACTCAGATCGTTTCATTTTCTTATAAAATATATGTGATTTTGCTTATTTGAATCTGACTTATCTCTACCAAATTAATGAAGATAATAAAATTACTTACACAATTTTGTTGTTGTTTTAGTTGCTAAGTCATGTCCAACTCTTTTGCAACCCCACGGACTGTAGCTGGCCAGACTCCTCTGTCCATGGGATTTCCTCTGCAAGAATACTGGAGTGGGTTGCCATTTCCTTCTCCAGGTGGTCTTCCTGACTCAGGGATCAAACCCACATCTTCTGCATAAGCAGGTGGATTCTTTACCACTGGGTCACACCAGGGAGGCCCCACTTACACGACAGGGTGTGTTAATAGATATGATCTAAACTTGACTAAAAGGCAACAAAGGAACACGGGTTTAGTTGTCCCTCAGCATGTGGGATCTTAGTTCCCAGACCAGGGATCGAACCCACGTCCCCTGCATTACCACTACGGAAGTCCCAGCATGAGTTTTCAGTGTCATACGGGGACACTGTTTAATCAGCCCACTCATGAATTATTTTATTATCTAGTGTAACTTTCCTTTGTTTGACATTTGTACAGAAGTTTTGGTATGAGTACATGAATTAAGATCTTAGACTCTTTGGCGATAAGTGCTAACTTGAAGGTAGCTACAGTGGAACCACCAGTAACTTCTGTTGGGTAGAAAAGAGCCGGAGAAGGCAATGGCACCCCACTCCAGTGCTCTTGCCTGGAAAATCCCATGGGTGGAGGAGCCTGGTGGGCTGCAGTCCATGGGGTCGCTAAGAGTCGGACACGACTGAGTGACTTCACTTCGACTTTTCACTTTCATGCATTGGAGAAGGAAATGGCAACCCACTCCAGTGTTCTTGCCTGGAGAATCCTAGGGATGGGTGAGCCTGGTAGGCTACCGTCTATGGGGTCACACAGAGTCGGACACGACTGAAAAGATAGCCCCAAAAGTAATTTTTTCAATTGCCCTACTGATCAATCTTATATTAACATTTCTCTCTTATTGATATTTAGTCACTAAGGCATGTCCTCTTAAAGGCCTATAAAAACCTACTTCTTGAACAGCTTTTTTATCCTCCTGATTCTCTCACTAATGAGTTAATAAACATTTTAGCATGTGTTCATACAATTTTGAAATGATAATCATGTTTTTAGCTTCTTGAAAATTTTATTTAGACAGGTAGTTATGATGGTTAAATAAGATAATATACCTAGAACATAGTAAATGCTCAATCAATATTAGATTTTATTAAGTTTCATGCTCTATAAAAGAAAATGTAACACTCTTCACAGAAGGAATAAATATATATACATATGGTGTATAAATCTGTTTAATATGTATATATACATACATACTGGAGAAGGAAAAGGCAACCCACTCCAGTATTCTTGCCTGGAGAATCCCAGGTATGGTGGATCCTGGTGGGTGGAGGCTGCCATCTATGGGGTCGCAGAGAGTCGTACACAACTGAAGCGACTTAGCAGCAGCAGCAGCATACATACATACTATATCTATTATACTGTTATAGGTATCATATACATAAAAAATTTACTATAGGAATCTTAGATAACTTCTAAGAAACATCCATATTTGCATATTCCTATAATTGACTTTAATATTTTATAGAGAATATTAATAACCATACCGATACACTCAAGTCTGATTTTGGCTTTATATCTCTGAGCTGAAAGTGCTTAAACAGATCAAAGCAGAAAGAATAGCAGTACCATAAAGTTAACTCTGAGATCTGTACTAATTCAATAAGAGGCACTTACAGACTTCTTGAGAAATACTAACCACGTGACATGCCTAAATCACCAGAATCACTCATTTATGAACATCTATCTTGAACAGACACTCATGTGGCCAAGGTGTGTGTAGGGGAGGTGGATAAAAGGCAGGAGGAAACAGCACAGAAAAAGATAAATAAGCACTACTTGTCTGTACTTCTCTCTTGGTAAAAGTGACCACAGAGTGTCTGGGAGACTATTTATTGGGTTGGCCAGAAAGCTCGTTTGGGTCCCCATAGCATCTTACGACTGAATGAACATTTTGGCCAACCCAATGCCTTGCAAGTAAAAATGTGAAGGAAGACTTATCCTAAAACTTTTTACTCAGGGAGGGACCCAAAATGATTAACTATACCTCTAACTATGAGAAACAGTCAATCAATTTATTTTAAAAAATTTTTTAGACATTTAATTTCACCTAGGGAAACAGAGGAGCTTCCCTGGTGGCTCAGTGGTAAAGAATCCGCCTGCAAGGCAGGAGACATGGGTTCCATCCCTGGGTCAGGAAGATCCCCTGGAGAAGGAAATGGCAACCCATCGCAGTATTCTTCCCTGGGAGATTCCATGCACGGGGAAACCTGGAGGGGTCTGTGGAGTAGCAGAGTCAGACGCAACCTGGTGACTAAACAAGAGTAAAAAGAATCTGTTTCTCCCTCTTCAATAAAATAGTCACCTGGAAGAAACCAACCCAACCTTGTAAAACAATTATCCTCCAATTAAAAAAAATTTTTTTAAATAGTCACTTATATTACAAGATACTATAGTGTTCAGGTCAGTTCAGTCGCTCAGTCCTGTCTGACTCTTTGCAACCCCATAGACTTAGTACATGGTAAAATATTTCAGTAGTGCCTGTGACCCAACGTGTCTGCCTTGAAAGATGATCATTTTATTGCTTCTTCACTCATAGAAGCTGATCAACTGACGTCATTAAGAGTTTTCACTTTCACCACAATGAATAAGGTGGGAGGGAAATTTTGTATTCTTCCCTGTTCTAGTTGAAAAGCTTAATTTAGAGGACAAGTTAAACATGTGCTATCTGTAATTTACAACATTTGTAAAGAGTAAGGTCAGGAAAGAGATGAATAAAACATTTTTCACAGTAGTAAATTATTTAAATGGTATTAACTAACTTAATCCTCTGAAGAAGCTTCCCTGGCATTGTTGTTGGCTTCTAGGCAGTTACTTACTTTAATATTTCCCCCAATTATACATGGTTCATAGTAGACTCATTACAAAAACGTGAAAACAGAGATATATTGAACAAAGAGCAAAAGTCTCAATACCACTGTAGAACACCGTCTGTATTTTTTTTTTTTTTTTTAATATTATGCCTCTTGTTGTTTTAATCACCAAGTCATGACCGACTCTTTTGTGACCCTCTGGACTGTAGCCTGCCAGGCTCTCTGTCCATAGGATTTCCCGGGCAAGAATACTGGAGTTGCCATTTCCTTCTCCAGGGGATCTTCCCAGCCCAGGGATTGAACCCACATCTCCTGCATTGCAAGCAGATTCTTTACCACTGAGCCACCACAATATCACCTAATATACTATATATTGTATGTATTATACATATGATATACATTACAAAAATAAATGAAATCATCTTAAATCTATTATTCTTTGACTTGACCTTTTCATTCACACATTCAGATCAGATCAGATCAGTCGCTCAGTCGTATCCAACTCTTTGCGACCCCATGAATCGCAGCACGCCAGGCCTCCCTGTCCATCACCAACTCCCAGAGTTCACTCAGACTCACATCCATCAAGTCAGTGATGCCATCCAGCCATCTCATCCTCTGTCGTCCCCTCTCCTCCTGCCCCCAATCCCTCCCAGCATCAGAGTCTTCTCCAATGAGTCAACTCTTCGCATGAGGTGGCCAAAATACTGGAGTTTCAGCTTTAGCATCATTCCTTCCAAAGAAATCCCAGGGCTGATCTCCTTCAGAATGGACATTCACACATTATGGACATTTATTAGTGTCAATTCATATGGACCTACACTGTCCATTTTGGTAGCTGCATAATATTCCTTTATATGACTGTATCATGAAGTAATTTAATGTATTAATTAACAAATTGCAATTTACATTAGGATCACCTATGAGGTTTGGTGATTGTCCTGCTTCCAGTGTCCAAAACATACATATTTAGATTCAGAAGGTCTAGTGTTTGGCTCAAATATCCATATTTTTAAGAGTGTTAATACAGGCCAAAATTTGTGAACCACCTAGTTAACAACTTTCTTGTTGGTGGATATTTAGTTTCTATTTTTTTTAATTTACAATACTGTAAGAATATTGATATCTGAAAACAGAAGCAGAAAATTGTTTTTCAGTCACTCAATCATGTCCAACTCTTTGTAACCCCATGCATTGCAGCACACCAGGCTTCCTTATCCTTTACCGTCTCCCAGAGCTTGCTCAAACACATGTCTATTGAGTCAATGATGCCATCCAACCATCTCATCCTCTGTTGCCCCCTTCTCCTTCCCTCAATCTTTCCCAGCATCAGGGTCTTTTCCAATGAGTCAGCTCTTTGCATCAGGTAGCCAAAATATTGGAGCTTCAGTTTCAGCATCAGTCCTTCCAGTGAATATTCAGGATTGATTTCCTTTAGGATTGACTGGTTTGATCTCCTTGGTGTCCAAGGCACTCTCAGGAGTCTTCTCCAATACCACAATTCTAAAGCATCAGTTTTTTGGTGCTCAGCCTTCTTCACAGTGCAACTCTCACATCCATACATGACTACTGGGAAAACCACACCTTTGACTAGATGGACTTTTGTTGGCAAAGTAATGTCTCTGCTTTTTAATACTCTTCGAGGTAGAAAGCTAGGAAGAATCTAGTTTCTCTATCCCTCCCTTTATTCCCTTCCAGCTTTCCTCCTTGATTCTGCCCTACCCCTTGTCTCTGACTTTCCCACTTTCTCCATAGTGAAAGATTAGATAGATTTAGGAGAAACAAAGTGCTAAAGGAAGCTTGGACCAAAAAAGGAGTTCAACAGATAATAGTGGGAGATACTGGCAGAAGGGAAGAAAATAATGTGGTCAAAAAGTTCATTAATTTAACTGATGCATTTAAATAGAAAGATGCAAAATGGTGATGTAATGAAGGAGAGAGGCTATCCTCAGGTTTTGGAATTAAGTGACTGAAGAAACATGGGACCAGGTGGGTTATTTTAGATGTATCCTTGTGAAATAGAAATGCTTGTTTCAAGCCAGTTTTCGTTTCATCAGGACATCCACCTCATGCATTTAATTTTCACAACTGTTGCAAATGTAAGCAGTAAAAGCAAATGAGTTCTCTTTCACTTGCTAGCTGTGTAATGTTCAGCAAGCCCATCTCTCTTGCATCAGTTTCTCTGTCAAATGTGTGAGCTAGATTAATCTACAGCATCATTTGCCTCCAATATTCTTTAATTTTACGAGACAGCAATTTATTTTATTTTGTAATTAACCCTATTTCAGAAAAAATAGCCTTTTCTTAATAGAGATGCAGATATAGAAAACAGACAGAAAACAGACTTGACACAGTGGGATGAACGAAGAAAGCAGCGCTGACATATATACGCTACCATGCATACAATAGGGAGCAGGTGGGAAGTTAGTGTATAGGACAGGGAGGCCAGCCTGGCCCTCTGCCCTCCAGTCACCCAGAGGAGATGGAGATGGAGCGAGGGGAGGGCGGCTCAAGAGGGAGGTGACATATGTATAATTATGATGGATTTGCCTTGTTGTACGGCAGAAACCAATACATTGTAAAGCACTTTTCCTCCAGTTAAGAACAGAAAGAAAAAGAGCCTTTTCCTTTCCTTTATTCTAATTTTAAAACCCATGGGCCTTGGGGTATGTAACTACGAACATTCTGCAGCCATAAATGTACATCCTTCTGTAACCTTTCTCATTCAAGATGCATCAGATACCGTATGTTATTCTGCAACACAGAGGCCCAAAGAGAACTCCTCGACGGTGGGAAGGTTTTAATAGTTCAGTGGAAATCAATCCACAAAGAGTTACAAGTGGCGAAATGGTATCTCTAGGATAGGAACAGTTTTAAACAAATTCTAGGCAAATGGAAAATTTAGGCTCAAAGTCGAAGATTACCAAGTGACAACTTTGGGACTTTTCATCTTTCAGCAATAAGAAATGCACCAATGAAAACTGTGCTTTTCTTACAAAAGTAGTTATTTGGGGCTGTGCTGGGTCTTCATTGCTGCATGGGCTTTTCTCCAGTTGCAGCAACCTGGGGCTACTCTCTAGTTGTGGGGTAAGGGCTTTTCATTGGGGTGGCTTCACCTGTTGTAGAACATGGGCTCTATGGTGTTCGGGCTCAGCAGTTGTGGCTCCTGGGCTCCAGAGCACAAGCTCAATAGTTGTGGCACACAGGCTTAGTTGAGCCACAGCATGTGGGATCTTCCCGGATCTGGAATCAAACCTGTTTCTCCTTCACTGGCAAATGGATTCTTTACCACTGAGCCACTGGGGAAGTCAAAAACTGAGTTCTTCTGATTAAAGCAATTGCCTTGTCAGGATAAGACCAAATCACACAGTATAAAATGAAGAAAGACTGCTTAGGCTGAAATAAACACCAAGTAAGTAAGAAATAGTTCAGCATCAGTGAACCACAAGCCAATACCATATGGTGATGACACAGTATCAGACTGGAGGTTCCTGCTTGCTTGTTGGCCCAATGGATACCATGACTCCTCTTGTGGTGGATTGAATGGTGGCCCCCAAAAGATACGTCTACCCAGGACTTATGGTGGACTAACTTGCTACAAGGTCTTTCTTTGCAAATGTAATATGTGCTGCTGTGCTGTGCTCAGTCTTTCAGTCGTGTCCAACTCTTTACAACCCCATGGAATGTAGCCCACCAGGCTCCTCAGTCCATTGGACTTTCCAGGTGAGAATACCAGAATGGGTTGCCATTTCCTTCTCCAGGGGATCTTCCCAACCCAGGGATGGAACCCACTTCTCCTGCATTGCAGGCAGATTCTTTACAACTGCTAAGTCGCTTCAGTCGTGTATGACTCTGTGAGACCCCACAGATGGCAGCCCACCAGGCTCCGCCATCACTGGGACTCTCCACGCAAGAACACTGGAGTGGGTTGCCATATCCTTCTCCAATGCATAAAAGCGAGAAGTGAAACTGAAGTCACTCAGTCGTGTCCGACCCTTAGCGACCCCATGGGCTTCAGCCTACCAGACTCCTCCTTCGATGGGATTTCCAGGCAAGAGTACTGGAGGGGGGTGCCATTGCCTTCTCCGTCTTTACCACTGAGCCACCCTAAATCCCGTGATAAGTGTGCTCATAAAAGAGGAAAAGATGATGTGAAGACAGAGGCAGAGATTCAATGGCGTCTATAAGCCAAGGATTGCCCACGGCCACCAAAGCCAGGAGAGAGACACAGGATGAAAACCCCATCTAGAGCCACAGGAGGAACCAACCCTGTTGATAACCTTGATTTCAGACTTCTGGATTTCTGGCCTCCATAACAGTGACAGAATTCATTTTTGCTATTTTAAATCATCCAGGCTGTACTAATATGTCACAGCAGCCCTAGGAAACAAACACACTCCCTTAGAAATATAGTTTCCAAAAATACTGATCTGCTCAGAGTTCCCTGAACACACTGTACACAGGCACATGAGATATAATCTCTGAGTCCTTTAGGGATAAGTGATGCTGGCCTAAACGCCACTTCAATGACCTCTCACAGTCACAGACCCTCCTCCGTGCATACTTTCTCACCGTTGACGGTTTGCCACATTGGGTTGCTCAGGCTGTGCTCTGCAGAAGGGTGTGCAGCCAGTGGGGCTAGAGTACTTTGCCCTCAAAGGTGTGCCCTTACTGTGGGACTGCAAATGCCTCTTTTCGGCACAAAGCCACCACCCAGTCCCAAAGAGGTTTCTTTGTAAAATTTGTACAAAAATGATGTAACATCAGCCGTGGTCTTGGTGGTTCTTTGTGTCTGTCCTCTTGCCCCTGGTCTCATGATCTTGGCTCTTTCCCAAAACTGGCACCCACAAATAATTCCCAAACATCAAGCATCTCTTGAGACTATTAGAATTACCCAGTTGGGTGGGGGTGGCATAGAGGAAAAAAAATCACATACCGTACAATTTCAACATCGTGCTCAGCTTTCCCCTCATGTTACCCTTTTCTTTCCAAAATCCCAAAATCCTTACACACACTTCTGCTCCTAGTATAATCCATCCCACCAATCCTCTCTGTGCACCATACTCTGGAGGATAAAATTTTGTCCATTTTTTATTCACTATTTTACATCTCTGAGCCTTTGAACATGCTGGTTCCTATGCTTGGAGTCACTTTCTCCCCTTGTCCACCTGGTAACTCTTATTTACCTATTCATCTTTCAAACCCCATTTATAAATGAAAGAAATGGGATGAATAAAAAGTGAAAATTAGGCAATGCCTCTCTGAATTCACCAGTCATCATCTGTCTTTTACATATTATCCTCTATTCACTCCTACCTCTCTCAGCTTGATGATAATTCTTCGAGAGTGGAGCCTTGACTGGTTGCTTCTATTTCCCTGCACTTAGTTTACACTCGAATGTTTGTTTCCTGAACATTCTTTAATTACCAAATATCTTAAAAGGATTATAGTCACTCAAGTTTAGACTCTTGGCAATTTTCAAGCTTGACAAGTTTTGCCTGCCATCCCTTCTGGTGATGTAGACAGTCTATAACATAAAGTCCTTTTCTTATTTACCATTGGGTTTCTGCAACAGTTTGTGGTTGCCACTGCTTTTTGCTCCTCCATTGATACATAGTCTTTAATTTTGCTTTCCTCACATAATACCTTTCAGGAAGAATATTTGTACTCCTTCCTTTGTAATTTGCTTTGTTGTGCTCACATTTATATTTATTGCCCCCTGTTTAAGGGCTTTTGGTGATGTTGAATTCCATCTGAATTTTATTTCTTTTTCAACTTTTGGTTTCCTTCAAATCCCCAAATTAGCAATGCCACTAAGCAAGTAAAAGTATGTTCATGAGCTAATTTCATCTTGACAGGCTCAAAATGCAGTTACTTTTTGTGGAGTATATTAGATCATGACAGTGAGTTTAACCCAGGAAACATATGAAAACAACCTTTTCTAAAAATTTCCTCTATGTAGTTGCAGCACTTTATTTCTTCCTTTATTAATGAAGAAAGTTTTTTCTGGGCACTTAGTTCTCACCAGTTTCTTTCAAAATTGATGTTATCGAAATATAAAAACTATGACATTGAAAATGTTAGTTTCTAAATTTTAAGCTTCTTATTGAGCGTGGCTATAAAATTCTTTATATACCTCACTGTAGAACAACCTCATAACACCACCAAGAGGTAGCTACCATTATTGGCTTCATTTTATAGGTAGAGAAACTGAGTTTCTGAGAGGCAAAAGGACTGTTCCAAAGTTTTCCACATGGGACATGAGACACCCAGCTTGCTATCCTGCTCTGACAGAGTTTGAAGCTACTCCTTTCCTGTACATGGGACCCCTTTTTCAGTCAGTGTGAGAGAGGCAGCTTCTAATTGATATTTATAAAAAGCACCTCGAAGTTAGTCTTTAATTCATGTGTTTTCATAAAGGTGAAACCAAAATGTTGCTTCTTAAACAGGGATCCCAAATCAATGCCCATGGCAGCCAGGCAGATAAAATAAATGAGGAAAGCAGGTAGGGTGTAACGTAAGTCAAAAGCAAAACAACCGCAGATAGATTCAAGGTAATGGGTACTTTGGAGGACTGTTGGTTTAGTGTTGCCAGACATTTTCCAAAGAAGCCAGAAATTCAAATTTTCATTGGAAACAGTCCAATTATTAAATGTTAGCAACTAAAATCAGGTTAGGGTTTGGAAAACTCAGCAGTGGCCACAGGACTGGAAAAGGTCAGTTTTCATCCCAATCCCAAAGAAAGGCAATGCCAAAGAATGCTCAAACTACCACACAACTGCACTCATCTCACATGCTAGAAAAGTAATGCTCAAAATTCTCCAAGCCAGGCTTCAGCAATATGTGAACCGTGAACTTCCTGATGTTCAAGCTGGTTTTAGAAAAGGCAGAGGAACCAGAGATCAAATTGCCAACATCTGCTGGATCATGGAAAAAGCAAGAGAGTCCCAGAAAAACATCTATTTCTGCTTTATTGACTATGCCAAAGCCTTTGACTGTGTGGATCACAATCAACTGTGGGAAATTCTGAGAGAGATGGGAATACCAGACCACCTGACCTGCCTCTTGAGAAATCTGTATGCAGGTCAGGAAGCAACAGTTAGAACTGGACATGGAACAACAGACTGGTTCCAAATAGGAAAAGGAGTACATCAAGGCTGTATACTGTCACCCTGTTTATTTAACTTATATGCATAGTACATCATGAGAAACGCTGGACTGGAAGAAACACAAGTTGAAATCAAGATTGCTGGGAGAAATATCACTAACCTCAGATATGCAGATGACACCACCCTTATGGCAGAAAGTGAAGAGGAACTCAAAAGCCTCTTGATGAAAGTGAAAGTGGAGAATGAAAAAGTTGGCTTAAAACTCAACATTCAGAAAACGAAGATCATGGCATCCGGTCCCATCACTTCATGGGAAATAGTTGGGGAAACAGTGGAAACAGTGTCAGACTTTCTTTTTCTGTGCTCCAAAATCACTGCAGATGGTGACTGCAGCCATGAAATTAAAAGATGCTTACTCCTTGGAAGGAAAGTTATGACCAACCTAGATAGCATATTCTAAAGCAGAGACATTACTTTGCCAACAAAGGTCCATCTAGTCAAGGCTATGGTTTTTTCCTGTGGTCATGTATGGATATGAGAGCTGGACTGTGAAGAAGGCTGAGTGCCGAAGAATTGATGCTTTTGAACTGTGGTGTTGGAGAAGACTCTTGAGAGTCCCTTGGACTGCAAGGAGATCCAACCAGTCCATTCTGAAGGAGATCAGCCCTGGGATTTCTTTGGAAAGAATGATGCTAAAGCTGAAACTCCAGTACTTTGGCCACCTCATGCGAAGAGTTGACTCATTGGAAAAGACTCTGATGCTGGGAGGGATTGGGGGCAAGAGGAGAAGGGGACGACAGAGGATGAGATGGCTGGATGGCATCACTGACTCGATGGATGTGAGTCTGAGTGACCTCCAGGAGTTGGTGATGAACAGGGGGGCCTGGCGTGCTGCAATTTATGGGGTCGCAAAGAGTCGGACACGACTGAGCGACTGATCTGATCTGATCTGAAAATCAGGTTAGTTTGTTTTTCTAACTGTGCAAACTAAGTGTGACTACAACAACCCCCAAGCTGCCAGCCAGCCAGTGACTCTGGTGGAGACATGTTGGCCCATAAACCACGTATCCAGTATGGTAGCCACTAAGGTCCATCAAGTCAAGGCTATGGTTTTTCCAGTGCTCATGTATGGATGTGAGATTTGGACTGTGAAGAAAGCTGAGCACTGAAAAATTGATGCTTTTGAACTGTGGTGTTGGAGAAGACTCTTGAGAGTCCCTTGGACTGCAAGGAGATGCAACCAGTCCATTCTAAAGGAGACCAGTCCTGGGTGTTCATTGGAAGGACTGATGCTGAAGCTGAAACTCCAGTACTTTGGCCACCTCATGCGAAGAGTTGACTCATTGGAAAAGACCCTGATGCTGAGAGGGACTGGGGGCAGGAGGAGAAGGGGACGACAGAGGATGAGATGGCTGGGTGGCATCACTGACTCGATGGATGTGAGTCTGAGTGACCTCCGGGAGTTGGTGATGGACAGGGAGGCCTGGCGTGCTGCGATTCATGGGGTCACAAAGAGTCGGACACGACGGAGTGACTGAACTGAACTGAGCTGAGCCACCTGTGACTATTTTAATGGTGATGAAATAAAGTTTGAACTCTAGTTCTTTAGTCACACTGGTGACGTTTCTGGTGATTGGTAGCAACCTGTGGCTTGTGGCTACGGTAATTGCTTTGCCACTGCTTGTGGCGGTGCAGAACATTTCTGTCATCGCGGAAAGCTTTGTTGGACAGCTCTGAACTAGAGAAAGAAGAAAACCTGGGCTGTTTTTGTGTCTTCTGTGAGAATCTTCCCACTCCTTTGTTATTTTTGTTGCTACATCGTTGCTCAGTGGTGTTCAACTCTTTGCAACCCCATGGACTGTAGCCTGCCAGGTTCCTCTGTCAGTGGGATTTCCCAGCAAGAATACTGGAGTGGGGTGTCATTCACTTCCCACTGGTACTACGGTGCTTAAGACACTACTCCTCCAAGCCCATTTCTGCCACTTCTCTTCCACCTGAACAGAGGTCAAAAAGGTCACCTGCCAGACTGGGCTTCACTGTAACTGAAAACAAGTCAGATCCAGGGCAGGAGACTCTCCTGGTGGTCCAGTGGTTAAGACTCAGCTCCCACTGCAGGGGCACAGGCTTGATCACTGGTCAGGGAACTAACATCCTGTCGGCTGCTTGGAGCAGCCTAAAAACACAGACAGACACACAAACAGATCCAGGGCAAGCCTGGGGAGCAGCTACGTGAGTCTTTAGTCTTTTCCATATCCTGGCTCTGGGATTAAAAGTCAGGCCACCATTCTCCCCTTTCTATAGAGATTCAGGGCCTCATATTCTTTAAAAGTGTCAAAGTGTTAGTGGCTCAGTCCTGTCTGACTCTGCGATTCCACAGACTGTAGCCCACCAGGCTCCTCTGTCCATGGGATTTCCCAGGCAAGAATACTGCTGTGAGTTGCCATTCCCTTCTCCAAGAGATCTTCTGGACCGGGGATCAAACCTGGATGTCCTGCATTGCAGGCAGATTCTTTACCGCCTGAGCTACCAGGAAAGCCTTCATATTCTTTATTTACTCTCAAAAACTTCTTTTTTAGAGAAACAGACACAGAAAACAAATGTATAGACACCAAGGAGGGAAAAGGAGGATGGGATGGTTGGGGAGATTGGGACTGACACATATATACTATTGATACTATGTATAAAATAGATAACTAATGAGAACCTCCTATATAGCACAGGGAATTCTACTCAGCACTCTGTGGCGATCTAAATGGGAAGGAAATCCAAAGAAGAGAGGATATGTGTATACATATAGCTGATCCTCGGAGAAGGCACCCTACTCCAGTACTCTTGCCTGGAAAATCCCATGGATGGAGGAGCTTGGAAGTCCACACTCCATGGGGTCGCTGAGGGTCAGACATGACTGAGCGACTTCACTTTCACTTTTCACTTTCATGCATTGGAGAAGGAAATGGCAACCCACTCCAGTGTTCTTGCCTGGAGAATCCCAGGGATGGGGGAGCCTGGTGGGCTGCCATCTATGGGGTCGCACAGAGTCGGACACGACTGAAGCGACTTAGCAGCAGCAGCAGCATAGCTGATCCACTGTGTCATGCAGCAGAAATTAACACAATATTATAAAGCAATTGCACTCCAATAAAAAAAATTTTTAACTTATTTCTAGGTTGTCTGACTACAGTCAAATATAAATAATGGATACTTGCCTGACGCTTCTCTATCTTTCCTTTGGCTATTTACATTTGCAGTATATACAATTCTAAGAAGAAAATGTCACAACTGCGGGTGGTGAGGCAGGACTTTCTATTCTCATAGGAAGACATCATGATCTTCTCACCGCGGCACCTGAAGTCCTGCCACAGAGTCAGTCACCCCATTTCCCTGGCTCTCAATCAGGTCCTACTTAGGATCCAGTTCAGAAGTTTCAAAAGGAGCTCACTTGTGAGGATACCTGTGTAGGATCACCAGCCTGAGGAAGTAAAATACAAGATTTCCAGGCAGATTCTTTACCAGCTGAGCCACAAGGGAAGCCCAAGAATACTGGAGTGGGTAGCCTATCCCTTCTCCCAGGCCCTTCTCCAGTGAATCTTCCCGACCCAGGAATTGAACTGGGGTCCCCTGAATTACAGGCAGATTCCTTACCAACTGAGCTATCAGGGAAACCCAAGTTAAATTGAGTTTCAGCTAAATAATGAGTAACGTTTTAGTATAATGAGGCCCCACGTGCTGTGCAATATGTGTTTGATCTGGAAATCCTGTGGTGCTTTTATAAAAATACTGTTTTTCTGACCCTACTAATTCTAAGTCACCAGATTTAGGCATGTTGGAACATAGTCAATTCACACACCTTTCAGCCATGTTTCATTTCTTAGCCAAATCTCTATCACATTTAGAGTTGTCTTTTTCATGGAATCACAGTCTACTATGGTGAAATATGAAGCTAAACATGCCTGTGGCCTTTATGATCTTCACAACAACCCTGTAAAGTAAGAAAGGCAACAGTCTCTCCATGCTGTCAATGAGAAAACTGAGGCTCAGAGAATTCAAGAAATTTCCCAGGCACAATCGCTAGTAAATAGCAAATCTAGGGCTCACACCCAAGTCTTCTGGGTTCCAATTTCAATGCTCATTCAGCTCATCAGGATGAGAGTGAAAGGGGATCAGATTAATATCAGATACAAAGAAAGAGAGAAATTGAATTAGAGAATGTTTCATCAAAAGTTTGACTAACTAACCAACTGTTGTTGTTGTTTAGTCACTAAGTTGTGTTCGACACTTTGGTGACACTATGGACTGTAGCCCGCCAGGCTCCTCTGTCCATGGAATTCTCCAGGCAAGAACACTGGAGGGGGTTGCCATTTCCCTCTCTGGATCTTCTGGAGCCAGGGATCAAACCTGCGTCTCCTACTTGGCAGGCGGGTTCTTTCCATTCTGTTAACTCACAGCTCTCGCTGTCTCTTTTTTAAATTTATTTGACTGCTGAGTCTTAGTTGCTGCATGTGGGATCTAGTTCTCTGACCAGGGATCGAACCCAGACCCCCTGCATTGGGAGTGCAGAATCTTAGCCACTGGGCCACTAGGGAAGTCCAAACTCATAGCTCTCTTACCCACCAGTCAACTAAGAGGCTGAAGGGGCAGACTAGGGACCCAGAATTCAAAAGGTCTCAAGTCCCCAGGAATCTTGGGGTCTCAGAGAGAACTCAGAACTAGGTGATACAAAAAGTTGTCTAGAAACTGGTTTTGGGACTAGTGATGAGAATAATGACAGAGAATGCCTGAAAGAATGTTTTGTGCTCAGAACAGTTGTTAAATTGAGTAATGACATACTCTGCCTGTAATTTACCTCAGCCACCTAGTTCATACCCTGGAATTTCCTCACAGGAACATAATGAATAGCTCTGCACCTGAACTGACCCTCTGGGCTGCCTGGCAGTAAACAGGGTCAGAGAGGGGTTACCACTGGGGAAGAAGGGGAAATAGAGAGATCTGGTAAACTAGGCTTTTAGGCATCACAGGAGAGAAAACGACTTCACTCAAATGAATACCCAGAGGGGATGTCAGAAGCAGAGCTGCCTCCAGAACTCATATCCTTGAGCTCTTTGCTGTTGAGAGCGATTTACTGGAGGTGCCTCAAGTCATCACACATCCACAATAATATTGAACATTAATGTGCTACCAGAAGAGATCTATTCAGTTCTGAGAAATACAATTAGTAAAGTGAATTTCCAAAAGAATTAGAGGAATTGAAGCAGCATCTATCCATTTTAGCACATCTCTTGTTTAACCTTTTCTCTGAGCTATTAATATACCTAATCTTGGGCATGTGTGCATGCTAAGTCGATTCAGTCGTGTCTGACTCTTTGCAACTCTATGGACTATAGCCCACCAGGCTCCTCTGTCCATGAGGATTCTCCAGGCAAGAACACTGGAGTGGGATGCCATGCCCTCTTCCAGGAGATCTTTCCGACCCAGGGATCAAACCTACATCTCCCGTGGCTCCTGTACTGCAGGCAGATTCTGTACCTCTGAGCACCACTGGGGAAGCCCACTGAATCTTGAAATACCCCTGAATTCTGACACTTGATTGAGAGGTCCCCACTACAGACACGTAAGCCTGGATGTCATGCTCCAACAGCACATCAAGCATGGGAGAAGAACACACACTCGGCATCCTGTTGTTCCTCGTTAACTAAACAAGGCACCCTTATTAGGTTGTAGCAGAGTGAACGAGTTATTATGATAGACATTTGACCCTCATGAGAAAAGCTCAGACATAGAATCATTTTGGAAGTCTCTTTCTCTATTAACCTCCAAAGCACTCAAATAGTGCTCCTGAATAATAGATAATACTATCGGTACTTCGCATGCAAAATGCACCAAATACTTAGATTTGCAGTCAGCTTTCTCCTTCACTCTTTCATGGTAATGAGATTGAGAATTTCTAAACTTGCCAAGAGCCTGAGGCACAAGAAGCCTAAAGCATTGTTTCCTGCACCTGACCAGTATTGGTTTGCAAACTGGCCCAGGTGCACAGAAGGCAAGGAGAGAGGGAAGGAAGATGTAGACCGTCCAGACTAGCAGGTGGCAGGTCCAATAAGGAAGGGAACTTACTGATGCAGCTTGTCTGGGGCACTGCAAGACAAGTAGATCTCTACACCTGCCCACCAGAATCTTACAAGTTCATGTAGAAGTTTTCATGGGGTTCTATGATGTATACCATCCACATGGTCTCAACGACATCTTCCTCCCTCATGACTGTGTCCTCAGAATAGTTACCCCTGTGGGAACAGTGGGCAGAATATTGATTTCAAAGTCAGGGGCAGGGGTGAGGAGCCTCTGATCACTCAGATCCAGCTTGTAGTTGAACCGACAGTCATGTCCTCTCAATGACCTCCTCCAAAAACTAGGGAAAACAACCTAAAAATTATTTTCCCAAGGAATTTCTTCTGACTGAGGCTTAAAACATCATGCTCTTGCTTTTAATAAGACATCAGAGTTGGTAAGAATAGAGTCCGTGAGTTTATGTGCTGGTTGGTTTAACAATAGTCCTCCATGGAAATAAAAAGGTTAGAGATCAGAGAGCTTTAGAAGTTATTTCCAGACTCATTTCCAGACCCATATTACATGAGCAAATGCACACTTACCAAAATAAAACGTTTAAACAGCAAATATGTGTTCCTGCCCCTAAACCAGCATAAATGGGAGACAGAAGAAAATAGCCAGTGTGTTATTTCTTTTAAGGAAAATTTCCCACTGGGTCCATTCTGATATTGTACCAAGAATAATAACAATGCTGACAACTGGTCACCAGTTAGGCTCAGGCTTGACAGTTGAAGTTGCTAGGTAATGAAAAGCATGTGCATAGGCAAGTGAGAGGGCAGACCTCCAGGATGACAGAGGGCGTAGCCACTGTGGGAGATAGGGCATCAGGAGCTGAAGCAAGAGGGCCAGGAGGGAGGGCTTCTAGAAATCTCTGGGCACAAATGCCCCAGTATTTGCTGGAGATAAATGCTAGCCTTTAGGCTGGCACAACTCGTGCTTACTTATTTTCTCCCAAGCTTTAATACTTATTTCTCTCTTTACAAAAATCAGTGTGATTGTGTCTACTGTCGTGATGCCAACTCCATGCTGATGAAGAAGAAAATCTATGTTGCGGTCGGCTATAATCTTTTTTTCTCCTACTGTTATTTCTTCTAGAAGCTTGAATCTGGTCTGTCAGGTGACCTGTGTGTGTGTATGTGTGCGTGTGTGTGTGTATGTGCACCTGCTCAGCTATGTCTGACTCTTTGTAACCCCATGGACTGTAGCCCGCCAGGCTCCTCTGTCCATGGGATTTTTCAGGCAAGAATACTGGAGTGAGTTGCCATTTCCTTCTTCAAGGGATCTTCCCCACCCAGGGATGGAACCCACATCTCCTGCATTGGCAGTTGGTTTCTTTACCACTGAGCCACCAGGGAAGTTAAGATCACATAGCCAACTGGAAGACAGATCTCAGATTTGACCCCAGGCTTCCTGGCTTCAAAACTACACACTTATCTACTACATTACAGTTCCTACTCCCATCCATCTTCAGAGAAATTAAAGTAAAATTCCTCCTAGTTCTACTCTGCTTAGGGGAAGGAGCCAACAGGGCTACAGTACCCCCACCTACCTAATTTATCTTGGATGCCCTGAAAATATTTCACCAGTGAGTACAACTCCAGCCCAGGTGAGGGGTGACAGTGCCAATCAGGATATGTTTACCTTGCTCTCCAAAATCCAGGATGTGGCACGATGAACAAATACGTCATCTAAATAATAATGTGCCACCAAGAAATATACCTCTTTAGCTGGGTAGAATCCATAACAATTCTCTTCAGTCGATCTTCTACAATACAATCAGAGTTATCTTCATAAACACAAATTTTAGCCTGTTACTCCTACAATGAAAATATTTGAGACTGTCATCATCTACCCAATAGAGTCTAAATAAAATTGTTATTTTGCAATGTATACAAACATCGAATCATTATGTTATGCACTTCAATCTAATATTCAGTTTAATGTATGTCAATCATGGGCTTCCCAGGTGGTGCTAGTGGTAAAGAACCTGCCTGCCAATGCAGGAGACATAAGAGATGTCGGTTAGGGGCTGGAGGCCGAGAGCGTCCCCTGCTACCGCTAAGATGGAGAGTTTGTACCGAGTTCCATTCTGAGTGCTCGAGTGCGCGAATCTGAAGCTGAAGAAGCCGCCCTGGGTGCACATGCCGTCCGCCATGACGGTGTACGCTCTGGTGGTGGTGCCTTACTTCCTCATCACCGGAGGAATCATTTATGATGTTATTGTTGAACCTCCAAGTGTCGCTCGGTGACTGATGAACATGGGCATCAGAGACCAGTCGCTTTCTTGGCCTATAGAGTAAATGGACAGTATATTATGGAAGGATTTGCATCCAGCTTCCTGTTTACAATGGGAGGTTTAGGTTTTATAATCCTGGACCGATCCAATGCACCAAACATCCCCAAACTCAATAGGTTTCTTCTTTTATTCATTGGATTCGTGTGTGTCCTGTTGAGTTTTTTCATGGCTAGAGTATTCATGAGAATGAAGCTGCCGGGCTATCTGATGGGTTAGAGTGCCTTTTGAGAAGAAATCAGCAGGTACTGAATTTGCTCCCGTTAATGAAATTTTAAAGGCTGTACCAGTCCTCAGATACGAAATACAGAGAAGGATGAAAAGCAGCAGAAAAGAAACATCTAGTGAAAACATGGGAAGCACATTAAAGTGTGGACTAGAGTGTCTTCTTGGTGTCAGAGACAAGCTCATCAGTATTTTTTCCTGCTTGCCTTCACTGACGTACCGATGATATTAAGTGACATTTTCTTCTTTTTTTTTTTTTGTTTTTTTCATTTCTTAAAATATACTTCATTTCTATAGCTATAGTATTGAATAAAGTGATTATTCTTTACACACCCCTTAACATTTTTTGGAGGTGACTTTTCTGACCTTCAGAAATTAATGTAAAATCAGGACATGTGATCCCATAAGCTGAGAACTCTGGACAGCTGATCAGCTTTACCAATGGTGCTTTGCCTTTAAACAGAGTGTGTGACAGTACATGTTCCAGATATGTATGGAAGACTGCTTCAGGAACAATAAGATGTATGAAAGGAGCAGAAATAAATAATTTTTCTAATTAAAAAAAAAAAGAGAGAGAGAGATGTCGGTTAAATCCTTGTGTCAGGAAGATCCCCTGGAGGAGGAAATGGCAACCCACTACAGTATTCTTGCCTGGAGAATCCCATCAACAGAGGAGCCTAGTGGGCTACTGTCCATAGGATCTCGAAAGAGTCAGACATGACTGAAGCGACTTAAGCACACATGCACACACACACATACACACACACACACACACACACATACACACACACATCAATAATCTTCAATAGAAAGAAAAGAAGGAAGGAAAGAAGAAAAAAAGAAAGTTATATTTGGCCAAGATCTTGTCCCAATTTAACTCAAATTTCACACCGTGCTTTCCTAGTCACAAAACCTTAATTTTAGCCCATTCTCACCTTGTTTGCCTATATCTTTATTTGTCCTTAGAAATCCAGTCCAACCAGAGCAGAATGTGAAATTTTCACCTGTGTAGATATTAAAATAGCCAATCACTGGAACAGAAATAGAGTTGAAGAGAATAACAGTCATTCAGGAACTTTAAAAAATAGAGAGAAATGAAGGAATATGATCTGGGGGTTGGTGGAGAATACCAGCAATGAAGAGAAGCAGTTGAAAAGCCCAGTGACTTGAGATTCAAGAATAGGTGTTTGGGGAGGAGATGGAATGACCTGGAAGAGGCAGACAAGAGAACAATTCTCAGCACTCTTCTTGCCTACAGAGAAAACAGTGTCTTGGTGGAGGTGGGGGTAGGGGAGCTGGGAGGGGAATGGAGAGGCTTTCTTGGGAAAGACTTTGTTTACAGAGGGAATTTAAAGTTTGAAAGAGATGTTTATCAAGTTCAGTATCATTTTCCCTTCCTTCCCCAGAAAAATTAAGAACAGCCTCCAGAACACTATAAGATATGACTCAGGTGGAGCTATTGCTATTGCTAGTGAAATTTTACATGTCTAAGGCCCAGTAGCACTGCAGAAACAATTAAGTGCCCTTCACTGAAGTATTAGTTGGAAAATTATGCACCCTGTACCTAGAATTTTCAGTCGTAAACAAGAAAGCTCTCTATCCTTGCACTGAATTTTATCCAAAGCAATATTAAGCAGAAAAGGCAAGATACAGAATAACATATATGGAGGTTAACGTTTGTATAAAGATAAGGGAGAAGATAGGGCTTCCCTGATGGGTCAGATGGTAAAGAATCCACATGTCAATGCAAAAGACCTGGGTTCGATCCCTGAGTTGGGGCGATCCCTTGGAGGAGGATGGCAACCCACTCCCGTATTCTTGCCTGGAGAATTCCAAGGACAGAGGAGCCTAGAGTCCATGGGGTCTCAAAGAGTCAGACACGACTGAGTGATTAACACTTTCACCTCAAGGGAGAAGACAGGGTGATACACATGCGGGCAAACACACACACACACACACACACACACACACACACACACCCAATGCCTCTGGAAAGATATATAATGAATTGGTGATGTTGGGTTGTTGGGTAGGGTAGTATTAGTTGTTTCTGGGGAATAAGAATATTCCTTTGTAACTTTGAAATTTGGTAAAAATAAATCATGGAAACATCAATTTGAAATGAAGTGAAACTGAAAAGCAGAATATTATTAAAGAAAAGATGTATACCTGAATACCTGTACAGAATTGCTAACAGGCTTCTGATTTCTCTGCCCTCTAGAGGCTGCCTTGAGAAGACCCTGAAATACGCTTATTGCGGACCCCTCACCATCCAGCCTCCAGTTAGTCTGGGAGTACAGGCATGCAGTGATTGCTTACAAGATGGTTTTCCCCTGCCTACAAGCCAGTGGTTTCTGTGATGGTGGTGTCAACGACCACTAAAGCAAGAGGAGTCAGAACTTGAAAAACCATAGCTCTGTTGAAATCGTAGAATCACACATGTTAAAACAGAAGGTCTTCAGTCATGAATGAAATACTGATAATTTTTTATTATGGTCAAAAATAGAAAACTAGAAAATAAAATTGTGGAATGATTTTTCTATTTATGAGTGTAGCCTTTGACATAAAAATGACTTACATAATAAATCATGGATGTCAGATCTTAAATCCTGGCACAAACAAAATATATAGAAAGAATTTTACAATCACATGTTCTCACTGAAAGCTACAGCTGGAAAATAGAGTTTTTTAAAATATTTTTTTAATTTACATAATTTTAGACCATTATATCTACTACTGTGGGCAGGAATCCCTCAGAAGAAACGGAGTGGCCATCATGGTCAACAAGAGAGTCCGAAATGCAGTACTTGGATGCAATCTCAAAAACGATAGAATGATCTCTGTTCATTTCCAAGGCAAACCATTCAATGTCACAGTAATCCAAATCTATGCCCCAACCAGTAACGCTGAAGAAGCTGAACTTGAACGGTTCTATGAAGACCTACAAGACCTTTTAGAACTAACACCCAAAAAAGATGTCCTTTTCATTATAGGGGATTGGAATGCAAAAGTAGGAAGTCAAGAAACACCTGGAGTAACAGGCAAATTTGGCCTTGGAATATGGAATGAAGCAGGGCAAAGACTAACAGAGTTTTGCCAAGAAATGCACTGGTCATAGCAAATACCCTCTTCCAACAACACAAGAGAAGACTCTATACATGGACATCACCAGATGGTCAACACCGAAATCAGATCGATTATATTCTTTGCAGCCAAAGATGGAGAAGCTCTATACAATCAGCAAAAACAAGACCAGGAGCTGACTGTGGCTCGGACCATGAACTCCTTATTGCCAAATTCAGACTTAAATTGAAGAAAGTAGGGAAAACCACTAGACCATTCAGGTATGACCTAAATCAAATCCCTTATGATTATACAGTGGAAGTGAGAAATAGATTTAAGGGCCTAGATCTGATAGAGAGAGTGCCTGATGAACTATGGACTGAGGTTCGTGACATTGTACAGGAGACAGGGATCAAGACCATCCCCATGGAAAAGAAATGCAAAAAAGCAAAATGGCTGTCTGGGGAGGCCTTGCAAATAGCTGCGAAAAGAAGAGAAGCGAAAAGCAAAGGAGAAAAGGAAAGATATAAACATCTGAATGCAGAGTTCCAAAGAATAGCAAGAAGAGATAAGAAAGTCTTCTTCAGCGATCAATGCAAAGAAATAGAGGAAAACAACAGAATGGGAAAGACTAAGGATCTATTCAAGAAAATCAGAGATACCAAAGGAACATTTCATGCAAAAATGGGCTCGATAAAGGACAGAAATGGTATGGACCTAACAGAAGCAGAAGATATCAAGAAGAGGTGGCAAAAATACACAGAAGAACTGTACAAAAAAGAGCTTCACGACCCAGATAATCATGATGGTGTGATCACTGACCTAGAGCCAGACATCCTGGAATGTGAAGTCAAGTGGGCCTTAGAAAGCATCACTACGAACAAAGCTAGTGGAGGTGATGGAATTCCAGTGGAGCTATTCCAAATCCTGAAAGATGATGCTGTGAAAGTGCTGCACTCAGTATGCCAGCAAATCTGGAAAACTCAGCAGTGGCCACAAGATTGGAAAAGGTCAGTTTTCATCCCAATCCCAAAGAAAGGCAATGCCAAAGAATGCTCAAACTACCGCACAATTGCACTCATCTCACACGCGAGTAAAGTAATGCTCAAAATTCTCCAAGCCAGGCTTCAGCAATATGTGAACCGTGAACTTCCTGATGTTCAAGCTGGTTTTAGAAGAGGCAGAGGAACCAGAGATCAAATTGCCAACATCCGCTGGATCATGGAAAAAGCAAGAGAGTTCCAGAAAAACATCTATTTCTGCTTTATTGACTATGCCAAAGCCTTTGACTGTGTAGATCACAATAAACTGTGGAAAATTCTGAGGGAGATGGGAATACCAGACCACCTGATCTGCCTCTTGAGAAATCTGTATACAGGTCAGGAAGCAACAGTTAGAACTGGACATGGAACAACAGACTGGTTCCAAATAGGAAAAGGAGTACGTCAAGGCTGTATATTGTCACCATGTTTATTTAACTTATATGCAGAGTACATCATGAGAAATGCTGGACTGGAGGAAACACAAGCTGGAATCAAGGTTGCCGGGAGAAATATCACTAACCTCAGATATGCAGATGATACCACCCTTATGGCAGAAAGTGAAGACGAACTAAAGAGCCTCTTGATGAAAGTGAAAGTGGAGAGTGAAAAGGTTGGCTTAAAGCTCAACATTCAGAAAACGAAGATCATGGCATCTGGTCCCATCACTACATGGGAAATAGATGGAGAAACAGTGGAAACAGTGTCAGACTTTCTTTTTCTGGGCTCCAAAATCATTGCAGATGGTGACTGCAGCCATGAAATTAAAAGACGCTTACTCCTTGGAAGGAAAGTTATGACCAACCTAGATAGCATATTCAAAAGCAGAGACATCACTTTGCCAACAAAGGTTTGCCTAGTCAAGGCTATGGTCTTTCCTGTGGTCATGTATGGATGTGAGAGCTGGACTGTGAAGAAGGCTGAGTGCCGAAGAATTGATGCTTTTGAAGTGTGGTGTTGGAGAAGACTCTTGAGAGTCCCTTGGACTGCAAGGAGATCCAACCGGTCCATTCTGAAGGAGATCAGCCCTGGGATTTCTTTGGAAGGAATGATGCTAAAGCTGAAACTCCAGTATTTTGGCCACCTCATGCGAAGAGTTGACTCATTGGAGAATACTCTGATGCTGGGAGGGATTGAGGGCAGGAGGAGAAGGGGGCGACAGAGGATGAGATGGCTGGATGGCATCACTGACTCGATGGATGTGGGTCTGAGTGACCTCCGAGAGCTGGTGATGGATAGGGAGGCCTGGCGTGCTGCGGTTCATGGGGTCGCAAAGAGTCGGACACGACTGAGCGACTGATCTGATCTGATCTGAAACTTAATAATAATATATTTCCATCATCACACAGTCATTGATAATATTTTTCATATTTGCTTCCAACTAATTTCTTCCTAAAAAATTAAGATATATTTTTCAATTAGAAAATGATGACAGATTCATTATTGACAATGTCAAAAATATGGAAATTTTAACACTGTTATCAGGAGTAATTAAAACAATATGAAATTGACAGAAATAAGTCTATTATTTTTGTAACAAGAATTTTCAAGTCAATGCACATATTCATAACTTTTAAAAGTCTCTTCTAAATATCACCAAAGACTATTTAATCCTGTTTTGTGCTAAATTCTTTGCACACTGTTACATAAGGATATATCTCAGTAATAGTTTAAGGGAAGAAGAAGCAACTTATTTTACGTTAATTGTTTTGTTGTGGTTGTTCCATCGAAAGTCACGTCTGACTCTTTGTGACCCCATGGACTGCAGCACACCAGGCTTCCCTGTTCATTGTGAGTAGTCTCAGCAGTCATCACTGAGCCATCTTAAATAGTTGGGGAGTAGATAGACTGGTTTGGGTCTTTGGGAATGATGCTGAAGCTGAAACTCCAGTACTTTGGCCACCTCATGCGAAGAGCTGACTCATTGGAAAAGACTCTGATGCTGGGAGGGATTGGGGGCAGGAGGAGAAGGGGACGACAGAGGATGAGTTGGCTGGATGGCATCACTGACTCGATAGACATGAGTCTGAGTGAACTCCGGGAGTTGGTGATGGACAGGGAGGCTGGCGTGCTGCGATTCATGGGGTTGCAAAGAGTCGGACACAACTGAGCCACTGAACTGAATTGAAACCCAGTTAAAGACACACCCTTTGATTTTCCAGTATATAAACTCTTGCCAGTACCTCTCCTCTCTCTGACAGTTAAATGTTGCTGAGCCTCGAGATTCTTTCCTAGACACCCTGTCCTCTATAAACTCGTAGTGCAGGTTCCTTGCGTTCTCCTGGCTTAGCTGTTGCCTGCATGTGATACCTGGATCACTGTCTCCAACTCTAGACTCCTCACTGAGCTCCAAGCTTGCTGCATCTTTCCATACACAAATTCCCTGGATGCATCTAACTCAACATGTCTAGAAGTGAACTCACCATCTCCACCCCCCACCCTGACTGTTCCTTCATCAGTCGTTAGCTGTCACCTGCTTATTCAGCCAAGAGCCAGTGAGCACCCTTTGCTATTTTTCTTCCTTGCCTTCGTGTCAGATTTCTCAAGCCTGTTCAATTTTACAACCTAAGCATTATCAATTTTCCTGCCTAAGATCAGGCTCTGAGCATCTCTTACCTGCACTGTTTCAATCACTTCCTAATTATCCTTTCTGTATCCAGGCTTAGCTTTCTCTGCATTCATCCTCAATGCGACCAGAAGGTTGCATTCAAAATGCACTTCTGGAGAGAAAATATGACTTGAGGTCATAAAACCTGGTTTATGAAAAAGCATGAAGCCAGATAATCCTACTGTTTCTCCTGGTTTATTAAATGTATACTTTTTTTAACACATGGATAATGTTATAAAACATTAATAAAAGTTTGCAAGGTCATTTACAACTTAAAAAATGCCTGATATATAAACATCTCTTACCTGGACATAGGTGTCTCATCAAGAGTCTCTTCCTCGAATTTCCTACAGAGCCTCCAACTGTACAATTTCAAGGACATTGAATTCCCAGCGAGGGGCACACCTTCAGCTACAATGGTGCCCCCTAGTGTTGGCCACAGAGAAGTACTAACTGGATGACCTCCCTACAGTGCTGCAGTCATCAGTGAGCCTTTACCCTTCTCGGCTGCTTGCTTCCCCATCACCTTTATAGTAAGTTTCCTACATATGAACCTTCAAGTTGCGAACTCTCAAAGATGTGAATGTGTGCTCAAATGTCACATACGTTAGTTCCTGTGTCTGGTGTACATTGTCACGTGCGTGCGTTCTCTACAAATGGTTGTGCTTTTGTGTACTTTACTGTGCAGTACTGAATAGAGTACAGAAATACCGTTTCTTTATTTCAAGCCCAGGAGGTCTGGAAGCAAGCATAAAAGCAGCAGTATTTAGCCAATTATGTTCATCGAGTACCTAAGCTAACTTTGTTGGACTTAACGAATGCACTTTTAGAACAGAACTTGTTCATATGTAGGGGACTTAGAGTACTTCCTATTTCCTTGCACAGCTGAGGACACGTGTCCCTTCCTGATGGTTCTGGGGAAGTACGTGTGTGATTCCCTACTGCCACTTTGATTATCAGAGCCCTGTTTGATGGCTCAGGGCTCTCTCTGATACCACAAGAACCCTGGAAACCTCGCTGTTGGATGCTGCTTCTGAGGCTACAAAGCAGCAGAACCAGAATGAGCTGCAGGCAGAACAGGAGAGAGGAGGGTGTGAACTGACCCCACTGAGTGGAGCCCAGAATTGACTTCCTCACAGAAATAATGCTATCATCCTGGCTATGTACTATTATTAATACCATCAAATACAGATCAGATCAGATCAGTCACTCAGTCATGTCCGACTCTTCGCGACCCCATGAATTGCAGCACGCCAGGCCTCCCTGTCCATCACCAACTCCCGGAGTTCACTCAGACTCATGTCCATCGAGTGAGTGATGCCATCCAGCCATCTCATCCTCTATCGTCCCCTTCTCCTCCTGCCCCCAATCCCTCCCAGCATCAGAGTCTTTTCCAGTGAGTCAACTCTTCGCATGAGGGGGCCAAAGGACTGGAGTTTCAGCTTTAGCATCATTCCTTCCAAAGAAATCCCAGGGCTGATCTCTTTCAGAATGGACTGGTTGGATCTCCTTGCAGTCCGAGGGACTCTCAAGAGTCTTCTCCAACACCACAGTTCAAAAGCATCAATTGTTTGGCACTCAGCCTTCTTCACAGCCCAACTCTCACATCCATACATGACCACAGGAAAAACCATAGCCTTGACTAGACGAACCTTTGTTGGCAAAGTAATGTCTCTGCTTTTGAATATGCTATCTAGGTTGGTCATAACTTTCCTTCCAAGGAGTAAGTGTCTTTTAATTTCATGGCTGCAGTCACCATCTGCAGTGATTTTGGAGTCCCCAGAAATAAAGTCTGACACTGTTTCCACTGTTTTCCCATTTATTTGCCAGGAAGTGATGGGACCGGATGCCACGATCTTCGTTTCTGAATGTTGAGCTTTAAACCCACTTTTTCACTCTCCACTTTCACTTTCATCAAGAGGCTTTTTAGTTCCTCTTCACTTTCTGCCATAAGGGTGGTGTCATCTGCATATCTGAGGTACCAAATAGGACTTTGAAGATCATTCTGGAAAATCGGCGCTAGCGGTAAAGAACCTGCCTGCCTGGGTCGGGAAAATCCCCTGAAGGAGGGCATGGCAACCCACTCCAGTATTCTTGCCTGGCGAATCCATGGACAGAGGAGCCTGGAGGGCCACAGTTCGTGGGGTTGCCAAGAGTCAGACACAACTGCAGTGACTTAGCACCCCCACATGCATAAGCACTACAGTTGTTGGAAAATGCATTCTGAACTGACTTAGAAAGGAACACTTGAGAACTTCCCTGATGATCCAGTGGGTAAAACTCTGCATTCCCAAGGCAGGGGGCCTGGGTTCAAACCCTGTTCAGGGAACTAGATCTCATATGCGGCATCTAAAAGAACCTACATGGTGCACCAAAGACCTGGGACAGCCAAATAGATAAATACTTCTTTAAAAAAAGAAAAGAACTACTTGTAATCAACTGATATTGGGACACTAACATGTCCTAAAGAACAAAAGAACACTTGTAATCAACTGATTACAAGTGCCAAAAGAACACTTGTAATCAACTGATATTTAAACATTAACATGATCTTAGAATCATGTTAATTTTTAAAACTCCATCTGAGGCAATGCACACGTGAACTATAATAGCCATCTTCACTAATAAGTGTATTTCCGGGATTTTCTCTAGTACCCAGAGCAGTTGTTTACAGGAGTGGCCATTTTTCTGGAATTAGGCACACTGGGGTCAGACTTAGAATATTTTTTTTGGAGTAGTGCAGACATCCTGGAATATGAAATCAAGTGGACCTTAGGAAGCATTACTAGAATAAAACTAGTGGAGGTGATGGAATTCCAGCTAAGCTTTTTCAAATCCTAAAAGGTGATGCGGTTAAAGTGCTGCACTCAATATGTCAGCACATTTGGAAAACTCAGCAATGGCTACAGGACTCTAGATGATGGGTTTTCATTCCAACCCCAGGCGTGCTGCAGTCCACAGGGTCACAGAGTCAGATACAACTGAACGACTGAACACAGCCACAAAGATACATATCCAGCTGCTGCTGCTGCTGCTAAGTTGCTTCAGTTGTGTCCAACTCTTCGCGACCACATGGACTGCAGCCTACCAGGCTCCTCCATCCATGGGATTTTCCAGGCAAGAGTACTGGAGTGGGGTGCCATCACCTTCTCCAATACATATCCAGAGTCAGTTCTTAATGTTATTCCTCTTGCCCCTCTGCTCCAGTCTGACTGCATTTCTTGAAAACACTAAGGTCCAGTCCACCTTTTAGTGCTCTTGTTGCTCAGAACACACTTCCCAAGATTTTTGCTCCACTCTCCCCACACCTACATGTGTCCCCAAAGACACCGTAGCTAAGAACACCATTTCAAATAGCCTCCCACTTAGCAAACTTGCTCTGCTTTATTTTTCTTTGAAATGCATATTTACCTGAAACATATGTCTGTCTGCTTCTTTTCTGCTTCTTCAACTAGAATGTAAGACTCGTGGGGGCAAGGAACTTGTTCACCGTCTTCCCTGATGACACCCCAGGAGGCCAGTGCAGCACATGGTAGGTGCATAGGAGACATAGCAGAAGAAACACACAATTTTAAAGAATGGATGAATTCACTTGCCATTCTGAATGTTATGCCTGTTGATGAAGGTGAAAGAGGAGAGTGAAAAAGCTGGCTTAAAACTCAACATTCAAAACGCTAAGATCTTGGTATCCGGTCCCATCACTTCATGGCAAATAGATGGGGAAACAATGGAAACAGTGAAAGACTTTATTTTCTTGAGCTCCAAAATCACTGAAGAAGGTGACTGCAGCCATGAAATTAAAAGACACTTGCTCCTTGGAAGAAAAGCTGTGACCAACCTATGTGCTAAGTTGCTTCAGTTGTCTCTAACTCTCTGCAACCCTATGGAGTACAGTCTGCCAGATTCTGTCCATGGGATTCTCCAGGCAAAAATACTGGAGCAGGTTGCCATGCCCTCCTCCAGGGGATCTCCCTTGGAGGGAGGATCTGGGAGATCCCCTGGAAGGATCTCCTCAGGGATCGAACCCTGGACTCTTATGTCTCTTGCCTTGGCAGGCGGGTTCATTATGACTGGAGTCACCTGGGAAGCCCATGACAAGCCTAGACAACATATTAAAAGGCAGAGACATTACTTTGCTGACAAAGGTCCATATAGTCAAATCCATGGTTTTTCCAGTGGTCATGTATGGATGTGAGAACTGGACCATAAAAAAGGCTGAGAGACAAAGAACTGATGTTTTTGAACTGTAGTGCTGGAGAAGATTCTTGAGAGTCCCTTGGACTGCAAGGAGATCAAACCAGTCAATCCTAAAGGAAATCAACCCTGAATATTCATTGGAAGGACTGATGCTGAAGCTGAAGCTCTGATACTTTGGCCACCTGATGCGAAGAGGAAACACTTTGGAAAGACCCTGAGGCTGGGAAAGACGGAGGGCAGGAGGAGAAGGAGACAACAGAGGATGACATCATCGACTCAACGGACACGAATTTGAGCAAAGTCCTGGAGATGGTGAAGGACAGGGAAGCCTGATGTGCTGCAGTTCATGGGGTTGCAAAGAGTTGGACACAACTGAACAACAAACAACAAATCAGATCAGATCAGATCAGTCGCTCAGTCGTGTCCGACTCTTTGCGACCCCATTAACTGCAGCACGCCAGGCCTCCCTATCCATCACCAGCTCTCGGAGGTCACTCAGACTCACATTCATCGAGTCAGTGATGCCATCCAGCCATCTCATCCTCTGTCGTCCCCTTCTCCTCCTGCCCTCAATCCTTCCCAGCATCAGAGTCTTCTCCAATGAGTCAACTCTTCGCATGAGGTGGCCAAAATACTGGAGTTTCAGCTTTAGCATCATTCCTTCCAAAGAAATCCCAGGGCTGATCTCCTTCACAATGGACTGGTTGGATCTTCTTGCAGTCCAAGGGACTCTCAAGAGTCTTCTCCAACACCACAGTTCAAAAGCATCAATTCTTCGGCGCTCAGCCTTCTTCACAGTCCAGCTCTCACATCCATACATGACCACAGGAAAGACCATAGCCTTGAGTAGGCGAACCTTTGTTGGCAAAGTGATGTCTCTGCTTTTGAATATGCTATCTAGGTTGGTCATAACTTTCCTTCCAAGGAGTAAGCATCTTTTAATTTCATGGCTGCAGTCACCATCTGCAGTGATTTTGGAGCCCAGAAAAATAAAGTCTGACACTGTTTCCACTGTTTCCCCATCTATTTCCCATGTAGTGATGGGACCAGATGCCATGATTTTCGTTTTCTGAATGTTGAGCTTTAAGCCAACCTTTTCACTCTCCACTTTCACTTTCATCAGGAGGCTTTTAGTTCCTCTTCACTTTCTGCCATAAGGGTGGTGTCATCTGCATATCTGAGGTTATTGATATTTCTCCCAGCAATCTTGATTCCAGCTTGTGTTTCTTCCAGTCCAGCGTTTCTCATGATGTACTCTGCATATAAGTTAAATAAACATGGTGACAATATACAGCCTTGACGTACTCCTTTTCCTATTTGGAACCAGTCTATTGTTCCATGACCAGTTCTAACTGTTGCTTCCTGACCTGCATACAGATTTCTCAAGAGGCAGATCAGGTGGTCTGGTATTCCCATCTCTTTCAGAATTTTCCACAGTTTATTGTTATCTACACAGTCAAAGGCTTTGGCGTAGTCAATAAAGCAGAAATAGATGTTTTTCTGGAACTCTCTTGCTTTTTCCATGATCCAGCGGATGTTGGCAATTTGATCTCTGGTTCCTCTGCCTTTTCTAAAACCAGCTTGAACATCAGGAAGCTCACGGTTCACATATTGCTGAAGCCTGGCTTGGAGAATTTTGAGCATCACTTGATTAGCGTGTGAGATGAGTGCAATTGTGCGGTAGTTTGAGCATTCTTTGGCATTGCCCTTCTTTGGGATTGGGATGAAAACTGACCTTTTCCAATCTTGTGGCCACTGCTGAGTTTTCCAGATTTGCTGGCATATTGAGTGCAGCACTTTCACAGCATCATCTTTCAGGATTTGGAATAGCTCCACTGGAATTCCATCACCTCCACTAGCTTTGTTCCTAGTGATGCTTTCTAAGGCCCACTTGACTTCACATTCCAGAATGTCTGGCTCTAGGTCAGTGATCACACCATCATGACTATCTGGGTCATGAAGCTCTTTTTTGTACAGTTCTTCTGTGTATTCTTGCCACCTCTTCTTAATATCTTCTGCTTCCGTTAGGTCCATACCATTTCTGTCCTTTATCGAGCCCATTTTTGCATGAAATTTTCCTTTGGTATCTCTGATTTTCTTGAATAGATCCTTAGTCTTTCCCATTCTGTTGTAAACTGTGGAAAATTCTGAGAGATGGGAATACCAGACCACCTGATCTGCCTCTTGAGAAATCTGTATGCAGATCAGGAAGCAACAGTTAGAACTGGACATGGAACAACAGACTGGTTCCAAATAGGAAAAGGAGTACGTCAAGGCTGTATATTGTCACCATGTTTATTTAACGTATATGCCGAGTACATCATGAGAAACGCTGGACTGGAAGAAACACAAGCTGGAATCAAGATTGCTGGGAGAAATATCAATAACCTCAGATATGCTGATGACACCACCCTTATGGCAGAAAGTGAAGAGGAACTAAAAAGCCTCTTGATGAAAGTGAAAGTGGAGAGTGAAAAAGTGGGTTTAAAGCTCAACGTTCAGAAAACGAAGATCATGGCATCTGGTCCCATCACTTCATGGAAAATAGATGGGGAAACAGTGGAAACAGTGTCAGACTTTCTTTTTCTGGGGACTCCAAAATCACTGCAGGTGGTGACTGCAGCCATGAAATTAAAAGACACTTACTCCTTGGAAGGAAAGTTATGACCAACCTAGATCACATATTCAAAAGCAGAGATATTACTTTGCCAACAAAGGTTCATCTAGTCAAGGCTATGGTTTTTCCTGTGGTCATGTATGGATGTGAGAGCTGGACTGTGAAGAAGGTTGAGTGCCAAACAATTGATGCTTTTGAACTGTGGTGTTGGAGAAGACTCTTGAGAGTCCTTTGGACTGCAAGGAGATCCAACCAGTCCATTCTGAAGGAGATCAGTCCTGGGATTTCTTTGGAAGGAATGATGCTAAAGCTGAAACTCCAGTACTTTGGCCACCTCATGCGAAGTGTTGACTCATTGGAGAAAACTCTGGTGCTGGCAGGGATTGGGGGCAAGAGGGGAAGGGGACGACAGAGGATGAGATGGCTGGATGGCATCACTGACTCAATGGACATGAGTCTGAGTGAACTCTGAGAGTTGGTGATGGACAGGGAGGCCTGGCGTGCTGCCGTTCATGGGGTCACAAAGAGTCGGACATGACTGAGCGACTGATCTGAACTGATTTACTTTGCTGTGCAGCAGAAACTAACACAACATTGTACAGCAACTATACTCCAATTAAAAAAAATTGTAATAGCCTTTTTGTTATCTTTTTTGTTTATATATAGGCTCAGGTTCTTCAGCAGGGGAGATCTGAAGGCAGCATGTACTAGGGCCACGTTCATCACCATAGGCTGTCCCAAATAGGCCCCTGTGCTTTCATTATTCACAGGGACAATCCGATGTGATCACAGATAGGGCAGGCATGTAAGGCTGGAGCTGCCAGGATGGACCTGTCTAAATTTCCAGTCCTTTAAAAATAGGACCTGAACGTCCAGTCCCATGTTTCCTTATCAAACATAGCATTGGCCTTCAAATTCACACTGCTGTATTATTCTCAACTTGCTTCATCTAGCTAATTTGGGGACCTGACTGAGGACCAACGAAGGTCTCATTAGAAGGTGACATTTGTTAATAGAGCTCCAAGCCCCAAAATGCGGCTTCCCAGGTGGCGCTAGTGGTGAAGAACCTGCCTTTCAATGAAGGAGACATAAGAGATGTGGGTCCGATCCCACAGGGTCAGGAAGATCTCCTAGAGAAGGAAAGGGCAACCCACACCAGCATTCTTGCCTGGAGAATCCCATGGACAGAGGAGCCTCACAGGCTACAGTCCATAGTATCACAGAGCTGGACACGACTGAAGTGACTTAGCACAGCACACAAGCCCAAAAATGGGATTTCACAGGTACTGGGAACAGGGTAACCTAATAATTCTACCTCTCAGTCACAGACCTATTTGATCTGAGATTGTTTTCAAATTCATTTACTTAAATTAGGTCATTCGCTACAATTCATTTGGCAAGCAAAGACAGCCAAATATCAAATGAGATTAAAAATTTTCTAACGAATTGAATAAACACTCATTTGATACGATTATGGAATTAGCAAAATGGCCTATTCCTCGGAGTGAAAGATTAAGATCCAAATTATTTTATGATGGCTTATCTCAGTGACCAGTGAAATGAAATGGAGAATCTACTGATCACAAACTAAAAGATAATTGTCAAAAATAAAGACCACTGGGACACAGTTTGAAACTGCAAGCTGTGATTTCCATGTGGCCCTCAAGCTCTGTCTCTAATGTGGGGTCCATGTCTTAATTTGAAATGGTGCTGATTCTTCATAGCACTCTATTTACAGGTTGCCTTTCCCCCATTATAAGAACCTCTTTTTTTTATTGCTTCTGTTTTGTTTCAGTTTTTTGGCACTGAGGCATACGGGATCTTAGCTCTCCAACCAGGGATCAACTTGTACTCCCTCCACTGAAAGGTGAAGTCTTAACCACTAGACCACCAGGGAACTCCCTCTTAGGTTTGCTGCTGCTAGGTTGCTTCAGTCTTGTCCGACTCTGTGCGACCCCATAAATGGCAGCCCACCAGGCTCCGCCATCCCTGGGATTCTCCAGGCAAGAACACTGGAGTGGGTTGTCATTTCCTTCTCCAATGCATGAAAGCGAAAAGTGAAAGTGAAGTCTCTCAGTCATGCTGGACCCTCAGTGACCCCATGGACTGCAGCCTTCCAGACTTCTCCGTCCATGGGATTTTCCAGGCAAGAGTACTGGCTGCTAAGTCACCTCAGTCGTGTCCGACTCTGCGCGACCCCACAGACGGCAGCCCACCAGGCTCACCCGTCCCTGGGATTCTCCAGGCAAGAACACTGGAGTGGGTTGCCATCTCCTTCTCCAATGCATGAAAGTGAAAAGTGAAAGTGAAGTCGCTCAGTTGTGTCCGACCCTCAGTGACCCCATGGACTGCAGCCTTCCAGGCTCCTCCACCCATGGGGTGCCATTGCCTTCTCCGCCTCTTAGGTTTAACAGGTTACATTTTCATTAAGACTTTATATTGAATGTTCTTTATACACATTTTCACTTATTGCATTAGCTTTTTGAGATTCCAGGAAAACACTGAAGAGACTTTAGGCTTATCTTTTCATTATTTAAATTTAAGGGGGTTCACTTGCAGAAAATGACACCTTTTACTCATAAGAATGTCTGTGCGCAGTTGGGGAGCGGGCATGGTAAGTCACTTCAGTTGTGTTCGACTCTGTGGGACCCTATGGACTGTAATCTGCCAGGCTCCTCTGTTCATGGGATTCTCCAGGCAACAATACTGAGTGGGTTGCCATTCCCTTCTCCAGGGGATCTTTCTGATCCAGGGATTGAATCTGTGTCTCTTATGTCTCCTGCATTGGCAGGTGGGTTCTTTACCACTCGCACCACCTGGGAAGCCCTGCAGTTGGGGTAAGAGGTGCTTATTTTCTTGCTGCTCTCATATCTCTCGGGCTTCCCTGGTGGCTCAGACAGTAAAGAATTCGTCATTTCTATAGAGAGGAAGGAAATGTATTGAAGGCTTTCCCCATCCCTCTTCAGTTCAGTTCAGCTCAGTTCAGTTGCTCAGCCATGTCCGACTCTTTGCAAACCCATGAATCACAGCACGCCAGGCCTCCCTGTCCATCACCAACTCCCGGAGTTCACCCAACTCACGTCCATTGAGTCAGCGATGCCATCCAGCCATCTCATCCTCTGGCGTCCCCTTCTCCTCCTGCCCTCAATCCCTCCCAGCATTAGAGTCTTCTCCAATGAGTCAACTCTTCGCATGAGGTGGCCAAAATACTGGAGTTTCAGCTTTAGCATCATTCCCTCCAAAGAAATCCCAGGGCTGATTTCCTTCAGAATGGACTGATTGGATCTCCTTGCAGTCCAAGGGACTCTCAAGAGTCTTCTCCAACACCACAGTTCAAAAGCATCAATTCTTCGGCACTCAGCCTTCTTCACAGTCCAGCTCTCACATCCATACATGACCACAGGAAAAACCATAGCTTGACTACATGAACCTTTGTTGGCAAAGTAATGTCTCTGCTTTTGAATATGCTATCTAGGTTGGTCATAACTTTCCTTCCAAGGAGTAAGCGTCTTTTAATTTCATGGCTGCAGTCACCATCTGCAGTGATTTTGGAGCCCAGAAAAATAAAGTCTGACACTGTTTCCACTGTTTCCCCATCTATTTCCCATGAAGTGATGGGACCAGATGCCATGATCTTCGTTTTCTGAATGTTGAGCTTTAAGCCAACCTTTTCACTCTCCACTTTCACTTTCATCAAGAGGCTTTTTAGTTCCTCTTCACTTTCTGCCATAAGGGTGGTATCATCTGCATATCTGAGGTTATTGATATTTCTCCCGGCAATCTTGATTCCAGCTTGTGTTTCTTCCAGTCCAGCATTTCTCATGATGTACTCTGCATATAAGTTAAATAAACAGGGTGACAATATACAGCCTTGACGTACTCCTTTTCCTATTTGGAACCAGTCTGTTGTTCCATGACCAGTTCTAACTGTTGCTTCCTGACCTGCATACAGATTTCTCAAGAGGCAGATCAGGTGGTCTGGTATTCCCATCTCTTTCAGAATTTTCCACAGTTTCTTGTGATCTACACAGTCAAAGGCTTTGGCATAGTCAATAAAGCAGAAATAGATGTTTTTCTGGAACTCTCTTGCTTTTTCCATGATCCAATGGATGTTGGCAATTTGATCTCTGGTTCCTCTGCCTTTTCTAAAACCAGCTTGAACATCAGGAAGTTCACGGTTCACATATTGCTGAAGCCTGGCTTGGAGAATTTTGAGCATTACTTTACTAGCATGTGAGATGAGTGCAATTGTGCGGTAGTTTGAGCATTCTTTGGCATTGCCTTTCTTTGGGATTGGGATGAAAACTGACCTTTTCCAATCTTGTGGCCACTGCTGAGTTTTCCAGATTTGCTGGCATACTGAGTGCAGCACTTTCACAGCATCATCTTTCAGGATTTGGAATAGCTCCACTGGAATTCCATCACCTCCACTAGCTTTGTTCCTAGTGATGCTTTCTAAGGCCCACTTGACTTCACATTCCAGGATGTCTGGCTCTAGGTCAGTGATCACACCATCATGATTATCTGGGTCGTGAAGCTCTTTTTTGTACAGTTCTTCTGTGTATTCTTGCCACCTCTTCTTGATATCTTCTGCTTCCATTAGGTCCATACCATTTCTGTCCTTTATCGAGCCCGTTTTTGCATGAAATGTTCCTTTGGTATCTCTGATTTTCTTGAATAGATCCTTAGTCTCTCCCATTCTGTTGTTTTCCTCTATTTCTTTGCATTGATCACTGAAGAAGGCTTTCTTATCTCTTCTTGCTATTCTTTGGAACTCTGCATTCAGATGTTTATATCTTTCCTTTTCTCCTTTGCTTTTCGCAGCTATTTGCAAGGCCTCCCCAGACAGCCATTTTGCTTTTTTGCATTTCTTTTCCATGGGGATGGTCTTGATCCTTGTCTTCTGTACAATGTCACGAACCTCATTCCATAGTTCATCAGGCACTCTATCTATCAGATCTAGGCCCTTAAATCTATTTCTCACTTCCACTGTATAATCATAAGGGATTTGATTTAGGTCATACCTGAATGGTCTAGTGGTTTTCCCTACTTTCTTCAATTTCAGTCTGAATTTGGCAATAAGGAGTTCATGGTCCGAGCCACGTCAGCTCCTGGTCTTGTTTTTGCTGATTGTATAGAGCTTCTCCATATTTGGCTGCAATGAATATAATCGATCTGATTTCGGTGTTGACCATCTGGTGATGTCCATGTATAGAGTCTTCTCTTGTGTTGTTGGAAGAGGGTATTTGCTATGACCAGTGCATTTTCTTGGCAAAACTCTGTTAGTCTTTGCCCTGCTTCATTCCGTATTCCAAGGCCAAATTTGCCTGTTACTCCAGGTGTTTCTTGACTTCCTACTTTTGCATTCCAGTCCCCTATAATGAAAAGGACATCTTTTTTGGGTGTTAGTTCTAAAAGGTCTTGTAGGTCTTCATAGAACCGTTCAAGTTCAGCTTCTTCAGCGTTACTGGTTGGGGCATAGACTTGGATTACTGTGACATTGAATGGTTTGCCTTGGAAACGAACAGACATCATTCTGTCATTTTTGAGATTGCATCCAAGTACTGCATTTCAGACTCTTTTGTTGACCATGATGGCCACTCCATTTCTTCTGAGGGATTCCTGCCCACAGTAGTAGATATAATGGTCCTCTGAGTTAAATTCACCCATTCCAGTCCATTTTAGTTCGCTAATTCCTAGAATGTCAACATTCACTCTTGCCATCTCTTGTTTGACCACTTCCAATGGCACCCCACCCCATACTTTTGCCTGGAAATCCCATGGACGGGGGCCTGGTGGCTCCGTCCATGGGGTCGCTGTCGGACACGACTGAGCGACTTCCTTTCCTTTTCACTTTCATACGTTGGAGAGGAATGGCACCCACTCCAGTATTCTTGCCTGGAGTCCCAGGGACAGGGGGCCTGGTGGGCTTCTGTCTGTGGGGTCGCCAGGTCGGACACGACTGAGCGACTTGTAGTAGTAGTAGTAGTAGTAATTTGCCTTGATTCATGGACCTGACATTCCAGGTTCCTATGCAATATTGCTCTTTACAGCATCGGACTTTGCTTCTATCACCAGACACATCCACAGCTGGGTATTCTTTCTGCTTTGGTTCCATCCCTTCATTCTTTCTGGAGTTATTTCTCCACTGATCTCCAGTAGCATATTGGGCCCCTACTGACTTGGGGAGTTTCTCTTTCAGTATCCTATCATTTTGCCTTTTCATACTGTTCATGGGGTTCTCAAGGCAAGAATACTGAAGTGGTTTGCCATTCCCTTCTCCAGCGGACCACACCCTGTCAGATCTCTCCACCATGACCCGCCCATCCTGGGTTGCCCCATGGGCATGGCTTGATTTCATTGAGTTAGACAAGGCTGTGGTCCTGGTGTGATTAGATTGACTAGTTTTCTGTGAGTATGGTTTCAGTGTATTTGCCCTCTGATGCCCTCTTGCAAGACCTACTGTCTTACTTGGGTTTCTCTTACCTTAGGCGTGGGGTATCTCTTCCCGGCTGCTCCAGCAAAGCACAGCCATCACACCTTACCTTCGATGAGGGGTCTCTCCTCACCGCCGCCCTTCCTGACCTCGGTCCTGGGGTAGCTCCTCTCGGCCGTGCTTAGTGCGCCAGTCCTCACCGCCGTCCTTCCTCGGTCGTTGGGTAGCTTCTCTCGTGCGCAGCCGGCGAGGGGCTCTCAGTGCGCCGTGCAGCCGGCGAGGGGCTCTCAGTGCGCCGCGCACAAATTAGCAAAGATTTGAGGCTCAGGGCTAGGGCGAGGATTAATTCTGCAGATTACCTGGTGACCTAAAAGCTTGGGAGTTTACTGATGTTTCCCCCCTACATCACACCAAAATCTCTTCACCCTTTCCCCCTCCAAGGTTTGGACTCCACACCCTCTATCAAAGCCATCTGTAGCTCAAGGAATAATTACAGATTATTCGCTACTCTTTGGGGGGCAATTGAGCCACAGTATTGGGTATATCTGATCACAGAGATCAGACATTTTCAAGGGATATTTTCAAGGGAGAAGAGTCTGGTGGAGCATGAGAATTCAAGCTGGCATTGACAATGGCTGTGACTACAGAAGCTGTGTAGCTGGGAGCTTAGGTCTGCTCACTGCAGGCAAGCTTCGTCATGAGGAGCCCTTTGTTCCAGTGGGCTCATCCTCTGGTCCACCAGCTTCCCGGTGCCCCCAAGGAGGCTCCTCCATCTCAATTGCCCTGACTGTCCCCTGACTCTCCCAATGATTTTGGTGACTGTCTCTACTTCTCGGACCAACCCCCCATTCCATGCAAACCCCCATTAGGACACAATGTCTTATTGCCCTTGGGTAGCAGTCTCCTCTGCCTCTTCTTCATTTATTTCCTTTAACACAGGGAATTTTCCCAATTTGCATGATTTCTTATGGTTTTTGGCCCTCTTATTTCCCCTATAGAGCCTCACAAACATGTCCTCAAATTAATATATTCTGGTCTGCATTCTTAGCCAAATTTCCTCAATACTTTATTTCCTCATAGCTAAGTAATCTATGTAATAAAAAAAGATAGATATAATAGTCCTTTTTTACATGAATTCGGGTCATATGATTGAAGCACTTCTTATCAGTCTCACATCACTTGCTGACACAACAAAAACTCTCTCAGTAAATGATTGAGAAGAATAAACAGTCTGTTCTCTTGCAATTAAGACATATTATAGAGCATTTCTTACCATAGTTCAGTTTTGCAAGCACAGCATAAATCCTGTGAGCACAGGCAAGGAGAAGCATATTTTTATCTAGATTAAGTCAGTGCTACTTCCCAAGTCATTTTCAACACTTATCAACCCCCAAAATCATCAGCAAGATTGACTGTAACATAACAATCATTAAGAAATTTCTCCATTACAAATGAAGTTCATTATTAGAGGTCACAGTAATTACTTTATGATGTTTTATAATTAAGTGCCACAAGGGAGGAGAAGATGGAGTCAGCATGTTAGATTTAAATTCTGTCTTATGCACACCACTGTTAATTTCACACCTAACAACTACAATTGACAGGCAGTTAAAAACAGTTGGCAAATTTCTTAAAAAAGTATAATGATCCCTAACAATGTTCACCTCTTAGTGAATTTTGAGAAAAAAAGAATAAAACATATTCCATTTTGGTACCTGGTACACAGCAGTCACTCAATAATTATTTATCACAGAAAGTGTTTTTTATATATTTATTTCTGTTTATTTACTTATTTGGCTGCACAAGTCTTAGTTGCAGCGTGTGGGGTCATTTCCCTAATGAGGGATCGAACCCTGGGCCCCTGCAATGGGACAGCAGAGTCTTAGCTGCTGAACCAACAGGGATGTCCCTTATTACAAAAAGTCTTGAAGCCTGAGACTTGCCTTTGTGTCTTCCCATCTCCCTAGAATAGTAATATGAGCCTCCTCTTTTGGGGACTAAAACCTTACTTATCAGGGCCAGTGGATTACCTACTTTTTTTTCCCAGTTAATTCCCCTTTTTAGATGTTGAGTGATCATAGATAAATTGTCTTTTGAGTTCTGTCTGTCATTATAGAACTTTAAGCAACTTTCTGGGCATCACAGATTAAATAAGAAGGGTCACTGGAAGGTCGCAACTCCAAGCTTCAACATGCTAATGTATGTTATTTTCTGAGACTGCCAGGGTCACATACCAGGAGATGCTAATCTTATCTATCTTCTTGATCCTCTGTACCTCTTCCCTCTCCATCCTCCCCTTCATCCTCATGCCTTCTCTTCCCACCTGCTCACACCCCAAAATGTTGTTGTTGTTCAGTCACTCAGTCATATCTGACTCTTTGTGACTCCATGGACTGCACCATGTCAGGCTTCCCTGTCCTTCACCATCTCCCAGAGCTTGCTCAAACTCATGTCCATTGAGTAGGTGATGCCATCCAACCATCTCATCCTCTGTCATCCCCTTCTCCTTCTGCCTTCAATCTTTCCCAGCATCAGGGTCTTTTCTAATGAGTCAGTTCTTCGCATCAGGTGGCCAAAGTATTGGAGCTTCAGCTTCAGTGTCAGTTTTTCCAATGAATATTCAAGACTGATTTCCTTTAGGATTGACTGGTTTGATCTCCTTGCAGTCCAGGGGACCCTCAAGAGTCTTTTCCAACACCACAGTTCAAAAGCATCAATTCATCAACACTCAGCCCCAAATGGATAAAGCTAAATTCTGAATATATTGTTAGCAATGCAGGCTTTCAGGGGCCCTCAGTCCTGGACATGAGCTCAGAGATGGGAATTCTTCTCTGATTCCTAGAGCTATGAGTAAGTGAGTGAAGTTGCTCAGTCATGTCCAACTCTTTGCAATCCCATGGACTCTAGCCTACCAGGCTCCTCCATCCACGGGATTTTGCAGTCAAGAATACTGGAGTGGGTTGCCATTTCCTTCTCCAGATCTTCCCAACCCAGGGATTGAACCCGGGTCTCCTGCTTTGTAGGCAGACGCTTTACCATGTGAGCCACCTAGGGCTATAAACATGTTAAAAATCAAGAACATACCAAGGAGTGAGAAAACTGTTAATGAGATTTTTGACCTCCTTAATCAATAGAAATTGATCAGAGGCCAGAGAAGAAATTCAGGCAAGGCTGTATTGGGGTCCCTGCTGCAGTAGGGGGCAGTAATAACAAACAACCGGTTCCCTTGCTTGCTCACTCCCCAAGGTGAGGGCAAGCTTGTTCCTTATATGGGGTGGGGATAGGATGTGTCGAGGAGTTGAGCTGGAGGGGTGACTGGGTGGTTTGCCCTAGGTGGTGTCCTGTGCAAGGGAGCTTGCTCAGTAACTTGCTTTTGCTTCAGGAGCTTCAGAAGTAACAACTGGTTCTTTTGGTCTCTTTGCATCTTTTGTCCAGAATTTGCCCTGAGTGAAAATGCACAGTTATTTTTAGTCCTGGATAGTTTTTTTGCATTTTCTTGTTCTAGGAGAGGTGTGTCAAGGTGTAAGCATTGCAGCATTACAGCAAAGGGTCCCAGGGCCCAGCCTGTCTCAGGGTGATGGTGGGAGGGGTACATGTGGCTGAGAGGAAGGGGGAGGGGACAGGGGAGAACTTGGGGAACAAGTTGACTGAACTGAGTACAGGTCCCAGGACAGCAGGAGAATCTGGGTTAACGCAGGTAGGTTTGTAAAAGATTCAGTGAGGAATAGAAGACAAAGCAAACTGATTATACTGAAATTCATTTTAACCTACTTCACAATTTTGCTTAAGGCCAGCTGTGGTCCTGTCCACTGTCCACTAGAAGTTAAGCACATCCCAGAAATAAAGATACGAGACCTGATGGCTCAGAGGGTAAAGAATCTGCCTGCAGTGTGGGAGACCTGAGTTCGATCCCTGGGTCGGGAAGATCCCCTGGAGTGGGAGATGGCAACCCACTCCAGTCTTCTTGCCTGGAGAATTCTGTGGACAGAGGAGCCTGGCGAGCTACAATCCATAGGATCACAAAGAACAGGATACAGCTGAGTGACTAACACTTTCACTTTCAGAAATAAGCTATTTCATGAACTCGATCTAAGTATTTCTTCTAATTAAAAGTAGGATTCTTCAGAAACAGACTCATAGACACAGAGATCAGACTTGTGGTTTCCAAGGTGTCGGCAGGGGAAGGAAGGGGGAAGGGATGGACTGGGAAATTGGGGTTACAATTTACATTTACATTTAGATACACCATGGTCCTACTGTATAGCACAGGGAACTATATAAAATCTCCTAAGATAAACCATAATAGAAAAGAATATTTGAAAAAGAAAGTATATATATGTGTACAGTTTGCTATATAGCAGAGATTAGCACAACCTTGTAAATCAATTATATTTCAATTTAAAATATAAATAAATAAAATACAAGGATTATATGGAAAAAAGGCAAATTATAAATACAGGCAGTTCTTTCTGTGTGTCTTTTAAACATGTAGTTACAAGAACATAAGATAAATTAGAAAATATTTATTTGCTCTGTTCATCTCTCCAAAATACCACCTTTTAATAAAACAAAGCTAAATTTATTAGAAGTTTCTCCTAAAGAGAGAAGAAAACCTTGACAATCTTAGCAGCATTTCAAAGAGGGAACTCAGAAGTGAGATATTAATTCAGCTCTGGCATCTGAGCTCAAGATGGGTTTAAGTTGGGTCTTCAAGGTTTTTCTTGTGGTCATGTATGGATGTGATAGCTGGACTGTGAAGAAGGCTGAGCGCCGAAGAATTGATGCTTTTGAAATGTGGTGTTGGAGAAGACTCTTGAGAGTCCCTTGGACTGCAAGAAGATCCAACCAGTCCATTCTGAAGGAGATCAGCCCTGGGATTTCTTTGGCAGGAATGATGCTAAGGCTGAAACTCCAGTACTTTGGCCACCTCATGCGAAGAGCTGACTCATTGGAGAAGACTCTGATGCTGGGAGGGATTGGGGGCAGGAGGAGAAGGGGAAGACAGAGGGTGAGATGGCTGGATGGCATCACTGACTCGATGGACGTGAGTCTGGGTGAACTCCGGGAGTTGGTGATGGACAGGGAGGCCTGGCGTGCTGTGATTCATGGGGTTGCAAAGAGTCGGACACGACTGAGCAACTGATCTGATCTGATCAAGGCAGGAAAATTTATTTCTATTGTACATAAATATAGGGTTTATTTTTACATATAATATGTTAAAATTACTTTATTATTTACTTATTTATATCTAGGTTGGTCAACACAGCAAACCAAGGGTCTTGAATAAGTAACCTGTGGTTAATGAACAAGATTTTGCCCAGGCAAGCAACTTATTATCTCTAATGACTTGGTTTGTGGAAATTTCCTGAAATAAACACTGAAGTTATTTATTGGTTTGCAATTGTATCTGTTTTGAACAAATTCTCAGGAGTGAACGATGAAGTCATGTTGACACAGCAATGCTACAGTTTTAGGTAAATCCCACTGACATACTTGTAACAGGAATTTCTTAAAGAGGGAGGGGAGGAAATTTTTAGAGGAGATGGCTTTGTTTACAGCACTGTTCATGGTCATGGTTTCACAGGTTTACACTGACCTGCAAACTCATAGAGATGTATATATTAAGTAGGTACAGCTTTTTGTATGCCAATCATACCTCAATTTGAAAAATAATGTATTTTATTTTGGCTACACTGGGTCTTTTTTGTGGCACACGGGCTTTCTCTAGTTGCACTGCCCGGGCTTAGTTCCTCATGGGATCTTAGTTCCCCAACCAGGAATTGAACCCATGTCTCCTGCACTGTAGGGTGGATTCTTAACCACTGGACTGCCAGGAAAGTCCCTTAAAAATAATTCCTTTTAAGTATCTGCCTTTGTTAGAATTAATGGGTGAACAACTTAGAAAAGAGACGTGTAGAATCTAAGAGTAGCTGAATTCTTCCACATAAGAAAGAGCATGGAGGTGCCCATGAAGAAGAAACTTGGGAAACAGAGAGACTAGGAAGAGCTCGACAAACTGGAGGCTGGGAGTCAAGAAGCGAGCTAGTACGGTGGCAAAGAGCAGCATGTGAAAAAGGAAGAAAGATGGCAGATGCAGTGGAGATGAGGGGTTATGTGGAGGCTGGGACTGTGGGGAACAGGAGTTAAATACTTGTAGTAGTATTTAACTACTAAATACTGTGCACACACACACATTATATCCAGACAGTGAGACCATTGGAGAAAAATCAAAATAATAGATCAAGACAAGAAAAGAAGAACTAGATGTATGAAAGGAAGTATTAATAGTAGCCAACATATCAAAATAGAATCAACACTGTAAATGTTGGATAGATTCCATTTCCATACTAGAAAGATACTGGGAGAAATACAAAGGGTGAGATAAAAAGAAAAGAGAATGATAACAAGTTTCATAGTTTGAAACCATGTCATTAGCAGATGCTGTTTTGGCTGCCTTCCTTGGCATTTATTTCATTAATAACTTAAAACAACCACTTGCAGTAAATATTACACCATTTTCCAGATGAAAAACACAAGGGTCACTTCCCTGATATCATTATAGCTTTTTAATAGTGAAGTTAGGATTTGAACACAGATGAGTCTTATTCTAAAGTTTATGTTCTTTATTTCTTATGGTCTGTACTGTTATTTTGGTGTGTTGTTATCAAAATTCCTGAGTACAATTTATTGCCATGAACTACAAATTCTGATGGGAAGTATAAGATTTTCCCAAGCTCACAAATACCAGGCACCATTGTAGACAGAAGGTTCACTAAGCTTCCTGATTCTAAATGAACCCACGGACCTGTCTCATCAAATCAAAACATAAAAGTCGTCTGGGATTTCCCTGGTGGTCCAGTGGTTTAGAATCCACCTGTGAATGCAGGGGACACAGATTCCATCCGTGGTCTGGGAAGATTCCACATGCTGCTGGGCAATTAAGCATGTGAGCCCTAAGTGCTGAAGTCCAGGTGCTTGGTGCCTGTGCTCCAGAAGAAGAGAAGCCTGCACACCACAGCTAGAGAGAAGCCCCCTTGATGCAACTGGAGAAAGCCCTTATGTAGCAACGAAGACCTAGCGCATCCAAATAAACTAAAAAAAGAAAAAAAAAAAAAAAAACAGGAAAGGAGTCTGAATAAACTTCCACACAATGACTGTCTAATATGTGAGAAGGATTCCTTCTGAACAAGCATGGAAATATCTTTATAAATGAGCTGGATAAAATTAAAGCCAGACTAGTCCAAAGATATTAGAATCCCTAGATATTAAAAGACAGACACTACTTGTATTTCTTCTGTTGCCAACCTCCTCTAAGGGTACCATGAAGATATGTTCTCAGTCATTTTCCTAAGGAAATGTTACTGAAACTTTTAAAAATTATTATTTTTTTAAGTTGGAATATCGTAAGTGAGGTAAGAAGATTTTAGTGTAATTTTTCAGGAAGACAAAACAAGCTTTATATCCAGAAGCACAAAAGCTGGAAATTCATAGCCCACCAGTTAAGCCTTGGAATATTCTTTTAAAAAGAAAGAAAAAAGAAAAAGATGACTGTAAGGAAAAGATGAGTAAAAGGTTAAAAGTTCTATATGCTGCATGGAATTCACTTGGGAGAAAAAGAAGTATCAGGTTGAAGAGGCATAAATGAAATAACCTTGAAGCCCATTTTGCCCTACAACTCTTGGTGTGTGTTCAGGGAGCATCAGATGTTTGGGTTTCATGTGTGTGTATGAGAGATGAGCAGAAACAAAAATAACCTCCCTCCCAGGAACAGTGAAAGACTAGCCACAAAGTAGGTCACAGCACCCGGCTACACCGCCCTCTGATGCATGCTGCCCACTGTAAACAGTGTCAAATGACAGGCTTTTTTGGGATCAAATGATGGCGCTTCCCTGCCCATCCCAGTAACAGATTCCTGTAGTGAACTGCTTCTGAATGAATGCCACAAACCTCTGAGTCCTCTTTAAACTTCAGTGAAAAGAAATAAAACCTTCTCATGGAAGGAGAAAGGAGACACCAACATTCAGACTCAGACTGAGTTTTGTAGCAATGATTTTCATTAGAAATTTAATTGCTGTGTATTAACTATTAGCACTGCTGGGGGCTGGAAGGATATACTTTTTCTTTTTTCTGTTTGTTTTGTTTTCTTTGGTTTGGTTTGCTTTTCTCTGACATCGATAGTGAGTTCTCACTTTTTCTGTCAAGATGTTGGCAATCAGAATGCAGTGAAAACAGAACTAAAGAGAGATGCTCAGTCTCCTGGGTGGGAGAAGCTTGCGCCTTCTCAATGCACCCCCCATACTAGAGCTGAGGTGATCATCTTCCTAACATATCTCCCTGCGTAAATCGTTTTCTCCCTGTGTAAATCGTTAAACAATATCTGAAAGCTAAAGGTCCCTCGTGATTGGATGTCTTCCTACCCTGAGCCCTATCTGCCAACACACTTCAAAAGGCACTCTTTGCACCAGCGCCATATCAAATGACTTGTGGTCTCCAGAAAAAAAGCATAATGTGTTGGCTGACACTTCTTTGCCTTTATATTGTTATCCCCTCTGCCTCAACTGTCCTTCCTTCTATCTCCAACTTAGCTTTTGGGAGTCTTTCCTAAATTCTCCATCTAAACACAGACCCCTTCTCCCCACACAAGCACAGCGAGGCCCTTGGCACCCTTTACTGCACCCACCGGTGACTACGTTCAGCTTCATGGAGACACAATCCACTCTCATGCCACCATGCATTCCCCAAGGTCTCAGCACGTGCTTAGGTCTTTGCCTGCTGAAGAATGTTGATATTTTATGTATGTGGTGAAAATACTTAAGTTCTACTCTCATAGCAAATTTCAATTATACAATGCAGTGTTATCTAGGATATGCCTTTTTAATAAGCCTGCCCAGATGACTCTGATGGGGATCCTATAAGTCAAAAAGTTAGTGGCAGAGCTGGACTGAAATCCTGAGTGATGTGTTGCGATCTCCACACTGTCTGCTAATTTAGAAGGTTAAATGTGAATATAAGACACTGATTTTGATTCTGAATGAAACTCTACAATGAAGCTCTGTATGTTCAGTTCAGTTCAGTCGCTCAGTCGTGTCCGACTCTTTGCGACCCCATGAACCGCAAAACGCCAGGCCTCCCTGTCCATCACCAACTCCTGGAGGTCACCCAGACTCACATCCATCGAGTCAGTGATGCCATCAAGCCATTTCATCCTCTGTTGTCCCCTTCTCCTCCTGCCCCCAATCCCTCCCAGCATCAGACTCTTTTCCAATGAGTCAGCTCTTCGCATGAGGTGGCCAAAATACTGGAGTTTCCGCTTTAGCATCATTCCTTCCAAAGAAATCCCAGGGCTGATCTCCTTCAGAATGGACTGGTTGGATCTCCTTGCAGTCCAAGGGACTCTCAAGAGTCTTCTCCAACACCGCACTTCAAAAGCATCAATTCTTCGGCGCTCAGCCTTCTTCACAGTCCAGTCCTCACATCCATACATGACCACAGGAAAAGCCATAGCCTTGACTAGACAGACCTTTGTTGGCAAAGTAATGTCTCTGCTTTTGAATATGCTATCTAGGTTGGTCATAACTTTCCTTTCAAGGAGTAAGCGTCTTTTAATTTCATGGCTGCAGTCACCATCTGCAGTGATTCTGGAGTCCCAGAAAACAAAGTTTGACACTGTTTCCACTGTTTTCCCATGAAGTGATGGGACCAGATGACATGATCTTCGTTTTCTGAATGTTGAGCTTTAAGTCAACTTTTTCACTCTCCACTTTCACTTTGATCAAGAGGCTTTTTAGTTCCTCTTCACTTTCTGCCATAAGGGTGGTATCATCTGCATATCTGAGGTTATTGATATTTCTCCCGGCAATCTTGATTCCAGCTTGTGTTTCTTCCAGCCCAGCGTGTCTCATGATGTACTCTGCATATACGTTAAATAAGCAGGGTGACAATATACAGCCTTGACGTACTCCTTTTCCTATTTGGAACCAGTCTGTTGTTCCATGACCAGTTCTAACTGTTGCTTCCTGACCTGCATATAGATTTCTCAAGAGGCAGGTCAGGTGGTCTGGTATTCCCATCTCTTTCAGAATTTCCCACAGTTGATTGTGATCCACACAGTCAAAGGCTTTGGCATAGTCAATAAAGCAGAAATAGATGTTTTTCTGGAACTCTCTTGCTTTTTTGATGATCCAGTGAATGTTGGCAATTTGATCTCTGATTTCTCTGCCTTTTCTAAAACCAGCTTGAACATCAGGAAGTTCACGGTTCACATATTGCTGAAGCCTGGCTTGGAGAATTTTGAGCATTTCTTTACTAGTGTGTGAGATGAGTGCAATTGTGCGGTAGTTTGAGCATTCTTTGGCATTGCCTTTCTTTGGGATTGGGATGAAAACTGACCTTTTCCAATGTTGTGGCCACTGCTGAGCTTTCCAAATTTGCTGGCATATTGAGTGCAGCACTTTCACAGCATCATCTTTCAGGATTTGGAATAGCTCAACTGGAATTCCATCACCTCCACTAGCTTTGTTCGTAGTGATGCTTTCTAAGGCTCACTTGACTTCACATTCCAGGATGTCTGGCTCTAGGTCAGTGATCACACCATCATGATTATCTGGGTCATGAAGATCTTTTTTGTACAGTTCTTCTGTGTATTCTTGCCACCTCTTCTTGATATCTTCTGCTTCTGTTAGGTCCATACCATTTCTGTCCTTTATCGAGCCCATGAAATGGGCTTTGCATGAAATGTTCCTTTGGTATCTCTAATTTTCTTGAAGAGATCTCTAGTCTTTCCCATTCTGTTGTTTTCCTCTATTTCTTTGCATTGATCACTGAAGAAGTCTTTCTTATCTCTTCTTGCTATTCTTTGGAACTCTGCATTCAGATGCTTATATCTTTCCTTTTCTCCTTTGCTTTTCGCTTCTCTTCTTTTCACAGCTATTTGCAAGGCCTCCCCAGACAGCCATTTTGCTTTTTTGCATTTCTTTTCCATGAGGATGGTCTTGATCCCTGTCTCCTGTACAATGTCACGAACCTCATTCCATGGTTCATTAGGCACTCTATCTATCAGATCTAGGCCCTTAAATCTATTTCTCACTTCCACTGTATAATCATAAGGGATTTGATTTAGGTCATACCTGAATGGTCTAGTGGTTTTCCCTACTTTCTTCAATTTCAGTCTGAATTTGGCAATAAGGAGTTCATGATCTGAGCCACAGTCAGCTTCCTGTCTTGTTTTTGTTGACTGTATAGAGCTTCTCCATCTTTGGCTGCAAAGAATATAATCAATCTGATTTCGGTGCTGACCATCTGGTGATGTCCATGTGTAGAGTCTTCTCTTGTGTTGTTGGAAGAGGGTGTTTGCTATGACCAGTGCATTTCCTTGGCAAAACTCTGTTAGTCTTTGCCCTGCTTCATTCCGTATTCCAAGGCCAATTTGCCTGTTACTCTAGGTGTTTCTTGACTTCCTACTTTTGCATTCCAGTATGGGGCACACCCAAAAGGCAAGTACCACCTTCCCTGCCCCACTGGTTTTTGTATCTTATACAACATATTCCGGTTTTAATATAAATCAGATGAATTTTTAACATTTCTTGCTCTGATCAGCATATGAGTATCTTAAAGGCAGACACTGTGTCTCATTCACCTTTGTGACTCCCAGTGGGAAGGCCTATCACATCATAGACCATCAATAATCTTTAGTGGGTAAATATTTGGATCAAAGTTTCCATTCTAAAGTTATTTCGAAAATGCAGAAAAAGTTAGAGTGCTAACAGTGCACTAACAGTATTTTTAATCAATAATGCACGACCATTTAGTTACAGAAAATAATTTAATATCCTGCCAAAATGGAGCAAGTCATCTAATCAAAGCAACTAAATTAACATACCAAACAGAGTAGGTGGAGTTAACCAACATGGTTTCAGCTTGGCAAGGATTTAATTAGAAATATGCTTTTAATGAATTCTAGTACTAAACAAAGTCAACAATGATGCAATATTTTTTTCTGAAGAACTAACACTCTATTTCAAGCCAGAACTCCAGATCCTCCTTCCTTACAATTGTCAATATTTACATATTTAATAGAAGCCCTGTTTGGGAAACTGGCACCGTAGTGAACATGAAGGCATGTTCACCGTAGTGAACGTGAGAGAGGATCTCTCCTCAGATCCTGCTCTAGGAGAATGGGTTAATGGCATTTCAGGGACACATCCAGGACCTGCAGTAAAGAATCCACCTGCCAATCCAGGAGACTGGGGTTCGATCCCTGGGTTTGATCCCTGGGTAAGATCCCCTGGAGAAGGAAATGACAACCCACTCCAGTATCTTGCCTCAGAAATCCCATGGACAGAGGAGCCTGATGGGTTATAATCCATGGTGTCTTGGCGACTAAACAACAACAACGTTCATAACACAGGCCCCACAGAAATGACTCCTCCCCCTCCACAAAAAATAATGATAATGATTAGACTTAGAACAAAGAGGTAGCACAGACATGAGAAGACTGTAACCTTGAGCAGCTGTTCCTTGAGAAGCAGATAACCAGAATTTTGAAAAGAATATTGGAGAGAAGCAGACTTCTTGGTATAACTGAGATAAAGATTCAATTCCTAAAGTAGTAATAAATGTTGCTATTTGCAGATGTCAAGGCAAAGGATTGTCTGCAAATACAAATCCACAATCTCTTCTTTGAGAACAGTTGTATTTCAGACTTCAGAATGTTTCAAATTTTGAAAAGGAAGGCACCACAATAAGAAGCTCAAGCACCACAATGAAGAGTAGCCCCCACTCGACTAGAGAAAACTCTCACACAGCAACAAAGACCCAGAGCAGCCAAAAATAAATAAATCTTAAAGAAGAGAGAGAGAGAGACCTGGTGCAGCCAAATTAAAAAATAAATTAAATTTAAAAAAAAAATCAGAACACTTCAGTCACCTAGCTTTCTAATCAGCCTTTTCAACATCCTCGCAATTCTCAGTAACAAGACCTGAAGGAACTGTAGAGGTTCTTCCCATTCCTCTCTTGAAGTTGGCTTGGAGAGACATTTCTCCATATTGGGGATGAATTTCTTCTGGTCCTAATTGACACCGAAGCCACATTCTTATTCTTCAACCCCACGATTATTAAGCAGCCCTTGTTCAAATTATGGGGCTCTCTATAATGAACTTCGAGAGATTCCGAACCTATTCTCTTTTGTTTAGGCTCTTCCCCCACACCCTCAATCCCAGCAGTGCCAGGTAACATGTGGGATCTTAGTTCCCAGTTATTGTTCAGTCGCTTAATTGTATCCAACTCTTTGCAACCCCAGGCTTCCCTGTCCTTCACCACCTCCTGGAGCTTGCTCAAACTCGTGTTGAGTTGGTGATGCTGAGAGAGTCATTTCCTAGACAGGTTGATAAGGAGTCTAGGGGTCCCCAAGGAGAGAGGGGTCTGGAATTCTCAAGGAGGAAGAAAGGACAAACTTTTTTTTCTTTCTCTACATTCCTTAGGATTATATAACAATAATGTATCCTGCCTGAGGACAGTCTCTAGATTGAGGACAGTCTCTGGATTAAACTTTCTGTTATCTTAAAATGTAAATTATGGGAGTAGACCTGGTCTTTACAAGGATGTATCCTGCCTGAGGACAGTCTTTGGATTAAACCTCCTGGCTAATTCTGTTATCTTAAAATGTAAATTATGGGAGTAGGTCTGGTGAGGTCTTTACAACCTCCAGACATTTTTTGGATTCATTCAGATCAGATCAGATCAGTCGCTCAGTCGTGTCCGACTCTTTGCGACCCCATGAACCGCAGCACGCCAGGCCTCCCTGTCCATCACCAGCTCCCGGAGGTCACTCAGACTCACATCCATCGAGTCAGTGATGCCATCCAGCCATCTCATCCTCTGTCGTCCCCTTCTCCTCCTGCCCTCAATCCCTCCCAGCATCAGAGTCTTCTCCAATGAGTCAACTCTTCGCATGAGGTGGCCAAAATACTGGAGTTTCAGCTTTAGCATCATTCCTTCCAAAGAAATTCCAGGATTGATCTCCTTCAGAATGGATTCATTGGAGAGTATATAACTTCATTGATAACACTAGCAAGAGGATACTCTTTCTGCCCCCTTCTGATGCCTATGTCAGAAGCTTTCTCTATCTCCTTTATGCTTTAATAAAACTTTATTACACAAAAGCTGAAACTCCAGTATTTTGGCCACCTCATGCGAAGAGTTGACTCATTGGAGAAGACTCTGATGCTGGGAGGGATTGGGGGCAGGAGGAGAAGGGGACGACAGGATGAGATGGCTGGATGGCATCACCAACTCGATGGATGTGAGTCTGGGTGACCTCCGGGAGTTGGTGATGGACAGGGAGGCCTGGCGTGCTGCAGTTCATGGGGTCGCAAAGAGTCGGACACAACTGAGCGACTGATCTGATCTGATCTGATCTTATTACACAAAAGCTCTGAGCGATCAAGCCTCGTCTCTGGCCCCAGATTGAATTCTTCTCCAGGGGCCAAGAATCCCAGTGTCTTCTCGTGATTCAACAACAACCTTTCAATGCCATCCAACCATCTCGTCCTCTTTCATCCCCTTCCTCTCCTGCCTTCAATCTTTCCCAGCATCAGGGTCTTTTTTAATGAATTGGCTCAACGCATCAGGTGGCCAAAGTATTGGAGCTTCAGCTTCAGCATTAGTCCTTCCAATGAGTTCCCAGACTAGGGATCAAACCCACATCAACTGCATTGGAATTGCAGAGTCTTAACCACTGGACGGTCAGGGAAGTCCCTGTTTAGGCTCTTTGAGAGAGACACATCCCTTTCTCCTTAGTTCCTCCGCCATATTTGTTAGGGCAAGACTTCTTACAATAGGATTTTGCTGGGATTCCTTTCTCCCAAAAATGGGAAAATAATTTTAGAACTTGGAAATAAGTGATCAAAGCAGTCAACCTAACTGTGATGTATTTTATTTGTTCCATCTCTAACAGTCTTAGCACAAATCTGAAAATACCTATCATTTGTCCCTATTGAATCAGCTACCACCATCTTTATGGGCAAAATCATCAGCTGATATTAGAAAACTTCACAGCACAACTCTCATCAAGATTCAATAGATCTCTTGAAATCTCTTTCCAGAATGAATCAATATTCTGTAAGTAAAGAAGCCCTTCAAGGCATAAAGACTATAATAGAAGATTACAAGACAAGGCCTCCTGATCCCTTGTATTAGTCTGTGTAATTACTGGTGCGAAAACCTAGGGGGTGAGGGTGGCAGTTTATCTAGGGCCTTCCACAATAAACAGTCTTGTTATCGACACCCAGCTGCCCCTAGTTCTCATACATGACTAACATCCGTCCCCACTACTGTAGTTGATTTATGCTGTATAGTTTTTAGTATTTCAGTTGATGAAGCTCATCAATACTTCACTGCCTTCAGCTGGGGAGGAAAACAGTTCACTTGGATAGCAATGCTTCAGGGTTTTACTGAGAATCCTTCTTATTTTTTTGCAAATCCTAAAAGCTAATCTGTTTGATATAAAGTTCCCAAGAGGGTCTCCTTGGTTGCAGTCAATAGTGGATGATTTGTTTCTTTGCTCTTTTTCTCAGGCCTCATCACAAGAAGCCAGAACCCACTTGCTAAAGCATTTAGCCTTAAAGGGATATAAGATTGCCAAGGAAAATTACAGTTTGCCCAAACCCAGGTTCACTATCTAGGGCATCTGTTATCAGGACAAGGACAACACCTGGATCTAGCTAGGCTTCACGGTGTCCTGAGTGTCCCCAAACTAAGAGGCAACTGTGACATTTTCTCAGGCTAGTGGGTTATTGCTGAAGATCAATTCTAAATGTCTCTCTATGGTCAAACCACTGTGTTTTACTCAACAGTAACAACCCCAGACCCAAGTTCATGGGGAGAACCATGGGAAGTTCAAGGCCTTAAAGGAGAGTTTGATGAATCCACCCTTGGACATCCCATTATTGATTCCCTTTTTCCTTTTTGTATACGAAAAGGAAGGGGATGCCCTTGGGGTGTAGCAGTAGTGCCTAGTTGCTAAGTCATGTCCAACTCTTTGCAACCCCATGGACGGTAGCCTGCTAGGCTTCTCTGTCCACAGGAATTCTCCAGGCAAGAATACTGGAGTGCGTTGCCATACCCTCCTCCAGTGGATCTCCCCAACCCAGGGATCAAACCCAGGTCTCCCACAATGCTGGTGGATTCTTTACCATCTGAGCCACCAGGGAAGCCCTGGGGGTACTCAGCCCCAAACATGGGGCCACCAGTGACCCATAGGGTATTATAGCCGGCAACTGGACCCTGGGCCTTGTGGGTAATACCCACCTTGTCTTAGAGCCATTACAGCCACTGCCTTTTTGGTTAAAGCCACCAGAAAACTCACTGTGGGATTTAACCACTTTTGTACCTCGCACAATAGAAGCCCTCCTGAATTCTCATCACATTCAGTATTTCTCAGTCGGATGTCTCACCTCCTATGAAGTCCCTTGTTAGGTGCTTCTTCCATCACTCCTTTCCACTGTCACAACCTTAACCTGGCTACTCTTCTCCCCTCTGTCACTGACCAAGTCCCTCATGACTGCTTAACACTTACCTGTCATCTGACTCCTTGCAAAGATCTGCAGGAAATTCTGCTGGGTAATGCTGACTTCTTATGGTTTACTGGTGGTTCTTACTTAAAAGTGACAATGGCCAGTGATGTACTGGATACTCTGTTGCTACTCCTTTCGATATTGTTGAGGCAGCATCTTTAGCAATGGCTACTTCAACCCAGTGTTCTTGCCTGGAAAATCCCATGGATGGAGGAGCCTGGTGGGCTACAGTCCATGGGGTCACTAAGAGTTGGACACGACTGAGCGACTTCACTTTGACTTCTCACTTTCATGCACTGGAGAAGGCAATGGCAACCCACTCCAGTGTTGAGAATCCCAGGGACGGAGGAGCCTGGTGGGCTGCCATCTATGGGGTCACACCGAGTCGGACACGACTCAAGTGACATAGCGTAACTTCAACCCAACTTGCTGAATTATATGCTTTTACGTGAGGGCAAGGGCAAAAGTGCCAACACTTATAATTGATAGTGAGTAGGCTTTTGAAATGGCTTATGATTTTGGAATGTAAAGTAAAGAAGTAATGTGACTTCCTTACTCCCAGTGGAAATAGAATTTTAAATGACCCCTATATCAGGAATTATTGGATATAACAGTTTGACCTGCTGTTTTAGGTGGAAACAGTGGCTGACTTTATTTTTCTGGGCTCCAAAATCACTGCAGATGGTGATTGCAGCAATGAATTTAAAAGACACTTACTCCTTGGAAGGAAAGTTATGACCAACCTAGACAGCATATTAAAAAGCAGAGACAGTACTTTGCCAACAAAAGTCCATCTAGTCAAGGTTATGGTTTTTCCAGTGGTCATGTATGGATGTGAGAGTTGGACTATAAAGAAAGCTGAATGCTGAAGAATTGATGCTTTTGAACTGTGGTGTTGGAGAAGATTCTTGAGAGTCCCTTGGACTGCAAGGAGATCCAACCAGTCCATCCTGAAGGAGATCAGTCCTGGGTGTTCATTGGAAGGACTGACGTTGAAGCTGAAACTCCAATACTTTGGCCACCTGATGTGAAGAGCTGACTCATTGGAAAAGACCCTGACGCTGGGAAAGATTGAGGGCAGGAGGAGAAGGGGATGACAGGACGAGATGGTTGGATGGCATCATTGACTTGATGGATATGGGTTTGGGTGGACTCCGGGAGTTGGTGATGGACAGGGAGGTCTGGTGTGCTGCAGTTCATGGGGTCGCAAAGAGTCGGACATGACTGAGCGACTGAACTGAACTGAAGACTTCAGGGCATTCTAAACTTGACTCTCTGGAAGCTAAGGGAAAACACCTTGCTGACCCTTCCCCCTCTCAAAAAAAATGCTGCCTTTGAGACTTCCCTGTGGTCCAGTGGCTAAGACTCTGCACTCCCAATGCAGGGGGCCTGGGTTCCATCCCTGGTCAGGGAACTAGATTCCACATGCTGCAATGAATATCCAAGACCCAGTGTGCCACAACTAAGACCCTGCACAGCCAAATAAATAAATAGATTTTTAAATGCTGCTCTTAAAGAAACCAATAGCAGCCAAGTCTCTGCCATTGTCCTAACAGATACTTCCCTAAATGATAATTTAGGAAAACTTGTTAGAAAAGTGCGACAACTGACCTCAGAAAAGGGAAAACAAGATTGAAAATTAAGCACTGTTGGCTTGTTAAAAAAAAAAAAAAAAAAAACTCTGGTTTGTACCAAATAACAACCTGGTCCTCCTGGAGATTCTAAAATTCCCACTCCTCTCCTCTGTACATGCTTTAAACCATTGGTCTACTGAAAAAACTGTAGCATTCATGGATCGGTATCAGTGGGGAAACATCAGCAAGGCCACAAAAAGTGCCTACTTCACTTATTCCATTTGTTCAAAGTACGACCGAAGGAAGCCTGTTTGTATAGTTCCTGGGCATTTTAAACTGCCTCACGGACCATTTGAGGTTTGGCAAATGGATTTCATACAACATTCTCCCTCTCATGGATACAAATATGGTTAAGTCATGGTCCATATATTTTCACCTTGGACTGAAGTCTTCCCGTGAGGACAGGCAGCATAAGCCAAGATATACTTTGCAACTTTCAGCCCCATAGAACCATCAGTTGAGGGCTTGGTTGCTTCAAGTCTGGTCTCCTTTGTGGTCTCTACGCCAGTGTCAGACACAGATGCGACTTTCAGTCCTTCCAGACCTTCCAACAGGTCACTATCAATAGTAAATAGATCTCTTTCACACACACACACACACACACACACACACACACACACGCATGCACAATGCTCATGAGGACAAACACTGATTCACAGTATGAACCCATATACTTTTTCATCTGCATGCTGTTCTGTGTGCTTTTTCCTGCCTTGGGAGTGTACTAATAAGTAAAGCATCTAGTAATGAGAATGCTTTACTTATTAATACACTCCCAAGGCAGGAAAAAGCACACAGAACAGCATAACGGAGAAGGCACTGGCACCCCACTCCAGTACTCTTGCCTGGAGACTCCCATGGATGGAGGAGCCTGGTAGGCTGCAGTCCATGGGGTCGTGAAGAGTCGGACACGACTGAGCGACTTCACTTTCACTTTTCACTTTCATGCATTGGATAAGGAAATGGCAACCCACTCCAGTGTTCTTGTTCTTGCCTGGAGAATCTCAGGGACGGGGGAGCCTGGTGGGCTGCCGTCTATAGGGTCACACAGAGTCGGACACGACTGAAGTGACTTGGCAGTAGCAGCAGTAGCAGCAGTAATGAGCATTCTTAAATTCATCAAAGGCCCAGCATACTCTCTAAATGAAAAGTTTTTTTTTTTTTTTAATTTTTCTGCTTTGGAGGGTGATGTCAAATGCTCATGCAATTTTTTGGGTCAGTTCTGTAAGATGAAGAACACTGGATGGGCATCTATCAACCTCAGGTACCCAGAGTGTGGGAGAGGCCTTAATTTTCATCTTCCTGAAATGCAGCTGTTTCTGAAACCAACTTCTAAGTCCTTATCATGAAGACTTGGAGCCCTGGGTCTAGGAAAATGGTCATTTTCCATCCTAGTCTGCAGTCCTATTCTTGACTCTAAAAATATTTTCCTGTTTCCCACATCATTATTTCCCACCCTCAGCTACACCAATTTATCATCTTTTTATATTAGGTCTCTTTACTGTAGAGGTTGCTGTAGAGTTGCTTCCCTAGTGGCTCAGACAATAAAGGATCCACCTGCAATGCAAGAGACCTGGGTTTGACCCCTGTGTCAGGAAGGTCCCCTGGAGAAGGGAATGGCAACCCACTCCAGTATTCTTGCCCAGGAAATCCCATGGAAAGAGTAGCCTGGCAGGCTACAGTTCATGGATCACAAAGAGTTGGACATGACTGGAGCGACTAACACTAACTGTATAGGTAAATAGTCCATTACTCGTAACACCTGTTCACCTAAAACAAATAGACAACCTATTATATCTCTAGCAAAAAAAAAAAAAAAAACAACTGTTATTCAAGATCAACAAAGAATCACAATTCAGGGTCTGCATCCATGGCGAGCCACATGCAAGTTCCCTGCAGCAAGGAGAGAGGGACGGTTTTAAAGAGGAGGAAGGAAGTTGGGGGCGGGGGTTGTGGTAAACAAACTTGGAAGCATTGAGAGTTCAAAGTTTAGTGACTTTTCATTGACTGAGTTGTGACAGCTTCTTGTTGGCTGAATTCTTGTAAACATAATTCTGTTTTTGAAAATTTAAGCTAAATTAGATGAATCTACTTGCCCACACTTGTGAGAGGTCTAATGTACAACAGATTAGAACTTTTAATGGTCTCCAAGGGTTTCCTTGGAATAAAAGCTATGACACACCTAGACAGCATATTAAAAAGCAGACATTACTTTGCTGACAAAGGTCCATATAGTCAAGCTATTTTTTTTTTTTTCAGTTATCATGTATGGATATGAGAGTTGGCTGAGCCCTGAAGAATGAATGCTTTCAAACTGTGGTGTTGGAGAAGACACTTGAGAGTCCCTTGGAGACTCTCCATGGAGATCCAACCAGTCAATCCTAAAGGAAATAAATCCTGAATATTCATCGGAAGGACTGATGCTGAAGCTGTAATAATTTGGCTACCTTTCCAGTAGTCATGTATGGATGTAAGAGCTGGACTGTGAAGAAGGCTGAGCGCCAAAAAATTGATGCTTTTGAACTGTGGTGTTGGAGAAGACTCTTGAGAGTCCCTTGGACTGCAAGGAGATCCAACCAGTCCATTCTGAAGGAGATCAGCCCTGGGATTTCTTTGGAAGGAATGATGCTAAAGCTGAAACTCCAGTACTTTGGCTACCTCATGCGAAGAGTTGACTCATTGGAAAAGACTCTGATGCTGGGAGGGATTGGGGGCAGGAGGAGAAGGGGACGACAGAGGATGAGATGGCTGGATGGCATCACTGACTCGATGGACATGAGTCTGAGTGAACTCCGGGGGTTGGTGATGGACAGGGAGGCCTGGCGTGCTGCGATTCATGGGGTCACAAAGAGCTGGACACGACTGAGCAACTGAACTGAACTGAACTGAACTGATGCGAAGAGCCAAATCATTGGAAAAGACCCTGATGCTGGGAAAGATTGAAGGTAGGAGAAGGGGGCAACCACGGATGAAATGGTTGGATGGCATCACCGACTCAATGGACATGAATTTGAGCAAGCTCCATGAGATAGTGAAGGACAGGGAAGCCTGGCGTGCTGCAGTCCATGGGGTTGCAAAGAGTTGGACACGACTGAGCGACTAAACAACAATAACAAGGGTTTCTGCAAATTCCCCAGTTTATGTTTCCCTGAGCAATTCTGGCTTTGTGCTCCCAGAGGACTCATGAATCTCAGAGATCTGTCACCTCCTGTGTGCCAGCCTAGATGTCAGATCCAACTTCTTGTCCTTGGTTAACACACACATAGACTCATACGCTCACACAGAGTCAAAATGAGGCATTCATGCATATAACAGAATTTACTGACATTTGAGGTTGACAGAGGTATTCATGAGACAGCAATTCCAAATCCTAAAAATTAGATGAAGCCCATTCTTAAATTGTTTTTCACGATCTCATCATGTTATTCAACAGCCCTCATTCCTCCAACACCATCCTCTTTTCAGAGATCCCCTCTCTCACACAGTCCACAGAAACTTAACTCTCCTCACTTTATTAGTTAGAACAATTATATTGTCCCATGTGCTCTTTAATAGTATTGTTAGGGGAACCACTGACTTGAAACCACCTGCCATGGCCAGGACCAATAGTAACCACTTGCATGAGTTATCCAAAACAGGAGGTCCTGGTAAGGAATGTGGAATTAACAAGTTACCACCAACCGAAAGAATTCAGCAGAGGTCTAAAGGAGAGAGGAGATGTCAGTCTGTATGTCCTACCAACCTCCCAGACTCCTGTCACTGGAATCAATCTTAGTTGAACGATATGCACCACCAGGAAGGAACCTGAGTCAGAAAGATTGACCAGAGACAACCTGGAAACTAACCCAACTACCATAAAACCCGAGACTAAAGCCGCAAGGCAGAGCAGTCCTGCTGGGCTCCCTCCCCCTGGCTCTCTGCCCAGGTGCCCCTTCCCAGTAAAGTCTCTTGCTTTGTCAGCATGTGTGGCTTCTCAGACAATACATTTCTGAGTTAGAAAAGAGCCCACTCTTGGACCCTGGAAGGGGTTCCCCCTTCTGCAACAATATCATGGGGGAAATATAGTCTCCAGACTGGAAAATAAAAGAACTGTGTGTTCTGCATCTTTGTTTGGATCCTGAAAAGCATCATGACAGGCAATGGACTGTTTAAAGTTCAGCTGCATTCCCGCTTCTGCTCTCTGCCTGACCCCAGGTCACCCTTTCAGGTTGAGGGGACTAATGAGCACCTCAGCTGGGGGAAGAAATTTTGTTATTCCAGTGATGAGCACCATAGACATATCTGCATCATCTGCTTGTAGACGGCTGTTCTTTCCTGTTGGGTAGACAGCACACCTGGCACCCGGGACCCAGCCCGCACAGACTTTTTTTGTAACCACTGATAGAGTCGTGATATGAAATGAAACTATAATATTTCCTACTCTGAAAAACATTAGCTACTTGTGTAATCATTCTTTCTCCTAGCTAGTTAATACCTTGATTTTCGTTGCCTCTGTCTTTCTCCCCTTTGAACTTTATTGGTTCCCTTGACCCTAGAAAATTAATAAATGTCAGCAAAATCATGATCAAATTTGTCTAAGAAATTTTGTTCAACAATAAGCTCTTCTAAATTAATGACCAAAAGTTACATGAAAGGACAGTCTACATTATTTATCGGGGAAATACAACTTAAACCCCCCATGAGTTACTATCTCAAATCTACTAGAATGACTAAATGTAAAAGAACAACATCTCAAGTGTTGGGGAGGCTGTGAATGACCTGGACTGCTGGTGGCAATATAAAGTGATACAGCCACTTTGGAAAATGTTTTGGTAGTTTCTGAGGTGGTTAAATGTACACCTATTCTGTAATCCAGACACTTCACTCCTTGGCATTTTACCAAAAGAAATGAAAATATATGTCCATTGAAAGACTTACACACAAATGTTCATAGCTGTTAGCTAAAGTTCATTATGATAGCCAAAATCTGGATATGACCTAAATGTCCATCTATAGGTGAATGGATAAGCAAACTAAAAGACTAGGTTCTTACAATTCAATTCATATATTAGGTTGGTGCAAATGTAATTGCGGTTTTTGACCATGAATTTTAAATCATTGTAACTAGGCTCAAACACATGTTTATTAATCAAAATAGAAACCATTGCAATCAACACATTTTTTGCCAATGAGAAATGTTTGTTTATTCCTGTAGCATAAAAGTCTATGCTTTGGGATTTGACAAACTCTTGGAAAGCATTTTTTTTTCTGCCTCTTGCTAGTTGTGGAATCATCTTCCCTGCAAAAATTTGTCAAGATGCTTGAAGAAGTGAGTGGTAGGTGAGAGGTCAGATGAATATGGCAGATGAGGCAAAACTTTGTAGCCCAATTTGTTCAATTTTTGAAGCCTTGGTTGTGCAATGTGAGGTCGGGTATTGTCACAGAGAAGAATTGGGCCCTTTCTGTTGACCAATGCCGGCTGCAAGCATTGCAGTTTTTGGTGCATTTCATCAATTTGCTGAGCATGTGTCTCGGATATAATGGTTTCAACAGATTCAGAAAGCAGTAGTGGATCAGATGGGCAGTAGACCACCACACAATGACCATGACCTTTTTTTGGTACAAGTCTGGCTTTGTAAAGGGTTTCCCTGGTAGCTCAGATGATAAAGAATCTGCCTGCAATGCAAGAGACCCAGGTTTGATTCCTGGGTCAGGAAGATCCCTTGGAGAAGGGAATGGCTACCCACTCCAGTATTCTTGCCTGGAGAATTCCATGGACAGAGGAGCCTGGCGAGTTACTGTCCATGGGGTCACAAAGAGTTGGATAGGACTGAGCGACTAACACTTTGGCTTTGGGAAGTGTTTTGGAGTTTCTTCTCTGTCCACCTACTGAGCTGGTCATCACCAGTTGTCATATAAAATCCACTTTCCATTGCACATGAAATGGTGAGAATCTGAGAAATGGTTTGTTGTTTTTGTGTAGAATAAGAGAAGAAACTTCAAAATGATGATTTTTTTGATTTGCAGTCAGCTCATGAGGCACCCACGTATCGAGCTTCTTCACCCTTTCAATTTGCTTCAAATGCTGAATAACCATAAAATGGTCAACACTGAGTTCTTGGGCAACTTCTTGTGTAGTTATAAGAGGATCAGTTGCGATAATCCTCTCAATTGGTGTTGTCAACTTCCATAGGCTGGCCACTGAGCTTTTCATCTTCAAGGCTCTTGTCTCCTTTGCAAAACTTCTTGAACCACCACTGCACTGTATGCTCACCTGGGCTAAATGCATTGTTGATGCTCTGAGTTGTCTCCACTGCTTTACAATTCATTTTGAACTCAAAAAAGAAAATTGCTTAAATTTGCTTTTTGTCTAACATCATTTCCCTAGTTTAAAATAAATATAAAATGCACAGCAAGTAATAAGTGATTAGCAAAAAAATAAATAAAGCAAGAAATGAACATTAAAATAATGTACATGATATATAACATAACTACATTTATTTAAGAATGTATTCCAGTGCTGTGCTGTGTGTAGTCACTCAGTCATGTCTGACTCTGCGATCCCATGGACTATAGCCTGCCAGGCTGCTCTGTCTGTAGGGATTCTCCAGACAAGAATACTGGAGTGGGTTGCCATGCCCTTCTGTGGGCAAATTTCAACAATGCAAAAACCGTAATTACTTTTGCACCAACCTAATAAAATCATTAAGAAATGCCTACTAACATGGAATAACAGAAAGCAGATCAGTGGTTGCCTTGGGCATAGAGGAGGTGGTGAAGACCAAGAGAGAGAAATGACAACGGCGACTTGGGGAGTCTTGGTGGAGGGGTATATTCATTATACTCATTGTACGAATACATTCATTATCTTGATTACATTCATTATCTTGATTACATTCATTATCTTGATTCTGTTGGTAGTTTCACAGGTGTAACACTTGTCAAAATTTACCAAATGTACACACTCAAAATATGCACAGTTTATTATGTGCCAGTTACACATAAATAAAACTGTTAGACAAAGACTTTTTATAATTTTACTTATTTACTTTGGGCTATCCTGGATCTTTGTTGCTGCTCAGGGTTTCTCTAGTTGTGGTGAGCCGGAGCTATCTCTGCAGTGGCTTCTCTCATTGTGGAGCACGGGCTCTAGGTGCCTGGGCTTCAGTAGTTGCAGTACACAGGCCCAGGAGTTGTCACTCACGGGCTTCGGTGCTCCACAGCATGTGGGGTCTTCCTGGACCAGAGAGGGAACCAGTGCCCCCTACATTGGCAGGTGGATTGCTATCCACTGGACCACCAGGGAAGTTCCAGAATGTCACTTTATTTGGAGTCAGAGTCTTTACAAAGGTCATCAAGTTAAAATGATGCCATTGGGTGGGGCCCTAATCCAATAGGATTGGTGTCCTTATAAAAGGGGGAAATTTGGAGTCATCTGCACTTACAGGCAGAATGCCCACATGAACATGAAGACGGCTATCAACAAGTTAAGGAGAAAAATCTAGAACAGAGTCTGCTCTCACGGCCTCAGAAGAAGCCAATCTGCTGACACCTCGATTTCAGCCTTCCACCCTCCAGCACTGTGAGACAATGAAATTCAGTTATTTGAGTGAACTATTTGTGATACTCTGTTACAGCAGCCCTGGCAAACCAATATAACACTCTTGTGTAGAAGAAAGACAATGTTCTCATCTGGAATTTATGACCAGGGATGGAATTTTTGAGAGAACTTGTGAGGAAAATATTACTTGGACCCCACTGGGTAAGAAGCTAATTGTGCCAAAAGATATATATTTGGATTAAGGAGATTAATAACTCCTTAAATAAATTATAAGGGAAAGCCTGTTGGTAAGCAACAACAGATCACATTAGGTTCCTGTTAGAAGTCTCTTGAAGGGCTACCAGGGAAAGAGGCTCTGGAAAATGAGAACAGAAGGGCACCGGCTGACCCAATTTTGACTTATGAGGAAACGTACTTTTTAAACTTTTTATTATATTTTAGAATATAGCTGATTAACAATGTTGTGATAGTTTCAGGTGGACAGAAAAGGGACTCAGCCATACATATACATGTATCCATTGTCCCTCCAACACCTCTCCCATCTAAGCTGCCAGATAACGTTCAGCAGAGTTTCCTATGCTATATGGGTGGTGGTTTAGTCGCTAAGTCCTGTCTGACTCTTGTGATCCCAGGGACTGTAGCCTGCCAGGCTCTTCTGTCCATGGGATTCTGCAGGCGAGGATACTGGAGTAGGTTGCCATTTCCTTCTCCAGAGGATCTTCCTGACCCAGGAATCGAACCCAGGTCTCCTGCAATGCAGGCAGATTCTCTATTGACTGAGCTATGAGGGAAGTCCTGTGCTATATAGTAGGTCCTTGTTGGTTATCCGTTTTAAATATACCAGTGTGTACATTTCCATCCCAAACTCCCTATCTTTCCCCCTACCCTTTCCCCAGGCAACCATAAATTCATTCTCTAAGTTTGTGAGTCTGTTTCTGTTTTATAAATAAGTTCATTTGTATCATTTCTTTTTAGACTCCGCATAAAAGGGATATAACATGATATTTCTCTTTCTCTGTCTGACTTACTTCACTTGGTATGACAATCTCTAGGTCTATCCATGTAGCTGCAAATGGCATTATTTCATTCTTTTTAATGGCTGAGTAATATTCCACTGTGTATATGTACCACATCTTCTTTATCCATTCCCCTGTCTGTGAATATTTAGGTTGCTGCCATGTCTTGGCTACTGTGAAACAATGCTGCAATGAACATTCAAATATACTTTCAAACCACGTTTTTCTCCAGATATATGCCCAGGAGTGGGATTGCAGAGTCATATGGTAGCTCCATTTTGACTTTTTTAGAGAAACTCCATACTGTTCTCTACAGTGGCTGTATCAGTTTACAGTCCCACCAACAGTCTAGGAAGATTCCCGAGAAACATATTTTTAAGGAAGTTATTTTTTAAGTATGTGAATGTAAATATTAGATAACAGGTACTACTAGATAACAGGCTTTAGTGTCATTTGTTTCCCTAGGCATTTTATATATCATTCAATTATTTGTTTGTAAGTATACTGTTTAACTTATCATATACTCAAGTAAAAAAAATCATAATTAAAAACTGATTATCAAAAGTCAGATTACATTATATTTATGACACAAGGAGAGTCAGAAATACAACGAAAATAAAATCCAAAATTATAAATATGGCATTTACATCCATGATTTTATTAATTTTTCTCATTAATGTTTAAAATAATTAGTGACCATAGATAAAATAGTTCAAATAATAAAAACCCAACATGGATGAGGATAATAAAAAACCTCATAAAAGGAGAACTTCACAACAGCTACTTTTAAGGAAAATGTTCCCTTCTGTTTTTAACCCCACTTTCAGAAGTGCCTGGGAGCTATGTGAATGCTAATCACAGTTCTTATTGAAACAAGAAATTCAGCCTCACAGCAGAATCTATACCAAGAAATCTATCAGGTAGATCTAAACAGTAGCTATTACATTTATAAGACACTTAATGTAACTGCTCTTAAATACATTTCTAGGAGCTCATGTTCTCCGTATTGTAGTCAATGACTTTTTTTTGAAAAGTACAGCAGAACATTTCAAAGTACCGTCTGCTTCTACCCACCCCCCAACCAGCTTCCTTCTGCTCTTGGAATATTGCTCTGAATGGGAAAAAATATGAAACCAAGAAACATTTAGACTTTCTTTCAATCTAAAGTGGCCACTTTAGTCACTCTTCACGCTCATTGGGATATCAACAAGGAAAAGAAAAGGGGAAGAGATGAAAGAGAAGAAAAGGAAAGGAAAGAAAAAATTCTAACTTGCATTTGCTTTGGTGGTTCCTAGAGGCCAGTGAAGTTTGTGCCCCACCTTGATTTTCTTTTTTTTATTATTTTTTTTATTTTATTTAACTTTACAATATTGTATTGGTTTTGCCATACATCAAAATGAATCTGCCACAGGTATACATGTGTTCAGGAAATCTGAATACAATAGGATTTGATGAATCCCAGGAAAGAATCATACCCAAAATTCCTCCTATCTGAGTCTGCTATTGACAAATGGATTTTCCACTACAAAAGAAAAATTATTTTTCTGAAAATGTTGTCCTTTTTTAAAATGTAAAAAAACAAAAACAAGAAGACTAACACTAAGCAAAGATCAGATGTAATACCTTAGTTGATCAATGATAACTGACAGAAGATATTGATTGGATGGAAAGACACCCGTTTTGCTTTATATCTGGCTAGACCAGATGGCTTAAGTGGTAAAGATTCCACCTGCCAATGCAGGAGACAAAGGTTTGATTCCTGAACATCCTTCGGGGAATATCCCCTGGAGGAGGAAATGGCAACCCACAGCAGTATTCTTGCCTGGAGAATCCCATGGACAGAGCAGTCTGGTGGGCTACAGTACATGGGGTCACAAAGAGTCAGACATGACTGAAGTGGCTGAGCACACATGCAGAGCAGGGTTTCTCCACTCCTGGACCTGGATAATACTTTGTAGTCAGGTAGGGGGAGGGAGCTCTCCTCACTGGACCCAACATTCAGCAGCGTCCTTGGCCTCTAATCATTACATGCCAGTAACAACCAGGTCGTGTGACAACCAAAAATGTCCCCAGGGAATTCCCTGGCTGTCCACTGATTAGGACTTTGCGCGCTCCCTGCCAGGACCCCAGTTCAATCCCTGGCCGGGGAACTAAGATCCCACCAGCCACACAGCACAGTCAAAAGGGAAAAAAATGTCTCCAGATAATGCTAACTGTCCTTGGAGGGGCAAAACTGCCCTTGATTGAGAGCCACTGGACTAGAGTTTTAAATGAAGTAAAGTTACTGATATATGCAACAACAGGAATGAACCTCAGAAACATTATGAGTGAAAAAAGCCTCACCCCAAAAGAACGTATATGGTATAATTTCATTTATATGAAGTTCTAGAACAGGCAAAATCCATGGTGGTAAAAAGTAAAACAGTGGTTGCCAGTCGGGCCCAGGAATTAATGGAGTGAGACATGAGGACATGAGGGGACTTTCTGCAGTCAAGGTAATGTTCTACAGCTTGAACAGAATTTGGATTATACAAAGTATGTGTCTGTCAGAAGTCAGCAAATGTATGGGACTTCCCTGACAGTCTAGTGGCTAAGACTCCCTGCTCCCCATGCAGGGAGACCAGGTTTGACCCCTGGTCAGGGAATTAGATCCACCGAAGCAAAGATCAAAGATCCCATGTGCCCCAGCTAAGACCAAATGGGATCAAATAAACAATTTTAAAAAATCTGAAAGACTTAACAACAAAGTTTCCTTTCTTTAAAAGGTTCGGTTCAGTTCAGTCACTCATTCATGTCCAACTCTTTGCAACCCCATGGACTGCAGCATGCCAGGCCTCTTTGTCCATCAACAACTCCCTGAGCTTGCTCAAACTCATGTCCATTGAGTCAGTGATGCCATCCAACCATCTCATCCTCTGTCTTCCCCTTCTCCTCCTGCCTTCAATCTTTCCCGGCATCAGGGTCTTTTCAAGTGAGTCAGTTCTTTGCATCAGGTGGCCAAAGTATAGGAGTTTCATCTTTAGCATCAGTCCTTCCAATGATTATTCAGGATTGATTCCCTTTAGGATGGACTGGTTGGATCTCCTTGCAGTCCAAGGGACTCTCAAGAATCTTCTCCAACACCACAGTTCAAAAGCATCAATTCTTCAGCATTCAGCTTTCTTTATAGTCCAACTCTCATCCATACACGACTACTGGAAAAACCATAGCTTTGACTAGACGGACCTTTGTCGGCAAAGTAATGTCTCTGCTTTTTAATATACTGTCTAGGTTAGTCATAACTTTTATTCCAAGGAGCAAAAAAAAAAAAAAAAATAGCAAACATGTACTTAAGATTTGTACATTTCATTCTACATACAGGAAACATAAACTAAAAAAAATTGAACTAATGATATGTATGCTGAAGTATTTAGGGGAAAATATTCAAATGTCTTTAATTTACTGTCAGTTATATCAGGAAAAAAAAAGATGACTTGATGGATGAATAGGAGATGGATAGAGAGAAGTGTGATAAAGCAAAATGTTTACAGTAGGAGCTAGGTGATGGTACATGGTGTTCAATGTAAAATTATTTCAGCTTTTCTAAATGTTTAACATTTTATTAGGGAAAAAATGACATGGCTGGTTAGTGGTATCAGATGACCTAAACCAGCAGGTTCATAAATATTCATGCTGATAAAGCCAGTTCTTTTTTGCGCCCTCACTTCATTCGGGTCTCCACTCAAATGTCACCTTAGACAGCAGAGCTGTCTCTGACCCCTTCTGTAAAAATAATGCCACAACCCCTGTCAAACCCTGATGCTGTCTTCTGAATTATTTTTCTCTTTAGTTCATATCATAACTTGACGTGTATTTATTTCCTAGTTGCTCATCTCCTTCTGCTAGAATATTAGCTCCATGCAATCAGATTCACTGTCTGTTTTATACACTACTAACTCCCTAAAGTCTAGAACAATGTCTGACTCACAGTAGCAGCTCAATAATTATGTGTTGGATGAAAAAAATGTTGAAAGAACCAAGATTTGTCATGTGTGTCACTGTGTGCAAGATGCTGGGCCAAACATAAAAAGCAAGACTGGATATCACTGCTGTTTTCAGTAGATAGTCCTTTAGTCTAGTTGGATGTCACAGGATAGTAATAAATAAGATAATAGCAACACACAGCAGCAAATGAAAAGTGCTGGAGGAAAGCTAAACCACAAAGCAATAAAGGGCCTCCTGGAGATGAGATTTAAGCTTGGTCTCAAATGAACACTTGGTTTCCTTGGAAATTATATGTGTCACTATAAATACATTAGCATGCCACTTTTCAGGGCTGTGTGATGTATCAGTCCTGGGGAATTCACTCAGTGTAACAGATGCTGACATAATCAAGCTTTGGGGAATCACAAAGCTGGGAAAAGCTAATGAAAGAAAGAATTTGAAGACAGGAAATAACTGAGAGAAGCAGGTCTCAGAAGTGGGATTGCTCAGGTGGAGGGATTTACGTGGGACAGGATGCCTGCATTGAAATCCTGGTTGGGTACTTAGTAGCTCTAGAGACCTTGAGCAAGTTCTAGAACGTGTCTGTGCCTTGATTCTCTCATCTATAAAATGAGGCAAGAAGTAACAATAGTAGTATCTACCAGCCAGGGTTGTTAGGAGAATTAAATGTAAATGAATTAATACTTACTAAGAAGTGCTTTGAGCAGTGACTGACACATAGTCAGTATATTATTATTTGGAAGCTTAGGTTTGTAAGAACTACGGTGAGAAAGCAGACCAAGAGGAGGGTAAAATGAAATTCCAATGATGCTTCAACGAGGTTGCAGACTGTGGGTTGATTGCTGTACTAAGGATGTTTAGGGAGGATAAACTGGGAGATTGGGATTGACATACATGCATTACTACATATAATATGTATATGGCATCATCTACTCAATGGACATGAATTTGAGCAAACTCTGGGAGACAGTGAAGCCTCCCAAGACAGGGGAGCCTGGTGCAACTATAGTCCACGGGGTTGCAAAGAGTCGAACATGACTTAGCACCCGAACAACAGCAAACATATAAAATAGATAACTAATAAGAACCTGCTGTATAGCACAGGGAACTCTACTCAGTACTCTGTTCTAACCTATATGGGAACTGAATCTAAAAAAAGAGTCAATATATGTATCTCTATAACTGCTTCACTTTGCTGTACAGCAGAAACTAACACAAAAGTGTAAATCAGCCATGCTCCAGTAAAAATTAATCAAAAATGAATGAATAAAGATGCTTAGATTTTCTCAAGAAGAGCTAAGCTACCTGATGCTGAAGAAGAGAAAGTGGACTTTAGGACATATCCCAGTTTGAGGGCCTCCAGAGTGAGCTGTGTGGCACCACGAAGGATCTTCAAATTGAGACCAGTGGGGAGGGAGCATCAGTGGGTTGACCTGGTTGTAAAGATGTGAGCTCTGCTGCTGGGTCTTCTATTCGCTGGAGTCAGCCAGGGTGACGGCCTGAGGAATGGTGGGGGCAAGACTGGATTCTGGGGTGAGCATCCTCATGTGAAGGGGAGTCTCCCGATGCCCGGTCGGGGGTGACAAGGACTATATGGGAAGGAGATGCAGTCACAGAAAGGTGTCATGGGGGAAGGTCATCGAGGGACAGAGGCTGGATTCTTTGGGCGTCCAAACTTTGTGGTGTTCCTGGGGGGGTGGGGGAGAGGAAGGAGGGTGTTGTGAACAAAATTCACATGGAAGGCCCATCACCCCGTGTGATTATATTTGTAGACAGAACCTTTAAAGAGGTAATTAGGATCATGAGGGTGGGCCTGTAATTCTGTAAGATCAGTGTCCTTTACTTTTCCTTATTTTTAAATATTTATTTATTTGGCTGGAGTTGCAATACACGGGACCTTTGCAAGGGCGAGGCATGCAGGGTGTTTTAGTTGCAGGATTTTTCGTTGCCGCATGCAGGCTCTAGTTCCCTGACCCGGGATCAAACCTGGGCCCCCTGCATTGGGACAGCGGAGTCTTAGCCACTGGACCACCAGGGAAGTTCCTGATCAGTGTTCTTTGTAAAAAGAGGAAGAGACGTCAGGGATGTGTACACAGAGAAAAGGCCTTGTGAGGACACAGTAGGAAGACAACCATCTGCAGGCCAGAGAGAGAGGCCTCAAGGGAACCAAACCTGCCCACACCTGGTCTTGGATTCTCAGGCCCCAGAACTGTGAGAAAATAAAATTTCGTTGTTTGAGCCACCCAGTCCATGGTACTTTGCTCTGGCAACCAGAACAGACTAATATAAGAGGTTATGGCTCCAGATCTCATTTTTGTTTCTGCAAAAAAAAAAAATTTGATTTTGTTTGTGTACACACTAGGTACACACACAAGCACTGACTCCTATGTACCAAACTCAAAAAAAAAAAAAGAGACTGTTTTATGGACCAGAAGAGTACTATGGATTAACAAGCAAAATAAAGCCTGAAGGAGAACTGGAATACACACTAATACTACCAACATGGACTTCCCTGGTGGCTCAGTAATAAAGAATCCACCTGCAATGCAGGAGACTGGTTCCATCCCTGGGTCAGGAAGATCCTCTGGAGAATGAAATGGCAAATCACTCCAGTACTCTTGCCTAGAGAATCCCATGGACAGAGGAGCCTGGAGGGCTACAGTCCATGGGGTTGCAAAGAGTCAAACATGACTGAGCAACTAAACAACAATAGCTATCAATGTATTCTCTCCCTGTTGGCAGATATTGGGGAAGCTAAATCACTATTTGAAGATCAACAGCCGAGTGTGGCTTTAGGGGAAAGGGAGGTGGAGGGTAATGAAAGACATTTCTGTGACTCCTGTTACCAGTGACATGGGCCTGTGATCTCAGAGCGGGCTTACATCTTTGTTTATTCAACTTATTTTGACTCAGACACCCATAGGTGTGCTTCCTCCAAAGTGCCTTCCTAGCTATTTGCGGGCATTTCCAAGGTCTCCAGGTTTCTTTTGGGCTTCCCTGGTGGCTCGGAGGTTAAAGCGTCTGCCTGGAATGCAGGAGACCCGGGTTCAATTCCTGGGTCGGGAAGACTCCCTGGAGAAGGAAATGGCAACCCACTCCAGTACTCTTGCCTGGAGAATCCCATGGACAGAGGAGCCTAGTAGGCTACAGTCCATGGGGTCGCAGAGAGTCGGACACGACTGAGCGACTTCACTCGCTCACTCAGGTTTCTTTTTAACCTGCAACCCGGATAAACTTTGTGAAATTGTCCCTAGTGGGGTCAGCTGTCCTTCGTGACAACCAAACCACTGCTTCCACTCAGTCTTCAGCTCAGAGATCACATTGCCACTAACAGCTGAGACCAGATGGCAGCTTTTATTGATTTTTCGTAAAGGAGGGATACAAGAGAGCTTCCCAGGTGGCGCTAGTGGTAAAGAACCCATCAGCCAATGCAGGAGACATAAGAAACTTGGGTTCAACCCTTGGGTTGAGAAGATTCCCTGGAGGAGGGCATGGCAATCCACTCCCGTATTCTTGCCTGGAGTAAACCCAGGGAAACAGAGGAGCCTGGTGGGCTACAGTTTATAGGATCACAAAGAGTGTCCACAACTGAAGTGATACAGCATGCATGCACAGGCATATGGAAAATGATGCTGAGATGACCATTATATCTACTACTGTGGGCAAGAATCCCTTAGAAGAAATGGAGTAGCCCTCATAGTCAACAAAAGAGTCCAAAATGCAGTACTTGGGTACAATCTCAAAAATGACAGAATGATCTCTGTTTGTTCCCAAGGCAAACCATTCAATATCATGGTAATCCAAGTCTATGGCCCAACCAGTAATGCTGAAGAAGCTGAAGTTGAACAGTTCTACGAAGACCTACAAGACATTCTAGAACTAACACCAAAAAAAGATGTCCTTTTCATCATAGGGGACTGGAATGCAAAAGTAGAAAGTCAAGAGATACCTGGAGTAACAGGCAAATTTGGCCTTGGAGTACAGAATGAAGCAGGGCAAAAGCTAACAGTTGTGCCAAGAGAATGCACTGGTCAAAGCAAATACCCTCTTTCAATAACACAAGAGAAGATTCTACACATGGATGTCACCAGATGGTCAATACCAAAATCAGACTGATTATATTCTTGCAGCCAAAGCTGGAGAAGCTCTATACAGTCAGCACAAACAAGACTGGGAGCTGACTGTGGCTCAGATCATCAATGCCTTATTACCAAATTCAGCCTAAAATTGAAGAAAGTAGGGGAAACCTCTAGAAAGTGAAGTCACTGTCGTGTCTGACTCTTTGCGACCCCATGGACTGTAGCCCACCAGGCTCCTCCATCCATGAGATTGTCCAGGCAAGAGTACTGGAGTGGGTTGCCATTTCCTTCTCCAAGACCATTCAAGTATGACCTAAATCAAATCCCTTATGATTATACAGTGGAAGTGAGAAATAGATTTAAGGGCCTAGATCTGATAGACAGAGTGCCTGATGAACTATGGACAGAGGTTTGTGACATTGTATAGGAGGCAGTGATCAAGACCATCCCCAAGAAAAAGAAGTGCAAAAAGGCAAAATGGTTGTCTGAGGAGGCCTTACAAATAGCTGTGAAAAGAAGAGAAGTGAAAAGCAAAGGAGCAAAGGAAAGACATACCCATTTGAATGCATAGTTCCAAAGAACAGCAAGGAGAGATAAGAAAGCCTTCCTCAGTGATCAATGCAAAGAAATAGAGGAAAACAACAGAATGGGAAAGACTAGAGCTCTCTTCAAGAAAATTAGAGATACCAAGGGAACATTTAATTCAAGGATGAGCACAATAAAGGACAGAAGTGGTACAAACCTAACAGAAGCAGAAGATATTAAGAAAAGATGGCAACAAATACACAGAAGAACTATACAAAAAAGATCTTTATGACCCAGATAACCACAATGGTGTGGTCACTCACCTAGATCCAGACATCCTGAAATGTGAAGTCAAGAGGCCTTAGGAAGCATCACTAGGAACAAAGCTAGTGGAAGTGATGGAATTCCAGTTGAGCTATTTCAAGTCCTAAAAGATGATGCTGTGAAAGTGCTGCACTCAATATGTCATCAAATTTGGAAAACACACCAGTGGCCACAGGACTGGAAAACATCACTTTTTATTCCACTCCCAAAGAAGGGCAATGCCAAAGAATGTTCAAACTACTGCATAATTGTACTCATCTCACACGCTAGTAAAGTAATGCTTAAAATTCTCCAAGCCAGGCTTCAACAGTACGTTAACTGTGAACTCCCAGATGGTCAAGCTGGATTTAGAAAAGGCAGAGGAACCAGAGATCAAATTGCCAACATCTGTTGGATCATCAAAAGAGCAAGAGAGTTCCAGAAAAACATCTATTTCTGCTTTGTTGACTATGCCAAAGCCTTTGACTGTGTGGATCACAACAAACTGTGGAAAATTCTTCAAGAGATGGGAATATCTGACTTGCCTCCTGAGAAATCTGTATACAGGTCAGGAAGCAACAGTTAGAACTGGACATGGAACAACAGACTGATTCCAAATCGAGAAAGGAGGCTGTATATGGTCACCCTGCTTATTTAACTTCTATGCAGACTACATCATGAGGAATGCTGGACTGGATGAAGCACAAGCTGGAATCAAGACTGCCGGGAGAAATATCAATAACCTCAGATATGCAGATGACACCACCCTTATGGGGAAAAGTGAAGAACTAAAGAGCCTCTTGATGAAAGTGAAAGAGGAGAGTGAAAAACTTGGCTTAAAACTCAACATTCAGAAAACTAAGATCATGGCATCTGGTCCCATCACTTCATGGCAAATACATGGGGAAACAGTGGAAACAATGACAGAATTTATTCTGAGGGGCTCCAAAATCACTGCAGATGGTGACAGTAGCCAGGAAATTAAAAGACGCTTGCTCCTTGGAAGAAAAGCTATGACCAAGAAAAACAGCATATTAAAAAGCAGAGACATTACTTTGCCGACAAAGGTCGGTTTAGTCAAAGCTATGGTTTTTCCTGTAGTCATGTATGGATGTGAGAGTTGGACTGTGAAGAAAGCTGAACACCAAAAAATTGATGCTTTTCAACTGTGGTGTTGGAGAAGACTCTTGAGAGTCCCTTGGACAGCAAGAAGATTCAACCAGTTCATCCTAAAGGAAATCAGTCCTTAATATTCATTGGAAGGACTGATGCTGAAGCTGAAACTCCAATACTTCGGCCACCTGATGCAAAGAACTGACTCACTGGAAAAGACCCTGATGCTGGGAAAGATTGAAGGCAGGAAGAGAAGGGGGCAACAGAGGATGAGATGGTTGGATGGCATCACTGACTCGATGGACATAAGTTTGAGCAAACTCTGGGAATTGGTGATGGACAGGAAAACCTGGTGTGCTGCCATCCATGGGGTCAGAAGAAGTCGGACACGACTGAGCGACTGAACTGAATTGAACTGGAGGCCATGGTTGATGGAGAAGGGATGCAGGCTGGAGAAGCAAGAAGATAACAGAGGAAAGCAGCTCCCTCATTTCCCAGGGGGACCCCCCCAGCTCTCTTTGGCCTGTGACTCTTGTTAAATTAAACAAGGAGGCCATTAGACAGAGGTGGCTTGGATGTCCTGCCTTCCTGCATTAGAAACCAGTGTGATGTACATGGCTCAAGGTGACAAATCAAAATGCCAAGGATCAGATCAGATCAGATCAGTCGCTCAGTCGTGTCCGACTCTTCGCGACCCCATGAACCGCAGCCTCTGGGAGCAGGCTCAGACCATGAACTCCTTATTGCCAAATTCAGACTTAAATTGAAGAAAGTAGGGAAAACTACTAGACCATTCAGGTATGACCTAAATCAAATCCCTTATGATTATACAGTGGAAGTGAGAAACAGATTTAAGGGCCTAGATCTGATAGATAGAGTGCCTGATGAACTATGGAATGAGGTTCGTGACATTGTACAGGAGACAGGGATCAAGACCATCCCCATGGAAAAGAAATGCAAAAAAGCAAAATGGCTGTCTGGGGAGGCCTTACAAATAGCTGTGAAAAGAAGAGAAGCGAAAAGCAAAGGAGAAAAGGAAAGATACAAACATCTAAATGCAGAGTTCCAAAGAATAGCAAGAAGAGATAAGAAAGCCTTCTTCAGTGATCAATGCAAAGAAATAGAGGAAAACAACAGAATGGGAAAGACTAGGGATCTCTTCAAGAAAATCAGAGATACCAAAGGAACATTTCATGCAAAGATGGGCACGATAAAGGACAGAGATGGTATGGACCTAACAGAAGCAGAAGATATTAAGAAGAGGTGGCAAGAATACACAGAAGAACTGTACAAAAAAGAGCTTCATGACCCAGATAATCATGATGATGTGATCACTGACCTAGAGCCAGACATCCTGGAATGTGAAGTCAAATGGGCCTTAGAAAGCATCACTACGAACAAAGCTAGTGGAGGTGATGGAATTCCAGTGGAGCTATTCCAAGTCCTGAAAGATGATGCTGTGAAAGTGCTACACTCAATATGCCAGCAAATTTGGAAAACTCAGCAGTGGCCACAAGATTGGAAAAGGTCAGTTTTCATCCCAATCCCAAAGAAAGGCAATGCCAAAGAATGCTCAAACTACCGCACAATTGCACTCATCTCACACGCTAGTAAAGTAATGCTCAAAATTCTCCAAGCCAGGCTTCAGCAATATGTGAACTGTGAACTTCCTGATGTTCAAGCTGGTTTTAGAAAAGGCAGAGGAACCAGAGATCAAATTGCCAACATCCGCTGGATCATGGAAAAAGCAAGAGAGTTCCAGAAAAACATCTATTTCTGCTTTCTTGACTATGCCAAAGCCTTTGACTGTGTAGATCACAATAAACTGTGGAAAATTCTGAAAGAGATGGGAATACCAGACCACCTGATCTGCCTCTTGAGAAATCTGTATGCAGGTCAGGAAGCAACAGTTAGAACTGGTCATGGAACAACAGACTGGTTCCAAATAGGAAAAGGAGTACGTCAAGGCTGCATATTGTCACCATGTTTATTTAACTTATATGCAGAGTACATCATGAGAAATGCTGGACTGGAAGAAACACAAGTTGGAATCAAGATTGCTGGGAGAAATATCAATAACCTCAGATATGCAGATGACACCACTCTTATGGCAGAAAGTGAAGAGGGGCTAAAAAGCCTCTTGATGAAAATGAAAGTGGAGAGTGAAAAGGTTGGCTTAAAGCTCAACATTCAGAAAACGAAGATCATGGCATCTGGTCCCATCACTACATGGGAAATAGATGGGGAAACAGTGGAAACAGTGTCAGACTTTGTTTTTCTGGGCTCCAAAATCACTGCAGATGGTGACTGCAGCCATGAAATTAAAAGACGCTTACTCCTTGGAAGGAAAGTTATGACCAACCTAGATAGCATATTCAAAAGCAGAGACATTACTTTGCCAACAAAGGTTCGCCTAGTCAAGGCTATGGTCTTTCCTGTGGTCATGTATGGATGTGAGAGCTGGACTGTGAAGAAGGCTGAGCGCCGAAGAATTGATGCTTTTGAACTGTGGTGTTGGAGAAGACTCTTGAGAGTCCCTTGGACTGCAAGAAGATCCAACCAGTCCATTCTGAAGGAGATCAATCCTGGGATTTCTTTGGAAGGAATGATGCTAAAGCTGAAACTCCAGTATTTTGGCCACCTCATGCGAAGAGTTGACTCATTGGAGAAGACTCTGATGCTGGGAGGGATTGGGGGCAGGAGGAGAAGGGGATGACAGAGGATGAGATGGCTGGATGGCATCACTGACTTGATGGGTGTCAGTCTGGGTGAGAACAGCCATCTAGGTGCTAGGCTATAGCCAATCAAAGAATTTTCTTTCCTTCTCTGAACTTTCTCTGAGTATCTCCCAGCTCCCAACTTTATGAAACTAAGCAGGACCTGAGGGGCTACAGGGCCTTTCCATGTTCCCCATTCCTTGTCTGTAGGGAACAGACTCCATGATCTTTCCTGAGTCCTAAAGGGAAGATTCCAAGAGTTGCTAATCAGGGAAGGGAGACGATGCAGAGACAAGGGAGGAGCAGCCAAGAGGACTCCATTAGGCAGGGTCCTGGTTCCCCCTCAAGGGATACACATAATAATATCTTTGACCTCTTTACAGAACGACAACCCCCAACAAATGGAGTTAGCATTCTTTATTACAGAGAAGATGAAACTGAGGTCAGATTAAACCAGATGAACCAGAGAAGCTCATCAAGGAATTACCTGAGACCCGATTAAATGAGTGCAAGTCCTCAGTTCAGTTCAGTTCAGTCACTCAGTCATGTCCAACTCTTTGCAACCCCATGGACTGCAGCACACCAGGCCTCCCTGTCCATCACCAACTCCTGGAGTTTACTCAAACTCATGTCCATTGAGTTGGTGATGTCACCCAACCATCACCTCCTCTGGCATCCCCTTCTTCTCCTGCCTTTAATCTTTCCCAGCATCACTGTCTTTTCCAATAAATCAGTTCTTTGCATCAGGTGGCCAAAGTTTTGGAGTTTCAGCTTCAACATCAGTCCTTCCAATGAATATTAAGGACTGATTTCCTTTAGGATGGACTGGTTGGATCTCCTTGCAGTTCAAGGGACTCTCAAGAGTCTTCTCCAACACCACAGTTGAAAAGCATCAATTTTTTGGCGTTCAGCTTTCTTCACAGTCCAACTCTCACATCCATACATGACTACAGGAAAAACCATAGCTTTGACTAAACCGACCTTTGTCGGCAAAGTAATGTCTCTGCTTTTTAATATGCTGTTTTTCTTGGTCATAGCTTTTCTTCCAAGGAGCAAGCGTCTTTTAATTTCCTGGCTACTGTCACCATCTGCAGTGATTTTGGAGCCCCTCAGAATAAATTCTGTCATTGTTTCCACTGTTTCCCCATGTATTTGCCATGAAGTGATGGGACCAGATGCCATGATCTTAGTTTTCTGAATGTTGAGTTTTAAGCCAAGTTTTTCACTCTCCTCTTTCACTTTCATCAAGAGGCTCTTTAGTTCTTCACTTTTCCCCATAAGGGTGGTGTCATCTGCATATCTGAGGTTATTGATATTTCTCCCGGCAGTCTTGATTCCAGCTTGTGCTTCATCCAGTCCAGCATTCCTCATGATGTAGTCTGCATAGAAGTTAAATAAGCAGAGTGACCATATACAGCCTCCTTTCTCGATTTGGAATCAGTCTGTTGTTCCATGTCCAGTTCTAACTGTTGCTTCCTGACCTGTATACAGATTTCTCAGGAGGCAAGTCAGATATTCCCATCTCTTGAAGAATTTTCCACAGTTTGTTGTGATCCACACAGTCAAAGGCTTTGGCATAGTCAACAAAGCAGAAATAGATGTTTTTCTGGAACTCTCTTGCTCTTTTGATGATCCAACAGATGTTGGCAATTTGATCTCTGGTTCCTCTGCCTTTTCTAAATCCAGCTTGAACATCTGGAAGTTCACAGTTAACGTACTGTTGAAGCCTAGCTTGGAGAATTTTGAGCATTACTTTGACAAAACATGGTCCACTGGAGAAAGGAATGGCAAACCACTTCAGTATTCTTGCTTTGAGAACCCCATGAACAGTATGAAAAGGCAGAAAGATAGGACACTGCAAGATGAACTTCCCAGGTCAGTAGGTGCCCAATATGCTGCCTGAGAAGAGTGAAGAAATAACTCCAGAAAGAATGAAGAGACGGAGCCAAAGCAAAAACAACACCCAGTTGTGGATATAACTGGTAATGAAAGCAAAGTCTGATGCTGTAAAGAGCAATGCTGCATAGGAACCTGGAATGTCAGGTCCATGAATCAAGGCAAATTGGAAGTGGTCAAGCAGGAGATGGCAAGAGTGAACGTCGACATTTTAGGAATCAGCAAACTGAAATGGACTGGAATGGGTGGATTTATCTCAAATGCCCATTATATCTACTACCGTGGGCAGGAATCCCTTAGAAGAAATGGAGTAGCCATAATAGTCAACAAAAGAGTCCAAAATGCAGTACTTGGGTGCAGGCCCTGCACACACCCTAATCATATAAGGTCCTTGAACGTTTCCTATAAAGTGCCTTAGGCAAGGTAACACTAACCTGGGTGGGTTCTAGAAAGAGAAGACTGTGAGAGAAGAAAGAAAAAAAAAAAAAGCCATTTATCAGCATCTGGATTAAGAGGTGAAAGTAAAACAGATATTCTTTGCCTCTGCAAATACATGTTACAGCTCATGAGATGCAAAATTGGTGTGAAATGGACTACTACATTTTTAAAAGATGATTTTCCTTGTTTATTTTCTTGTGTGTCCTTGGCCCTAAAACTTAGGAGAAAACCTTCAAAGTTGAGAAGAGACATGCCAAAAGGAGACCAAACCAGAATGTAAGAGCTTCATTTACTTCAGAAACCATCTGCCAGTCTTAACTCTTAAGCAAAATCTATTAGCTTGTTTAATGGTGACAACTTGATCTGAATGGGTGAATTGTGCTGAAAGAAAACATTATGTATTTATCTTCCTTTCCTTATGGTGTAAAACCAGTTCTGAGGTTATCTCTGCAAGGAAAGCTGGCATTTCATGGTCTTGTATTTGCATAATGACTATCCTTTGTGGTTTCTGCCGGTCCCAGCGAATTGCCTTAGAATACTTCTGCTACATCTGTTGGGCTTTCTACTTTCTTTTGTTGTACAGTCTCCAAGTCGTGTCTGACTCTGTAACCCCATGGACTGCAGCACGCCAGGCTCCTGTGTCCTGCACTATCTCCCAGAATTTGCGCAAACTCATGTCCCTTGAGTCAGCGATACCATCCAACCATCTCAACCTCTATCACCCACTTCTCCTCCTGCCCTCAATCTTTCCGAACATCAGAGCAGATAAAACCAAGGAGGGTCTTGGAGTAGGAACAGAAAAACCAGACCCTTATCGTCCTTCCCTCCCCCATATTATAACTATTAATGGATTTCTAGGTGTCACTCCTGAGCAGCATAATCCTGTCTCTCCTCCTACCCCCCCAAAGAGAGACAGAGATATTTGCCTGTCTTTACCCCAACCCATATATGTGCCTCATCCAATCAGCAAATGACCTGCAAGACCCATATCCCATTTTTGTCCTGGGATCTAATGACCTGACCCCTGTTCAATGTCACTTCTCCCTTGAGCTGGCCCATTGTTCTAACAGCATCTCCCACAATAAACTGTATTTCCCTCTCATTCTGCCTCATGTCTGGAAATTCTTTTCCAAGCCACGCCCAGACCACAACAGATAGTAGAAGGTATAGATATGATTTCTAAGGCTATCCAAATTCCTTGATTCTTGGCTAGCAAGTCCAACAATTTCTTTCATTTTTGGGCCATGACACAAGGCTCATGAGCTCTTAGTTCCCCAACCAGGGGTTGAACTCACACTCCCTGAATTAGAAGGGCAGGGTCTTAACCACTTATCAAAGCCAAAGTGTTAGTCCCTCAGTCGTGTCCAACTCTTTGTGTCTCCATGGACTATAGCCTATCAGGCTCCTCTGTCCATGGAATTTCCCAGGCAAGAATACTGGAGTGGGTTGCCAGGGAGTGGGTTGCCATTTCCTATTCCAGGGCATCTTCCCAAATCAGGGTTCAAACCCAGGTGTCCTGCACTGCAGGAGGATTCTTTACCAACTGAGGCACCAGGGAAGCCCTCAGATTACACGCTGAGATGTAAAAGTGTTTCTCCAGTCTTATCATTACTGTGGAAAGTTCTTAATATTCAAGTAGCCTTAAGGGACAGAATACTGCTATCTCTTGAGAGACAGTTCTCCACGGGGCTCCCGCTTTTCTGCTTGTCTTGTGAGCTAAGCCTTCCTCTGGCCCTTGGTAGCAGACCACCCTTTCCAGGATGTTTGTGTAGTAAACAGTCTTGGAAGATAGGACTGGGGAAAACCTAGCTAATGACACCCTCTGCAGGGACAGGGGAGCCTGGTGGGCTTCTGTCTGTGGGGTCGCGTCAGACACGACTGAAGCAACTTAGCAGCAGCAGCAGTGAAGTGCAGGCAGGTTGGCTTTATAGCCCATTATAAAAAAGTATCTTACAAATGATGAAATAAAATTCGTGTTTTATAGCAAGACAAGAAAAATCTAACATAAAATTTTTCTCTGCCCAGATAGGTCTCCTCCCTCTCTTCCAGTGTGTCTAGTACTTCTGCATTAAGCAGCCTGTCCACAGTTGCACTCATTTCACACACTAGTAAAGTAATGCTCAAAATTTTCCAAGCTAGTCTTCAGCAATACGTGAAATGTGAACTTCCTGATGTTCAAGCTGGTTTTAGAAAAGGCAGAGGAACCAGAGATCAAATTGCCAACATCCGCTGGATCATGGAAAAAGCAAGGGAGTTCCAGAAAAACATCTATTTCTGCTTTATTGACTATGCCAAAGCCTTTGACTGTGTGGATCACAATAAACTGTGGAAAATTCTGAAAGAGATGGGAACACCAGACCACCTGACCTGCCTCTTAAGAAACCTGTATGCAGGTCAGGAAGCAACAGTTAGAACTGGACATGGAACAACAGATTGGTTCCAAATAGGAAAAGGAGTTCGTCAAGGCTGTATATCGTCACCCTGCTAATTTAACTTATATGCAGAGTACATCATGAGAAACGCTGGGCTGGAAGAAGCACAAGCTGGAGTCAAGATTGCTGGGAGAAATATCAATAACCTCAGATATGCAGATGACATCACCCTTATGGCAGAAAGTGAAGAGGAACTAAAAAGCCTCTTGATGAAAGTGAAAGAGGAGAATGAAAAAGTTGGCTTAAAGCTCAACATTCAGAAAACGAAGATCATGGCATCGGGTCCCATCACCTCATGGGAAATAGATGGGGAAACAGTGGAAACAGTGTCAGACTTTCTTTTCTTGGCTTCCAAAATCACTGCAGATGGTGACTGCAGCCATGAAATTAAAAGACACTTACTCCTTGGAAGGAAAGTTATGACCAACTTAGATAGCATATTCAAAAGCAGAGACATTACTTTGCCAACAAAGATCTGTCTAGTCAAGGCTATGGTTTTTCCAGTGGTCATGTATGGATGTGAGAGTTGGACTGTGAAGAAGGTTGAGCACCAAAGAATTGATGCTTTTGAAGTGTGGTGTTGGAGAAGACTCTTGAGAGTCCCTTGGACTGCAAGGAGATCCAGCCAGTCCATCCTAAGGGATATCAGTCCTGGGTCTTCATTGGAAGGACTGATGCTGAAGCTGAGACTCCAGTACTTTGGCTACCTCATGCGAAGAGCTGACTTATTGGAGAAGACTCTGATGCTGGGAGGGATTGGGGGCAGGAGGAGAAGGGGACGACAGAGGATAAGATGGCTGGATGGCATCACTGACTCGATGGATATGAGTCTCAGTGACCTCCGGGAGATGGTGATGGACAGGGAGGCCTGGCGTGCTGCAATTCATGGGGTCGCAAAGAGTTGGACATGACTGAGCAAAGAAAGGCAATGCCAAAGAATGCTCACACTACCACACAATTGCACTCATCTCACACGCTAGTTAAGTAATGCTCAAAATTCTCCAAGCTAGGCTTCAGTAATATGTGAACCATGAACTTTCTGATGTTCAAGCTGGTTTCAGAAAGGGCAGAGGAACCAGAGATCAAATTGCCAACATCTACTGGATCATGAAAAAGGCAAGAGAGTTCCAGAAAAACATCTATTTCTTTGACTATGCCAAAGCGTTTGACTGTGTGGATCACAATAAACTGGAAAATTCTGAAAGAGATGGGAGTACCAGACCACCTGATCTGCCTCTTGAGAAATCTGTATGCAGGTCAAGAAGCAACAGCTAGAACTGGACATGGAACAACAGACTGGTTCCAAATAGGAAAAGGAGTATGTCAAGGCTGTATATTGCCACCATGTTTATTTAACTTATATGCAGAGTACATCATGAGAAATGCTGGACTGGAAGAAACACAAGCTGGAATCAAGATTGCCAGGAGAAATATCAATAACCTCAGATATGCAGATGACACCAGCCTTATGGCAGAAAGTGAAGAGGAACTCAAAAGCTTCTTGATGAAAGTGAAAGTGGAGAGTGAAAAGTTGGCTTAAAGCTCAACATTCAGAAAACGAAGATCATGGCATCAGGTCCCATCACCTCATGGGAAATAGATGGGGAAACAGTGGAAACAGTGTCAGACTTTATTTTTCTGGGCTCCAAAATCACTGCAGATGGTGACTGCAGCCATGAAATTAAAAGATGTTTACTCCTTGTAAGGAAAGTTATGACCAACCTAGATAGCATATTCAAAAGCAGAGACATTACTTTGCCAACAAAGATTCGTGTAGTCAAGGCTATGGTCCTTCCTGTGGTCATGTATGGATGTAAGAGTTGGACTGTGAAGAAGGCTGAGCGCTGAAGAATTGATGCTTTTGAACTGTGGTGTTGGAGAAGACTCTTGAGAGTTCCTTGGACTGCAAGGAGATCCAACCAGTCCATTCTGAAGGAGATCAGCCCTGGGATTTCTTTGGAAGGAATGATGCTAAAGCTGAAACTCCAGTACTTTGGCCACCTCATGCGAAGAGTTGACTCATTGGAAAAGACTCTGATGCTGGGAGGGATTGGGGGCAGGAGGAGAAGGGGACGACAGAGGATGAGATGGCTGGATGGCATCACTGACTCGATGGACATGAGTCTGAGTGAACTCCGGGAGTTGGTGATGGACAGGGAGGCCTGGCGTGCTGTGATTCATGGGGTCGCAAAGAATCAGACATGACTGAGCAACTGAACTGAACTGAACTGCACTGAGCGACTGAACTGAACTTAGGAGATAAACTTCCTTCTTAATCTCACAGGGCCTCCCTGATGGCTTAGTCGGTGAAGAATCCGCCTGCCATGCAGGAGACCAAGGTATGATCCCTGGGTTGGGAAGATCTCCTGGAGCAGGAAATGGCAACCCACTCCAGTACTCATGCCTAGAAAATCCCATGGATGGAGAAGCCTGGTAGACTTCCGTGGGTGCACAGAGTCGGACACGACTTCACTTTCACGTGGCAGCTAAAATGTGGGGCTCTATTATGTGAAAGGAGGAGAGAATGGGTATCATGAGATAATCAGCAATCTGCACCCATAGCTTGTATAACACAATACAGTAGACAGTGCCCTGTGAGCCACGGGAGCGACTTCCAGGCTTCAGGGGGGCTTCAGGGAAGAGAGGTAGCTGGAATCCTGAAGGACAGCTAGGCTTGTCCTGAAGGCATGTGTGGGAGGGGACATTCTAGGCAGAGGGGCAGTTCGTATAAAGACTCAGATGTGAGAGAAAGCACAAAGCACTGGAGAAGCCATGGTCCTGTTGAAAGCTGAGTCAGAGTGCAGGGTTGAGGCGGGTGGGAGATGAGTCTAAAATAAAATTCAGAATGAAGAGCTTGCTGGGAATTTAGACTTTCTTTGGGGGAAAAAGATGGGCCAACGGGAAAATAACTTGAACAACTTTGCATTTTATTCTTATTTTTTTCCCCCATGGGTTAAGATTAATTGCTTTTTGCTTCTTACCGATTTTTGAGAGTCTATGATAATCGAGCTTTAGATCACAACTTTGATCAGGACTTGGCAAAATTCTGATTGATGACAGAACTTTCTTTGGATAATTTTTCTATTAGTTTCTTCTGGTTAAAATCTTTTTTTTAAATTGGAGTATAAATACCGTGTTGTGTTAGTTTCTGCTTACAGCACAGTGAATCAGCTGCATGTATACATATGTCTCCTCCCTCTGGAGTCTCCCGCCCCTCCCCTACCCCATTTAGGTCAACAGAGAGCACCAAGCTGAGCTCCCTGCGCTACACAGCTTCCCACTATTTTACACACTGTAGTGTATAGATGGAAACTCTGACTGTAGTGTGGCAACTGGATTGGAGGTGAGGTCGCACAAGGGTTAGACCCATGAGATCATTTTTGTGGTAAACCAGGCTAGCCATCCTTAGAGAAGGCAATGGCACCCCACTCCAGTACTCCTGCTTGGAAAATCCATGGATGGAGGAGCCTGGTAGGCTGCAGTCCATGGAGTAGCTGAGGGTCAGACACGACTTGAGCAACTTCACTTTCACTTTCACGCATCGGAGAAGGAAATGGCAACCCACTCCAATGTTCTTGCCTGGAGAATCCCAGGGACAGGGGAGCCTAGTGGGCTGCCGTCTATGGGGTCACACAGAGTCGGACACAACTGAAGTGACTTAGCAGCACACTAGTCATCAGAGCAGTCTGAAGTTCTGGAAGTATCAGGGCAAAAGGAGAAAGAAGACAAATTCGCTTGGAGGAGACAGTATCAAGAGGACGCAGCAGTTCACTGGATGCAGAGAATGAGGGAGAGGTGAGGTCAGGAACAAGTCTGTGTGTCACGGCTTGGGTGTGGCTGATGGTAATGCCATCTCTTGAGACAAGGAAGTTGATAGGGGCATCAGGTTGGGGAGGGTAGGGGAGCTCAGAACACGCTGAGGTCAAATGTCTGGGGCTAAGGCTCAGAGAGAAATTTTGGCTGAAGATACAAATCTGAGATTGATCAACATATTCAAAGTTTACATTTTTAAGTTTTTTTTTTTTTAAGTGGACCATTTTTAAAGTCTTTATTGAATGTGTTACAATATTGTTTCTGTTTCACGTTTTGTCATGTGGAATCTTAGCTTCCCAACCAGGGATTGAACCTGTGCCCTCTACCTTGGAAGGCAAAGTCTAAACCACCGGACCGCCAGGAAAGTCCCTAGGCTTAAATTTTAAATGAATTATAACTGGCAAATAAAGGTATATGTTTGTGAAAAGTACCCAATTCCAAATTCCTGTCAGTTCAGTTAGTTCAGTCGCTCTGTTGTGTCCAACTCTTTGCGACCCCATGAATCACAGTACGCAGGCCTCCCTGTCCATCACTAACTCCCGGAGTTCACTCAAACTCATGTCCATCGAGTCGGTGATGCCATCCAGCCATCTCATCCTCTGTCGTCCCTTTCTCCTCCTGCCCCCAATCCCTCCTAGCTTCAGGGTCTTTTCCAATGAGTCAACTCTTCGCATGAGGTGGCCAAAGTATTGGAGTTTTAGCTTTAGCATCAGTGGTTCCAAAGAACACCCAGGACTGATCTCTTTTAGGATGGACTGGTTGGATCTCCTTGCAGTCCAAGGGACTCTCAAGAGTCTTCTCCAACACCACAGTTCAAAAGCATCAATTCTTCAGTGCTCGGCTCTCTTCACAGTCCAACTCTCACACCCATACATGAACACTGGAAAAACCATAGAGTTGACTAGACGGACCTTTGTTGGCAAAGTAATATCTCTGCTTTTTAATATGTTATCTAGGCTAGGTTGGTCATAACTTTCCTTCCAAGGAGTAAGTGTCTTTTAATTTCATGGCTACAATCACCATCTGCAGTGATTTTGGAGCCCCCCAAAATAAAGTCTGACACTGTATGGTAGACCTAAATTTACATTTTAAAATAATTGTAAATAGGCAGATGAGTGTTTGTATAAAGCTGCCCCTTCCAAGTTCCTATATACAAAAATAAAGGAATTATTATGTTACATTAATTAGATTAATTATGGTTTTAGCAATTAATTATTTATTTCATAAATCACATCTGATTTGCAGTTACCCATTTTCTGATTGATTCAATATGAAACATGCAGCATACAAAATTTAAGTGCTAGGCAGATAGTCCCAATTTTTAATATATTAAAAAGTTTGGATCTCCCCAAACTGCAATTCATTTTAGATTAACAGACATTCCCTAGATTTTAATTTTGAGTCTATGATTCTGGTTTTCATAATAAAAGAATAACTTTCTAAAGAATAGCATTTATTATATCAGAATATTTTAAAAATTCATTTTACCTCATTTCTCTGGAATTTTTTTTTCTATTATAAAGCTATTTCTCTGTTGTCCTTTTTATTAATTCATCTAGTCCATGAGCACTGTTAATTTTTAAATGCTTAATTTGGCACCCTAGAAATTCAGGAGGAAGGTCACTTTCCCTATGATTCCCTGAGCTTATTAACCCCCAATCTCAGAGAAGTGTGGAAATAAAAATTAGGAGCAGAATCAAACGCCCCTTTTAATGGAAACTTCACTCTGTGCCCCAAGCAGCTCACTCTTTAAGAAACAACCAGGGACTTCCTTGGGGGTGGGGTGCAGTGGATAAGAATCCACCAATTCAGGGGACACGGGTTCGATCCCTGGCCCAGGAAAATCCCAATGCCTCAGAGCAACCAAGCCCATGCTCCACAACTTTTGAGCCACTGCTCCAGAGCCCGGGAGCCGCGACTACTGAAGCCCAAGCGTCTAGAGCCCATACTCAGCAACGAGAACCTCCGACAATAAGCCTGAGCACCACAACCGGAGAGCGACCCCCACTCGCCGCAACTAGAGAAAGCCCGAGTACAGCAACCAAGACCCAGCACAGCCAAAGTAATTAATTAAAAAACAAACAATTCAGGCTAACTGTTGGTGGTTGAAGAAAGGAAAATAAGCTTAAAAGGAGACACAAAAGAAGGACCAGATGTGTCTGAGGAAAACCAGAAGTGTGTTCTGTCATAAAAAGTCAAGGTGACAGTCTCTCCTATTTGAGTGTGAATCTGAAGAAGGCAGTGAAGGCAGGGCTGAGCAAGAAATGACACTGACAAGCCATTTCTGTGAGAAAAAAAATCTTGCAGTGAGGCCGAGTGGAGGCAAAATATCCAGCAGCAGTTTCTACAGCTATTAATCTTGGTTGGCTAAAAAGTAGCAAAGGCTAAATTATAGATGTATATGTATCTAAAAAACCTTCAATCATAAGAAAAATTACTGGGATACAACATTATCAACTACATACAACCCTCTCTCCAAGGACCTCTGGCAAATAGGAACAATAGATCAAGGAACTCATTTCTTTGAAAGATGGGTTTAGAAACTGTACTAGGATATGTATTATAAATGTATATTTGGGCTTCGCTGATGGCTCAGTAGGTAAGGAATCTGCCTGCAATACAGAGACCCAGGTTCGATCCCTGGGTCTGGAAGATTCCCTGGAGAAGGAAATGCCCACTCCAGTACTCTTGTCTGGGAAATCTCATGGACCAGCTACAGTCCACGGGGTCACAAAAGAGTCAGACATGACTGCATGACTGCGTGACTAAACCACCACCACCATGTATGTATATATATGTATATACATATATGTATGTATGTATATATATATACACGGGCTTCCCTGGTGGCCCAGCTGGTAAAGAATCTGCCTGCAATGTGGGAAACATGGGTACGATCCCTGGGTTGGGAAGATCCCCTGGAGAAAGGAATGGCTACCTACTCCAGTATTCTGGCCTGGAGAAATTCATGGACTCTATAGTCCATGGGGTTGCAAAGTTGGACATGACTGAGTGACTTTCACAACAACAATATATAAATATATACATACACACATATATGTAATACTACAAGGAAAAAGGAAGAATGAGAGAAATTATCAGAGTAATGTTGACACAGAGCAGGTAGAATATGTAACCAAAGATACACCCATCAGATAAAAAAACAAACACTTAATGAACCAAACTCCTCTACATAACAAGAGCACAAGATACAGAATCTCAAGGACAAGATGTTGAGAATGAGAATTCGTGAAGCGTTCCATACTTTTAACCCTGTTTACGAGACAGCAAAAGAGACACTGATATATAGAATAGACTTTTGGACTCTGGGACCGGGAGAGGGCGGGATGATTTGGGAGAATAGCATTGAAATATGTATAATATCATATCTGAAACGAGGCGCCAGTCCAGGTACGATTCCGGATAACGGATGCCTGGGGCTGATCAGGAGGGATGGTATGGGGAGGCGGGAGGGAGGAGGGTTCAGGATGGGGAGCACGTGTATACTGGTGGCGGATCCATCTTGATGTATGGTAAAAGCAATACAATATTGTAAAGTTAAGCAAAATAAAATTTAATTTAAAATAAATAAATAAATAAATAGCTACCAAGACCAAAGTGCCCAGAGGACCTCAATGCCAGATTCCCACTGCCTCAGGGAGAGAGGACAAATTCTGGGAGACTTGGAGGCAGCCAGGCATATCACAACAGAAGGGGAGAAGTGTACATTAGAAAAAGGGAGAAATTAGCCACACTCGCCCCTGCCCGATTTAAGGCTTCCCAGCAGAAAATTAGAGATTTAACATTATGACATTCAGAATGCTGCTGTTGAAGTGTTTTGAAATTTTAATGATGGAATTGAGGCTGTTTTAAGATTTAGAGTGACTGGAGGATGTTGGAAGAGTTACTGACATTTCAATCAATATGCCTGGGTGGGTTGGGGGTGTGTATTTGGGGTGGGTGGGGGGTGGAGAAGACTAGAAGTCTTTCTGTTTCACTCCTACAGAGTCCTCCTCTTTCCAAGCTGCACAAGACAGAAGATTGCAGGTCTGGAGGCAGTCCAAAGGGGAGACAGTGAGGTCTGGAAGCCAGATGATAAGATGGAAACTGTGGGAAGTAGGTCAGTGGGAATTGATGCCCAAGGATAAGGGTCATCAAAGGACTTCGACTTGGAAGACTGGTTTCCATTTGCTGTTGGGCTGGCTTCCAGATCAAAGTCCTCCAATGCCACAAAACTTCAAGTTCCTGTTACACACAGAATTTGGGTCACTGGTTCTTTAGAGAATGAAACTGAGCATCATGTGAGGAAACATGTTTTGCCCCATGAATGATGTAAAATAATTCGTGAGAATCTCTGTGGGAACGTGCGAGTTCTTTGTCATCAAGGGGAATGGATCCAAAAACATCATTTAGAGACAAAGAAAAACTAGACTATTATGAGTCTAGTTAATGTGAAAACTGTAGTAATTACCACCAAAAACTGGTAAATATTGATGCTATGCATTCCTTCAGGAGAGAATTCTACATTCTATCATGACATTCATAACAACAAATTCTTAAGGAAACCTAAAAAGTTAACATTTTTGTTGTTAAATTTATAAATTCATGATTCCCTACTCAGAGCTGCTTAATTAAAAGCTGGAAATCAGCTATTAAGCTATTTGTATTTATTTCAATTTTTAAAAGAAAGATATTTGCCTAGTTTGAAATATAGAGTGAAAAACAAGTTTCCTTTGCACTCTTGTCCCACTGGTATCAACTTTCCAGTCCAGAGGCAACCACCATGATTGGGTTCTTCCAGAAACATTGTCTAAAAATTATGCATTTTTCAAAATCCATATTTAAATAACAGCCACAATCATCAACTTTTGTGGGCTTGGAGGTTGCAATCTATTCACATTTTAGAAAGCATGTTTGTAAGCTAATTTTCTTAATAGGCAGTAATACTTGCAATGCTTTTGCTTGCTTCCTTAGTTGCTCAGTCACGTCCAACTCTTTGTGATCCCGTGGACTGTAGCCCACCAGGCTCCTCTGTCCATGGGATTTTTCAGGCAAGAATACTGGAGTGGGGTGCCATTTTTCTCTTCCAGGGGGTCTTTCCAACCCAGGGATCAAACCCACATCTCCTGTCTCTCCTGCATTGCAGGCAGATTCTTTCCCTGCTGAGCCATCAGGGAAAGCCCATTAAGTCACATGCTAATTAATATATTACAACAGGGTTTAAAACCTGTAATGAAAATAAAGTGATTTTCCTTCTAAGAAAAAACATAGAAAGTGAGCCCTCAAATATCAAGAGAGGACAGGATTTACATAGCATAACAATTATAGTATGAGCAGTAGATCAGATCAGATCAGTCGCTCAGTCGTGTCCAACTCTTTGCGACCCCATGAATCACAGCACGCCAGGCCTCCCTGTCCATCACCAACTCCCGGAGGTCACTCGGACTCACGTCCATCGAGTCAGTGATGCCATCCAGCCATCTCATCCTCTGTCGTCCCCTTCTCCTCCTGCCCCCCAATCCCTCCCAGCATCAGAGTCTTCTCCAATGAGTCAACTCTTCGCATGAGGTGGCCAAAATACTGGAGTTTCAGCTTTAGCATCATTCCTTCCAAAGAAATCCCAGGGCTGATCTCCTTCACAATGGACTGGTTGGATCTCCTTGCAGTGCAAGGGACTCTCAAGAGTCTTCTCCAACACCACACTTCAAAAGCATCAATTCTTTGGCGCTCAGCCTTCTTCACAGTCCAGCTCTCACATCCATACATGACCACAGGAAAGACCATAGCCTTGACTAGGCGAACCTTTGTTGGCAAAGTAATGTCTCTGCTTTTAAACATGCTATCTAGGTTGGTCATAACTTTCCTTCCAAGGAGTAAGCGTCTTTTAATTTCATGGCTGCAGTCACCATCTGCAGTGATTCTGGAGCCCAGAAAAATAAAGTCTGACACTGTTTCCACTGTTTCTCCATCTATTTCCCATGTAGTGATGGGACCAGATGCCATGATCTTCGTTTTCTGAATGTTGAGCTTTAAGCCAACCTTTTCACTCTTCACTTTCACTTTCATCAAGAGGCTTTTGAGTTCCTTTTCACTTTCTGCCATAAGGGTGGTGTCATCTGCATATCTGAGGTTATTGATATTTCTCCCAGCAATCTTGATTCCAACTTGTGTTTCTTCCAGTCCAGCATTTCTCATGATGTACTCCGCATATAAGTTAAATAAACATGGTGACAATATACAGCCTTGACATACTCCTTTTCCTATTTGGAACCAGTCTGTTGTTCCATGTCCAGTTCTAACTGTTGCTTCCTGACCTGCATACAGATTTCTTAAGAGGCAGATCAGGTGGTCTGGTATTCCCATCTCTTTCAGAATTTTCCACAGTTTCTTGTGATCTACACAGTCAAAGGCTTTGGTATAGTCAATAAAGCAGAAATAGATGTTTTTCTGGAACTCTCTTGCTTTTTCCATGATCCAGCGGATGTTGGCAATTTGATCTCTGGTTCCTCTGCCTTTTCTAAAACCAGCTTGAACATCAGGAAGTTCACGGTTCACATATTGCTGAAGACTGGCTTGGAGAATTTTGAGCATTACTTTACTAGCATGTGAGATGAGTGCAATTGTGCGGTAGTTTGAGCACTCTTTGGCATTGCCTTTCTTTGGGATTGAGATGAAAACTGACCTTTTCCAATCTTGTGGCCACTGCTGAGTTTTCCAAAATTGCTGGCATATTGAGTGCAGCACTTTCACAGCATCATCTTTCAGGATTTGGAAAAGCTCCACTGGAATTCCATCACCTCCACTAGCTTTGTTCATAGTGATGCTGTCTAAGGCCCACTTGACTTCACATTCCAGGATGTCTGGCTCTAGGTCAGTGATCACACCATCATGATTATCTGGGTCGTGAAGCTCTTTTTTGTACAGTTCTTCTGTGTATTCTTGCCACCTCTTCTTAGTATCTTCTGCTTCTGTTAGGTCCATACCATTTCTGTCCTTTATCGAGCCCATCTTTGCATGAAATGTTCCTTTGGTATCTCTGATTTTCTTGAAGAGATCCCTAGTCTTTCCCATTCTGTTGTTTTCCTCTATTTCTTTGCATTGATCACTGAAGAAGGCTTTCTTATCTCTTCTTGCTATTCTTTGGAACTCTGCATTCAGATGTTTATATCTTTCCTTTTCTTCCTACCACCATATTAAAAACATTTTTTAAAGTAATATCTATTAGAGAAATGCTAATTAAGACAACTAAGAGGGGAGTTCCCTGGTGGTCCGGTGGTTAAGACTCCACACTTCCATTGCAAGAGGCATGGGTTCAAGCCCTGGTCAGGGAACTAAGATCCCACAAGCTATGCGGTGTGGCCAAAAAAGAAAGAAAGAAACACTAAGAATTAATGTACCTATTATAATAGCTAAAATGTTTTGAAAATAAATACTAATTGCTGGCAAGAATGCAGAGAAACAAAAGTTCTCATTTACTGCTGGTGAGAATGCAACAGGTAGAGTCACCTTAGAAAAAATTTGGGAATTTCTCATCCAATTAAACATACACTACCTGCGTATATGTGACACAGTAATTCCACTCCTAGGAACTGACCAGAAAAAAAAAATTAAGGCTACATTCATATAAAAACATGAATGTGAATGTTAATAGCAAGCTTACTTATTATTTCCAAAAACTGGTATTACCTCAAATATCCTGCAGCTGGTGAATGGAAAAGCAAACTTGGTACATCCATTGAACAGCAATAAAAAGGGATATAAGCTACTGATACAGGCAACAATCTGTATGAATCTCTAATGTAGTATGCTAAATGAAAGAAGCCAGAAACAACAATCTCTACTGTGTAATTCTACTTACATGACATTCTGAAAAAGGAGCAATTATGGACCTGAAACAGGTTGCTGGCTGCCAGGGTGACAGCTGGGGTAGTGGCTGGCTACTGTCATGAGTTGAATTGTGTCCCCACCCCAAGCCAATTCATATAAAGTCCTAATTCCTCAATATCTCAAAATGTGATCTTATTGGAAATGGGTCATTGCAGATGTAATAAGCCAAGATGAAGTCATACTGGAGTAGGGTAGGCCCTTCCTTCAAAATGACTGGTGTCTTTAAAAAAAAAAAAAAAAGATAGAAATTGGGACACAGCCATCCACACAGAGAGAACCCCAGAAGATGAAGGCAGAGATAGGACGGTGATTGCACACACCAACAACTGCCAGCAAACCAACCAAAGGGAGGGAGAGGGGCTGAACAGGGCTCACAGCTCTCGGAACCAGCTCTACCAACTTTGATCATGGACTCTGGCCTCCAGAACCAATGTGAAATTAATTTCTGTTGTGCGATTCAGCCAGTTTGCAGTCTTTATTACAGCAGCCCTAGGAAACAACAGGGGCAGCACGAGGGGATATGGGGGGTGATGAGTTCTTCTGTGACTCATGATGGCAGTCAAATGATTATACGTATTTGTCAAAACTCAAAAGTGTGCACCAAAAGGAATGCATTTACAATATGTAAATAAAGTGAGCAAAAAATTTAAGGGTTGTGACTTGAAAACTGTAAACAAAAGATTCCATTGCTTGGTTTAGTAAATTCACATAGCAAAATATTTTCCTGTAACTTTCAAAGATGAAATTCTGATTCTTCACAAATGTACTACTCACATAGTTAACTGTTGTCTGAAGAGTGCCACATTTAAGGTAAAAAAATGTATTTTTTTAAATTTATGTATCTATCTATTTGGCTGGTTCCCAATTGAGAAAGGAGTACATCAAGGCTGTATATTGTCACCCTGCTTATTTAACTTCTATGCAGAGTACATCACGCGAAATGCCAGGCTGGATGAAGGAAAAGCTGGAATCAAGATTGCCCAGAGAAGTATCAATAACCTCAGATATGCAGATGATACGATAGAAGTGAAAAAGGAGTGAAAATGTTGGATTAAAACTCAACATTCAAAAAATAAAGATCACGGCATCTGGTCCCATCAGTTTCTGGCAAATAGATGGGGAAACAATGGGAAAAGTGAGAGACTTAATTTTCTTGGGCTCTAAAATCACTTGCAGATGGTGACTGTAGCCATGAAATTAAAAGACGCTTGCTCCTTGGAAGAAAAGCTATGACCAACCTACACAGCATATTAAAAAGCAGAGACATTACCTTGCCATCTGTCTAGTGAAAGCTATGGTTTTCTAGTAGTCATGTATGGATGTGAGGGTTGGACCATAAAGAAAGCTGAGTGCTGAAGAATTGATGCTTTTGAACTGTGGTTTTGGAGAAGACTCTTGAGGGTCCCTTGGACTGCAAGGAGGTCAAACCAGTCAACTCTAAAGAAAATCAGACCTGAATATTCATTGGAAGGACTGATGCTGAAGCTGAAACTCCAATACTTTGGCCACCTGATGCAAAGAACTGACTCACTGGAAAAGAGCCTGGGAAAGACTGAAGGCAGGAGAAGGGGACAGTAGAGGATGAGATGGTTGGATGGCATCACCAACTCGATGGATGTGAGTTTGAGCAAACTCTGCGAGTTGATGGACAGGGAAGCCTGGCATGCTGCAGTCCATGGGGTCGCAGAGTTGGACACGACTGAACGACTGACCTGACCGACATCTATTTGGCTGTACCAGGTATTAGTTGCTGCATGTGGGATCCAGTTCCCCCACCAGAGACTGAACCCTGCCTGGGGCCCTGCATTGGGAGCATGGAGTCTTAGCCACTTAACCACCGGGGAAGTCCCCCAAAGTTTATATCTTTAATTCAGTATTAGCTATTACTGCAGCCAATGTCTAGGATGGGGTTTCTAGCACCTAAAACAGGGCCAAGGCAAAACGACATTCATATCTGTTGAATGAGTGATCCATTAGAACTCCTACACTTGAAGTCACTTTTAGTGAAAATGTTAGCAAAACAGGCAAATACAGAAGCAAACCCAATGTTTCTACTTCCCCACAATTCTTAAACTTTTGTCATGGATAAAAGGCTAGTTATTGTTTTCTTCCATTTTCTTAACAGGAAAATGAATTCATATGAATCCAAGTATGTGAATTCAGTTTTAAAAGCTCATTTTTATCAAACTAAGTGCCACGATTATGAATATTTCTCATCTATAAAGCATTGTAAAGGGCTTCCCTGGTGGCTCAGTGGTAAAGAATCTGCCTGTCAGTGTAAGAGACATGAGTTTGATCCATGATCTGGGAAGATCCCACATGCCATGGAGCAACTAAGCCTGTGCACCACAACTGTCGAGGTTGTGTTCTAGAGCCTGGGAGCCAGAGCTACTGAGCCCACATAATGCAACTACTGTAGCCCGTGCACCACAGGGCCCATGCTCCGCAATGAGAAGCTACTGCAATGAGGAGCCTGCACACCACAGCAGAGAGTAGCCCTCATTTGCCACAACTAGAGAAAAGCCCCAAGCACAGCCAAAAACAAAAAAAAACATTTTTTAAAAAGGCATTATACATACGTTAAATAAAGCCATTGAAGAACTGTTGCCCACTGGCACTGCTAATCACACAATGCATTCCACCCGTCATAGACAAAAGGTAATTTAACCAAGTCTTCGGTTCAACTCAACAAGAATTTCTAGCATACGTCCTGCACGGTTCTTAGTATTAAGGAAAGGAGGATATGAAGGGAGCAAATCTTTTTGCTTCCTTCATGAGGCTCAAGTCGATGAGCATGAGGCCCAAGCCTGTAATCAAAATAAAGCTTATAATCATGAAAAAAATTGGAAACTTAAAATAGTGCGGTGGCTGCTATAGATAGAATTGATTATGGGTTTACGGTTCATAGTCATTTGAAATGGCATCTATTAGAGGAACTTACAATGGGTATTTTCAAATGGGATTTAAGTAAATCATGTCTAAAAATAAGAGATCATTGAGTGTTCACTACCAGTCAGTGAACTAATACATTTATGAAATTTTGTGATTTGATCACCACAATGACCCAGTGAGAGGGGAACTATTGTTGTCACACTGTATGAATGAGAAGACTAATATGAGTGGTTAAGTTACTTTTACTTTCCCAAGATCTCATGTTTGAAGGAGCAATGCCTTGGTTTCTAATCCATGTAGACTTAGGAGTCATCTGTACTAGCTCTTCCAAGGTAGTCTTGTGTGCAGAGATTATGGTTCGTTATCCACAAGTAAACTCATATGTCCCAAACCATAGTTTCTTCCATTCCTGCTTAGAAAACATTAGTTCAGTTCTACAGCACACCAGGCCTCCCTGTCCATCACCAACTCCCAGAGTTCACTCAGACTCAGGTCCATCGAGTCAGTGATGCCATCCAACTTTCCTTTAAATATCTAAAATATTTAAGTATTATACTTGATATCTCAATTTTGGTATTGATTTTCAAATCAATGTTTTAGTTTATAATACTGTAACTTCTATTTCAAAATTTGAAAGATTATGCATGCCAACTTCTTCTTAGCCCCAGATTATGACTTTTGGGTAACTGTGAGATACTTCTAAAAAGTATCTGCCTGGGGACTTCCCTGGTGGTCCAGTGACTAACACTCCGAGCTCCCCATGCAGGGGGCCCAAGGTTCAGTTCCTGGTCAGGGAACTAGATCCCACATGCAGCAACTAAAGATCCTGCATGCCTCAACCTAAAACCTGCCACAATCAAATAAATACTTTTAAAAATAAAATAAAAAGCTGCCTAAATGACTGAATCAAGCTGGTAAGTTTTCTTGTTCTCCACATCGCCTGGGAGTTCCTCTGGTTTAAGTCATCTTGCCCTGTAATGTCATATCCTGCGGGGAGGAATTTTCCAGTAGCTCACCAATGCATGATTTGACTTAGCCAGCATGCACTGGATACCAACCAAGCTCTAAGAACTTTAAAAACTCATTATCTCACTTAAATATATTGTAAAGCCCTGTGTTATAAGGAAACAAAGACATTAAGTGGTTTGTCGGGAAATGGCAACCCACTCCAGTGTTCTTGCCTGGAGAATCCCAGGGATGGGGGAGCCTGGTGGGCTGCCATCTCTGGGGTCGCACAGAGTCGGACACGACTGAAGCGACTTAGCAGCAGTAGCAGCCACAGCTAATACACAGGGATGGAATTAGTCTCACCCACGTATTTTATCAGAGGTTTCATTAACAAAGTTCCATTTTAGCCTTCATTTTAGATTGTGCAATGACAAATTAAATGACTTTTGATCAATAAAACTATACAATGTCTTAAAATATTGTTTTAAGAAAACCCATCTATCTCGATTCTCTGAAATCAAGACTACTAAAGTCAGCCACAGCTCTAATTAGGAAGTAGTTTCTGAATTCATATCGTAACTTTAGGTTGGTGAATTATCATTAACTTGTCTAATTCTCTACAGTAGAAGGAAAAAATGTTTGATGTGATACCCAACTCTATCTACCAAGTGCTATCTCACAAAATGCTAATTCCAACATTTTAAAGGCAAGCAGTAAGGCTGGCACTGAGGCAAAATTGCACGTCTGCTGCCCTCTAGTGGATAGTTGGTTTCAGGACCCACTTGCTATGTTTTAACAGGAAACGTGCCCTAGGAAAAGGGCTTTCCTGGTGGCTCAGCAGTAAAGAATCTTCCTGCAATGCAGAAATGGCAGGAGACTCGGGTTCAATCCCTGGGTCCATCTGGAAGACCCCCTGGGGGAGAGCATAGCAACACGCTCCGGTACTCTTGCCTGGGGAATCCCATGGACAGAGGAACGTGGCTCCCTAAGGTAGGCCTTTGAGAAGGGAATGACAACCCACTCCAGTATTCTTGCCTGGAAAATCCCATGGACAGAGGAACCTGGCGGGTTACAGTTCATAGGGTCGCAAGAGCTGGACACGACTGAGCAACTAAACAAGAACAAGGTAGTCCTCTCTCCTTTCTCATTTAGCTTTGTCCAATTTCCAAGATACGCCAACAGTATCCCTCAGTGTCAAAGCTAAAATAACTTTACTTACAGAAATAGGTGTGTATTTACAAAAATAGTCACAATCATTCATTTACCTTTTGTGTTTGACTGCTTTGCACTACAATGGGAAGAACTGAGTAGTTGCAACAGACTGTATGACCCACAAAACCTAAACTACTATCTGCCACTTTGCAGAAAAAGTTTCCCAATCTCTAGTCTATGAGCATATCATTAGTTCTGAAAAATGCTTTGGTTAGTAAGGCCTGGTCCCTATCAATATGTTTGGGAAACTCCCCATAAATACACATGAGCAATAAAGAGAACTTTTTAGTTTAATTCTGTATTTCCCTATTTTTTCACCTAATACCTATTAACACCCTATTCAGTGGAAGTCAATTTGGGAAATTCAAGTTTATAATATTGTGCTTAAATTTAAGACTTAAATCTTATTTCTCTTATCAATCTAAAAGGAAATTCTGTCTTGAACACTGTGCCTTGGGAATCAAATGTTATATTGAGTATAATTTACTTGAAAATATTTTACCAAAGACAGTGTGACAAATATGTATGTTAAATGTTTTTACCTACCTGCTGCTGCTGCTGCTAAGTCGCTTCAGTCGTATCTAGGAGTAGTTAAAAAACACTTCAAGTATCTAACTCGGGGATGGTTATCTAGCCTTCGAAAAATTGGTCAGTCCACAAATCCAGAAGTGGCTACCAAAAGCCTTTCAAATGCCAGAGCTAATGTCAGTTCTCCCAGCAGACATTAGCACTGGAAACCAACATAAAGGAGATGTAAGTGGAGTTCAAGCTATGTGTCTTGGCTAAAAATATTGTAAAGCTCCTCCACTCGGGTTTAGGAATCTAGCTGGGCCAGTAACCTATTCTCATTACAGTGGCATTCTTGGGCCATTCAGTTCTTGTTCCAGGCACTAAGTCATCAGTTGATTCTACCACCTGATTCCATCCAATCTGAAGGTTAACTGAATCTTGTCACCCATCATCACATCTGAATTGAGTGTTTCTGCCAGTTGGAAGTGGGGAAGGCAATGGCACCCCACCCCAGTACTTTTGCCTGGAAAATCCCATGGACGGAGGATCCTGGTAGGCTCCAGTCCATGGGGTCGCTAAGAGTCGGACACGACTGAGCGACTTCACTTTCACTTTTGACTTTGATGCATTGGAGAAGGAAATGGCAACCCACTCCAGTATTCTTGCCTGGAGAATCCCAGGGACGAGGGAGCCTGGTGAGCTTCTGTCTATGGGGTTGCACAGAGTCGGACACGACTGAAGTGACTTAGCAGCAGCAGCAGCAGCCAGTTGGAAGACTGGGTTCCAGTCCCATCTGAAGTGTGTGGTTTCACACCTACTTACTACATCTCCCTCTCACACTCAAATTTGCTCTTTTTTTTCTGTAGATCATGGCCCTTAACTTCCAAGAAGTAAATATATGTCCCCAGAGGTAACTTTCCTCTCCACCTTGCCACACACCTGCACCTAGAATTCACGCAGGTGTGGTGGGGTAGACAAGATGCCCGGACAAGATGGCGGCATGGATCAGCAGCTGGAGGCTTGGTCTTTCTGAACTTGGAAAATGTAGTTATTGACCTCTCCTCCTTTCTCTGCAGCTCCTCCAGAGGGCTGCAGGAAAACAGACTGGAACAGACAGTCTGCTGTCTGATGGCAGCAGGCTTGGGTCCACTTGCCCCAGTACAGCCATGCTGGCTCACCCATAGCTCTTCTCCTTCAAGGATGAAAGCTCCCTTCCAAACACCCTCCTCCTCTTCCTCTGCGCTTTGCATTAAAATTCCCTATTGTTTGCCTCTTGCAGCCAAATGCCTCTTCTCTAGTTCAAAAAGTTAGATTTTTTTAGTTCCTCTTTTTTTGTTTAATTGGTTTTTGGCTGTGCTTGATCGTCGTTGCTGTGAGCATGGGCTACTCTCCAGTTGTGATGCCTGGGTTTCTCCTGTCTGGAGCATGGATTCTAGGGGGAGTGGGCTCAGTAGTTACAGCTCATGGGCTTAGTAGCCCCGTGGCATGTGCAATGCTCCTGGATCAGGGATCAAACCCATGTCCCCTGCCTTGGCAGGCGAATTCCTTACCACTGGACCACCAGGGAAGTCTCAAAAAAAGTTATTTTGAGAGCCGACTTTCTAAGCAAGATTGCTAAGTCTTAAAAAGATTTCAGATGATTTTATACACTACCTCCTGGTATATTCAGTTAACTAATATAGAATATTCAGTTAACTAATGAACTATCCATTCACATGTGAAAAGGAACACTTGCTTTTTGCCTTTCACAAACATCCAATTATCAGATGTGTCCTTTCCTGCCATCAAGTACAGAGTAATTAATTCAAGTAGGTAAGGAACTGAGGAGAACTGCTAACAAGTTTTAGAAAAGTTTATGTCAATCACAGCTTAAAAATCAAAACACAAACATGGGGAGGAAAGCAAGGATAGATGACACAGGACACTCAAATTTTATCCTGAGCTGAGAAACATCAAATAGGATTGACCCTAAGCAAAATCATGAAATAGATCAAGCTTTCTTTCAGCATCCTATCCCTTCCTCCTCCTCTCCCCAATTTCTGTTCCTCCCACCAGCTCGCCACACATCCTCCTTCTAGACATTGTTCTGTGTCCAAGTCTCACTGCCCTCTTATAGGATGGCTGAGAAATCTTACATTTTAAAGACTGATGGCAGGGAAGTGGTTTCAGGGTCAGTTCAGTTCAGTCGCTCAGTCATGTCCAACTCTTTGCGACCCCATGAATCGCCAGCATGCCAGGCCTCCCTGTCCATCACCAACTCCCGGAGTTCACTCAGACTCACGTCCATTGAGTCTGTGATGCCATCCAGCCATCTCATCCTCTGTCATCCCCTTCTCCTCCTGCCCCCAATCCCTCCCAGCATCAGAGTCTTCCAATGAATTAACTCTTCTCATGACTCAACACAATATTGTAAGGCAATTACCCTGAGTAAAATGCAAAATATTCAAAAAATGCAAATGCCTGTAGGTACCCTGAGAAGACTCTTGAGAGTCCCTGCCAAGTCCTGGAGTTTCAGATTCAGCATTATTCCTTCCAAAGAACACCCAGGACTGATCTCCTTTAGAATGGACTGGTTGGATCTCCTTGCAGTCCAAGGGACTCTCAAGAGACTCTCAAGAGTCTTCTCGGGGTACCTACAGGCATTTGCAGTTTTTGAATATTTTGCACTTTTTAACTGAAGGGTAATTGCCTTACAATGTTGTGTTGACTTTTGCCATATATCAACATGGATAAGAAATAGGTCCCCTCCTTCTTGAACCTCCCTCCCCATCCTATCCCAGCCCTCTAGGTTGTTTTAATGGAGTCTTCTGGAACTCAGGCCAAAGGGTCCAAATCTTTAATGGAACAATTTCATTTGATTTGAGCTGCACAAGCCTCAAAATACTCAACACTCTAATTCCTATCAGGAGGCACTTCCTTAGCCATGTGATGGACAGACCCTGTTCCCCCGCCTGCTCCTACAATGCCCCACTGCAAAGCTTCAAGTGCCTTGCCTGTCACAAGAGCTGTGGTCTACCAGATGCCTCATACTTTTAACAGTCAGGATGACTTTCTCTTTGTTGAGTGATTTTGGCTCACTCTTAAGCCCAGTTCTCTTACCTCCCTTCCACAGTGTTTTTCCAGATTCCTATCTTCCCCACGTCCATCAGTTCTATAAAGACTTGCTATAGATTCTCAAGATAGGCAGATTATATGCAGATAGTCTGAAGTTAGTATTCTGTCTAGTTATGCTAAAAACACAAGGTAGGCATGGTTTCAATTGCTCTTGTTGATTTGTATACTTCATTTGGAGAATTAGTGCAAAGATTTAGATTCAGGTAGACACCATAGGGTTTCCTAGGTGGCTCGGTGGTTAAAAATCTGCCTGCAGGAGTCACAAGAGACGCAGGTTTGATGGCTGGGTCGGGAAGATCCCCTGGAGGAGGAAATAGCAACCCATTTCAGTATTCTTGCCTGGAAAATCCCATGGACAGAGGCACCTGGTGGGATACAAGTCCATGGGGCTGCAAAGAGTCAGACATGATGGAGCATGTGTGCTCGCAGGTACACACATACATATGTACACACACACACAGACATGGAGCATGTGTGCACGCAGGTACACACGTATGTACACACACAGACATGGAGCATGTGTGCATGCAGGCACACACATATGTATGTACACACAGACATGGAGCATGTGTGCACGCAGGTACACACATACGTATGTAAACACACACAGACATGGAGCATGTGTGCACGCAGGTACACACATACGTATGTACACACACAGACATGGAGCATGTGTGCATGCAGGCACACACATACGTATGTAAACACACACAGACATGGAGCATGTGTGCACGCAGGTACACACATACGTATGTACACACACAGACATGGAGCATGTGTGCACGCAGGTACACACATACGTATGTACACACATACAGACATGGAGCATGTGTGCACGCAGGTACACACATACGTATGTACACACACAGGCATGGAGCATGTGTGCACGCACACACAGGTACACACATACGTATGTACACACACAGACATGGAGCATGTGTGCACGCAGGTACACACATATGTATGTACACACACACAGACATGGAGCATGTGTGCACGCAGGTACACACATACGTATGTACACACACACACAGACATGGAGCATGTGTGCACGCAGGTACACAATACGTATGTACACACACACACAGAGACATGGAGCATGTGTGCACACAGGTACACACACACATAGACATGGAGCATGTGTGCGCACACACACACACACACACACACACACACACACACACACACACACACACACACCATTATCCTCAGTCACCAGGAAGGAAGTAAACTGGTTTTGTCTGAAAATATCTTTGTTTCACTTCCCTTGACAGGTAGCCTTGTCGTTTAGAACTCAGGCTTAGTATCTTCAAAGGACTGAAAGGAACTATCTTCTGGCTTTCACTCTTTTTGTTCAGAAGTCTGCTATCAGTTGAATTACTGCTACTATTTGCTCATGGTAGCAAATGGTAAGTTTTGTCTTCTGTACTCAGGACAGGTTCTCCTTGTCTTTAAATTCCAGCAGTTTCACTATAAAGCATCTGGATACAGGTCCCTTTTTATGTTGTCTGGGATTTACTGAGCTACTTGAAGCCGTAACTTGTCCATCTCGGAAAATTCTCAAATCCTATACTGCTTCTGCCCTATCCTTTCCCCTTTCTCAGACTCCAAATAAATATATAAGATTTTCTTACAGAATCCAGTAGGTTTCCTAACTTTCCATACTTTTTCTCTCCTTCCTTCAGTTTCAAATAGTCCTCCTGACCTATACTTCTTGTCTTAAAGTAAGTCAACTGTAGGCTCTGCTTCTCAGCTGCTTCTTCCTACGTGGGCAAACCTCCCAAGGCAAAGTAGGCCCAAGTCTCATCTCTCTAGACTTCTCCTGGATTCCAGTCTTCTAATAACAAACTATATTGACAACGCTTTGTTTTTAGCAGTAAAACATTTTCTTTGATTTCGTTCTGACGTTTTGCTTTTCTTCAGCAGGAGAGCTACATTACCTAGTCCTCCGTAACCAGCATCAGAGTCTGCACTGTGGTTATTGACACAATAGTGTCAATAAGCATTGATCTTCCTTTCTCCCAAGATATGAAAGGATTATCAAAGTTGTAACTGGGTATCAGACATGACACATTTAAAGACAAAATGCATTTGCTCATTTATAACACAGCCACCAAAGACTGTAGGAACAAAGACTGTTCTTCACTTTTGGAAACAAACGTAACACTTTCTCAGGAAATTGATCTGCTACCTGCTATAATAATATGGTTGGCACTGATTTTGAATAAAGAATATATTAAGTTCTCAGTTTTTAAAAAGGCATCTAATAAATCTATACAGTGAATAGCATGTCTTTATTCTATTTACAGTACATTTGTTATAAATATAATACATTTTTGAAAAGCTTATTTTTAATTAACTTGAGTAGATTTATATTTTAAACAGATCAACTCAATTGTTAAAGTTACATAATAAAGAATATGATAATTTAAATGACAAAAATCTCATATTGTGAAATAGTGCACTCTATGCTGAGATGAATGAGAGAGGGGGAAGTCAACTCCTTTCAAAACTATATTCAAAGCATCAGAAAAAAATTTTTTTCTTTTTACAAAGTTATGTATAAGCCATAGGAACGACCAGATACTGAAGTATGAAGACTCATAACCAAAGTTCAAAACTGATTTTAGAGAATTGTGTGAAGACAAAAAACCGTGTATTTGACACTCTATAGAACTTCACAGTAAAGCTGGAATTTATAGACTAATGGCTTAAAAGGAGTATTGCCAACAAGGCCTTTTTGTCCTTCAAATCATCTCCTAATGTTCATATACCATCAGTAAGTTGTAACAGCAGACTTAGACACTGGTTTTAAGATGGGGCTTAATAAGGTGCATGGATATGCTGAAATTCTGTATTATGAGCGTGTAAATTATTACCAGGGTTTAAAGAAATACAAAAAAAGAATTTAAGTATTCTCAGTCCAACGTGCTTTGCATCATCAACAAATAGACAAACCAAAAGTATTCTGCAGTGATCCGACACCAACCTCCCAAACAAGTTAGGCATTTCAAATACTGCTGTATAACTCTTCAGTAAAATAAAACTGATTCCTGTGCATTTCAGTACAAATCTGTACGCTGTCACACATTATTGATGATGATCAGGGCAGGCATGGAGCTCTGCTGACTTGTTTCAAACACTGTGACTTGGTCCGATAACTTGGCAAATACCCTAGGAGTTCCAAGGTTATAAACACCTGTGTGGACAAAGCATGCTTTCAGCTGCAAACTGTGAATCTCCTGGCTTTTAAGCTGAAGTTTATACTGTGTTTGTCCCAGCCATGTAAATGATCCATGGATTTCCAAAGCTTCTGGGCTAAGGGAGGAGGAAAATGGTAAGTTGGAGGATATTTTTCCTTCAGGAATTTTTTCCCCAAGTCCCAGTAACACATCCCTTTCATTCAGCAACTCTAATTCTAGAAATTATTTATGATGCCAACTGTTTATTAATAATAACACCAATAGTAATAACTAATATTACTATTTCTATAATAACATTTATTAACAGTTACTATGTTCTAGACTTAATGCTAAGAATGAATTATCTCATTTAACACTCACAACAGCAGCCAGTAAATAGGGAACCTGATTTCAAACTTGAGCTTTTAACCACTGGTTCTCCATACATAAAAATAAATGTATATGTAAGGATGGTTATAATATTTAGACTGTTTATAATATTGAAACATGGAGACCAACCCAGTGTCTACCAGTAAGACATTAGTTAATTAATTTGTGATACACAAAATGTGTTCATATTTCAGACAGCTGACCCAGATCCTGTTTGCAGTGTTATACCATAATTAATAATCAGCATATGCTTCACACTGCTTTTCTAAAGATCCCAAATTTTCTGAATTCTGAAAAGCACCTAGCTCTTGCTGCTGCTGCTACTGCTAAGTCGCTTCAGTCGTGTCCGACTCTGTGCGACCCCAGAGACAGAAGCCCACCAGGCTCCCCCGTCCCTGGGATTCTCCAGGCAAGAATACTGGAGTGGGTTGCCATTTCCTTCTCCAACGTATGAAAGTGAAAAGTGAAAGTGAAGTCGCTCAGTCGTGTCCGACTTTCCCCAGGACTGGAGCCTCCAGGCTCCTCCGTCCATGGGATTTTCCAGAAAGTACTGGGGTGGGGTGCCATTGCCTTCCCCGACCTATCTTAATGCAATATAGACCTGTTTTTTTTTTTTTTTTGCTGTTAAGCATTGTTTTATAAATTAGAAAACAAGACCAAAAAAACTTCTACCATGAACTTACTGATTTTCAAGTTTAGAGTTCTTTATCACCAACAAGCTTCTATAAAAATTGTCGCCTCTGGCCAGAATTGCTGCTTTTAGAAACCAGTTTTCATTTGCAACTACTGAAATTCTAAGACAAATCTCTGTAACTCTTCTCTAACACTTCTTTTTTTATTTGGCTGTGCCAAGTCTTAGTTGCAGCACACAGGATTGTCAATCTTAGCTGTGGCATGTAGGATCTAGTTCCCCGACCAGGGATCGAACCTGGGATGCCTGCCTTGGGAGCACAGAGTCGGCAAGTCCTTTTGCTAACACTTCTTAATACCAAACAAAAGAGAGTATGCCTGAGTACACTCTGTATTAGACAATTATTTGCATAATTTCAAAATATTAAACTACTTTCAACTCAATCTTTAACTACAAAATAAATCTGCCCTAAATAAATCTTTACCTTGTTGTTTTATGCCGAAGATCAACTATTACATCGACGTCGGCCTTGGAACAATTGGAAAGTAAGAGAGTCACTGGTACTAAACAAAGGCTGTGGAAAAGAAAAATCAAAAAAGATTAGTGAGGTATTGGAAACAAAAACACTTTCTTGAAAATAAAACTTACAGTTACCTAACAGCATAAGATCCTCAAAAACAATTATATTCAAGTAAGGAAAAAAATTGAGTGCTAAAATCACTCAAGCCAAATGAGTTGCATAAATAAGAAGTAAAACGTATTAATACAATGCTTGAATACTAAATATTAGAATATATAAAAATGGTTTTATCTTTTATTTCCTTTTATTAAAGCTAATCTTAAAATTTTTTTTTTTTTTTTTTTTCCTTTTATTAAAGCTAATCTTTAAAAATAACCAGAATGTTTCTAGGTTGTTATTTTCCAAAATGAAAAACAGAAGGAAACAACTCCAACTAAGACAGACAAATGGAGGGAAAAAAAATCGTGAAAATGCCAACAATTAATGCTGTTCTTTGTGTTTCTCAAAAACTACTTAACTTTGAGAACTTGGCCTAGATTGACATTTGCTATCCTATCAAATCTGCACAGAAGCCACCATGTTTGGGAAACTATCAGAATTATTTCTGTATAGCAAGTTATGAGAAAAGCCCTTTCGAGTAGACATATTTGCTCAGTTAACCTAGTTTCTGATCTCACTTAGCACAGGAGAAAGGACAGGGAGTGAGAGAAGAGGACCCAAAAACAGACTGGTGCAGAGTTCATATTAAGAACATAATAAATGAAGATACTCTATGCACAAATGAAGCCTGGTTACATAGTATTATTTAAAATATGTTACCCTATTAACATAAAGAACAACATTAAAGAGATAGTAAAAAAAAAATCTTATGAGCTCACATAATATTAAAATTCTGCTCAGATAATATATTTTATGCTCTCAAAAATTTTATATCCCCTTACCAAGAAATGCTTCCAAAACCACACTGCAAATAACAGATTTCCCTAGACAAAAACTAGGATAATTTCAGAAACTCATCCTTAGATTATTCTGGTGCTACACCCTTACCTTCCCCCACAAAGTTCTCACAGGAATGGAGGACAACCTAGACTAATGAACAGGGGTCCAGTCTAGAGCCCCTCATTAAGTTAAATTCAAGTCCTGTAACTTGTAACCCAAAGCAAAACCTCAGGAACTCTAGCAGTGTTACCACTTGAGCCTCAAATCCTCCATGCTCTATCTAAATGCTTCCAGTGAAAGAAATAAGAACATCTGGATGCTTTCTAACCCCAAAGTCATTATCTTCATTCCTCTTCTTCCTCCATTACTGTTTCAGTGAATAGCACTCTCATCTCCCCAGGAAAGCTTGGGCATCATCCCAAGTGTTTTTTTTTTTTTTTCAAGTGGGAATAGGGGCTACTCCCCCATTCCCAACTTTCTACTATTCATCACAAATTCCTATCAATTCTGTCTCCCACACACCTCTGGAGGCTGGTGACTTCATTCAAAATTCACATTCCTTACGAGTTCAAGTCACTGCATCTCTTGGTTTACTAATCACCTCTGAATTAGTGTTCTGACGTAAACCAATCTTCAACTGGGTGTTTCTCATACCTGACATGTGAGCCTCCTACTACAACGTGCACCACAGTCACAGGAGGGCTTGATAAGAGACTGCTGGGCTCCATCCCCAGAGTTTCTCATTCAGAAGGGCTGGGTGGGGCCCAAAATCTGCGTTTCTAGTAAGTTCCCAACTGCTGCTCTGAGACCACCTTTTAAAAATCACTGCTTCACACAACAGCCTTTCTAAAACGTTCATCTGATGAGTTAAAAACAGTGCCTAGAGACCAAATCGCTAACAACCATTCCCCCACCACTAAAATCTGGTATTATTAACGGCATGAGTGTCAGACTGCGAGGGTTCACATGTCAGCTCAATAATTCTGTTTCTCAGTTTCCTCATGTAATCTAGGAATAATGACTTTACCCATCTCCTGAGTGTCTTGTGGTGGCTGGTAAGATCAAATACGCTAAGCGCTGACAATAATGCCTAGCACAAGTTCAAAAGCGTCACAAACACTATTTAACAGGCCTTCTTACTGTGAGGAGTGATGGCAGCTAGTGATACAGCTACCCCAGTATGACGCTTTGTTGTTTCGCGTATTCTCATTCCTCTGCTGCCCCCTGTCCCACTTCCGTGACCAAGTTGCCTCCTGTCGCGCCCCTCCCCACTTCCCATGGCATTAAGAACACTCCTCCAGATTCTCAGTCTCTTCTCTTCATGTGCCACACCTCACTTTAACTGAAATCTGGCTGAGGACACAGCTGCCTCTACAGGCCTTGCCATAACAGATGCTGTTTATCTTCCAGCATCTTCCACATCTCAGGCCAGATGTCTCATTAATGTAGTTAATACCCCTTGTTGAGTTCTTCCTCCTCTCTCTCCTATAAAAACACCTCCACTTTTGTAATAAACTACTCCAAGGTTTTTGTTCTTTTTCTTTGCCCTCAAACTGACAAACTAGTGAACGTAACTCACTGCAACAGAATCCCTGGGGCAGGGGAAGGGATAAGCATTTTGAAATATCTGCTTCACCCCACCCCACCCTTGATTCATCTACTATGTGGGTCAAGCAGAGGCCTGCCGCCTAGACAGGAAGCACTGCACAGGCCTTCTCTTCCACATCATCTTACCGGTTTCATTCATTAAAAGCTTCTGCTTGAGTTTCCTTTCTTCTTTTCAATCCTGAATTTTTTCATCTTTTTGGTGAACTTCACTGTTTAGGCAGACCATTTATTCAGCTCCTTCTCAAACCCTTAATCTATCACCTCTATAACCACCAGGAGTATTCAAAACTCAGTCATCTGTCTTTCATGACTTAACTATGAATTTTTTTTTAGTCACCTAAAATAACTATCTCTGAAATACTCCTCAGCTTTTCCACTCACTGACCACGATCGCCAGCTCTCTCCTCAATTATGCTTCTGATCTTCAGTTTCATTGGAATGTCCAATCATTTGACCCTCTACTTCACCTATTCTCAACTCTGATTACTGTGGTAATGGTCACTATTGTTTAACAATTATTCACTCCCCTAACGTTCCAGCTGTGTGATGGGGGATCATCTTTGTTGAGTGTGAAGGAGAGGCTATTTGGCCAATGGAGTAATAATGACTGATGCAAGCAGAAGCTTTAAATGTGCTACTGCAACGTGGCTCACTTTCTGTACTTCAGAGATATGCCATGAGAAGAATAGCTAGTTGCTGCCCATTTGGACTGACCTCCAAAATACATGTGCACAGACGTGAATCCGACCAACCCACAGCCTGAAGGAGAATCAAAGTTGTCGATGCTCTGCATACCCATGAGCGTGGGAATAAATGCCCTGTAAGCTACTGAATTCTGGAGTGGTGTCTCACAAAGCATTATTGTGGCAATCTGAGGATTTATTTAAAATATTGTATATTTTAAATATACAATAGACACCTGGGTCCTACTCCCAGAGGTTCTGATTTAACTGGCCTGAACATCAAGATTTTAAAAATTCTCCAGGTGATTCTAATGTGCAGCCAAGTTGGAAGAAACTGCCGTATCTTACCCTTCTTGACCCTTCCTTGTTTTCACATACTTCCATGCACAGTTTGAATTCTGTGGTGCTTTATTTTACTCACTGTTCTGCTTTAGTTTTATCAAATCTGTCCTGTTTTACATACTTCCCTGCACTGCCAAGTTTCTATGATGCTTTTCAACCCTAACAAAATCACATGGAGAAGTCCTTCATGTTCCAGCCTCTAACACACAGCCCAGGTTTTAACCACTAAGCAGCACCATGGAATCCAAGATGTTCAGGAAATACATGAAGCAGGACAGGGTTTGATAAACAGGGAAAAGTACAACCGTGAGATAAAATGAAATATTTATGGAATCAAAACTGTCTCTGGAAGCATGTGAAATCAAGACAGGTTCAGTAGGGATAAAACATTTCTTTCCTCAGCTTTGGCTGCACACTAGAATCACCTGGAGAACTTCAGGAACTCTGGATGTCCTGCCTGCATCCTTGGCCAATCAAATGGAAATCTCTGGGAGTAGGATCAAAGTATCTGGATTTTTTTTTTAATTTCCCCAAGTGATACCAGCATGCCTCTGTCAGTCAAAGGCACACAGACTGAGTACTGAGCAATTAAGACCTAGACAAAGATTTAAGACCGAAAGTATTTAAAAATAACTTAAATGGCTAAAATTTTTAAAAGTCTGACAACAGAAAGTGTTGGTGAAGGTATCAACAGAAGGAACTCCCATGTACTACTAGTGGGGATGTACTAATTAGTAAAACTAGTTTGAAAGAAACTGGACATAAAAAGAATAAACTCTATACAATACCACTTATATAATAAAGTTCAAAAACCCCACAAAAATCAAAATACAGAGATGCAAACTTGGTTGGAAAATTATAAACAGGAGCAAAGAAATGACTGCTAATACTGGGGATGCACAGCAAATACACAGGTGGCTTCTGAGACTGCTAGCAATTTTTAAATTTCTTCCCTAGAGATGATTTTTTGGGTATTAGTTTTATGGAAAAGAATCACTGTGGCCACACATTTTCAGTTTTGAGAACTTCTATGTTATACTTCCCTGGTGGCTCAGATGGTAAAGTGTCTGCCTAAAATGCGGGAGACCTGGATTCGATCCCTGGATGGGGAAGATCCCCTAGACAAGGAAATGGCAACCCACTCCAGTATTCTTGCCTGGAAAATCCCATGGACGGAGGAGCCTGGTGGGCTACAGTCCATGGGGTCGCAAAGAGTCGAACACAACTGAGCAACTTCACTTTTTAATGTGTTATATTTCACAATAAAAAGGTTTAAAAATGGTTAGTACCATTCAAGTTACTTTTTAGATACTTCTGATGCTCCTAAGCCTCTGTGAAGGTCTTCATTTTGCCCAGCACTCTGTGTTCTCAGCCCGCTTCTCATTCCTCTCAGTAGTTATTCTCAAATTTCACTTTTAAAAATTCTCTACCCTTTCTCATTTCCTGGAGTACTCTGAGTACTTAACCTTGCTCCTACAAACTCTCTAAAAGGAAGGCATGTGCAAATTTGTTACAATTTCTCCCTACTTTCATCTTTCTGTCCAAAGCCAATCCTGCCACTTTTCAGCGCTACCTTTTCATCTATTAAGGGTTTTGTTGGCCTTCTTGCGTCCCATCATTTCCTTCAAGATCATAGACACAATCCATATCTTCTAAGTAAGAAAATAGTAATACTGAAGGGTATTCCCTGATCCCTGTTCACAGCCAGGCTTCTTGAAAGGCTGGTGGTCTACACCAGTATCCTTCCTTCCTTCCTGCCTCTATCTCTCCTCAAAACCTACTCTGTCATGCTTCCACCCCCCATACAGTTAAGAGTCTTCTCAAAATCAGGAATGATTTTCTTTATCGTCAGAACCAGTGAAACGGCTTTTCTGCAGCCACTTTCCTCTCCTTGAACTGCTCTCACTCCACCTCTGTGATCCCACTTTCTACTCACTGGTCTTGTCCTCCTAATTCTTTGACTGCTACTTCTCAACCAGACTTCTTGATGGACTCCTTTTTCCTTAGCTCATCTCTCCAATACCACTGTTCTATGGGTCACCTTTCTCTTTTGTTCTATCCCACCTCTTCCCTACCCCTACCCATGGTGACTTCCCCAAAACTACACCTTCAATTCTAATTTATAGACTGGCTCTAACAGACTTCACTCCATCTTGTTTTATATCTGCAAACCAGCTCCTTTTTGAAGTATCACCTGATACTTAGGACCTTTTATTTTAGAACCTCAAATTCATGTAATCAAGCTACTTGTCAAAATTATAAATACATCACCCCCAAAAGTTTAACACTTGGTAAACCTTAAGTCAATGATGCTGTCTAAATTTAACCTGTTTGATGATCTATACCATAGTCATGTCTTAGGTTTATTCTGTATCTAAAACAAGAACAAAATGATTTACTATTTTTTTCCTTCTTTTTGACTTAATGATAAATATGTTCATCAAAAGAAAACTTTTGACAACTAATTGGCTGAGGAAATATCCATCTTTTAATTACAGTAGCAACATATAACAACCGTAGTAATGGGTAAATTACTTAATGGCAATTTTTGTAGACTCAATATTAGTCTATATTTCTTCTTCAGTATTTGTGTTAATGCTATTAGTAAATATGTGGATGTGTGTGCATGCACATACAGGTGTGTATATTGCAGAAAAATTTTAACAAAAATACATCTCAAACCTTTTTTGATGAAAGGGATGATTAAATGATTCTGGATAGTGAAGACTTGTTTTAATAAGATTAGAAAGCTGCTCTGCTGATGGTCTTGAGGAAACTGTAGTGTTTTCTGGCCTGAAAAATTTTAATAGTTCCATTTCTGGTGGCTCCTGAGAAAAGAAAAAACACAACAATGAAAACACTGCCTTCTTAAAGTAAGCTGTAACAGATACTAACAAAAGAAGCTAAAACCAGTGTAAATAAAGTAAAGCATGTACAATACTTTTTCTGCTGTAAAAACTAACAGTAGGAATCATGTGCAATACAACCTAGGATAAAAAACTAGGATCTGTAATCATTTATTCATTCTCTATTATGTGCTAGTGTTAACTTGATATCCAATAACCTCACATAATAGTTCTATGATCCTGGGTAAGTTATTTAATACTTCAGGACTTAATTTCCTCATACGTAAAAATGGGTTCACAATAATAATAATTTCAAAAGTTGCTGTGTTTCTCATCTAATAAAACTGCTTAGTACTTAGGCTATAGACATTCAATTGTATATCATCTGCTTCGAGAGTTTTTAAAAATATTCTCCTTATTTATTTATGGCTGCACTGGGTCTTCCTTGCTGTGGGTGTGCTTTCTCTAATCGCAGTGAGTGGGGGCTCCTCTCTAGTTGCAGTGCACAGGCTTCTCACTGTATGGGTTCTCCTCCTGTGGAGCACAGGGTCTAGGTGCATGGGTTTCACTAGTTGTGGCTCACCAGCCTAGCTGTCCCCAGGCATGTGGTATCTTCCCAGACCAAGGATCAAACCCATGTCCTCTGCATTGATAGGCAGACTCCCAACCACTGGACCACCATGGAAGTCCTCTTCCTTGATTAATTTTTTCTCCATTTTTCTTTACCATCAGAAAATTTTGATTTTTTAAATTTCGTGGTAGCCTAGTTGGAATTTGATCTACACCCAGGACTGGCGAACCACATCCCAGGGGCCAAAGCCAGCTTGCTTCTGGTTTTTGTAAAGAGAGTTTTATGGAAAGCGCCACATCCATTTGTTTACATACTAGCTATGGCTGCTTTGGGACTCTAAACAACAGAGATGAGTAATTCTGACAAAAACCTTCTGGCCAGCAAAGTCAGAAATTTTTATTATTCAGCTTTCCTCAGAAAAAGTTTGCTGATCCTTGATTTATACAGCTGCCAAAGCAATATTCAAATTTGTTTTTAACTTATAAGTGAGAGGAAAGTGACTGCAGAGGTTTACTCTGGAGGAGGAAAAACTTGTGCCCAGAAGCCAGAAGGAGCCGAACGTCTAAAGTTCCCTTTCTTAATCTGGGTGCTGCTTATACTGGAGTGTTCTTCAATTTGTGAAAACTCCCTCTTCTGCATTTTTGTTAAACTTTAATAAAAAGTTCAAAAAATATCCTATTGTTTAACATAGTATAATTATCTAAGATAAACAAGCTGTTACTTGAGACTTTTAAACTATACTGAATCTCTGTACATACCACCTACCAGGAGGCAAACACATGAACAACAGCCACAAAAAGATACCAAAAACCTGAAGCTAATTTACTGAGGGAATACTGACAAAAGCATCCCTCTCTCTCAGCTTAAAAGCAGCAACAATTTTCACAATGAGTGCTGGACAATTTGTACAGTAGTTTCTTCCAATAACTGTGACAGACAGTTATACTCTAAGATAGAGAGTTCCATCACAAGAGAGGCAAGATATAAAATACTCCCTGTTTTATAAGCAAGCTAAAGTTTATCAAGTTATGCAAGTAAATTGCACTAGGTCATCAATCTTAAAGTTTCTGAGCTCCATATATATTATCCTCAATATAATGAACATGCCACATCTCCCAACTCAGCTAATCATGTACAATATTTCAAAGGTGAAATACAGAGAAATAAAAAGAATATGCCCTAGACAGTATTTTTGTAAAATGGGAATATAACATGAGTAAATTTTATAGAGAACACTGCTTCATTTTATAAATGAAAATCTTGCCTTGAGATGTTCCAAATTATCAAAATATGACAATTTATAAATAAAATGAGATTTTTAAGTAATCAAATCAGTTTGAGGAAAAAAACTTTTTTAAAGTATGAGACAGATTTTGGGTTAAATATATCTTCATTAAACCTAACAGAAAATTACCATTAGTCATCACTAAAGTAAAAATCAATTCAAATTATATTATTACCAATGGAATGTAAAGCTAGTATACCTAACTTTGATGAGAAATCATATTTACATAGTCCCAAATTATCTCCCCACTATTACTTCTTGTTATAAATAAGAAAAATAGTAATACTGTGGAGAAAGATGGCAGATAATATCTTAATCAAATGATCCATCACCTATAATGGCACAAATTAATATCACGTGCCTTTTTTTTTTTTTTTTTTAAGATTTTTTGACATGGATCATTTTTAAAGTCTCTATTGAATTTGTTACAATACTGATTTTGTTTTACGCTTTGGTTTTTTGGCCCTGAGCCGTGAGGGATCTTAGCTCCCCAACCAAGGATCGAACCAACCCTTTGCATTGAAAGGCAAAGTCTTAACTGCTGGACCATCAGGGGAGACTCTCATGTGCCTTCTGATATAATACACTGACAGGGATGTAACATCACTTAGGAAGTATTTCAGTTAAAAATTTGTAACTTTAATTTGATCATAAGGAATATTCAAAGTATATTCTACATTAAAATAACTGGCCAAGGCTCTTCAAAAATGTCTACATGATAACTGAAAAATAAAGGTTCAGAAAATGTTCCAGATTAAAAGAGACTGAAGAGACAAGTGAACACAATGTGCGATCCTGGGCTGAATTCTGAATGGGAAAAAGCAAACCAAGTCTTATAACTAAGACCTTTGATGACATCTGAATTTAGACTGTATATGTGAGTACTGCAACAATGTTAAACTTCCTGAATTAAAAATGGTTTCTGTGATTACAGAAAAGATTGTCTTTGTCTTCAGGAATACTCAGTCGAGTATTTAGGGGCAGATAGGCAGATGTATGCAACTTACTTTGAATCACAGGACTAATATGCTTAAATTTTATTTATATATATGATGAGAATTTTTGATAAGATTAAACAGTATTTTAGGAGAAATGAGAAAACAAACAGAAGCAAGGTAAGACAGAGGATATGGTTCCTTCCTCTCATACAAGTCAATTCTTTTTATAACTATGAGTTCTAGATTCAATAAAGAATATATCTTAGGAAACTCCTGGATCACAAATGCATCTTAATGCTCTTATTAAGGGCTGCTGCTGCTGCTAAGTCGCTTTAGTCGTGTCTGACTCTGTGCGACCCCATAGACGGCAGCCTACCAGGCTCCCCCATCCCTGGGATTCTCTAGGCAAGAACACTGGAGTGGGTTGCCATTTCCTTTTCCAACGCATGAAGGTGAAAAGTGAAAGTGACCCCATAGACAGCAGCCTTCCAGGCTCCTCCGCCCATGGGATTTTCCAGGCAAGAGTACTGGAGTGGGGTGCCACTGCCTTCTCTGTATTAAGGGCTAGCAAACTTCAAAATCAATTTGTTCATTTTAATTTTAATCAGCTTTCTGCCACCAACCCCCAACTCAAATCTCAGTATAAAAGCTTGCAGAAATCAGATACCTTCAAAAACACAAAACAACCAAACAAATCCCCCCCCACAAGTTCACAGGAGGCCCCAAAGCATGTCATTACCTGTTTCTGAGGATATGAAAAAGCTTCTTTTCCTATAGTGCGAAGAACAACATGGTGCTGACCTTCCAAAATAAGCTGCTTACTGTCTTCTACTACGTAAGCCTAAGAAGAACAAAACAAAAACGTTACCCCTGCTTGGCAGTAACCTCAAAAGTAACCAAGGCAAAATCTGCTGGAAAGTTGAGGTATTACAGCTAATATCTATCAAATACCAATACTCATGACTGTGTCAGCATTTCTAACTTTTTTTCATTCCTTCAATCAATAAAGTATCTGTCAAAATCTGCTCTGCCTCAATATAAAACAGTTGGCCTGGATATTGGAGAAACAAATCTTTGAAACCTTTCCCAATTTTCTCTAGAGTGCTTAAGAAGCTAGCCCAAAAAGAACAGTGTTATACCATAACACAGCTTTTTTCTTTACTGGATTGACAATATACAGGCAAACAGCTTTTTCTTATACTTGTGCTTTTAAGACATACCAGAGTTATCACATAGTAGAGCAAAATCAGTGAGTATAATTGTAAATCCTCAAAGTGGAAATGCCAGGTCCTTGGAGATCTTAAATTTACTTAAGCTTAAGTACGTAAGCTTAAAAAAAAAAAAAAAAAAAGGCTTTTTTTCTTCCTATACAATGGCCTAATGTAATCTATATTAAAACTTATTCCAGCATGTAATTCTTCTTCTTGAACTTCTTCTATCCTGGAGAAAATAAAATCTCTAAATGGCTCTGATACACTTAACATCACATTATGCAAATACAGATGGTTAAATCCTTTTTTTTCCTTTTGACAAGCCCAATGTCTTTTAACTATTAGACTCAACAGATTCAAAATTAGTCAAATGCTATAAACATTCCAAAAATGTTTATTTTCAATTTCTATACTTAACACGTGTGGCAATTTGCCATCCATTGATCACACTTGGAGAAGTGCTGCACTAAGGCCCAGGCAGGCCCAAGGCCTGCTTAGCATCCATTCACACACAATTGAGAAATACAGGAGGAGTTAAATAAATACTTGATGAAGTGACCTTTAATCAAGAGGACGACAGCTGATAAAGTCCTGACACAGGACACACATCTCTTTCAGCGGTCTTGTCGGATCAAAAAAAAATCATGCATAACCCTATAATGCAGTCTCTCCTGCACAAAGTCTTCGTTTTTCAAAACAAACCTTTATTTTTGGTTAAGAATAATTAGAAGCTGTATTACACCCCCTTGGGCTTTCCCTGGTGGCTCAGATGGTAAAGAATCTGCCTGTCATGCAGGAGACCCGGGTTCAATCGCTGGGTTGGGAAGATCGCCTGGAGAAGGGCATGGGAACCCACTCCAGTATTCTTGCCTGGAAAATCCCATGGGCAGAGGAGCCTGGGGGGGCTACAGTCCATGGGGTTGCACAGTTGGACACGACTGAGTAATACTTTTACACTTTCAAACATACCCCCATACAACTAATTTTTTTTTTAAACAAAAATGTTGTCTAAGGTCTTAGTTTTCTTCTGAATCATATTTTATTAGAGTGCTATGTTCCCTAAGCATCCACTCCACAACTTAAATGAATTTTCAAGTTTTCTTTCAGTCAAGGGGATACTTTGTGCATTATCCAGAGCCCTCATTAAGGAAAATCTACTAGTCACTTTCTCAAATGAGCTGAATCATAAACTTACCACAGATACTAGCCACTACCAGACAATATCCCATCCTTTAATCTATTCAAACTTCCATTTCCTAACTGTGGAGCATCACAGTCTTGGGTAGTTTTCTCCTTCTTCATGTGATCAGCAATAATAGTAGCTGATTTTCATTCAGGGTGATTTTTAAAATGATAACTCACCCCTCCAACCAAGGTTACTGTAGGCTCAACAATAAGTACAGAATACAGCATACATTACTCAAGATCCTGTCTCAGATATATTAAAATTATTACATTGCAGGAGTTTGTGGAGTGACAGCTACAAATGCATAAGGTCTATTATACATTTAATGGATGGTTGGTTTACATAAAGGGGCAATGCTATTGAGGCTAAAAATAGAATTTTCTTGACTCAAAGTTTCAAGGACATTTGATTTCAAGGTAACAATGTGTAATTTATCCTTTTAGCATTAAGCATCTTTACCTTCTATAATCAACAAAAGTCAATTTGCTTAAGTACTTTTATTGGAACTCACGTAAAGCCAGCTTGGTTTCAGGTAAGTTTGTTTAAAAATGTACAGCTTGGTAAAAAGAACACGCTTCAACATCTAAATTAATTTAAAATGCACGTTCTGATCATCTACCATGAACATGTCCCAATGTTAGGCCTCTGTACTGGACAATACAAAATAAAAACCTCTTCACATAGTTCAGGTGAATATCCCTAGGCAAGATCCTAAATTTCAGTGTAGAATCATTTCTAAAGACACATACTTAAGATACACACTGAGAAATCCAGAATTGAAAGAGACATGTGTACCCCAATGTTCATCGCAGCACTGTTTACAATAGCCAGGACGTGGAAGCAACCTAGATGTCCATCCACAGATGAATGGATAAGCAAGCTGTGGTACATATACACAATGGAGTATTACTCAGCCATTAAAAAGAATACATTTGAATCAGTTCTAAGGAGGTGGATGGAACTGGAGCCTATTATACAGAGTGAAGTAAGCCAGAAACAAAAACACAAATACAGTATACTAACACATATATATGGAATTTAGAAAGATGGTAAAAATAACCCTATTTACGAGACAGCAAAAGAGACACTGATGTATAGAACAGACTTTTGGACTCTGGGACCGGGAGAGGGTGGGATGATTGGGGAGAATAGCATTGAAATATGTATAATATCATATCTGAAACGAGTCAGTCCAGGTACGATGCCCTATAAGATGCCTGGGACTGGAGCACTGGGATGACCTGGAGGGATGGTGTGGGAAGGGGGGAGGGAGGAGGGTTCAGGATGGGGAACATGTGTATACTGGTGGCGGATCCATCTCGATGTATAGTAAAAGCAATACAATATTGGAAAGTTAAGCAAAAAAAAAAAAAAAAAAAAAGATACAAAAGGGTATACTGTGAAAAATAAATCTCTGTATTATAGTTCAAGTTAACTTTACGTCCGTGCTAAGTCACTTCAGTCATGTCCGACTCTTTGCAACCCTATGGACTGTAGCCCACCAGGCTTCTCTGTCCGTAGGGATTCTCTAGGCAAGAACACTGGAATGGGTTGCCATGCCCTCCTCCAGGGGAACTTCCCAACCCTGGGATGGAAACCTCAGTTAGGGGAGACCAATGCCTAAATTACCTCATTCTAGTCTGCCATGAGTATGTGTAGATGGCATTTGAATTTTTTTTTTTTTATTTAAATGGTATTTTCAAACAATCTGGAAAATTTCAGAGATCAACAATTAGGTAATTATTAAGAATTTTTTTGTTAATTAGAGTGAGATAATCATATGGCAGGGTTATATTCAACAAGAAAGTCCTCATCTGCTAGAAAAGCAGTTTACAAAATGCTTTTACAGATGAAATATTATGTCATTAAAAATATATAGTACAAAATAAAAAATAAACAAAGGTAAAAATAAAGTAAAGGAGCTAATGGAATACAGGTGGAAAATGAACAGCAGCAAATTAGTGGCTGCTAGAGCCTGAGTAATGGGTACCTAGAGGTATGTGGTGTTATTTTTCCTTTTACAGAATTTGAAAATGCCCACAATAAACAGTTTAATAGTATCACTTTGCTTTCATGGAGTTTATCATGTTTTACAATATTCTAAGTACCTCTTGTAAGTAATAAGTAACAGAACAAAGTTATTTAATTTGAATGAATATTTTTTTCCTTTAGGCAAAAAAAAAAAAAAAAAAAAAAGTCATCTGGAATTGTTAACAAAAAGTTATAAAACAGCTTTCAAACTCAAACTGGAAAATTTTAGCAGAAAAAAATATACACAGTAGCTTACATTTACTGTTCAGCTTAAGAATCAAGTATAAATAAGGCTTGCTGAAATAATTTAACAACACATACCTTCCATAACACCACAATATTCAAATCCACCTCATTGCACTTCTGGATTAATCTCATAACATCCTCTATTGACTGTTTTTCTGTATGCACTGAAGACTGCGCTTGTGGTTTCTTCAATTCAGAGGATAAACTCCTATAGAAGAAGTCTGCACACGGGCTTGCTGAACTTACTATCTGTTAAAAGGAAATCACTTGTCTATACGTGTTTTCAATTAGATATACTCTGCCAAAATTTGTATTTCTACAACTTACACATTTCTTATCAATTTGGTTGAATATAAGAAGGCCACCTTAATGCTTGAACACCTAAAATATTTGGTACAAATAACCCTGAATCTTAAATCTATACTGCCATGACATTAACTTGGACCTTCCAAGTATCCAGGGAAGACAAATGGGTATTAAAAGCAAATAGGAAGTTAATTGTTGAGAATTTGAAGAACATATGTATGCATATGTATGTATAACTGAATCACTTTGCTGTACACTTGAAACTAATAAAATATTGTAAACATTTCTTCAGTTTTAAAAAAAGTAGATTGTTAAAAAGAAAAATTTTTAATTATTTTTTCCTATTTAAAAATTTGTTTTACTATTAAAAATAACAAGTATTTCCCAATCAAATACTTGGAAGACTAGGTGATACCCAATGAAATACAACTCAAATGAAATTATTGGCATTAACTTGGCTTTTACACTTGAAGGGAGAGAATAAGGGAAAAGATTTTTAAACAGACTCAGAACTACAGAATTTCCCCTAGTTAATAGGATACTGTGTTTCACTGTAGAATCTCAACACTTAATTTCCTGTATTATAAATTCTGTTAAGTAGATGTTAAACTTCCAATTATTAAATATTAATAAATATGTAAGATTTTCCCCCTCAGACATGAACTTTTTTCTGGTAAACCACTGTTCACATAGTTAGCTCATTACAAAAATAACAAAAAATTTTCAGTTATCTCATTACCAAAAAAAGAAAAATTACAAACAGCTTATATTTGGGTCTCAGAACCATTTGATATTCCCAAATCCAGGGGATCATCATCTGTATGTTCCACTGTGACCACTTTTCCAAATAGGTAAGTTCTTTCCTATAATCCTGTTCCTTTTTTAATGCCAAGAGCTAAATTTATCTCCTGAGTATCTTACAATCTAAAAGAAAGTTAATTTTAAGTTACTAATTAAAATGGCATACTACATACAGCATTTTTATTTGATTTGGGACATGACAACAGTTGCAAAACTCAACAAAGCTGACATGTTCATCCACCAAAGAATTTAGAGATTACTAGAGTAACAGTTTTGCCAAAACAGTCAAGATACTACAGAACTATAATTATCCAATGCTATTAGGTTTATTTGCATACCTGTTCATTTCCAAAGATGATATCTGCAAAGGTGTATTTTTCTGAGGCCTCCGTAACAACTGAAAAATGGAGGAGAACAAACTAATTATATCATTGGCACGAAACAGAAAATGACCATTTAAGAAATCATGACACTAAAATGAATTTACCTTCTTCTTCCTTACATTGTGTTGCCTTGAAACAAAACTTTCCCTTCTCCCTACTGGCAAGTTTGGCGTCTGGGAAAAGAAGAATAAATTTGAAAGATCATTCTCCGTTTGTAACATGGTAAAATCTAGTTCATTACTCAGACTTCTATAGCCAAACTGGAAAACATTTCATCATTAGAAGTAATGTTTAATGGCATCTGGTCCTATCACTTCATGGCAAACGGAGAAACAACGGAAACAGTGACAGACTTTATTTTCTCGGGCTCCAAAATCATTGCAAACGGTGACCGCAGCCATGAAATTAAAACACACTTGCTTCTTGGAATAAAACCTATGACCAACCGTTAGACAGCATATTAAAAAGAAGAGACATTACTTTGCCAACAAAGTTCTGAACAGTCAAAGTGAAAGTGAAGTCGCTCAGTCGTGTCTGACTCTTAGCGACCCCATGGACTGCAGCCTACCAGGCTCCTCCGTCCACGGGATTTTCCAGGCAAGAGTACTGGGGTAGGGTGCCACTGCCTTCCCCTCTGAATAGTCAAAGCTATGGTTTTTCCAGTAGTCATGTATGGATGTGAGAGCTGGACTATAAAGCAAGCTGAATGCTGAAGAACTGATGCTTTTGAACTGTGGTGCTAGAGAAGATTCTTGAGAGTTCCTTGGACTGCAAGGAGATCCAACCAGTCAAACCTAAAGGAAATCAGTCCTGAATATTCATTGGAAGGACTGATGCTGAAACTGAATCTCCAATACTCTGGCCACCTGATGCGAAGAACTGACTCACTGGAAAAGACCCGGATGCTGGGAAAGATTGAAAGCAGGAGAAGAAAAGGATGAGAGAGGATGAGATGGTTGGATGGCATCATCTACTCGATGGACAAGAGTCTGAGCAAGCTCCAGGAGCTGTTGTCGGACATGCTGCAGTCCATGGGATCACAAAGAGTCAGACATGACTGAGCAACTGAACTGACTGAAAAACATCTTTGCTTTTCTCTCAGTGAAGCAAATCTCGTTCAATTCTTTAAAAGGGTAAGATTAAATTTTCCTGAAATTCATGTTCATACAGATAAACAAATTTTGAAAACTTAGAATTTGGGAGCCAGGGAGCACACAACCCCACCACTCTATCATTTCATTTCCTATCAGTATTTTTTCACGTGGATAATTTATATCAGTATTATTATATGCATATAGTTTGCTATGATGCATTTTCCCACTATATTACAGACACATTTTAAAAGCTTATATATTTTAATGACAACATGAATTGTAGCTTAATTCACATTAAAGACACATTCAATTTTTCCCTATTAAACATAACCCTGAAATAAACTGCTCTCAATATATGGATCTTCTTATATTTTTGAATTAATTCCTTTGTATAAATTCCAAAAATAAGGATTACTGTGAGGCTAGGTAAGGGTTTAAAACATTTTTTTAATCTTTTAAAATACATGTACAATTCTTTTTAGAAAGAGTATCATTTTGCCAGCTTTAATCTATCCTGACAAGCACTAAGCACTCTCATATTACTGGCAAGATGATAAAATGATAGAAATATTTTGGAAAACAATTAGACAATACATATCACAAGTGTGCATGTTCTTTTAAGTGTTATATGGGTTTGGAAATACACAGAAAAGTCAATCAACATACAAGTATGATTATATACAGAAAAACAGCTTACCAACAGTAAAGAAAACAAAGAGAAACTCGTCTATATGCTTCTGTACTATTTGAAATTTTGACTGTGACCATATATTCAAGCACTAATTTTACAACTGGATTTTTATTAATTTATTTTTTTTTGGTAGACCATTTTTAAAAGTCACTATTGAATTTGTTACAGTACTGCTTCAGTTTTATGTTTTAGCTTTTTAGCCACGAGACATGTGGGATCTTAGCTCCCCAATCAGGGATCGAACCTGCATCCACTGCATTGGAAGGTGAAGTCTTAACCACTAGACCACCAGGGAAGTCCCACAACTGAATTTTTTAAAAAAAGAATATACAAATAGAAAAGATGTGGAATAAAAAGATGGGAAATCATCGATTAAGATGGGTAGTTTCATTAAAAATCATGCAATGTAATGAATGCACAATTTAATGCTTAAAAAAGTTAATTATAAGAAAGGCACCAATAATCTTATTATATTCTGGTACTGTTCTGAAGAAAAGTAAACTAATAAAGATATCAGAATTTATTCTGAAGAGGGAAAAAGTACAAACCTTTGTTTTCAGAGAGATTTACAGACTTCTGTAACTTCCAGTGTTTACTACTACTTGATACTTGTACTATATGGAATTCCTTCACACCTGCTTCACTCTATCAAAAAGAAGTAAGAGAGTCATTCAGGATTTAGAGGCACTACCTTAGTATATTCTACTGAGAAGGACGCTGCTATCAAAGTCACTATCAGCTAACATAAGATGCAATTTTTATTCTGAAATAAATTAACACTATGTATTTCAGGAATGGCAATTATTTAAATTCCTCCACAAACATTCTTAAAACAGGTAAGTCACCACCTATCCAAGAAACAGATTTAATTATACTTCTGGTGGCAAATTTTTAAATCCTGAAAGGCATTCAGTTATTAGAATCTATCATAGTGAGTTATATATCAAAAATTATCAATTTTTAATCAAAACCATAGCACTTTCATTTTATTTTTTCTCATCTTTCTATCACATTCTTATTAAGGCAAAAAAGCAACAAAGAACAGGACCCCAAAATACAATCAACTCGAAATGACCTTACAAATTTATGTAGTTGAAAGAAAAAGGACATTACAGAATTAATAACAATTCAAATCGGTATCTAAACTGAATCAATCTGAAGCTAAGATTCTATTTTAATAAGATCACATTCCCTTCCTTCAAGAATTTTCATTTTGATATTTAGAGTACATAAACAGGAATGATAAATAAAATGTTTGAAATGCTTTATATAAAGGAAATGGTACTGTTGGAAATGTGTAAGTGAGGGGTTATCAAGTTACTACTGAATGTGAAATCCTAATAGAACTTTGTAAATTTAATCACATCAAAGGACATTCTCAATGGTGAGACTAGAAAGCATTTTATAAGATCTCTTTTGGGTTGAATTACTGGTATGTATGGCTATATACCATATGACTATGCAGCATATTAATACCACTAGATCCTTTTATTTGAAGCACTAAAGCATAAAGCCACAAAAGCAAATTGAGAAGTAGGATATTTTTATATTCTATTCAAAATGAACACTCCCTAATTTCCTAGCTTATGCTGTCTCGTGAAGGAAAAAATTTTTAAAAACAAAGTTTATTTTTAAACCAACTTACAGTATTGGTATTTTCCACATCCACAAAGACTAGCATATTGCCTCCTCTGCCCTCCTCATCTTCAAGAGAATTACTTCTGCAGGCAGTGGCTCGCACATTCAAAGATCGGCTGGTACAAATGACTGCAGTATGTCTTAATATTCTGTGACTAAAGTAAAAATTATAAATTTAATCTAAGAACCTCTCCCAGCGTTATGATTCCCTAATTCCAAATAAAGGTTTTAAAACCTATTCACTCTCAGGACCATTTATACTATTAAAAAAACAAAGACAATAATGTAAGAGTATCTAGTTAGCCTAACTTTAGTTCAATTCTTTACTCCCAGTTTGGAAGAAAACTATTAGTCTTTTTCCCTGCTCAAACTCATCCAGAGCACAGACCTGAAAATAATCATCATATAGTTACGTCTTGATTATGACTCTACTGATAATAGTTCCAAAGTTACTGCATGCCTACCAAGTACTGATAAATTACACACTTTCACCTGGCATTCAAGGCTCTCCACAAGAGAACTTTACAATTCAATCTTCATTCCCATTTTACACATTTTACACTGTGGCCAAACTAACTATATTCAGTTTGTAGCTCCTAATTTGTCAATATTTATCCATATATCCAGCTACTTCCTGGAATATCCACTACTCTTTTGCCTTATACCCTTTGACATTCAAATTCTGAAACCTTTACTTTCTTTGGAAGCTCATTTCACCACTACTACATTCTACAAAGCCTTAATGAATTGCTTTGGCCAGGAGGACTCATCTTCTTAAGGGGAATTAACATTTACTGAGGACCTACAACATACTTTTCCTTACAAGTATTGTATCTTTTTGTTCTCATAGTAAGCCTTTTATGATATCTTAAATAGTCACACAAATTTTAAATAGTAGGACAATTATTCCAAGTTAATTCTGTAAAAATGACAATGGGATTAGCATGAAATACTCTGTCGTGCAAATATACACGCTACAGCTCCTTGTGTTTTGATTTCTTCAGAGATATCCACACCACCACCCAAATTACTTGCTCTGCAAACACATAAATTTGGGGAGGCAGAGGAGGGCAGTAGAGAAAAGGAAAAGTTAAAATAATTTTCTTTAAAAAGGATGACTGTAGGCAACCTGTCTTCATATACTAATGACACTCTTACTTCATGGTACCTGTGAATTTCATTATTATGTGGTAACTCTGACCATAGTACTTAGCTGTATCAAAAAGCCATGAAGTTTACAGAAAGAAGCATGAAAAAGATTAATGTAGCTTAATTTTTTTCCACTTTTGGCTACTCAGATTAGGGACAACCTCAGATAAAAACTTCATGCATAATTTGGATAAGGGTAATTTTTTAGTAAACAATGACATATGTTAACAAATAATAAAATATTTATTTGAATGGGTATATACTTTCCTGGTGGCTCAGATGATAAAGAATCTGCCTGCAATGTAAGAGACCCAGGTTAGATCCCTGGGTCAGGAAGATTCCCTGGAGAAGGGAATGGCTACCCACTCCAGTATTCATGAGTGGAGAATTCCATGGACAAAGGAGCCTGGCAGGCTACATTCAGTCCACGGGGTCGCAAAGAGTCGGTAACACTTTCACTTTTTTTCATATATACGTATCCTTAATGCAGAGGTTAAATCGAAAAAATTTTGTAATACTCACCGTATTTTAGGCTGCTTTTGAACACTTTCATAGTAAAACAAAAAGTTAATTTCATGGACACCTTCTTCATCTGGCCCACGTAACCACATTGGTAGCTGAACTGAAGCTCCAGGTAGAAGAACAGTGTCAGGAAGGGGAACAGAAATCACCTCTGGCTGACTTCCTATGCCGATGCCAAAGTCCACAGAAGAAGCTGATGATACGAGTGCTGTACACACAGAGGTAGAATCTGTCACAACAGTCTTGTAAGCACTACAGTTCTCGGAAGCTGAGGGACTCAGCGGTGTTAGAATAGCTGTGTTACCACCAAAGGTAAAGAACTCTGGACGTTTAGAAACAACCTTCAATCCAGTAAGAGGACATTTGCTGACATTGACAAATTCTACATAGGCTTTTCGGATTTCTCCACAGAGGAGCCCTGTAGGAAAATGTATAAAGAACACCTGCATTGGAGGGAAAAAATATTATTATATTGTCTGTTAAAAATTTTGAACCTCTACTGAATAACACTTTAAGTTGCTGTTACTTCTTTACTACAGAGTTACAAGTATTTTATTCATTCTCTTTGATATCTCCCTGTATATATGGTTATTAAGAACTCCATGAGTTCTCAGACACAGACCAATGTTACTCAGTAGCAGATTTCAGAGTTACATATTAAAGGTACAATGTCAACAACTAGAGGGCCACCAGCAAAATTTTCACAACTGTGTAGATTATGGTTAAGACAAGCTATTAAGTCATTTAACATGATTACATGAACAGTTATCAGCTGAAGAGCCCTTAACACTGTCAACTTAAAAAGTAGCTCATCTATTTATTTATACATCATTAAAATGAAGCAATGCACAATAGGTCTAAAAGAGAACATACAGAAGCATGATTCCATATCCATAATTTTTAAACCTGGTATCTCTGAATATCCTCAGGGTTCCCATAACCCAATGTGTGAGGGAAACCTGATCTCACTAACAGAGATTCTTTATAGACTAATTGGGAATTTAGTGCGATATTCATGTGGTTCATTCAAGCTATGTTAATGTGCTTGATAACTGGTGCTGCCACAAACCCAACAGGGGTCACAAAATGTGGAGGATAAAAACACACATGTATATGCATGATTTCTAAAAATTTAAAAAACAAAACAACTTTCAACACATGCCTGGCCTCAGAATTTCAGAGAGGGACTGTCAACCCTTACTACCCCCCCCCCCCCCCCCCCCCCCCCCCACGGCCTCCTTCCCCAAGAGCTAGAAATATGGACCAACAAAATCATCCAGTAAGTCATTTGCATTTAAAAGATCCACAAGCATAAATGTCAGAAGTACTCTGACAGAATCACAGAGAGGAGGAATAAGAGGGTAAGAGTATGAGGAGTAAAGGTACAGCTGGCTGTCCCAAAGGAGTTATCAAAGTCCAGTGGAAATATCTGTGTCTTTCAATCTAAGTTTGCATAAGACTTCATTCTGGCCAAATTCTTAAGGAATCAAAATCAGGGGAAATGAGAAGCTTCAGAAATGGACAAGAGAAAATAAGGGATTAATGCAGAAATCCAAAACACAGGTTAAGAAGTTAGGAAAAAACAAACTAAGCATAACACTATACTGAAAACACAGATAATGTACTCATTAGCCAGTACCAAATAAGCTTAGTCAAATAAGCTAAAATTTGTGAAGGAATACCAATTTTGAGTTGTTACATCAAAAACAACCGCATGAGTAACCAGGGAAATAAGAGTATTGTAGAGATGCACTAAAACACAGACACCCAGTTACCATGGGTAAGGCAACAGCACTGGCAGAACGGGAAGGGTGGTAGACTAGGACCAGTGATAAACCATATGTAGGATACTGTGTATATATCTTCAGAATAAGGTTTTACTAAATATACTATGTTGACTCTAAGGAGAACCAGTATATCTAGCCTTTACTTCAAATGCATTTCTGCTGAAAGTCCTCATAAAAAGTTGATGTTTTAGACAGCTTCAAACTTTAATGGAAAATAAGACCAAGAACCAGGACTTTTGCTTCCACTTTAATTAATCCTCAAGATGTGTGATAGGCATATAAAGTAAAAATGATACACGTAAGGCTCGTCATTGTGATTTCATCTGTAACATCGAGTGATCTGACATGATAGGCAAGTCTGGTTGAATAAATGTCATATACACAACATACTGCCTACAGTGAGAACCTGAAGGGCCTGCTCTTCTATTTTTCTATGTAAAACTTTTTTCTAATGAAATGTAAAAAAATTAATAAGGGAAGAAAAAGTTTTGCAATGACACCGTTTTTTTCTTCAACAGAACTTAAAAACAAAATATTTCTAATCAGTAGATACAGCTCACAGCTGTATGCTTTCAGTATGCTACACACGTGACAGTTAACACACGACACTTCATCTTTTCTCAGCTTCAGTAATTTTCATGCTCACTGTTTTAAGAGACGATTTCATCAGATGTTGTAGACTGATTACTTCTTTCACTACTCCCTTAAACACTTCAAACTCTACAAAATATTTCTGACATATGATATTAGGAATGGGAATATTCTATGAATTTTTTGACTAATATTAAGGTATATTTAATAGTAAGGTACTACTACTCATCCAAATATAATAGATGTTCTCTTAACTAAGTTAAAAATCCTAAATGATGAAAACCGCCAGATGAAAGATAAAGTATGTGCAAGTATTTATTAACCAGAAATGAGCACTGACATCACTCTGTAAGTCTTCTACTTGCTCTACACAACTCTTTATTTATTATTATTATTATTATTATTGTGTTTCCTGCATTGACAGGCGGATTCTTTACCACCAAGCCACCAGCGAATCTCCCATACAGCTCTTTAAATGCAACATAATTATTGTTGCTGTTTAGTCACTAAGTCATGTCTGACTATTCTGAGACCCCATGGACTGCAGCCTGTCAGGCTCCTCTGTCCATAGGATTCTCCAGGCAAGAATACTGGAGTGGCCTGCCATTTCATTCTCCAGGGGATCTTCCCAACCCAGGGACTGAACCCATGTTCTCATACTTGGGTGGTGGATTTTTTATCACTGAACCACCTGGGAAGTCTGCAACATAACTAAGCAAGTGTAAAATCTGGGCAGAAAATATGCAGCTCAACAATACCTTTTGCTCAACACATACAGATATCACCATTTTCATGAGCATGTTACCTATCCCACCACTATAAGTATAGGATTAGCACCCATAAATCATCCAATGAGAAAAAGGAAGTAACATCTAATTAAAGGGCATCATACGGATTTAAAGAAGAAAAAAAATCACATGGACAAAAAAATGAAGACTAACCAACCTTATCAGTTATCGAAGAAACATCATTTTTCACCAGTCTGATTTATAAAAGTTAAAAAATAAAATAAAAACATGATAGTATCCAGTATGGCACTGACACGAGGCAATGGCACTCTCATTCTGAAGGAAAAGTGTCAATTCTGAGAGGCTTGCTAAAGCTAATTCTGTGGTACATTACACAATTGATCCAACATTTCCATTTCTAAAAGTCTATAGCCTAAACTAGAGCATGGACAAAATATATACATAATGTTTACTGCAGAACTGTCAGTAATGATGAAAAACCAGACCCATATCCATCGATTCATAAATGACTAAAATACAGTATAATGTATCTAAATAAAGGCATACCTTATGTAGCTGTGAAAGAATTTTTACTGAATGAAAACAAAGACCAGGTTTTGTTGAGAAAGGCAAAAACCAAGTCACAGAATAAAATGTGCAGTATGATTACTAAAAATATATACAAATATACAAGGAAAGGTCTGAAAAGAGAAACATCAGTTTGGTATCACTGGCTAAAGGTGAATGACTAAGCTTCTAACCCCCCTTCCAGGGCAATCTGAGGATGCAGGAGGAAGAACCTCCTTCCAGGGTTCACACTTACACTCCACGGCCGTATCAGTGGCCTGCTTCTCAGGTAGACAGCTGATTCAAGGTGGGCCACAGTTCTCTCCTAGCCACTTGATATATCTTGTAATGAAGTGGCACAAAGACCAGAAGTTGTAAGACTAATAAAGTTGTATCAAAATAGGAGTTTGGGATGGACATGTACACATGGCTGTGTTTAAAATGGATAAACAACAAGGTTCTACTATACAGCACGTGGAACTCTGCTCAATGTTATGTAGGAGGCTGAGGGAGGAGAATTTGGAAGAGAATGGATACATGTATATGTACGGCTAAGTCCCTTTACTGATCACCTGAAACTATCACAATATTGTTAACTGGCTATACTCCAATATAAAATAAAAAGTTATTTAGAAAGTAATGCCTTCTAAAGGTTTTATAAATTTCCCACAGCTGCTGAGTCCTTATTCTTTCTTGAGCTTACTGTTCTATGATGCTTTATAGTTTCCATGAGGTTATTCCAAAATCCTTTGAACTAAATAATAGGTGTGGGGGGGCAGGGCACGCGGCGGGTTTAATACTACCTAGCATCCTAGTATCAATTTCTATCTTTTGCAGCTAAAAGACTGCACGAAGGCATGACAGTGTGGGACACAAAGAAAGTGAAATGAATATTGCTTTTATTCATACACCTATCTATATTGCTTAAACATTTTATAAAAATTAACTGTTATTTTTATATCTTACCCAGAAAGAGCCACTGATTTTAATAACAATCAAAGTGTTCTTTTAGAAGCTTTTTCCCAACTTCTATTAATATTTTGAGGATTATGTCTTATAATCTGGCTGTGACTTAATGCCAATTTGCATGATTATCTTGTCTTTGTGAATTACATCTATTTAACATTAGCTTACCAAGAATTTAAAACTGCACTTCTATATATCAACAATCTCAAAGTCTAAAATTAATCTATCCAAAATATCATCCTCACTTTAGAGATAAATTATTAAGCCCATGAATTTTTAAAAATGAAATACCTCTAATAGTGGCATTTCCTCAGTAATTATGGGATCTAGACGTCGATCAGGACCATATTTAATGGACGTTTTCTCTTCTTTTGTGTTGTTTAGTCGAGGACCTTGAATTTCTAAATCCTGTCTCCCTCGGACTGACATACTCAAGGAATGTTTTCCTGAAATAAAAAAACAATCAATGCCCTAAAATAATTTGATAAGTTAACTGACATCAAGTTAGCCTGAATATATGAGTACTGTATGTTTCAGATTATTTCTAGAACTCTAGACAATTACCAATTAACATGGTTAAGCAAAGAACTAAGCGTATTTTATGTTCATGTTTAACCACATCTACTATTGCATGCTGCTTAATTTCTCATTTTCTTATGATTTACTTTGCAGAAGGACTGCACATCATCAAATGGGAAGTTTCTGAAATCTATAATTAACAAAAAAAGATCCATCTGACAGAATAGCTATTCATATTCAAATATATATACTAATTTGAATTATTTCTGGATTATAAATAACTACACTTTCTCAACAGACTTAACTGTACCTTCTCAATAGACGACACAAAGAAAATTATAATATACATAGCTTTCTCAAAATTAAACTCATTTAATATGCATGTGAGCTTTTCCCCAAAATCTTCCACACAACACACGTAGGTGTGAAAATAGCAAAGGCAGACAACTGTATTTCCTGCAGGAACACTTAGAACCCATTGCTCAGTCGTGTCAAACTCTTTGTAACCCCATGGACTGTAGCCTACCAGGCTCCTCCGTCCATGAGATTTTCCAGGCAAGCATACTGGAGTGGGTTGCTATTTCCCTCTTAGCAGGAATACTTAGAACCTTTAATATGCTGAAGCTCACTGTGATATGCCCAGACTACACATATAAGGTAACATTTCCAGTACCTCATTTGACCCAGATCCCTATTAGCATTTCACACTAAAATTTCATTCAAATTCTACTATAAGGTACAATTTATTTTAATAGGTAATTTGGGGTCTTTGCCCACTAACATCATAAAAAATTTATAAATTATTTATTAATGCATATATTTGGTAACTTGAATGAATTAGCTATAATTTATTGACAATCATAACTTTGTGGTGCAAAATTAAAATCATAGGTTGCTGCTGCTGCTGCTAAGTCGCTTCAGTCGTGTCCGACTCTGTGCGATCCCATAGACGGAAGCTCACCAGGCTCCCCCGTCCCTGGGATTCTCCAGGCAAGAACACTGGAGTGGGTTGCCATTTCCTTCTCCAATGCATGAAAGCGAAAAGTGAAAGTGAAGTTGCTCAGCCCTGTCCGACTCTCAGCGACCCCATGGACTGCAGCCTACCAGGCTCCTCCATCCATGGGACTTCCCAGGCAAAAGTACTGGGGTGGGGTGCCATTGCCTTCCCCGAAAATCATAGGTTAGTGGGAAAGGAAAGAAGCTTCAAAAAGTTTTTAACACTCAGCTAACTTACTTTAAATATTTAAAAATTAACAATATTATTTGTAGAAGAATCTCCTCTGGTGTTTGTCAACCAAGAATTATACATGTAGTACTAAACTGCAGAATACTATACTTTTAGTGGCAATTTTTTGTTTTATAATTTTTGAATTCTTATGGATTCATTCCATTTCAATATATGGTCCAAAAAAATGTTTTACTAAATTACCCTAGATACGCAAGCAAGGAGAAATTTCAAACTGAACTTTAAAAGAACCAACAAATTTTCCAAGTGGTCCCAAAAGATTTCTCAATATTAATAATAAGCTTTTATAAATGCTAAATTCAAGTCTGCTAACTATTAATTTGTTAAAAATAGCTATTAAAATGAAGAGACAGAAGAGAGGAATTTTATAGTAAATTCTCTCTAGTCTTGTCAACTTAAACTCAAATAGCAACATATAATTATTACAAAATAATATGAGAATGGTTTCCTGAAATTAAAGGAATAAAAAAAGGCAAGCTGTGTTAAACATTTTTGAAGAGTTTTACTCTTCAAAAATTTGTAAAATTTATCTATTCTGGGGAACCAAGAATACCAGCTTAACTCTAAATCCTTCTCTTTTTATAAAACAGATGACAAAATTTTGTGTCATTTCACATTCAATGATGTGGAAACAATGGTCCTTAGTTCACTCTATGTTTTTATAAATATTCAAAAAAAAAAAAAGACTATCCTAAGTCAACCTTTGCACTGGCAGCAGACATCTCAACCAATGGTTCAGCTCAGTTCAGTTCAGTTCAGTCGCTCAGTCGTGTCCAGCTCTTTACAACCCCATGAACTGCAGCACACCAGGCCTCCCTGTCCACCACCAACTCCCAGAGTTCACTCAGACTCAGGTCCATCAAGTCAGTGATGCCATCCAGCCATCTCATCCTCTGTCGTCCCCTTCTCCTCCTGCCCTCAATCCCTCCCAGCATCAGAGACTTTTCCAGTGAGTCAACTCTTCGCATGAAGTGGCCCAAGTACTGGAGTTTCAGCTTTAGCATCATTCCCTCCAAAGAAATCCCAGGGCTAATCTCTGTCAGAATGGACTGGTTGGATCTCCTTGCAGTCCAAGGGACTCTCAAGAGTCTTCTCCAACACCACAGTTCAAAAGCATCAATTCTTCCACGCTCAGCCTTCTTCACAGTCCAACTCTCACATCCATACATGACCACAGGAAAAACCATAGCCTTGACGAGACGGACCTTTGTTGGCAAAGTAATGTCTCTGCTTTTGAATATGCTATCTAGGTTGGTCATAACTTTCCTTCCAAGGAGTAAGCGTCTTTTAATTTACAATACATTAATTTAGAATTTACTAAATGTGGATCAGTAACAAAGAAGAAAAATACATAGGGTAGAACCACAGAATTATCAAAAATACATCAGAAGGGAATAAAGATTTTTTTAAGCAACCGCAGAGTTAAAAATAATTCAATTATTCGTTCTTTCATCTGATTAAATGTCTTTATTAAAGGTACTTTAAACCTAATTTAAAAATATCTCATTTCTCAATTATTCTAAGGAGATTTACTTATTAGCTTCTAATTGTTCAGCAATGCTATAGCTTTACCTGTGTGACATCCAGGAAGAGCACCAATGCCATCTACTGCCACAGAGCCCTGAATGGTACCAAGGTTATATACAACTCCCAGAATATGCAGCTCCCCTATGTGATGGGGAAAGAGCTTTAGCCTTGCCTGTGGAGATATTTAAGTCACTCTTATTATCTGTTTTCACAATATCTTAAATAGCGCAACACCTAAATTCTGTAATGTTACAGAAATAAAAGCTCAGACCTAAATTTACTTAATTCTCAACTGATTTCTCCTACTGGAAAGCATTTTCTTCAAAAGAAACTTTCTAAACTCAATAATTATAGGCATCACAACTTTTAATAAAAACCAAGATATTCTGGCCAACCAAATATCATATGAAATTACAACATTCAACCCAAGAAGAAAGCAAAACCTTTTTTTACCAGGATGCTTAGGAAATTAACAAACTAAAAACCACTGCAAACCTACTTTCCCAATCCATTTTGTTCTATGTAATTCCAGTTTCCTAAGATGATAAATTTTAATTTTTAAGAAAACTGCAAAACAAATTGAATAAACAGGCTTTTAAAATCTGTTGTCATTTTACTTTTAGAAAGGCGTGACAGAAAAGTAATAAAGTAATTACCACTTTAGATTCTTCACTATTAATTAAGAATTCTGAAATAACTTCAGTTCCAATCATTTCAGGTTCACCTTTTACCTGAAAAGTAAATTATGTAAAATATACATTCGAAAGAATAAAGTATCAGATTATTAACACTGCTACATATCAATACTTAGCAACAATGACAACAGCTATAGTTAGCATTTATTAGGTTTTTATTATGTGCTAAGCAATATACAAAGTGAACAACATACAAAACAGAAACAGTTATAGACACAGAGAAGAAACAGATAGTTGTCAGAGGGGAGGGGCTGGGGGGAGAAAGAAATAGGTGAATGCAAAAAAAAAAAAAGGAAATAGGTGAATGTGATTTAAAAGTACAAACTTCCACTTACAAAGTAAAGGAATTGTAAGAAGTACAAAGTGAGGAATAGAGTCAATAACTCTGTAACATCTTTGAATGGTGACAGACAACAACTAGACTTATGGTGATCCTTTGGAAATGCACAAAAATAGCGAATCACTGGGTTGTGTATCAGGAACTAATGTAGTGTTGTAAGTCAACTATACTTCAAAAACAGAATAAATGAACAACCTCATGGAAAAAGAGACTGATGTGTGGTTATCAGAGGCAGGAAGTGGGGAGAAGGGCAACTGGATAAAAGCAATCAGAAGTTATAAACTTCCAGTTATAACATATAAGAAACAATGTAAAGCATAATAAATATAATTAATACTGCTACATGTTATATAAGAAAGTTTTTGGGAAAAAATCCTAAGTGTTCTCATCACAAAGAAAAATTCTATACTTTTAATTTTCAACAATAAGCATATTATCCGGAGAAGGCAATGGCACCCCAGTCCAATACTCTTGCCTGGAAAATCCCATGGATGGAGGAGCCTGGTAGGCTGCAGTCCATGGGGTCGCTAAGAGTCTGGCACGACTGAGCGACTTCACTTTCACTTTTCACTTTCATGCTTTGGAGAAGGAAATGGCAACCCACTCCAGTGTTCTTGCCTAGAGAATCCCAGGGACGGGGGAGCCTGGTGGGCTGCCGTCTATGGGGTCACACAGTCAGACACGACTGAAGCGACTTAGCAGCAGCAAGCATATTATCTTACATTTTGTAATGAGGGAAAATAAGCACAAGAAAAGAGTAAGTTCAGCTCCCTGAACAGACACTGCTGAAATGTTATTACAGCATATGTTAGACTATTACTGAAACATGCTTATTACAAATACCTTTTAACAACTTACTAGTTCTTTAACTTCTTCATTATCCTTTCCACTGACATATTTAGGTTGAAACTTCCAGAGCAATGACAAATCAGTCAACAGAAGTGGAACTTTCAAAGGATTTCTAAAAGCCACTTCCACTGTTATTGGTTCTGCAAAAGAAAGGCCTAAGTTAGTAATTTTAATAAACTCCACACATCACCGTATGCTTCAATTCTCTGAACATACCTTGCTTTCAAAGCTCTGCATTTCTGCCTAGACTGTCCTTTATCACTTTGTAAATGTGCATTTCCTTCAGGATATGGTTTTTAAATTACCTTCCTTAGAAGATTTCCCCCATAATTTTTCTGTATTCTGCCATTCTCTCTTCTACATTCCAAAAGCACATTGAATATTCCTGTATTAAAGTCCCCACTGCTTGCTTTTGTAAATGCAGCTCACTAGTACTCAATTTACTTTTGTATCCTCAGCCTCCAGTCATATTTGGCATGCAAAAAATTACCGTGAATACGCCGTAAGCTAAACAAACAAGTAAAAAATTCAAGTGTATTACCTTCCACAACTGCAAGGGGAAACCTTGAGTTATCTGAGTAACTGTTCAAACAATACTGCGTGGGATGGAAGTTGGATGGAAGGACTCCTCTGTTGATCACAGACACCACTTGTTCCTCAAGCTCTCGCCACTGCTGAGAGGATTCAGAGTCATATTCTTGATCAAGACTTACATGAGTAGCTGCTTGCTTTTCACCTTAAAAATAAAAAAGAAAAGTGCCACTATTAAATACACTTATTTGTTAACACCTGCCCTCAAATGAAATATATTTTAAATACAAATCTAAGGTATCCAAATACATACATATACCATTCTTGCCTATTTTCAATTTTTGCTGAGAGAAAAATATTTTGTTACTAATTCTAGCCTAACTGGAACTCAACTTGTAATACGGATGCTCTTTTCCTTCTGACTCTGACAGAATATCTTCTCTTAGTGTCCATAATTTTATATGAAATACTTCAAATATACTGACAAAACATGAAAAATAATATAACAAATACTTGTGTATCAAAATTTAAGAAATGTCAACTTTGTTATAAGAAACCAAATTTTATTTAAAAAAATACAATAAATGTTACAGATGGAGCTGATTTCCTCTATCTCACCTTCCCTAATTCTCTCTCCATCATCTCTTCCACTGGTACCAATTCTTCCCAGAGCTATTCTAAAGTTGAAGTATAGCATGCACATTCATAATTTTTGTTTTACTTTATCAAATATGAGTGTATATATAAACAACTCATAGAACTAGCGTATATGTTTGAAATTTATATAAATGGAATAACTTCTGATCCATCCTTCTGCAACTTTTTTCACTCAACTTTATGTTGTGGGTATTATCCACATTGAAATATAAAGAACTCATTCACTCACGTCCTACAGCATGAAACCAATATATGAAGGTACCAAAATCTATCGATTCATTCTGTTTCATTTTTTTTGCTACTAAAAACAATGCTGCTACAAGTACCCTGATATTTTAAACAAAAGACTAAATTAGCTCTCAAAAAGAAACATACTAAGCTCCAATTAAAAAGACTTAAAATTACAAAGTTTAACATGCATAAAGACCTTTAATATATTTAAACTTTTGGCCCAGTATTGCCATTCTAAAGCTCAATGCTAAGGAAATAATCCTAAATTTTAAAAAATTCTAACAACAGGAACAGCAATTATATTGGCTATTGTTTGTTGCATCTGTGTACATTTGAAATTTTCCATAATAAAATGTTAAGACAAGATTCATCCACAAAGATGTCCATTACAACTTAGATTTCACATAATCAAAAAAGATGGACACCATATAGCAAATATTGAAATACTTTATATCCATTGAATGCATTACAACCATTAAAAATGTTTATTAAGATTATATAATCTTTATATTATGAGAATTTCTTTATATTATGTGAGAAAAGTCATTATACGTACAGCTATTTTGTTGTTATTGTTTTTAGATTTTAAAGCTGGAAGGAAAAGCACCAAAGTAGTAGGTTCAAGGGGCAGGATGATGGATGATATGGTATAGTTGTTTACTTTCAAATATTCTTTAACAATTACACGTTATTTTTTAGTGGAAAAAGATGAAATAACTTCAAAGAAAAAGTCACTAGGTAACAAAGCCAAATTAAACTTTACTAACCATCTGCTGGTCGTCTGTCATGGCCAAAGAAAACTCGGGTTGCTGAACTGTTAATATATGGTAAAGGAAGCTGCGGTAAAGGGCCATCTGGTGAGAGCTGACTTACATTCTAAGAGAAATACAAAAGACGAAAGAATTTTTGAGAGAACTCTTATCCGTCCTCATTTTTAATACATAAGGTATTAAAAGCATGTTAAGAAAGAATATTAAGAATCACTAGTTTTACTTAACATATGAGTCATAAAATTTAACGATGAAGAACTTTAGATATATTTATTTTGGTCCAATCTCCTTAAGGTTACTTAGCAAGTTAGTTCTTTTTGGATGCAAAAGCTCCAAATATTATTTTTATATGTGTTTTACTTCCTAGACTCATTATAGCATTCTATCTGCCAAAATTCTTACCCATATGATTTCAAATTACTAAAGTAAAAAAGGGTAATTATATTCTGCAGGACAGATAAAATATTTACTATTCATGGACCTTGAGGAAAAAATTACAACTTTCTATTTTGTCCACAAAATAATGCTTTAACTTTGCTATCCTCCTGTTTCAGTGAAATATTTTTTCTTCATATTAATTTTTCTGCATTACATCAAAGTAATGTCTACCTCTCACAGATCCATATCTACTCATCTTTCATAGGAAACAGAAAGGAATGTACTTTTCCAAAGAATGGGACGATAACCCAAATGCTGTAAAACCAGTTATAATTCAAAAATACATAATGAAGAAAACAGTCCCAAAAGCTCATGGTATTTATTTTAAGATTCCAAATACAGCCACAAATCAAATGCTTACTATAATATTAAAATTCTCTTTTATGAGAACTGTAGAAGGGCAATGTAACTCAGATTTATGACCAAAAGCCTAGTCTGTTGCACTTTATTATGAAAGATAATTATATGTAGTCTAATAAAACCACTTATAAGATTCTTACTAGATAGTACTGAAAATGAGTTTTGCCAAAAATAATGACAAATATAATTTTAATATCCACTCCTGAAAATAAGTATTCACCTTGTAAACATAAAGATATTCTCTGAGGAAGGCCCCTTGTTGAGCAGCAGATTGTTTACTTTCATTGATTAAAATATGCCTGAAAGCAGACACAGCATTGTCCAGTTGCCTGAGAGTGTAGGACTGTCGCCCAATGGTGAAGTTAATATGATCCTCTGCAAGAGACCAGCCTTTTCCTTTGTAAACTTGCATGGCTTGACAATAGCAGCGTAAAGCATGTTTTTTCTGTAAGAAAATATATAAAGCAAAGTATTACAATCCAAATTTCTCTGGGACTGGATAAACACACACACACACACACACACGAATCAAGTAATTAGTAATGAGTTCTTCTAACAGACGGGGAAGGCAATGGCACCCCACCCCAGTACACTTGCCTGGAAAATACCATGGACGGAGGAGCCTGGTAGGCTCGCCCATGGGGTCGCTAAGAGTCGGACACAACTGAGCGACTTCACTTTCACTTTTCACTTTCATGCATTGGAGAAGGAAATGGCAACCCACTCCAGTATTCTTGCCTGGAGAATCCCAGGGACAGAGGAGCCTAGTGGGCTGCTGTCTATGGGGCCGCACAGAGTCGGACACGACTGAAGCGACTTAGCAGCAGCAGCTGCTAACAGAGACTGGGATGATGAAGAAAATGAAACTAAACTTTGCAATGATTGCTAAAAACCAAGAGGTCCTGAAGCAGACAAGCAGCTGCTCTGTCCAAGGGTAAGAAGTCTGAGAGGTCAGGGATAATACTGACTTTGTGAAAAACCATCTGGGAATTTCCAGAGCAGCAGCAGGTGGAATCACAGATCAGTGAGAGACTTGCTGTTAGCTTGTAGTTGAGAGCTATCTTGCGAAGTTTAAATTTGGTTAGTCACTATACCACTGCCCTGGACTGAACAGTAAAGTGTGTTCTAATTCTACATATATGAGTATGAAGTTATATGTGTCTACATGTATTTGTTGGTCTTTGATAGTGACACAAGAGTTTTGCATTTTTCTTCTGCCTAAGGCTACATCCTACCACATGCTTGAGTATATGTTAGGCTTTAATTACGTATTAATGCCACCCTCTGAACTCAGACAACCTCCATTCTAAACACGGGATTTGGTATTCCTGGCAGCTCAAGACCCCGCCTGCAATGCAGGAGACCTACGTTCAATCCCTTGGTCACGAAAATCCCCTGGAGAAGTAAATGGCTACACACTCCAGTATTCTTGCCTGAAGAATCCCATGGACAGAGGAGCCTGAAGGGCTAGTCCACAGGGTCACAAAGAATCAGACCTCACAGAGCAACTAACTATTTTTCACTTTTTCACCAAGAAAAAGGTTTCTCTCCACTAAACCTTTTCCTTCAGCGTAAACTCTTATACTCACTCTCTTCCAAGGTAGATTAACAAAATCTGTATCATTTTCAACCAGAATTGGTCAATTTTTTTAGGAAATGTTTTCTTGATCAAGAGGTAATAAAGGCAAATCAAAATCATCTGCAACTTGATAGCATGCAGTGAGAACATAGTCTCTTCTTTGTGATACTCCTACAAATATACCTCATTTCAATCTCAGGATGAGGAAACATTCAACAAGCCTAAATGGAAGCACATGTCTACAAAATAATTGGCCTATAGTCGTCAGAAGTGTCAACATCATAAACATCAAAGTACCCTTCTGACAGGATCCTTCACTATACAACCATCAAAACTTGAACAGGGTCTGAGGATTAGACAGTAATACTGTATTAAGTGCTAGGTTCTCGATTGGCATTGTTGTTTTACTGCTGTAGAGGAAAAAAGAATTTTGTTTCTAAGAAAGAGGAAATATATCCTAAAGTATTAGGAGGGTACTGGGGCACAAGGTAGACAACTTAACTCCCAAATGACTCAGGTAAACAGAAGTTTCTGAACTGTACTTGAAACTGTTTTATAGGTTTGAGATCAATTCAAAATAATTTTTAAGTGATGTTTCTTAAAATCAAAACAAAAATCCCAATCTCCATATTGCATTTAGTAAAGGAACAACACAAATACTAAATCTTAAAAACTGAGAGATACAGAAAAACAATAAAATGTGTCTAAAAGTGTAAAGTTCAAGTGCATTTTTTAGGATCTCTTGGAAAAGCATCTAAAGAGATTTAAGAGGTAACAAGGATTTAAAGTCTGCTTTTTAAAGTAATAGAAAGATCATCCAGGGTATACTGGGCATAATCAGAAACACCTTCAGACTTTAATTTTTTTTTAATACTGATTATAATGTCGGTTCTCTTTTTAAATACCTTTTACTTGTAATACTCTTAATGGAAAAAACTGAACCATAAACAATTTCTGGGGACAAGATAAGCAATTCGGCATGAACTTGCAATCACAGAGGACTGAAAAATGACATCACTGTATACATATAATCTCCTCTATGCTCCACACTCATCTCTGTCAATAGCCACATCTGGTTTTTTTTTTTTTTTCGGAGCTTCTCGGAAACAACTTGGCCCGAGTCAGAATTATGTACACGATGAGAACCTTATCTTCCAAGGAAGAAACTGTTCTTGACCAACTTCAATGGGACATATATTTGCTTTTCTAACAGGTTTGCATATTTCAGATTTCTACTATTTGAGAAAGCGATCCTCTGGGTTCAAGGTATATAGGTCACAAAACAGCGAACCAGCTACTTTGGAATCATTAACTTCGCAAGATAACTACAGTTAAAGAAGATGATTATTAGGCCAGAGAGCAAATGTGTCTCAACCTACCAGAATGCAGCATTTTTAACCTGCCATGCACTTCCTAGAGACAATATCTCCTGTACCTTTAGAAGGTAAATACAAGATCCAATGACATCATCAGATCAGATCAGATCAGATCAGTCGCTCAGTCGTGTCCGACTCTTTGCGACCCCATGAACTGCAGCACGCCAGGCCTCCCTGTCCATCACCAACTCCCGGAGGTCACCCAGACTGATACCCATCGAGTCAGTGATGCCATCCAGCCATCTCATCCTCTGTCGTCCCCTTCTCCTCCTGCCCTCAATCCCTCCCAGCATCAGAGTCTTCTCCAATGAGTCAACTCTTCCCATGAGGTGGCCAAAATACTGGAGTTTCAGCTTTAGCATCATTCCTTCTAAAGAAATTCCAGGATTGATCTCCTTCAGAATGGACTGGTTGGATCTTCTTGCAGTCCAAGGGACTCTCAAGAGTCTTCTCCAACACCACAGTTCAAAAGCATCAATTCTTCGGCGCTCAGCCTTCTTCACAGTCCAACTCTCACATCCATACATGACCACAGCAAAGACCATAGCCTTGACTAGGCGAACCTTTGTTGGCAAAGTAATGTCTCTGCTTTTGAATATGCTATCCAGATTGGTCATAACTTTCCTTCCAAGGAGTAAGCGTCTTTTAATTTCATGGCTGCAGTCACCATCTGCAGTGATTTTGGAGCCCAGAAAAACAAAGTCTGACACTGTTTCCACTGTTTCCCCATCTATTTCCCATGCAGTGATGGGACCAGATGCCATGATCTTCGTTTTCTGAATGTTGAGCTTTAAGCCAACCTTTTCACTCTCCACTTTCACTTTCATCAAGAGGCTTTTTAGCCCCTCTTCACTTTCTGCCGTAAGAGTAAGAGTCGTGTCATCTGCATATCTGAGGTTATTGATATTTCTCCCAGCAATCTTGATTCCAACTTGTGTTTCTTCCAGTCCAGCATTTCTCATGATGTACTCTGCATATAAGTTAAATAAACATGGTGACAATATGCAGCCTTGATGTACTCCTTTTCCCCTATTTGGAACCAGTCTGTTGTTCCATGACTAGTTCTAACTGTTGCTTCCTGGCCTGCATACAGATTTCTTAAGAGGCAGATCAGGTGGTCTGGTATTCCCATCTCTTTCAGAATATTCCACAGTTTCTTGTGATCTACACAGTCAAAGGCTTTGGCATAGTCAATAAAGCAGAAATAGATGTTTTTCTGGAACTCTCTTGCTTTTCCCATGATCCAGCGGATGTTGGCAATTTGATCTCTGGTTCCTCTGCCTTTTCTAAAACCAGCTTGAACATCAGGAAGTTCACGGTTCACATATTGCTGAAGCCTGGCTTGGAGAATTTTGAGCATGACTTTACTAGCGTGTGAGATGAGTGCAATTGTTCGGTAGTTTGAGCATTCTTTGGCATTGCCTTTCTTTGGGATTGGGATGAAAACTGACCTTTTCCAATCTTGTGGCCACTGCTGAGTCTTCCAAATTTGCTGGCATATTGAGTGCAGCACTTTCACAGCATCATCTTTCAGGACTTGGAATAGCTCCACTGGAATTCCATCACCTCCACTAGCTTTGTTCGTAGTGATGCTTTCTAAGGCCCATTTGACTTCACATTCCAAGATGTCTGGCTCTAGGTCAGTGATCACATCATCATGATTATCTGGGTCTTGAAACTCTTTTTTGTACAGTTCTTCTGTGTATTCCTGCCACCTCTTCTTAGTATCTTCTGCTTCTGTTAGGTCCACACCATCTCTGTCCTTTATCGTGCCCATCTTTGCATGAAATGTTCCTTTGGTATCTCTGATTTTCTTGAAGAGATCCCTAGTCTTTCCCATTCTTTTGTTTTCCTCTATTTCTTTGCACTGATCACTGAAGAAGGCTTTCTTATCTCTTCTTGCTATTCTTTGGAACTCTGCATTTAGATGTTTATATCTTTCCTTTTCTCCTTTGCTTTTCGCTACTCTTCTTTTCACAGCTATTTGTAAGGCCTCCCCAGACAGCCATTTTGCTCTTCTGCATTTCTTTTCCATGGGGATGGTCTTGATCCCTGTCTCCTGTACAATGTCATAACCACAAACAAAATCATTCACAAAAGTGGACAAAGGTGTGGGAAAATGACAGAACCATTTCTAGTGGAGCATATAATTTTTCTTCTGCTTAACACATTTTGTAGATTACTTTAATAGAACACCTTAAGCAAAGATAAACAATGGGATAGTATGTTTCAGATGCATTTGTACTAATTATGGAAAATGGGTTGTGAAAAATCAGAGCTTTTTTCCCCCCTCACTTCAGAACTTGAGAAATTCTAATCATAAAGTACATAAAATTATTATAAAGACTTAATTTCATAAGTATTTTTACAATTTTGTATTTAATATAAAGCAAGTTCACGTGTTTTCTAACTTCCCATTTTCCAAAAGTAGAGGAACTCAATCTTGAAAAGTTGATTTTAAAAAATCATCATTCTTCCATGAAATTCAGACTAATTTTGAACACCTTTCCTTCTTTGCACCTTTGAATTAACACTGGCATGTTTTGGTTATCACAGGCTTTGAAAAAGGAATGTTCATAAAAATTTATATTAATTAAATTCAAAAAAATCCTCATACTCCCTGACTAGATTAAAAAATTCCTTAAGAGACAAGACCATGTTATTTTTACAAGTGTAAGCTCAGCTCCTAGCAGAGTGCTTGGAATATACGGATGATTACTCAGCCCACATTTTTACGTATACTTATAGTAAACCACCATGGACAGAGAAGCCTGGCAGGGGTCACAGTCATGCAGTCCATGGGGCTGCAGAAAGTCAGACACAACTGAGCACAGACCCAAATGACCACATCTCAGGTGCTATTACCATTCTCTGCCTCAAGAAGGCTCCCTTCAGCTAATGTTTAAAAGGACTACTCGGGACCAGAGAATCGCTCCAAATTAATAAAGATATCTTCCAACCCAGCTGCTCCCAGGGAGAAGAGATAGATGACTTCAACCCATTAAATATTTAGCAAATACCATTAAGAGACACTCTGAGAGACAATAGAAGACCAGAGTTGAAGTAGGGAAGGTTCAATCACCTTTAAGAAGAATTAAAGTTACTTAAGTGCAGTGTATCTGGCCTTCACATATATCATTTAGCCTTATAGAAATTTGGGCAAATCGCAAATTTTATTTAAAAAAAAAAAAAAAAAAAAAAAAGGCTCAAAGACATAACTTTAAAAGTTAAGCTGTGAGCACAAGGTCAAAATTTACACCCAGACTTGTTTAAAACCAAATCACATGTCCTTACCAATGTAACACATTACCTCAGAACAAAATTTAGTTTCATCTTAAAAATTTTAAATCAAAAAATTGACAAATAACATACTTTATAAAATAAACAAGTTACAACAAATAAAAATTAAAATAAATAACAAATTATCTTCTTTTTAAAGCAAGTACACTCACCTGCCCTGCTTTACTGAACCGGTGGCCTGCCAATATCATATGAAACGCATATTTTCTAACCATGGGACTCTTCATGTTTATAAAGCAATGTGCCGCCTGTTCCAAAAGAAGTGCACTTCGAAGATCAGAATCCTATTGAATGTTTAAAGAAAAAGGTTAATTTCACAAAAATTATAGTTAATTAGTGAAAAAACATTTTCTTCCTTAAAATAATATACAGTGTATCCAATATAAATTAGTAGTATCTGAGGACAGAGATCAAGAGACAATCCAGTCTTGATTCTTTCTTCCAATAAGTACAAATCTTTAAAAAAGTTTAAATAAGTCTCTACCATGAAATATTTTCTTTCGCCTTACATAAAGCCAAAAGTCTGGTTGTGATATGCACCATGCAATAAATCTGTGAAGAAACGCAATCCCTTTTCAAATGGCAAAAAAAGATTATAAACTGAGAATTAATACAGGTATACTGACTTGAACCAGAAAATGGAGTATAGAAAAACAGATTTATATCTAATTTCTTCTGGAAACTGATCTGTGACATACAATAGCCTATTTCTATTCATCCAATAAAAGAGGAAAAAAACAGAATGTATGCAGATCATTAAATAATCAAATCTGTTACTTTATCCTCTATAAAGGTTTACTATACTTAAAAGGAATTCTCAGTTTTGCTCTAGTTTAAAACAGCCAAAGAAACTGTTTTTCATTAAAACATCCAGAAGGCTTCCCCTTCAAATATTATCACCTACTCTTAGTATATTAGTAAATGGTACAACTCAAATTAGTTTCCACTGCAACTGACTTACGACAGAGTCTACAAAAACCACATTGTACATTTATAGCCTCACCCATAAGGACAATCTTGCAACTGACAGAGCCATCATCACTTGACAAATAACTGAGAAAGTACTGAAGGTTGCTGATCAAGCATCAACAACATTTTCACCAAACTTGCTCTAGCTTTTCAGCTATTCTCAAGCTGAACTTACCATGCCCTTCCATGTGTTCTGCTCCATTATTTTCCCCAGGGAAAGTTGAAAACAGAAAACATTGACTTTAAATGCAATAATTTCACAAATTATAGTCACATCAAAAGTGTTCATAGACTATTGATTACTGCAACTATTTCCGTAGCAATCATAAAATTATATCAGAGCAGAAACATCTGAGGAAAAGCATTCAGTAAATGGTAGATATTATCTATTTCAGACCCCCTCATAACAAAAACTAAATGATCAGATGATTTCTTAAATTAGATCCAAAAGCTAGTGAGTGGGAAAATTAGGAATGTACAGTTAACAAGCAGTTGTTAACCAAGGCATCAGAATTACTTGGGGAAGATAGGGCGTTTCTCTATTTTTTTTAGGAAAATGCTTTCTTCTTAAAAAATTATTAAATATGGCCTCTTTTTTTTCCCCTTTAAGAATGAATGTTTGAAGAAAAAAAAACAAAGTATCTTTCTTCCCCACTTCATGCCTCATCTGACTCCGAGATAACTGCCATTACCAACATGGCGCTGGCCTGTGTCACTTCTCTCCTTCTAAACAGATATGTACTTATATGTTAAATGCCACAGCTTTGATACTCATTCTTTCTTATAAAGAAATAGTATTACACAGAGTATTATCTCACTTTTTACCTTAGTATCAGACATCTTTCCAAAACATCTACATCTCTCATTTCTTTTAAAGCCATGCTGTATTCTATTATATAAATGCATAATTTATTAATATAGTCTCCACTTGATTGATTCAATATCGCCACAAATTTTTACTACTACAAAAAAAACTCTTCCAAAATCATCTTTAAAAAATATTTTTTAATAACTGTACAAATATTTTTATTAGACAGTGTTTGGAAATAGAAGTGCTGAGTTAATAAAAGCTATGCATATACTTCAAATTCCAATCAATATATAATGTATACTGATACAAAAAAGGTCGTATCAGTAAAAAACTCTCAGAGTAAGAGTTTATTTTCTACTCTACCCAGCCAAAAATAAATTTTAAGATTTTTGACCTATTTCATAAAAGAAAAATAATACTTAGTTCTTCAACTTAGACTTCTTTAATAGTAAGGCTGTTCATCTACCATATGTTTAAGGGTCTTTGTACTTTTTCTGCAAACTGCCTGTTAAGCCCATGTGTGAATGGGTTTTTGTGATTATCTGGTTTGTAAGAACTCTTTGTACACTTAATCAATATTAAGCCTTTGTCATACATTTGCAAATAGTATTTCCCAGTTTTGCTATAAAAGAATCTATTCTTTAGTAGTCAAACATACTATTTTCAGTTTCATGGCTTCAAAATATTGCAAACTAAGAAAGAATGCTATGATTCCTAAATTTAAAAAAATGCTCTTCCATATTTTCTTCTGTGTGTGTGCATGTGTGTTCACTCAGTCATGTGCGACTCTTTGTGACCCTATGGACTGCAGCCCGCCAGGCTCCACTGTTCATGGAATTTTCCAAGCAAAGAATGGTTGCCATTTCCTACTCCAGGGATCTTCCTGACCCAGGGACCAAATCCATGTCTCTTGCATTTCCTACAGTGGCAGGCAGTTTCTTTACCACTGCACCACCTGGGAAGCTCCATATTTTCTTTGAGGTTGTTTTGTTTTTTCATATTTTAGCTTAATCAAGCTATAATTATATTATGCAATGAGTAAGATAGGAATCAGTTAATCAGGTGTCACAATACCATTCAATGAATAATCAATCTAACATTTCCCACTAATATGACACAATGACAGCCAATCATATGTAGCATTTAAATTCTTATTCTATTCTAGTACTTTATCATTAATATCTAGAACAGGTAGATACCCTCTAATTCTATTTTGGAATTTAGGTTTCTCAGTGGAGTCAGTTGAAGTCCAATAAATTTCTCAAGTTTATTCCCAGCAATGCACACACATTCACACACACACACATACACGCACACACAGAGCATAAAAACATCTTAATTCTCTACAAAGCTTCATTATCCTGCAAAACTTGGTGGGCAGCAATCCTGGACATTCTGATTAAAATAAGGAATACACACTAGACAATTCTGGTGGTGTGTAATGATTCTACTAAGATTGTACATCAATTGACACCCAGGACAGTAAATTCTCAACAGTCTCCACTCTTAACTGGATTGACCAATTCAAGAAAGATCTGGCAAGTCCACAGCATATATTAACTTAGCTGAAGCAAAATGTGCCTCCTGTGTTCAGTAAAGCTGCTGAGAGTTGATCTGCAGGGCTAAACACTGCACTTATATCTCACTGCAGCTTTGTTTTTTGCTTAGTTCCTGTCTAACAGAGACACCTAAAGTAGGAAAATATTGCTTTGAAACCAAAAAATGGCCCCCAAAAGAATGCTATCATCAGTGTTGATGGAAGAAAAATGGCAGAATGTCACAGAGGGATAGTTTTATCCAGAAAGCAGAGGCTTTGAATGTTTGAAGTGTACAATTTGATTTTAGTGGCAGTTCACAACCATGCTATGACAAGGCCATCATGCATGCTCTATGAGGAGCTGAGAAAAGAAAAAACCCATGGTGCCACTTCAGCAAGAACTCCAGTCTGTGAACTTTGCCCACAACCAGATATAAAATCATTTGGGGTAGAGGCTTCAGTAAAAACTTCCATAAAAACACAGCTGATAAAGAAAACAAACTTCACTCAATCAGATCTCAAGGATGGCATGGCACCAAGATTTTTTTCCTCTGCATAATTGTAAAATTAACAGGAAAGGTGCTAACAGCTGACCAACTTACCACAGGAACAGAACAGTTCCTCCCAAGTTGGAGAAACTAATAAAAAACTGCTGCTATTACTATACCTCTGATAAGCTGATTTATTTGCATTTAAATGGAGTAACACACAAAAAGCATTACAGGACCAGAATAAATGTTCAACACAGAAATACAGACCCAAGTAGAGGGAAAGCATCATGCTTTAAAGCACCAAATTTGGACATATTACCTATGTGCTGATAAATGCGACATGTTTATCATTAAGCTGTATTTGCTCTGCATGCTGAAAAACCCAGAGCACGACCCAAGAATAAGATCCACTTACCCACAAACTTATAGTGCAAACAACAAAGTCAAAGCTCAACTCTTTTCATCCAGGCCTCACAGCTGTCAAGTGCTATAATGGTATTAACACAACACTAGGAAAAACAATTCCTGAGTGTCAAGACTATGTGACTCAGTTCTCGACCCTCAGGATAAATGCACTTGTCATTTTATACAGCTTTTCCAGTTCACAAAAGTACAATAAATATAAATTATTAGCTAAAATTTAATAATCTTAGACACATTATGCCTAGCAGTCTCTACTTTCAAGTTACTTCAAAGAAATACCTGAAAAGCACAGTAGAAAAGGCCACTAAAAATCACAACTTCCAGGGAAATAAACACATTCACCCCCATCTTTCACCCCAAAGCAGTAAAAGGCAATGATAAATTTTCTAGAATTGCATGACAAAACAAATCATCCAGCTTTGAAAAAAGGGTTAAAAAAAAAAAGTTGGAAAGAAAAAACAGTGAAAGAAAATAATGGTTACAATGAGACACAAGAATCTGCTCTAATAAAAGAAATTTTATTCCAAGCTTCTAAACCATAAACTCCTTTTACAGTCACTGATAATTCCTAGGCTGAAAAACATGGCCAACATATTCAAACCTAAGTTAAGAGTATTTATTAAAAGGCAGAACATCAACACACTCAAGAGCCTAGACTCAGCTCTACCAAACAGGTTAATAATGTCTGACAACTCTTCTTATTGGTCAGTGTCCACAGAGTATCAATTATAAAATATTTTTAATATCATCCCTTAGCCTACTTAGTTGTATCCTAAGAAACCTTTTTAGAATAATTAATGGTTCAGCTCAACAAACATCTGTAAATCATATATCATGTGTTAAGCCCAGTGTTAGACACTAGGGAAAAACAAAGTTGAAAGCAACAGTTTCCTATTTCCAAGAAGCTAACAGCTTAAACATCAATTTTCAGTATATGACACGGTGGTCTCACAGCATGTAAGAGGGCAGGACTGACACGCTGAAGAAACCTGGGTACTGTCTGAAGGATGTGACTGAGAGCGGAACCACTGAACTGAGGTGAAGAAAAGATGAAATGGGACGAAGTCCAGGAGAAGGACATTAAAGACACCAGGGTAGTAATAGGAGGGACTTTAAAAAGAGAAAGATAAGTGAAATATTTGAAGTTATAACAAGAACACAAATTGAAGAAGTTAAAAAATCCTGTGTCACTGACAGTATAGAAGACTATAAGAGAATCTCAAATAGTGTCTGCCTTGAGCAAATTAGGAGCTAGTTGGCTATAATTTAAGATCATGATCTACAAAGTATTAAGTTTAGTTACTGATATGTAGACTCAAAGGTGCACTGGAAACACTTGAATAGGTGAGTCTAAAAGACAGTTGGTTATTCAAATCTAAAGTTCCAGGCCATTCAAATCTAAAGCTCCAGGGCTGCAGAGATTTGAGAGTGAAAAGCATAACTGTAAACAGATTACACAAAAGTAAAAAGGTACAATGGTCCAAGGGTTAAAACCGTAGGTTAAGTTAATATTTAAGGGGCGAACAAAGGTGTGTGTTTTTTCTGCTCTTGAGCACTCATCTAAAAAAACATGTCTTTAATCATATTACTGCCATTCTTTACAAGCCTATAGTCAATGCAACTTAATAATTGTTGGAAACCTGAAATAGCAGCTATCAGCAGGTTTTTCCTCCTTTTGAAATATTCATAATATAGAATTTTTAAAATGTTTAGGATGATGGCAAACCACTCCAGTACTCTTGCCTGGAAAAATCCCATGGACGCAGGAGCCTTGTAGGCTGCAGTCCATGGGGTCACTAAGAGTCGGACACGACTGAGCGGCTTCACTTTCACTTTTCACTTTCATGCATTGGAGAAGGAAATGGCAACCCACTCCAGTGTTCTTGCCTGGAGAATCCCAGGGACAGGGGAGCCTGATGGGCTGCCGTCTATGGGGTCGCACAGAGTCAGGCACGACTGAAACAACTTAGCAGCAGCAGCAAGTTCATATGAATATAAACAAAATTAAAAATTTCCGAGTATTTTTAAGTATTGATTTTACATCAGGAATGATGCATATGCATGTTGCTTTAAATACTGTTATCCATAAGTCAAAACCTAATTCACAGAAGACATACAATGCATGGTTGTGGTTAATAATTATGTAGACTTAAAATGTATAAATAAAATAAATCCTGTTTACAAAATATTGCATTTAAAATTAATTCTACAAATTACTAAAGTAGCCAGGTTATAAATTCCAAAAAAGAGATCCCCCTTTAATTTCATTCTGCATACCCTTCTCAAGCAGAAAGAAAATACTTTTTAAAAATATGAAACAATGCTAATTAAAACAAGTACTACATAGTTTTAGTACCTCGCTGGTCAACCGTATTAGGAGAGCTGCAGCCTCTGAATATTTGCCTTGACTTTTTAAGATTTCAGCACTAAGCAATACACATCTTTCAGCCAATACCATATTCCTAAAGAAAAATAGTCAAGAAAAATATAATTAGCACTATAATAATATTTTAGTACATCACAGTAACCATGAGTTCAACAAAAACTTCCAATTCTAAAAGAAATCTATATCATATATATGCTAGAACATAACCAGAACCAACAGTTAGTAAACAAAACCTGCTTTCAGACACAAAGGAAGGTACACATTTCACCCAGATTTCTTTTCTTTCCTTACTGTAAACTCTGGTTATGTGTATTTCATTTTACTGACTACTTTTAGGAATAATGAGACATTTTCTCTGTGGTAGTACTATTGGGATGTTTCACCTGGAGATACTGAGGAGCTAGTGCTATCTAGCTGTTCCTGACCAAAATCTTCTTTTTGAAAATACGAAATCAGCTGATTTTTCTCATGGACTTCTACCATCAAAAATCTAGAATTGGATTATTTATTCTTGAATAAAAATAAATGAAAACTGAGAAATTTCAAGATGGAATCCTTTTGTTCAGACATACAGTTGACCCTAGAACAAGTCAGGGGGTGGGGCTGCTGACCACCCAGTGTAGTCAAAAATATGTGGTTGGCCCTCAGTACCCACAGTTACATATCCATGGATTCAACCAACCTAGGATTGTGTAGTACTGCAGTACATATTTTGTGAAAAAAATACACGTATAAGTTGGACCCACAGAGTTCAAACCCATTTTGATCAAGGGTCAACTGAAGCAGCAAAGTTCTTCTCATCTTACATTCTAATCCTTATATGAAAATACCACTTGACCTTAAAATTACAACCAAAGATCACTAACTTGAAGGCCATTCTGAACAGTTATACTTTTAAAATACAATTGATTGCTTCCAAAATTACTGCCGTGATCTGACATAAACTTTCTACAAACCATGATATTTCTTAGAGGGTTGGTATTTATGACTATCTGAGAATGTTTTGGGCTCCCCAGGTGGCTCAGTGGTAAAGAATCCACCCACCAATATAGAAGACATGGGAGACATGGGTTCGATCCCTGGGCTGGGAAGATCCCCTAGAGAAAGAAATGGCAACCCACTCAAGTATTCTTTCCCGGGAAATCCCATGGACAGAGGTGCCTGGTGGGCTACAGTCCACGGGGTCACAGAGTCGGACATGACTTAGCAACTAAACAACAACAACTTACATACAATACAATACGCTCAAAATGCTCAGTTCTTAAAGAATCTTTGGTAAACTTTGTAAATCTAACGCAATTGTTTTTTGTCTTCACATATTCCCCCATATGATCAGTTATGAAGTCACAGGGCTACCACAAGTCTAGGACTTTATTGTTTCTTTAAGCAACATTTTAAACTCATTGTGTCAAGCACTGGAAGTGCTACAGATGCAAGCGTTTCTAAAACAAAATCCCTATCTAAAAGCAGAAACTGACATAAAACAGATAATGATGAATAGAGTACAACTAATTTTTATTATGATATGAGAGATAAAGGAGGGAAGGGAAAGCTTCCTAAGAAATTTATCCAGATAAATAGGACTGCATCAGTTAAAAAGTGGGATGTGGCGTTCTAAAGGCACCGCTGCTAAAGTATACTATATTTTAAGAAAATTTATTTATATTTTAATATTTCTCAGATCTGGGAGATTCTTAAAATTGCTATCTCATAACTAATGTGGTGTTTCTAATTTATCCCCAACTATCTATTACATTTATGATAAACCTTACCAATCATGGTAACTTAGAAGGAGGATTATACAGTAAATACATGACAGTTAAGAGTGTATTTAGAAAAAGCATACTATCTGTTGTGACCAGGAGGACAAAACCAGATTGTCATATAGCTATCTGGGTCAATGGATATTTTCTCTTTTGTACTGCATCATTCCACATGAATCTCTCCAAAAGCTCTGGGCTTCATGAAGAAATCTCAGAGAAAGGACTTTACGGGACTTCATGAGAACTTTAGCCCTTTGTGGAGAAAGGACTTTAAAGGACTTCAGGCCTCCATACTGCCTCCCTCTCACAGTTCTTCTACCTTCTGAAACTCTTTTTCAGAATTCTTCAAAGGTTCCTCTTTGAGAGAAGGCTGTTTCTTCTGCCAGAAACTTCTAATATATTCTCAAACAATTATAAAAAGGGCCGGATTTGATACTGGCTCAAGCATTTATCAACTGCATCCCCATCAGTTCAGTTACTCAGTCATCTCTGACTCTTTGTGACCCCATGGACTGCAGCATGCCAAGCCTCCCTGTCCATCACCAACTCCCAGAGTGTATTCAAACTTATGTTCATTGAGTCAATGATGCCATCCAACCATCTCATCCTCTGTCATCCCCTTGTCCTCCTGCCTTCAATCTTTCCCAGCATCAGGGTCTTTTCAAATGAGTCAGTTCTTCACACCAGGTGGCCAAAGTATTGTAGTTTCAGCGTCAGCATCAGTCCTTCCAATGAATATACAGGACTGATTTCCTTTAAAATGGGCTGGTTGGATCTCCCTGCAGTCCAAAGGACTCTCAAGAGTCTTCTCCCATGCCACAGTTCAAAAACATCAATTTTTGGCGCTCAGCTTTCTTTATAGTCCAACTCTTCACATACATACATACTGCTGTTGCTGCTAAGTCATTTCAGTTATGTCCAACTCTGTATGACCCCATAGATGGCAGCCCACCAGGCTCCCCAGTGCCTGGGATTCTCCAGGCAAGAACACTGGAGTGGGTTGCCATTTCCTTCTCCAATGCATAAAAGTGAAAGTGAAGTCACTCAGTTGTGTCTGACTCTTAGTGACCCCATGGACTCCAGCCTACAAGGCTCCTCCTTCCATGGGATTTTCCAGGCAAGAGTACTGGAGTGGGTCTCCACTGCATTCTCCACATCCATACATGACTACTGGAAAAACCACAGCCTTGATTCCATGGACCTTTGTTGGCAAAGTAATGTCTCTGCTTTTGAATATACTGCCTAGGTTGCTCATAACTTTTCTTCCAAGGAGCAAGTGTCTTTTAATTTCATGGCTGCAGTCACCATATGCAGTGATTTTGGAGCCCCCAAAATAAAGACTCTCATTGTTTCCACTGTTTCCCCATCTATTTCCCATGAAGTGATGGGACCAGATACCATGATCTTCGTTTTCTGAATGTTGAGCTCTAAGCCAACTTTTTCACTCTCCTCTTTCACTTTCATCAAAAGGCTCTTAAGTTCTTCTTCACTTTCTGCCATAAGGGTGGGGTCAATTGCATATCTGAGGTTATTGATATTTCTCCCAGCAATCTTGATTCCAGCCTGCACTTCAACCAGCCCAGCGTTTCTCATCATGTACTCTGCATATAAGTTAAATAAGCAGGGTGACAATATACAGCCTTGATGTACTCCTTTCCCAATTTGGAACCAGTCTGTTGTTCCATGTCCAGTTCTAACTGCTGCTTCCTGACCTGCATACAGATTTCTCAAGAGGCAGGTCAGGTGGTCTGGTATTCCCATATTTTGAAGAATTTTTCAATTTGTTGGTGATCCACACAGTCAAAGGCTTTGGAATAGTCTATAAAGCAGATGTTCTTCCGGAACTCTCTTGTGCAATTTCAATAATCCAATGGATGTTGGTAATTTGATCTCTGGTTTCCTCTGCCTTTTCTAAAACCAGCTTGAACGTCTGGAAGTTCATGGTCCACATACTGTTGAAGCCTGGCCTGGAGAATTTTGAGCAATAATTTACTAGCACGTGAGATGAGTGCAACTGTGTTATAGTTTGAGCATTCTTTGAGAATGGAATGAAAAGTGACCTTTTCCAGTCCTGTGGCCACTGCTGAGTTTTCCAAATTTGCTGGCATATTGAGTGCAGTACTTTCACAGCATCATCTTTTAGGATTTGAAATAACTCAACTGGAATATCATCACCTCCACTAGCTTTGTTCATAGTGTTTCTTCCTGAGGCCCACTTGACTTCACATTCCAGGATGTCTGGCTCTAGGTGAGTGATCACACCATCATGATTATCTGGGTCATAAAGATCTTTTTTGTATAGTTCTTCTGTGTATTCTTGCCACCTCTTCTTAATATCTCTTGCTTCTCTTAGGTGCATACCATTTCTGTCCTTTATTGTGCCCACCTTTACATGAAATGTTCCCTTGGTATCTCTAATTTTCTTGAAGAGATCTCTAGTCTTTCCCATTCTGCTGTTTTCCTCTATTTCTTTGCACTGATCACTGAGGAAGGCTTTCTTATCTCTCCTTGCTATTCTTCGGAACTCTGCATTCCAAGTGGTATATCTTTCCTTTTCTCCTTTGCTTTTCGCGTCTCTTCTTTTCCCAGCTGTTTTTAAGGCCTCGTCAGACAACTATTTGGCTTTTTTTTGCATTTCTTTTTCTTGGAGATGGTCTTGATCCCTGTCTCCTGTACAATGTCACGAACCTCCATCCATAGTTCCTTAGGCACTCTGTCAGATCTAATCCTTTGAATCTATTTCTCACTTCCACTATATAATCATAAGGGATTTTATTAAGGTCATACCTGAATAGCCTAGTGGTTCTCCCTACTTCTTCAATTTAAGTTTGAATTTGGCAATAAGGAGTTCATGGCTGAGCCACAGTCAGCTCCTAGTCTTGTTTGTGCTGACTGTCCAGAGCTTCTCCATCTTTGGCTGCAAAGAATATAATCAATCTGATTTCGGTGTTGACCATCTGGTGATGTCCATGTGTAGAGTCTTCTCTTGTGTTGTTGGAAGAGGGTGTTTGCTATGACCAATGTGTTCACTTGGCAGAACTCTATTAGCCTTTGCCCTGCTTCATTCTGTACTCCAAGGCCAAATTTGCCTGTTACTCCAGGTGTTTCTTGACTTCCTACTTTTGCATTCCAGTCCCCTATAATGAAAAGGACATCTTTTTTGGGGTGTTAGTTCTAGAAGGTCTTGTAGATCTTCACAGAACCGTTCAACTTCAGCTTCTTCAGCATTACTGGTTGGGACATAAGACTTGGATTACTGTGACATTGAATGGTTTGCCTTGGAAACGAACACAGATCATTCTGTCGTTTTTGAGATTGCATCCAAATACTGCATTTCAGACTCTTTTGCTGACTATGAAATTTACTCCATTTCTTCGAAGGGATTATTGCCCACAGTAGTAGACATAATGGTCATCTGAGTTAAATTCACCCATTCCAGCAAGTTAAACTCTTTTGTTTCAATCTCCTTGTGGGTAGAATGCAGAAATAATAGTATCCACCATTTCATACGTTTGTTGTAAAGATTAAATGAGCATATAAATTACTTTGGCAGAGTGGTTAATGCTGAGTGCTAAATCAGTGTTAATCTTTATTATTAGTGCTGTATTCTAAACATTATTATGACTACTACTACTACTTCAACACTATAACAGACAAAGCTGCCTTTGTGTCCCCATCTTTTAATTTTTCCATTCTACATAGAAAAGGCTAGTATTAATCTTTCTGAAAAATAACCATGTCAAAGCTCTACTCAAATATTTAGTAACTCCCCATTTATTAAACACAAATCTTAACCACAGCTTAAAAATAGTAATAAATGAGAGTTAATGTTCTCCCACACTGATTTCTCTCAAAACACCTTTCCATATACACAAAACCCTCTAATCTAGCCCAGGCTCTCTTCCTTTTCTCCAGTAATGTTACATCCAAAATACTGTTCCTGCCAACCAAAATTCCTGAAATACCTTTATGGTTCTCAAATGCCAAACACGTTTCTTTCAAGGTCTATTCCTCAAACATACCATGAAACCTTCTCTGGACCAACTTTCATAGTCTCCTTTACAGGTGGTAAGTTCTAACTTCCATGGAGTTTCAACAGAACTCACTACATGTACAAAACATTTCTCATTTTCTTCCTGAGACCATTATCTACCTCTCTCTATTTGCCTATTTAACAAAGCAAAGTTCAAACTAGCTAATTCCTGG